>JAZKJV010001099.1:0-634614 GCA_037367405.1 Ottelia alismoides
TCCATTTCTACCCTTCTCCTATACTTACGCTGACCAGAGCCTAAGTATAGGGGGAGCGATGTCCATCTGTATAGACTCTCCTCATTTACATATCCTGACCGCCTCTTGTACGCCCTTCTTCTGTACTTAGACTATTCACAGTCTAAGTATAGGGGGGCAGACCATTGTATATCAAATTTTCACTCTCTTACGCTTAGCCCGAGCTATGTCTTCATTACGCTTCTTGTGCTCTAAGGACACAACACTCTCTAAGTATAGGGGGGTCTGTATATATACTGAGTATATATTTTAACCATACCTCGTACTTTCACGTAAGTCTATATGTATTTACGGGGTGGGTAATTAAAAAAACTAAAAATAAAAGAAAAAGAGTTTGCTACTAACACTGACTATGCCCAAATTTTTTGAAAAAATGGCTTCTTATTCTTTTTTGCATAAAAAATCAATCAAAAATACCTTGCATAAAAAAAAAATAAAAAAATCATAAAAAGAAAAAAATGTATCTGCATTTCACGCACCTGTACTTCACCCACACATTGCATTCATTTGCACATGTGAAAAGTCTTTGGGATTTTGAACTGAGTTATGAGCCGAAACCGAGAGTGGTCTGGACTTAACCTTAATCCACCTAATTTTCAGAGGAACTTCACTGAGAAATAGGATTTTAGAAACTTCAGGTCTTTGACTTAATTCTTTGAGTTCCACATGATAATGTGCAGAGTTTGACTCTTAGTGTCTAACCTGATTTCTTCATTCTGGGTACAACTCTGGAATAGGAAATTAATTTGTACTCTCGCACTATGCACTTAGCTCAACTCAGATGGGATGTTGGAAGATTGTGTGAGTTTCTTTTATGGTAGCGTGGAAATCTAAAGACCGGAGTACGGGTTGAAAGAAAGCTTCGAAAAAGGGATGGACGACTGGGCACAATTTTTTCTAAGACCCCAAAAAATGTACGGACACAAAAAGAATCTATATTCGTAGGGGCACAACAAGATCCAAGTAGAACCACCAAAAATTCCAAATACAAAGAAGCATTCTACCAAATAAATATCTGACCAAAAAGGTCCAAGCTTCAAAGAAAACCTGCAGATCTAGGTGGAGACTCGGCTACACTGGCCAGCTTCACAAGGAGAGGTGACTACAGTGGCCACCCTACAACTCTTTTCTCCTTCTTCTAACTTCTCCCCTAATTCGATTGTGAACAAATCGCGACAGACCTTAGAAGGAAACACCTGACTCCCCGAGGACGAGTTACTTGAGAGGAGGTTTGCGCGATAATCCGGCATTCTGGTTGGGAAGAGCTAAAACCTTTCACACACATGAGTCGATGGTTCAATGTTCATAGTATATGCTTTGGGAAGAGGATTGATCTAAGATGACTTCTGTGCCGAAACTATAACAATGATTTGTACAATTTGAGGGTTGTTGATTTTATAATTCTAAGACTCACAGAAGTTCCGCCACACTAATAATCCAAAGGTCGAGTCTAAATTCATTTTCACATTCAGCTCATGGTCTTGGTATGGAACCCAATCTCATTTCACTTCATGGCATTTCTTTTTTATATTCAGGGACGAGCATGGTTTAAGTATAGCGGTATGACGAATCTCGTATTCATCACTCTAAATCTCATTTATTAAGCTCAAATCCCTCAAAATCAACAACATTTCCGCATCTATTCTGCATAATTAGCATTCATGCATGTTTTCATAAGAATTGCATTTTAGCACTAATTTTTGCACAAAATAAGAAGCCAAAAATCCAAGCGAAAATAAATAGCCTGACTTCCCTGATTTTTAAACTCATTCAAACTAACTCCAAATAACCCAAAACTACTTCCATTGTGTACATATCACTAACAATAATAAAAGAAAAATATAAAAAAACTAACCTAAATAAGTGGACCAAAAACCCAAACCATAGTTTCAGGATTTCCGGACTAAAAACCTCATATCTTCCACATCTAGTGTCTATTTTAATCCTACTCACTTTTTAACTAATGTGCATTCAATTACCTTCAAAACAAGACCAAGTTCAACTGAATCGGAGCTCATATCTGAAAGTTGGATTTTGTGCCTCTTTTGTACATTTTGTATTTTAGCGGTTTTTGACCTGATATTTTATTTACATGTTTTATCAATTAATAAAAATCCAAAAAAATAGATTAATGTGTAAATATTTGTCTCTGATTTTTATCATATTTTTTTGGATCTTTATCTGATTTAAAAATGATAAAAAATTATAAAATCCAAAAATCAAGGTACTCTATATACATGGGATACCCCAAAAATTCACTTTGTGCATTTCATCGATTTTGGTTTTGATGTCTTCATGTAAGTTCTAGATCTCATCAAGCCAAACAATTTTTCTGAAGAAACATTTTTTATCAGAGGTCGTTTGCTATTTATTTCGCATTTTACGACGTATTAATTTCTCAAATTTTCTGGTACTGACACGTGGCAGCCCCTGGGACCGCCACGTGTCAGCCATTTTTGGCCTATTTATATAGTCGTTAAAAAAATAATAAAAAAGTAAGTCCCGCATGTGCGAGGCACGTGCCTCCCTCGCACGTGCCTAGCATGTGCACCATCCTTTTCTCCCTTGCCTGCCACGTGTCACCATCGTGGCCATTCGATCTCGGTCGATCAGACGGCCACTGCTCGTCTTCCTCACTCGGCCTCCCATCCCAATTGAGCGCCGCCTGCTGCCCCGTTTTCTCCGCCACGGATCTCGGCCAAAGCTAATCGACCTTCGTCGCTCGCAAATCCCTCACAAATCGATCAAATCCCCTCACCGATCTTCCAATCACGAATCCCGATCACCCCAAATCTCGCACCGCCCGCGAAAATCGCCGCCACCCCTTCCTTCCATCTCCGGCCGAGCACCGTTCTCCTATATAAAGAATACCCCCGCACCCCACCATCGCCATCCGTCGATTCATCCGCAGGAGCCACCCCTCGGGCGTGACAACCGACCTACCCTCCAGCCGGCGTGATCCGTGGTGCCCTCCACCTCGCCGCAGCTCCGCCTCTAGCAGCTGCTCCGCTCCGGTGAGTTCACCGTCGAGCTCTACCGCTAAGGTACCACTCCACCCTCCTCCGCTGCACCTCTCATCTTCCCGACGATCGAGCTCCCCACCTCCGTTATATCCCTCGCTCTCTCGATCGTTATCTCCTTCACCTACTCCTATGCCGCCATCGCTGAGCTCCTCCGACCGACAACGACTCCAGCCATCGCCATCTTCGCGGTCTTCATCGACTCTGCCTTCATCTTTAGCGACCACCGCAGCTTTATGCCCAACGACACAGTACATCTCCACCTGCTCCGCCTACTACGACCGGCCTTCGTCGCCACCGTCCAAGTCTCGCCGGTACGCAATGCCTCCACCATCATCGCCTTCGTGCCCTCGACAACCGCCAGAAGCTCCTGCTCATTCGCCGACCCTCCTCCGCATTCGGCTGCGCCCAGCCATTGAAGCACCGCCCCTCCGTCTTGATCAAACCGCCAGCGGTCGGGCCCGGAGCCCGAGACCCCAGCATGTGCGAGGCATGTGCGTGGGGAATGTCCTCCAGTTCTCGTCCCCACGGGTCACGTGCCCGGTACGTGACCACGCAAGAAATTTGCAAGCCGCCCTCTGGTCCTCCTCCATATTGCACTTCAGCCCAGCAATCAGCACGTGCCCCTCGGGCAATTTTGAAAAGAAACCCCCCAGTTCACAGTAATTACAAATAGGCCCCCTGCACAATTTATTTTTATTATTTTGCAGTTATACCCCTGTGTTCCCCTATATTTTCTGACTCTTCTTTAATTATTTTATTAATCTAAAAATAACGTGATGTTTGTCATTTAATTCTCTACATTTTGACAAATTGTGGACATTTTTGTGATTGATGGTTAATTAATAATTAACTATTTTGTGAAAAATTGCATATTTTACCCAATTTGTGCTCTTAAATTTATATTTGATTAACTGTTGGTCTAAAAATGTCTGAAAAATTATATATTGTAAAGTTAATTGTGTTTGACATTGTGCCCAAAAAGATTTGCATTTGCATGCGTAGTTTGCCCTGTAAAAATTATTTTGCATATTTCAGTGTTTAATTTTTAATATGTATTACATCTCATATTTTCGAGGTTTAGGATTTTTCTAAGATCAATCACCTAGTGATATATCTTAGATAATTTTGTTCCTTGAAAATAATTAGGTTTAATATTTATTATAATTAAATATTGAAATCCATTCTATTTGCATTTAAAAATTCATAAAAAAATTCATATCACATTCAAAAATTCCAAAAAAATTACAGTGAATTCATTTCATCATATTTTGCATTGTGGCAAAATTTCATATTTTTAGGACATCGTTTGAACATAATTTACATTTTAGTCCTTAAAATAGGCCAGAATTGCATTTTCATCCTTTATTGCATTAAAAATTCCAAAAACAGACCGCCTTGAAAACTGCACACGAATTTTGATAAACATATTTCTAGGTTGTTCCTTTTCCTCCTTGTGATCGACCTTGGCACTTGCCCAAGTAAAATAAACATAAAACCGCATTGATTAAAATTGACGAATATTTGGTTGGTTATTTTCTTGACCGATTCCGATTGCCGACTATAACGCACGATGATAAATACACATCTTTAACAAGCGTATTTTCGGACTCGTCAAGTCACCACCGTCTTAGGACATCCAGATGGTGGTGTATCAGCTGGACCAGCCCCTGGCAGTACTCCCATCACCCACTTTCGAGCAGGAGCCATTGATGGATGCCAACGGGATATGGTACGACCGACCCCAGCCCGGTATCTGACGAGATCATCCCGGATTCCACTGGTCGGCCGGAGGCACCAGTTCCCAGCAGCAACCTCCAATTCAGGGTGGCCGGTACGGCCAGCAGCGTGAGCAGCACTAGCAACCCTAGTTCCCAGCACACAAGCAACCATCCCACCAAAGAGAGCAGTATGGTCCTCGTCCCTATCAGTAGGGACAGTCTTGGAGGCAGCCTCAACAGTATCACTCACAGTACCCTTCTCACCCTCAGCCACAGCAGCCGCCTCGGTTTTAGAGAGGCCACCCGTTAGGTTCTCATGGGCCGACCTATGAGAACCCCGCCTTGGATGACTTGGCCCGCCTCATGTCCGAGCAACAGGCCACCTTCCGACGGGAGATGGATGAGTTTCGCCAGGATATGAGAGAGATTGTGAGAGGGAAAGCCGCAATTCCTGCACAGATCGAGCCCAATCCGAAAAACCTCAAGAGGAAGTCTGAGCAGGTAGAGTTCACTAAGATTACCACTCCTAGTACTTCACTTGGTGATGTTTCTGCATACATGTTTGATGCTGACTTTGTTACACTTAGGAGCGGTAGGATGCCAACAAGCGGTGCCTCGTCTGAGCGACGACCCCATGCCACTTCAGGAGCGCCAGACGAGGAGGAGAGCGGTGCTGATGCCGCTCATGTGCATGATGATGACGGTGGCGCTGACGCCACCAAGGACGTTGATCCAGCTGACGGTATTGAGACCATCACTTCACTAGATGGAGGAGGTGGTTCTGATGCCACCATACCAGTTGTTGAGCCAGAGCGCAGTACTGAGGCCGCGATTCCAGATGCCGAGGGTGTTGCTGAGGCCACCATTTTCAGTTCTGCTAGTCCTGTTGTTTTCCCTTCAGTTCATGTATCTCAGGACATATCTATGAATAAAGGAAAGGGCTTGTTATTTTCGGATCCACCTATGTTGATTGATGATGTATGCGTGGATTCTGCTTTGCTTGAGCATTCCAAATCCGATCCTAGTCCTTCATCTGAGAAGGACCCAACAATCTCCTTTTCCCAAGCACTCCACTTGGCTAAGAGGTATAAAAAAAATCAGAAAAAGTCCCATCAGTTAGAGTTCAGCCAGCAGATGATGGATCGATTTCATATACATCTGACTCTACAAGAGGCCTTGGAGCACATACCTCTCTTCCAGAGATCACTCAGAGACAGGACCACAGTTAGGAGGAAGAGGCAGAACCACCAGTCAGAGATCCATGTTCTCACTCGCGCCACATGCTTCGCGATACAAAACCGCCTGCCAGCCAAGAGGCCAGATGCAGGAGCCTTGTATGTCAGATGCCATATTCACGAGCAGAAGTTCGACCACACTCTATTTGATAGTTGTTCTTCGATCAACCTACTTCCGGCAGCCCTACTCGACCGCTTCAAGTTGAGCCCTCTACGATAGAGCAGGACGGTCCTTCAGTTTGCTGATCAATCTGTCAAGAGGACGAAGGGGTTGCTGAAGGACGTTATCATCACAATTCAGGGCCTAAAATTCCCTGTGGACTTCGTTGTCTTGGACATGGAGATCCCTGAGTCCGTGACCGATACCCCCATCATTTTAGGATGTCCATTCTTGGCCACAGCCAAGGCGGTATCCAAACATGATAGCGAGAAGGTATACTTTTGCATCGAGGGCGAGAGTATACAAATAGAGACGGTCGAGGAGACTAGAGCCAGAGATTCAGCTTGCTCAGAGCTGCATTCAGATTCAGAGCAGATGATAGAGGCAGGGCGAGACATCGACCGGGACTGTGATTTTGTGATTACAGATGACGAGGCAGTTTGGGCAGAACCAGCAACACAAGCCATCCTCTTACCTTCAGAAGTCGCTGATGCACAGATGCCAGTAGAGGAGAGCTTGGAGAGCGCATTCCTGGTCCAGGATACATCTCAAGCAGCAGAGCCGGTTCCCGATTGTGAGGCAGATTTCTTTTGTGATTCTGATACATTTCCCTCGGATTCAGATATAGACTGGGCAGAGTTTGATGATTTGATACCGTGTATGACTTCCATAGAGCCTACAGCTAGGGAGGAGGCTGATCCCATGCAGAGTAGAGACTCACCAGCTGAGCAGCCTTCGCCAGATTCAGATTGCCAGCGAGAGTTCTCATCCTCCCATGCAGATTTGGTTGCGTTCACTCAGACATTTCAGAGGCCAGATCCGCCAACACCATATTGTCCAGAGCTGAAGCCTCTATCGTCATCGTTGAAGTGTAGGTTCCTTGCGGGCGAGCATGAGATGCACCCAGTCATTATCTTAGCAGATTTGACTGGAGAGCAAGAATCCTGTCTGATGAGGGTTCTTGAAAAGAACCGCAAGACAATAGGATGGAGTGTAGCCGATCTCTAGGGGATAAGTCCGAACCTGTGCTCCCACAATATCTATCTTGAGGAGGACGCGAAGCCGTCGCGTGAGTTCCAGCGACGGCTGAACCTGAACCTTTGAGATGTTGTCATGAAGGAGATCTCGAAATGGTGGAGCGTCGATTTTATTTACCCCATCTCGGACTCCAAATGGTCCAGTCCGTTACATGTGGTGCCCAAGAAGACGGGCATCACCACAGTTGTTAGTGAGTCTGGAGAGGAGATCGCTACCCGGGTACCCACTTCTTGGCGGGTCTGTGTGGACTACAGACGATTGAACCAGGCCACCAAGAAGGACCATTTCCCGCTACCTTTTATTGATCAGATTATAGAGAGGCTAGCAGGGAAGAGCCATTACTGTTTCTTGGACGGGTACTCCGGATACAATCAGGTGGTCATTGCGCCCGAGGACCAAGACAAGACTACCTTCAGCTGTCCCTTCAGTACACATGCTTTCAGACGCATGCCCTTTGGATTGTGCAACGCTCCGGCGACATTCCAAAGGTGCATGTTGTCCATCTTTTCAGACATGGTGGGGGAGTGCTTGGAGGTCTTCATGGACGACTTTTCAGTCTACGACGACGGATTCGATTCTTGTCTTGACTGCCTAAACTGCGTCCTCCAGCGATGTATTGAGGTTCACCTTGTGCTTTCATGGGAGAAGAGTCACTTCATGGTGACTCAAGGGACGATGCTTGGCCATATCATCTCCAACATGGGCATGGAGATTGATCCGGCCAAGGTGGATGTCATTAGAAAACTCAATCCACCATCCAACTTGCGACAGTTACGGTCTTTTCTGGGGCACGTCTGTTTCTACTGACGATTCATGCATGATTTCAACAGGATTGCCCAATTGTTGAATGATCTGCTGATGAAAGACACCGAGTTCCTTGTTGATGATAAGTGTCTAACGTCATTTGAGACTCTCAAGAGTCTAGTTGTAGAGGCTCCTGTCCTCCAACCACCTGATTGGTCTCTCCCATTCGAGATCATGACGGATGCCTTCGATTTTGTCGTAGGGACTGTGCTGGGACAGAGGAGGGATGGAGTCCCCTTTACTATTCACTACGCTAGCCGGAATTTGGATGCCGCTCAGCGGAACTGCACCGTCACTGAGAAAGAGATGCTAGTCGTAGTATTCGCCCTAGATAAGTTCAGATCGTACATCATTGGGTCTAGAGGGACCATCTATACTGATCATACCGCCATCAGATACCTCATGGCAAAGAAGGATGCCAAAGCCAGAATGACCTGATGGATCTTTCTACTCCAGGAGTTTGACATAGAGATTAAGGATAAGTTTGAAGTCAAGAATGTGGTGGCGGATCATCTCTCCCGATTGGAGTTTCTTGAGTATTCTGAGCAGATCGAGCCTATTTGTGAGACCTTCCCAGATTAGGCGATCCTTGCTATCGCCTCTCTCCCATGGTACGCCGATATTGTGAACTATCTTGTTGCCAAGAAAGTTCCAAGTTTTACCATTGGGAGGATCCCGGCATTTATCATGAAGGAGGGGATAGCATCTGGCGTCGGTGCATTCCTCAGGAGGAGCGCCATAGCGTCCTCACTTACTGCCACAAGCTTGAGGCAGGAGGACATCACTCTGGGAGGAGAACGACACAGAAAGTGCTCCAATCTGACCTATGGTGGCCTACTCTCTTCAAGGACTCTGATGAGTTTGTGAAGAGATGTACTGACTGTCAGAGGATGGGCACTTGTGGACAGTGTGATATGATGCCGATGCAGCCCATTAACTTCTGTGAGGTTTGTGACACATGGGGCATCGATTTCATGGGTCCATTCCCTAAGAGTCAGGGATTCGAGTACATTCTATTGGTCGTTGATTATGTGAGTCGTTGGGTTGAGGCCATCCCCGCCCGACCGCAGATGCTAGGACTAGATGCCGATTTTTGAGGAAGAATATCATTTCATGGTTCGGGGTACCTCATGTGTTGATTTCTGACGGGGGGTCTCATTTCGTCAATGACAAGGTAAAGGCCCTTGCTAGTGAGTTCAGCATAGACCATCGAGTAGCCACTCCATACGACCCTCAGACCAATGGTCTTGCTGAAGTGTCGAATAGGGAGATGAAGATTGCAGAAGGTCGTCTGCCCTGACCGAAAGGATTGGTCACAGCTTTTGGACTCGATCTTGTGGGCATATAGGACGTCCTTCAAGACGCCTTTGGGTACATCTCCCTTTCGCATCGTTTATGGCAAGCCCTGCCATTTACCTGTTGAGCTGAGACATAGGTCACTTTAGGCAGTCATAGATATACTTTTGGATCCAGTGAGTGTAGGAGATCAGAGGAGGGCAGATTTAGCAACCCTGGAGGAGCTTCGTGATACAACATTTTCGAGCAGCCTACAGTATAAGGAGAGAGTGAAGGAGTGGCATGATTTTCATATCAGCCAAAGCAGTTTGAGCCAGGACAGAGAGTATGGTTGTTTGATGCTAGGCTTCGTTTATTTCCAGGGAAGTTACAGAGCAAATGGAAGGGACCCTATCTGGTCTGAAAGGTACATGACAATGGGAGTATTGATATATTCGAGATGTCTTCTGATGCTACCTTTCGTGTTAACGGGCAGCGGCTCAAACCATGTCTAGATAATGAGCCGCTGGTCGTTGACGTTGCCCCTATTCACTTTGCATGAGATGTAGTCGTTTGACTCACATCTATTGCATCTCATGCCTGATTATCACTGTTCTTCCGACTTGTATAGATCTAGTTGTCCATATCACTCCATTCTTTAGTCCCACACCCCATCTTTATCTTATGATTATGTTATACTCAGGGTGTACTTTACCCTAAGTATAGGGGGTGTAGGAGTCTCGGGTATTCTTTTGATTCTTTCTACCTCTGTTTTGCTGCCTATACTTAGGGATATTTTACCCTAAGTATATGGAGGGTAGACCCTGTACATTCTTCCACTCGGATTTCCCTTCATGTACAGCTTGCTATACTTAGGATTACTTGATCCTAAGTATAGGGGAAAACACTGAGTCTTCTTCATTCTATTCTTTGATTCGTCGTTGTAGTATACCATTCCTTTTCACGTCCCTATACTAAGCACGAGTTATGTCTTCTTCATCGCTCTTGATTCACTCTAAGGACATCGTTCGAGCTAAGTATAGGGGGTGTCGTATATATTTCATATATACATTAGCCATAACTCGTACTTTGTGTGAGTGTGTTAATAAATAAAATGGCTAAAAATCTATAAAAAAATTTAAAAAATCCTTTGTACATAAAATTCTTCTTGCACATACATAGCTATTTATAATTTTTTTGTACAAATGATTGTAAAAATGATTTGTGTAAATATTTTGATATCAAAATTATGTATATAGTACAATTTTTTTGTAAAATGTTTGCAAATAAAAAGTTTGCAAAAACCTTGTGTATATGTTTGTAAATATTTTGCAAAACTTCGCATCCATGCATACATCCATGTTTTCAAACATTTTTCAAAAAATTTTGTACATTTTCAAAAATCTTGTAAAAATTGCATATTTGTAAATATTTGTACAGTTTTTACAATTTATAGGTAACATTTAAACTCGCCTGGAATTAAATTGGAAAATGGAGCTTGGTTAAGACCTTAATCCACCTAATTCTAAGAGGAACCTTATAGGGCTTAGGGTTAAGACTTTTCAGGTCCATTTGTGACTTAATTCTGTGAGTCCACTAGGCTATGAGCATATGTCATCTTGATGAACCTAAGTAGAGCACTTAATGACACACACATGACTCTCAGAGACAATGGCTTTACTTGCACCAACACTTTACACTTAGCTCTCCACTGATGAGGTGGTGAGGAGGCAATTTCCTTTGGCTTGGGGTAGCATATGAGGGTTGTACTTCTAGGCGGAACCTCTATTCTTCTTATAGTGAAGGAAGTGTGTCTCAACTTGGTCTGGTGGTGATGAAGTCTAAAGACAGGAGTTGTGGGTTGCAATAAAGCTTCAAAAGAGGTATAGTCTACTGGCTCAAGAGGAAAAACTCCTTATGTATATATGTTGTACCATGTAGATATGTTGTACATATGCACATCAAAAAAATGTGTGCAAAGAAAGAAAAACTCCAAAAAAGTGCTGGGTCTGATTGAAAATAAAATACCCACCGGAGTGTATATAGCCAAATAAAGAAAAGCTTATGTTATACATGACCATCTCATGAAGCTTGCAGCGGGAGACTTAGCTACACTGGTTGGGCTCCCAGGGATACATGTCTACACTGGTCATGGTCCATTCTCTTCTTCCCCTCTTCTTGAGCCGGTTGTACTTGAACTTAGAAGGGAATACCCCGCTCCTTGAGGAAAGAGTTGCTAGACTGAGGCATTAGAGTTAACTTGTTAAGGGGGGTTGTCGCTTTGTCATTTCTGAGGTGGGAAGCTACATATCACTTACACAGTACAAGGAAAGATTCATGGTCATTAGAGTTTGTGTATGTAGACTTGTTCTGATCTGGTTTATTGACGAGTCTTGACCATAGATTGGTGGAACTTAGAGGTTGTTGAGTTTTAAGCTTAAGTCCAAATAAGGTTCTAACAAATTAATAATCCAAAGGTCTGACTGAGCTCCATATTTCAATTTAATGAAGGAAAGTTTAATAATCAACCTTGATTTCCCTTCTTTTTCTTTTTTCTTTATCTTTTTCACTTCTTTTTCAAATAAGTGTTTGCTAAGGGACTAGCAAAAGTAAAGTATAGGGGGGTGATGAATCCTCATTCATCACTCTTTATTCTTTTATTTTAGCTAAAAATCTTTGCAAAACACCATGTATATGTTTGTAAATACAATAAATTACCAAATCATGCTTTGTATAAATATCAAGAATTAACATGTTTTTATGCAAATAAATAATAAAGAAATAAAGAAAAATAAGGAAATATTTAGAATAAATATTGAGTGACCCGAACCCAAGGGAGGGCCAAGCATTGACATGACCGCAAAATAAAACAAGTAGAGAGAGATAGGGCCGTTCACCTCAATATATTCCTCCTTCATGTATATATTTATTTTCAGAAAAACAAAATAAAAATAGGTTTGTATTAATTTGTATATATTTCTAAAAATAAAAATAAAAATAAGAAAAATAAAATAAAAACAAAAAGAAATAATTTCTCTCTCTCTCACCCTTGTATATACCATGTACACATGTACCCATATATATTTATTTTACCCTTGTAAATAAACAATAAAAAAATAAAAATTATTTTATATCCCAAATTTTATGTTGTAAATAAATAAAATATAAAATTGGGATAATTGCACAACAATAAACTGATAAAAATAAAAATTGAAAATACATAGGTATTTATACCTGTATATAATATAATATTATGTATATACATTAATTTATTTTTCAAAAAAAATAAATAAAAATCACTAAAAAATAATTTGAAAAAAAATAAACATTTTTCATGTTGTAAATAATTTGAAATACAATCATTTTCTATTTTTAACTTAATTTATAAATAATTTCCATTTGTTGAATTCTGATTGGTCCACGGGGAAGTGTTGACCCCCGGTCAACTCCCCCCCTTGGGCCACTTTGCACCCGGATCTTTGCGCCGATTCGATTTCTCCAAATATTCGCATCGCGATCCGATCACCATCTTCTCAAATCCCGGGCTCCGATTGACGAGGGCAGATCCATGATCCCCGCGTGCCTTCTCTTTTAGGGATCCGTGCCTCGATTAGCGCACCCGATTCCCATCTTCTCAGACCCCTGCTTTATAAAGATCAACCTTCAACCACCATTTCACACATCTTTGGCCATCATCTTCGACTCCCAGAACCTCCATTCCATTACCTTGAGTGACAGCAAGCTTGAGGGACTGTTGCAACGAGGAAGGAGCAGCGTTAGCCTCAGATCCGGCGACACATATCGCCGTGCTCCGCCACCGACGAGCTCGAGCCTATGGAGGCGTCGCTCCATCGAGGCAAAGACCCCAGGAGGACCAGCACCTCCTGCCCAGACGTTTTCATCCATCAGGTACCTTCGTTAGCCCTTAGCTTCGCTTAATTTCCGATCTTTCCATTCCCGACCGTCGACCTTCACCGGTCATTTCACCACGCTCCGATCGTCCATTTCCCATTCCGATTGCACCTACACCTTCGCGAGACTCCTCCCCACCTTCTTCGCCCCTTCAGTCACCCTGATTCGACCTGGAAAAGGACCATCTATCTCCTCCACCGTCGCTCGCCGGAGAGCCACGCTCCGCCTCCCTCGATCACCCATTTCGCCGGTAACCGGGTGGAGGTAGTTTGCCCTCAACCCAGCGTTTGTTCTGTGCAGGATAGATGGAGAACAGACCTCATCTGGAGGTCTAACCATTGAAGCACTGCTGCTCCAGGTTCACCTCGCTGCCGGGCCATTCTAGGACTTCCCAGCCTCATCAGAGCATCTCAGTAGCTGCGTGAACGCCATCAACTTTCTTTTCCCCATCCCAGCAGCACCGGAGGAGCCCTCAGGCGCCCGCAACGGCCGAGCGAAGTTCGTCTGCGACCTGTTCTTCCAGAGGCCTCCTCCACCGTTCGATCGAGCTCATCCGCCAGTTCAGATCTCAGCCATCCATCTGCGGGAAGCTAGCAGCTGTCTGATCCATATGAGGATCTCATCTGGAGCGTCGATCGTTGAAGGGGTATCGTCCGATCTCAACCGTTGGATCTTAAACGAAGATCCCCTTTTAGCTGTCAGATCTTAATAAGAGGGTAAACTTCACTTAGGCCCTTCTTAGTTTAGCATTTATTTCCTAGTCCTATAATTATTTTACGTAGTTGTTTTTAATTTGGATAAGTTGCACTTTAAACCTTAGAGTTTTAGTATTTGCATTTTAGTCCCTCCATTTGTGGTGCGCGTGCTTCGTCACGTGATATTTGTGGGATATTTGCATGTATGGACTTGGGTTTATTGAATGTGATGCTTTGAAGTTTTAGTTTAAATATTTGCATTTATGCCCCTGTGCGTGATGAATTGGAACATGTGATGAATTTGACGCAATAATTACATTGAGCCCCTTATAGTTTTCGTACGTGTTATCTTTGAGCCCCTGGAATTTGTTTTCTTTGCACTTTGGTCCCTGTGTGTTGTGCCTCTTTTATTGGTTGAATAAAATAGCAAATTAATTCCAAATCCCTTGAAATTTGGAAACGTGGCCCATGCCACTGTATAAAAATTTCATTGATTTCTTGGGAAAATTTTGTTTTGATTTTATATTTTAAAAATTAAAAAACCCTCAATTTTGCTATTGTCTACATTTAAAAATAAACTATAAATACTAAAGAGCCTCCAAAAATTCTAAAAAAATTAGTTTCTATTTGTTTTTGTGTCTTGTTGCTTCAATCCAATTTTTTTTGCCTATGGACTTACAAAAACCTTAAAAATTGAAAAACCCTATAAACCTCATAAAAATCATTAAAAATTCTAAAAAATTAAAAAAATGCAATTTCTTCTCCATAGTTTAGTTTTTACTTGTAGTTTTTCATAAAATTATCTTCAAATTTTTAAATGTTATTTTTATATTTTTAAATAACATTTCAAATATGGGCGCATAGTAGTTTCTATCTTCTGTCTTATTTCATTTTTAGAAAATCAACCAAAAATTATAAAAATCTGAGAAAAGTACTAAAAATATAAAACTCAAAAATATTTTTTTGTAATTTTCTGGCTTGATTTGTGTTGTTAAATAATTTGTTGAGTGTGGCCTTTTCGGCTTTGCTTTATATTTTCTTCATAATAAAAAATAACAAAAAAAATTTAAAAACCCATAAAATCCACCAAAATATTTTCTTCTTTTTATCTGATTTTCTGACTACTTCATAGGTTTTTTAAGTCAATTCGTGCTCCTTGAGTTCGACCCTGGTCGTTGTACCAGGTTAAATAAAATAGCGAGTCTGCTATTTGGCTTTATTGATTGATTATTTTATTTGGTGGTCTTGAGTTTCTTGTTGAGTCCGACTCGAGGGGTTGAGGTCGCAAATATCTATCTCCCTTAGTCTCTCGGTTTTTCGTCTAATCAAAGTACAATATATGTATCATGGGTCCAATCCATGATATCATACTGGTTATTATTGAGTATAGTATTGAGTGAGTTTAATGAAGGATTATCTGAAATATGAAATTTGCATAAGTGTTTATATAATTATATATATACATATTTTACTTTGATTTAGGAATTTTTATATCAAAGTTGTCTTGCCTTGTCAACACTGAAAGTTCATTCCCTTAATCACTTTCAATGTAAGAGATATACTTATCATTATATCTCAAGCAAGATCTGGGATCTCCTTCCTTATCTTTGTTACATCCCAATAATATGAGAACCTATAACTTAGATAAAAAGAAGCGGGAACACATTCCGCCTTGCAAGTCCAACTTGCATTTCCCAATTCAATCTTTACTACCCGGGCCCACCACCCCTAAGGTAATGTTGACGTGTCATTAATTGAACTAACCGTCAACAACAATACAACTTGCTATGCACAATCCAATATCACCCCAATAATATGAGGACCCGATATTGGGGCCACTACGCATACGTCCTTACTCTTTCGAGAAGCGAAGATCCCGATCCAAATGGATTGTATGCAGGAGTTGTCACTTCGGACAGGCGTCTCCTACATACAATATCTGGCGACGGAACCCTTCGCCTTGACGGGAGACCATGGATATAACTTATGTGATCCTCCATATCACGTTCATATTCTAATTAATCATTATGAATCATATTCATTACGATTAATTCTTCCTAGGGAATTGACACATCTATTTATAATAGAGTATCTTAATTTTAATTGGATTCCAATTACTCTAATCATATTAAATTAATAATCCAATTAATATCCAACAAACATTCTAAGTTGTTACTTGAATTATGGTATTATCTCAAATACGTATTATTTCAAATTTTAATAATTAGAAATACTTCATGATTTCTTAAGCATCATTCCAACCCTAGCCGTTGTCATGGCCAGTACCGACGGGAGTGGGACAGACAACACACGGTGCAATCTGATATCCCAACGCTCCCCGACTAGATACCATATACACCTCAGGAAAGGATAAAGCAAAATAGATCACTTTGTACTTGAGATGATCATCGGTTCATTAATCAAAATTATATCATATAATTATAATCAAAATAATTTCGATTAACATTATAATGAGATTTGCTAAACAAATCCCAAATCCTGATCAAGCAACATGTTTGTTGGAATGTAGATCATGCATAACATGTAACCAATTTTGTGATATAAATCACATCTAATAAATTATTGGTTAAGACTATGTTATTTAAGGAAATTATTATCATCAAATATTTCACAAATATTTATGCACAATTATTTCTGGAAATTAAACAATTTTATTTCACTAATTGATTAAATGACAATCACTAGGTTCTTGATTAGGAAAGTATTTCAAGCAGTAACCCTCACTTACTAAAGATATCATATCTCAATCAATTTAAATCTAAATTAAGCAAAATAAGTTTCTAAAGTTCGCTAATTTCATTTACAGCAGAACTTAAGTGATTTGCATGCATTTCAAGGCATTTCAAATCCACAATTAACATCTTAATTACGTCACGATCCGCAGTCCCCGAAACAGTGGATACATGTTCACTAAAATGGTCATATCTTGAGCATACAGAATCCAAATTATGTAAACTCAGATCCTATGATTTCACTATATAATGGGGAACAAAAGAAAATTATTATTTTTGTGTTTAAACAATTTAAAAAGTGTCAAAAATAATCTCAAAACAGAGATGCAAAAATGAAATATAAGAAAACTTTCGCAAACCCTAATGGACCCAAGTCGTCCTAAGTTTATGGATCGCCTCTAAAACCACCGACCTAAGGTGCTGATACCACTGTAACGATATGTTGATATCCTTAAGTGCATCACGGAAGTGTGAGGATTGCATCGTATGCGATTGATAGCGACTAGTGGCACTAGTTGCTCGAGGCAGCGGAAATTAAATTTTTTTCATGTGACGAAACCACATTATCCAAGAACACTTCTCGGATCATTTCGTCTAAACCACAAAAAAGTAATAGGATTACCTTTTAAAGCATGGTTGCGATCGAGTCTCTAAACGAAGAGACCTCCTATCTCAAGTCCGATCCGATGGAGGAGACGCTTGCGAGCGCGTGGATGAGACGCGTGCTTGTCACAATTCATGTTGATAATCCAAGCCACGGATCTCCTGATCTCTACAAACGAGATAGATGTCTTCTTCACAAGCAAGGCATGCTGAATTAGTCGGAGATCAACGAGCAAATGATCGGGCAACATAACGACGACGCTGCGGCAATAGAGAATCTCTCTAGGGCATCCATGGTGGACGGTCACATGAGTGAGAGAGAGAGTGGACGTGTATAGATAAAGAGAGAGAGAGATAGAGACTTATGTTCTCATTAGCATTTGATGAGCAAGGGGTTCCCTTCTATTTATAATATTTTGGGACCCATGGATTTCAATCCATGGGCAATACAAATCCAATGGCTCTCATTGATTTGTGTTTCTTTTAATGGCTATGATTTTGTTGGTAAAAAACCAACAACAATTAATTTAATTTAGATTAAATATATATGGATAAATCAATATGATTTAATCTAAACTTAAATCAATCAAGCATACATGGAGATATTTAGATGGAGATTTCATGCAATCTTGGAAATCTCATGCAATCTTATGAGATTGCATTATTCCTTAGAAATCTCCATGATTTTACAACACTTGTTGTAAATTATTCTTCAAAAATAATTCATAATTATTTTGAGAATATTGAAATATTGCCATTGAAAATTTGTGAATCACATTCCTAATCTAAAATAAAAGTAAATTAGATTTTCAATTTAATGTCCAATGTGAATCCAATTCACATCAACATTTAATTAACAAATGTAAGTTACAAATAGCTCTCTCTCATATATTATAAATCACATTTATAATATATATGACTAATATGGATATTGCTATCCACATTATTCATATCCATGATAATTAAATCACATTTAATCATCTTGGATCTCTATTCTCATGTGCCCAAATAATATGAATCACATTCACATTATTTTTTATCTTTGATAATCAAATCACATTTAATTATCTAAGACAGCTCTCTTTATAATATGAATTAATCAAGGCCGCAAAACTAATCTTCTCATTGCATCTGAATCACATTCAGATCAATGTCCAATATTTGGACCAAGATCAGATTACTTCTCTATTGAGAGGAGTCACTAAAATCCAGACCCGTTTCATCACTCCCTACGAATGGAAGCGTCATGGTTATACAATAGTTTATGATCACATCACGCTCAGGTATTCCCAATACATGTACATCCTGCATACTGGAAGACTCAGAATAAACCCTAAGTATTAGATCAACTTTATACTGTCTACTTCATGGTTTTATCAGTAAGTTTCTCATTCGATCATTAGGAGTCGGTATCGATCATATACTTTCCAAAAGTACATATCATACCGAGGTCTTGATCATATACTTTCCAAAAGTATATATCAAACCTACAAATTCAGTCAAGCTTCCAAATCGAGACGACCGTGCACAGAATTTGATTCTTCCCAATATCTCATGAGTGAGCTCATGTCTTCCGGTTCAGTAACTTAACATGTATGATCCCTTTGAGAGATCGTATTACTCATATGCCCTTACATGCACACCAGCGCGCTGGTGTATAGACCTTGATTAGGTCATCAACCTATTGGTCTGTCAAATGTACATACTCAGACATATAGTAACACATCTGTCTCTGGTCAAAGGATGTGTGCTTATATCATGCATATGATATAGGACTTTGGTTATCTCAATCTCGTTAGTCAACTCTTTGACCTAACTAATCTGACACCTCTGAATCTCTATTCCTATGTAGAGGACCTGCATCAAGAGGTTGGTCAGATATCAGCCTAACTGAGAAAGGATTGCCGTCTCCTACCCAGGTTGGAGATCCTCTCTTAACAATCATTTGACGGTGCTTGATGAGTCCTCAATCTAACCCTTTAGATATTCATCCAAGCACTAGCCTCTATGATTCAATAGTTGAATCAACAGTTGTATGATTATTAAGATGGCCATGGTACATAACCTAATTGTATTAAGGGACCTATTATGAAAATTATGTATTGTTCATTTCAAATCAGGGAATGATATTCGTAATAACATTTATTGCATAATGGCTCGTCGTGGGCTCGCATGTCCAACAGTAATTAGATCCACAAACAAGAAGTTGAGATCTACAATGATTAGTGTCACAAGCTTTAATAACGAAAAGCACAACTTGTGCGACGGATCCCTTCTTACTAATTGTTACAATGAGAAAATAATCAAGAGTATATCGCTGATACTATTTGAAAATAGACCAGACCATTGCATATATAAGTAGAGGATTGAGACAACAAAAAAAACAGTCTCATGTGGAGAAGTCCAGAACATGAAGGTGACTAGTCCTTGATAATATGAACATACTCGTTTTGACCTTCATGATTTTGATCGAAACTCAACAAATTGACAGGCCATTCCCACCACCTACCAACATGAGAAGCACATGCACAGGAAAACAAATACCACCTACCAACAACTTGAAGGAGCCATGGACGTATAGGCGGGGTATATTATTCGGAGCATACTTACCCTGGTAGAATAAAACCAATCATCCATATCATCATCTACGACAGCACAACCGAACACAGAAGATTGCATGGAAGGAAAAGATACATGCAGACAAAAGTCAACAGTAAACGGTAGAAAGATGTTGGGGGAGGAGAAATGAATGCAATGGGGACAAGGCACATGTAAGAGGGAGCAAAGAAACAACCGCCCAACTAGCATATCATACTTATCGACATCATAATTACTGTTTGTTCCCTTAGTTACAACACCTACTATATTACAACAGAGGATCCTCTCACCACTCTCTTATCATTGGTGTGTCGCACATTTTAAATGCTTGGTTGAAAAATTAGTTGCTAATAATCATGTAATCATGACGGAAACACGAGGCTCGACGAAGCAGCGCTATTCGTGCTATTCGTGATTGCCATGATTGCCCTTAGCATTAGTTCACGGGAATCTAAGAATAGGAGAGGTACTAACCTTCCGAGAACGTAGCGCTCAGTATGATTGTATGTAAGTGTGAATGGAGATATGTATGTTGGTGTTTCTTTTTTTTCATTAAGGATAAGTTTTCGTCATATCAAACTATGTGTCTAAATAACTATTATGATCTCGTTGCAGGTAGAACAATGAGTTCGACAAGGGATTGGATGTATAACCCCGTAGTGAATGGATCCACTTGCATGCCATTTTTTATTGGTGTAGAAGGCTTTCTCAATTTCGCTTATGCCCAAGGAGACACAATAGTTGACATAGATGGGAAGATTATATGTCCGTGTATGAAATGTAGATTAAAGAACAAACAATTTAGAGACGTTGTGGCAGAACACTTGTACAAGAATGGTTTTATCATTGAGTACAAATTTTGATGTGCTCATGGAGAGGTCCGAGCAACTTACCGAGAGAGGACTCATATGTCGAACAATCCTTTTGTTGCGATGGTTATGGACGCAACAGGTCCAGACTTTAACCCTTCTTCAGAGGTTTGTGATGATGAATTCAATGGAGAATTCAAAGATTTTATTGAATTGTTACAAAGGCTGAGGAGGCATTATGGCCTGGTTGCAAATCATTTTCTCTCCTATCTGTAGTTACGGATTCGCTGACAGTTAAAGCAGAGTATAATATGACTGATGCTAGTTTCAATGCCATGGTTAAGATAAAGAGAATGCTTTCGGAAGATAATGTCCTACCTTGTATCTATTATAAAATAAAAACCATGATGAGTACACTTGACTTATCAGAAAAGTTAATTGATGCATGCCCCAACCATCATATCATCTATTATGAGAAAAAACTTACAAATGAGACTAAATGTCCAGAATGTGTTGAACCTAGATATAAATCAGATATGAAGAAAGATGTTCCACAAAAGGTTCTCCGTTACTTTCCTATAGGACCACGTTTACGACGACACTCTTATTGCAAAGAAACTGCTAAAGACATGACTTGGCATGCAGATCATATCCGTAGTGACTTTATGAAACATCCTTTTGACTCAGCTTGTTGGAGGGCTTTAATGGAGTCATCTTCCACTTTTGTTATGGATAAGAGGAATGTGCTGATTGGGTTGTCTACAGATGGATTTAATCTGAAGGATATTGAGAATCCTCAAGCGCATCACGGAAGCGTGTCGATCGCATCATATGCAATCGGAGCAACTAGTCGTACTAGTCGCTAGATGCGACGGAAATTAAAATTTTAAATCTAAATATGAAACCACATGATCACGAGAACACTTCTCGGATCGTTTCATCAAACCACAAAGTATAAGGAATACCTCTTGGAGCATGGTTGTAATCGTGAGATCCCAAATAAGAGATCCTCCTGTCTTAAGTCAGATCCACGAAGAACGCACTTGCGGGTGCGATGATGAGTCGTGTTCCTCCCGCAATCCTCGATGAAGATCCAAAGAAGAAGGACATTCTCGAGTCGTCGAAGGCAAAGGCGAGAGTCTCTCCTTCTCAACACAAAGTGGAAGGCCACTTGATGGAGAAGAGAAAGAGAGAGGGTGAGAATGAGAAAGAGAGAGGGAGAGAGGGAGAGAGAGAGTAGTAGGCTTCTACAACTCTTGATAATGTACCATGAAAGGCTAGGTTAGACCTCCTTTTATATTAGTTTAGGATCCAATGGATCTCAATCCATGGGACTCATAGATCCAACGACCAAGTTGGTCTATGTATTAATCAATGGCTAAGATTGTTGTTGGTTAAAAACCAAAAACATTAATTTATATTTAAATTAAATATATGTTGCAACATTATCAACATAATTTAATTTAACATAAATCAATTAATTAAGAGATTAACCAAGATAATAAAAAGAAGATAATGTTGCCTCCCTAAAAAATGGGGCGTCACCCATGACTTTTTCATGGGTGACGCCACCTCATCAAAGGTGGCTTTTATCTCCCTTTTATTATGTTATATTATCTCTTAATAATATGTAATAACCATTATCACATAATAATCCACCAAATTAATTCTAAATTAATTTGTGAATTTTTCAATCATGCCATTGAAAATATGTGAATCACATTCACAACCCAAACTAATTTGTAAAATACATTTCCAATTAATTACTTAATGTGAATCCAATTCAAATTAATAATTAACAAATGCTATTTACATAGTTTCTCTCTCTCTAATATATTATAAATTATATTTATAATATATATAATTAATATGGATAGTGCTATCCACATTATTCATATCCATGATAATTAAATCACATTTAATCATCTTGGATCTCTTTTCTCATGTGCCCAAATAACATGAATCACATTCACGTTATTCATATCTTTGATAATTAAATCACATTTAACTATCTTAGATATCTCTTTTTATAATATGAATCAAATTCATATTATTCATGATAATTAAATCATATTTAATTATCCATTTTCTCGATGCTTGGATACAGAATTCATCAAATGAATTATTCTTGAACTCCTTCAAGAATAATGTGCTTTCTCCGCAGATACTTGGAGATAAGGACATGGCGATTGTATTGTTCCACTTTTAGTGACTTGGATGTTGAGATCTCATCTCAAATGCAGATCTTACGAACCTCCCACAGATGCTTGACTAAATCAAGACCGCAAATCTAATCTTCTTATTGCATTTACATCTCATTCAGATCAATGTCCAACACTTGGACCAAGATCAGATTGCTTCTCGACTGAGAGGAGTCACTAAAATCCAGACCTGTTTTATCACTCTCTCGGAATGGAAGCATCATGGTTATACAATCGTTTATGATCACATCACCCTCAGGTATTCCCAATACCTGTACATCTTGCATACTGGAAGACCTATGATTAACCCGAAAATCAAGATCAATTTTATACTGTCTTCTTCAGGGTTTTATTAGTAAGTTTTTCATTTGATCATTGGGATTTGTTATCGATCATATACTTTCCAAAAGCATATAGCATACCTAGGTCTTGATCATATACTTTCCAAAAGTATATATCAAACCTAAAAATTCAGTCAAGCTTCCAAAGCGAGACGACCGTGCATGGAATTCGATTCTTCCCAATATCTCACGACTGAGCTCATGTCTTCTGGTTCAGTATTGAACTTGTATGATCCCTTTGAGTGATCGTATTACTCATATGCCCCTATATGCACACCAACGCGCCGGTGTATAGACCTTAGTTAGGTCATCATCCTATTGGTCTGCCAAATGTACATACTCAGACATATAGTAACACATCTATCTCTGGTCAGAGGATGCGTGCCTATATCGTGACAGCATACGACATAGGACTTTGGTTATCTCAATCTCTTTAAGTCAACTCTTTGACCTAACTAACTTGACACCTCCGAATCTCTATTCCTATGCAGAGGACCTGCATCAAGAGGTCGGTCAGATATCAGCCTATGTGAGAAAGGATTTCCATCTCCTACTCAGGCTGGAGATCACATCTTAACAATCATTTGACGGTGCTTGATGAGTCCTCAATCAAACTCTTTAGATATTCATCCAAGCACCAGCCTCTATGATTCAATAATTGAATCAACAGCTGTATGATCATTAAGATAGCCATGGTACATAGCCCCAATTGTACTAAGGGACCTATTTTACAAATTAATTATTCTTCATTTCAGATCAGGG
The DNA here is from genome assembly GCA_037367405.1 of Ottelia alismoides. NCBI lineage: Eukaryota > Viridiplantae > Streptophyta > Magnoliopsida > Alismatales > Hydrocharitaceae > Ottelia > Ottelia alismoides. The sequence continues at coordinate 23,967 of JAZKJV010001099.1, forward strand.
AATGATATTCGCAATAATATTTATTACGTAATGGCTCGCCATGGGCTCACATGTCCAATAATCTCCCATTAGCGCAAAGAGCCATTAACGGGGTAATCATTTAAACCCACACTCATGTGACAATCATAGGCTATTTAGAAATAGCTAGGTAAGCTGATCAGTCATTCTGTTCCCGCGAGACTACGCCAAGTCCTTTTTACGGCACTTGCATATCCCTAGGTAACAGTGCTCGCATCCAATGCGAATGTTGCAACTTATGCAACCAATACTCAATCTTGATAAAGCAATTATAGTGTCCTTGACACTATTGCTCAGTAATTATTATAATCAGTATTTCCATAATCCTTATCAAAATACCTTTATTTCGGGAGATCACTATCTCTCAAGGTATCCACAGTTAAGATCTTTTAGATCTCTATCTGTAAAGTCTTAAGCTTTTGAAGATATGACTTTGAGATCACTATCTCAAAAAATCTTGTCATCTATGAAGATTTTGTTATTACTGCAATCAAGTGTTTTCTCTCCATAGTAGGATTAACAACACTTTACTACTCCCACTGCATGGCAGATATCTGGCTTTTATATACATTTAGCATACACTTAGCTTCTCGTAACTGATGCACAGGTGCAAGCAGTTCTAGAATTCACTTCCTCAACTCTTTGAGGTGCTATCCCTTTAGATAGGTCAGTACCAAATCTCAAGGGAAGGAATCCTTTCTTGGAATTTCCAAGAATGGAATATGTCCAAGGTGTACTACAAATGTGACAGTCCCAATACCCTCTTTTCTTTGCTTCTGAACAACTTCAGAACTAAGATCTAAGAGGTATTCTTGAGATCATATCTCAAGGTATGGAATGGCCATTCTATAAAACACTTATTATCATCCTTATATTATTCCAAATGATTAGGATATTATCTACATTTAGCACGATGAACATCATGGCACTCCCACTAAGCTTCATATGGTACATCAAGATTCTATCTGAAATCATAACACTTATGATTTCACCAAATCTGATGTTCCAACTACAAGAAGCTTATTTGAGTCCATATATGGAGTTTCTTTTGTTTGCACATCTTGCTTTCCTCAATCATGAAGCCCTGTGGCTACTTCATGTGAATATCTTCAGAGAGGTATTCTTATAGGAATGCAATCTTGACTTACATCTTGAAGATGCAATAATCAAGTTGTGTAGCTAAGGTTAGCAATATTCTGATGATTTTAAGCGTGGTTACCGAAGAGCAAGTCTCATTGCAAGCAATGTCTTCTCTTTCGGTGTGTAGCTTATGGCTACGAATCGAGCTTTGAAGGTCTCTGCCTTCTCATCAGGTTCCCTCTTCTCTTGAAGATCCATTTACACCTTTATGGGTCTTACCCATATAGGTGGATCCTCGAGGGTCCATATACAACACTTGTATACGAAGTCTACTTTAGACTTTATTGCTAATATCCATCTTTCCATGTCATGATCCTTAAGAGCTTCATCACATGAAGTCCGATCATCGTCAGACTTAATCGACACATGGAATACATCCTCAAACTCATTTAAAGAGGTATTAGTGTTTCATCTTTAATTATCCTTTTAGTTCTCGATTTAAGGAGCCTCATTATCTTCTCAAGATTAAATGAGTTCCTTCACTTCATTTTCATCTTGATTCTCAAGAGAGTCATCCTCTAAGAATCACATTCTCAGAAATCTTTTAAGAATCTCAGGGTTATAAAGTAGGTATCCAATACCATCCTTTACTATCCTAATGAAGTAGCACTCTCAAGTGTTAGATTCCAGCTTACATGCATGGAACCTTTGATGATTACATTGTATATGGGTATAACATGCTTAAATTATGTGAAATATAATATGAATCTTTGATGTGTAAACTTCAAATTCACACAATTTGCATCATGCACACATAGCAGATAAAATCATCATAAAATTAACAAATCTCTACGTGCATCTAAAAGATCATTTTTCTAAATTGAGAACAAGTATCAGATTTATTGTTATCAAGATAAAATGAAGAATTATTGGGGATACTTATATAACAACATCCAACACATTTTCACTTTACATTTTTGTTGGAAAGAAATGGGGGAGGGTGAGAGTGAAAAATCCCCACTCTTTAAATTCATGCATGCTTATAGACCATTCATTCTCTCTCTCTCTCCCATTTTCCATAAAGAATTCCGCCATGATAAATCTCTCTCTCCCCATACAACTCCCCATACATGCATGTATTTATTGGTCTTGTCTTATATGCATGTGTACCATTTATCTCTCCCATTTCTCACAAATTATAGCTGACCATATCCTTCCCATGCATGAGAGTCTTTATTGTTTCTGTCTTACATGAAGTTATTATTTTTGTCATACATGCATGTGACTTTTCACTTCACTTTGAAAAGGTGCATATGGCTATTATAAAAAGAGACCATCCCCCATGAATGAATGAATTTATTATATTTATCTTTATATGCATGGGGTGCTTCTCTTGAATACAAGTAACATTCTTCTCCATTTCCCATGCATGAATGAACTTATTGTTTTGTCTTCATGTGCATATGATGTGTCCCTTCATTCCAAAGCAATATTCATCTATAAAAGGAGGCATGACACATGAAGGATCCTCCCCTCTGATACTCCCCTCTTCTCTCTTTATTCTATCTCTCTCTCTCTTTGGTCTCATGCAAATGAAGATGAAGGCATAGGCATCAACAGATCCCTGCCCCCGACGTTCTTCTCTTCCTCGACCCCGACGATTGCCGACCACTCTCCTCCTCGCGGTTCTCCTCCAACCCGCTGCCGGCCACTCTCCTCCTCCTTGTGGTTTACTCCAGCCCGTGTCACCGTCCGTGCGTCCAGCCATCTCTCTCGTGCAGCACCTGCAGCATTCTCCCCCATGCACCAACAACAATCAGCAACTCTCCATGCGTGCATGAGAATTACTCCATCTCTCTTTTTCTTTATTTATATGTCATTTTTATTGCAGCCCTTGAACTCTCCTTTATGTAAAATTTTCCAAGTATAGTCCTTAATTTCTTCACCAATTAGTTTGCACATCTTTAAAAGAAATCTTTTCCAAATTCTATCTCTATATCTCATTTAGCATTTTATGTGTAAGATGTTGAACTAAAAATTGCAAATTTACTTGGTCCTTGTGGATTCGAACCTCTACTTGCTGCATACTTTTTGCATACATTCATTGGGCTCGTAGTTGTAACATTATTTGTTTGATTGCGATTTCTCGTGGAACAACAACGACGTGGTAAAATCATATTTTTAAACCGCGGAAAATCGTGTCAACAACCTTATTAAGGATATATATTGTAGTCTCTACTACACATATATAACTGGAAACTAAGGGATAATTATGCTAAAAATTATCATTGACCAAATCATGTCACACATGATCCAATTGTTTCTCCCTACAACTCCATTGAGTTTAGGTGTGTTAGGAGGATTGAGAAAGAAATGATATTCATATCTTCACAGGGCATTCTTTGAATTCATCTAATAGGTACTTGCTACCTTGGTTAGATCAAATTCATTTAATCTTCCTTCAAACATTGGTTCTAAACCAAAATTATGAAATCTTTGAACATTTCAAAGGTTTCTCGGGTGAAGAGAAGAAATCTCATATCATACATAATCATCAATAGATATCACATATCCATAATGTTTACTATGATATAGATGATCTACATACATCAATATGTATGAGATCTTGAATACCTTGACATCTAACACCATTCCCAGAGAAGGGTGCATTGAACATTTTACTTTGAATACAATATTCACAAGTATGTAAGATTTGAAATTTTAGGCATTCTAAAGTTTCATATCTTACTAGTCTATTGATCAAATCAACAGACAAATGTCCAAGGCTTGATGCCAGATCATTGTCAAATGGTCTACATCCTCCTATTGATCTTATAAGGTTTGATTTTCAGTATTAGAAATCTTAATGAACCATTCATTAATTTTCTAATTTTGTGGAGTCCACTAGATGTTAGATTACTATATGAAATATTTCCATAATAACTCTTTATGATAGTTCTATCTCAGAATTCATGTTTATTTCCAACATTTAGAAACAAACAATGAGTGTACTCTAAAATCTAGGTCATAGAGACATTCTCCAAGACTAAGGACTCTCCCACTGAGAATATGAAGTCTATCTATCCAATAGAGATTGTTGCAACAATTGCATCAATATCCATATAGATGACTATTAAACCTTAAGATCAATTTTCTAATCTTCTAATATATATATATGAAATCAATTGCAAATGTCATTATAAGATTGGGATACAGTTGTCAGACTTTATCTTATGAAATAAGAAAGTTAAAGTCAATGATTATATGTAGATTATTCCGATGCTCTATCTGAGTCCTTCACTAAGGATGTTAGACAGATTTGATAGTCATACTATCAACACATCAACTTATTGCAGTATTGGCATTCATCCAACTCTTTGGATGTGATATGGAAGTCACAGAAGTAGGTCAACTCTTTGACACTCGGGTCCGACCCATGCTTCCACTGCGCTCTCTTCATCTATAAACAACCATTGTTCAAGACAAAGAATCTCTTATGTTGAATTCAAAGAATTTCAATACAAGAGCATTTCAACATTTATACATGCTCCATTAAATTCATTCAAAATGATTATTATGAAGCTTCATGAATGACTTTAGTATAGATAGTAGAATGATGACACTCATCATATCTACATACATCTTAACTCTTAGAGACTTAGGTTCAGGTAGGTATTCAAACATTTTGAATACATCATCTCTTTCGAGCTACCATTCTGCATAATGCAGAGAACCATGTCATTCATGATTAAATGTCTAGAGAACATATGTATGCCAAAATATCTTCTTTTATTTTATAAGGATTATTCGACAATTACGATCACCATCGACATGTTACTTCCAAAGTACACTCGATGAAAGATCAAGACTATGGAGACATACGAACCCTAAGGTGATGTCTTATTGTCTTATTTAATTGTCATACCTCATTATGTTGAGAAAACTTGCACATTGTAACCACATACATTATGTGTCCAATTGCAAGTACAATATCTGGATCATGAGTCCAATCTATGATATTTTACTGGTTATTATTGAGTATAACATTAAGTTGGTTTAATGAAGGATTATCTGAAATAAGAAATTTTCATAAGTGTATATATTTATATATATACATATTTTACTTTGATTTAGGAATTTTTATATCAAAGTTGTCCTGCATTGTCAACAGTGAAAGTTCATTCCCTTAATCACTTTCAATGTAAGAGATATTCTTACCATTATATCTCTAGCAAGATCTGGGATCTCCTTTCCTATCTTCGTCACATCCCAATAATATGAGAACTTGCGACTCCGATAAAAAGAAGCGGGAACTCATTCCGCCTTGCAAGTCCAACTTGCATTTCCCAATTCGGTCTTTAACACCCGGACCCACCACCCCTAAGATGATGTTGACCCGTTGCTAATTGAACCAACCGTCAACAGGATTAGAACTCACTATGCTCAATCCAATATCGCCCCAATAATATGAGGACTCGATATTGGGGTGACTACGCATACGACCTTACTCTTTCGAGAAACAAAGAGCCCAATCCAGATGCGCTTGCATACAGGAGCTGACATTTCAGACAGGCATCTCCTACATACAATCTCTGGCGACGGAACCCTTCGCCTTGACAGGAGACCATGGATGTCACTTATGTGATCATCCACTTCATATTCAAATTTTAATAATTAATTATCGTGAATCATATTCACATAATTAATTCTTCCAAGGGAAATACACATCTATTCATAATCGAGTGTTTATTAGATATAATTAATTTAATCACATTAAATTAATCATTAATCCAATCATCAATCAACAAACTTGATTATTGCTTGAATAGTAGGTATCTCAAAGTACGTATTATTTGTATTTTAATAATTAGAAAAAATACACTTTGACTTCTCCGGCATTATGGAGTCCCTACCCGCTGTCATGGCCAGTACCGACGAGAGTGGGACAGACTACATACATTGCAACCCGCGACCTCAATGCTCTCCGACTAGGCACCATATCCACCTCAGGAAAGGATAATGCCAGATAGATCATCATGCTCATCGGTTTTTCAACCGAAATTATACCATATAATATACATCAAAACAATTTTGATTATATTATAAGGAGATTTGCTAAACAAATCCCCAATCCTATTCAAGCAAGAGGGTTTTTCATGTAAAAGTTGTTCTACAACTATTGTAGGAAAGACTAAGGTTTTTCATGAAATCAATGTTGTTGATGAATTCATATCAACCAAATGATCAAGATCAATTATATTATCATCGTGGTTAGGCAAATGTCATTCAACGAAATAATTATATCTTTAAATATTTCACAAATATTTATCACTAATTATTTTAGAAAATTAACAATTAATTTTTATCAACATATTTGAATGACTTATCACAAGGTTCATGATCAAAAGATGTCAATTTCCAGCAGTGACCCCCAATCACCAAAATTAACTTATCTTGATCAATTTAAATCCAAAAAATGTAAAATCAATTTCTAAGATTACCAATTTGATTTATTAAAGAATCCAAGTGATAATTCACGCATTTTGAGGTGTATCAAAACAGTAATTAACTCATTAATCACGTTTAGATCCGCAGTTCCCGCAACTGTGAATACATGCATATTCAAATGGCCGTCTCTTGAGAAAATGAAGTCCAAAATTCATAAACTCAGATCCTATGGTTTCCTTATTTAATGGGGAACAAAATCCAATTGAAAATTTCGCGTTTAAAAAATTTAAGCAGTACCTAAAAAATCAATTAATCAGAGGTGCGAAAATTGAAATGCAGCAAAACTTTCGCAACCCTTTCAAAACCAAATCGTCCTAGGTCCATGGATCATATCTAAAACCTTATTCAACCTATATCTGATACCACTTGAAAGATATTGATAATCCTCAAGCGCATCACGGAAGCGTGTCGATCACATCATATGAGCAACCAGTCGCTAGATGCGGCGGAAATTAAAATTTTTAAATCTAAATATGAAACCACATGATCACGAGAACACTTCTCGGATCGTTTCATCAAACCACAAAGTATAAGGAATACCTCTTGGAGCGTGGTTGTAATCGTGAGATCCCAAACAAGACATCCTCATGTCTTAAGTCCGATCCATGAAGAACGCACTTGCGGGCACGATGATGAGCCGCGTTCCTCCCGCAATCCTCGATGAAGATCCAAGCAATGAATCCCCTGATTTCGTCAAAAGAAATCCGTCGTCTTCCTTTGAAGCAAGTATCCCCAAAGAAGAAGGAGATCTTCGAGTCGTCGAAGGCAAAGGCAAGAGTCTCTCCTTCTCAACGCAAAGTGGACGACCACTTGATGGAGAAGAGAAAGAGAGAGGGCGAGAATGAGAAAGAGAGAGAGAGTAGTGGGCTTCTACAACTCTTGATAATGTACCATGAAAGGCTGGGTTAGCCCTCCTTAGTTTAGGATCCAATGGATCTCAATCCATGGGACTCATAGATCCAACGGCCAAGTTGGTCTATGTTTAATCAATAGCCAAGATTGTTGTTGGTTAAAAACCAACAACATTAATATATATTTAAATTAAATATATGTTGCAACATTATCAACATAATTTAATTTAACATAAATCAATTAATTAGAATCAAGATAATAAGAAGAAGATAACGTTGCCTCCCTAAAAAATGGGGCATCACCCATGACTTTTTCATGGGTGACGCCACCTCATCAAAGGTGGCTTTTATCTCCCTTTTATTATGTCATATTATCTCTTAATAATATGTAATAACCATTATCATATAATAATCCACCAAATTAATTCCAAATTAATTTGTGAATTTTTCAATCATGACATTGAAAATATGTGAATCACATTCACAACCAAAACTAATTTGTAAATTACATTTCCAATTAATTACTTAATGTGAATCCAATTCACATTAATAATTAACAAATGCTATTTACATAGTTTCTCTCTCTCTCTAATATATTAGAAATCATATTTATAATATATATGATTAATATGGATAGTGCTATCCACATTATTCAAATCCATGGTAATTAAATCACATTTAATCATCTTGGATCTCTTTTCTCATGTGCCCAAATAACATGAATCATATTCACGTTATTCATATCTTTGATAATTTAATAACATTTAACTATCTTAGATATCTCTTCTTATAATATGAATCAAATTCATATTATTCATGATAATTAAATCATATTTAATTATCCATTTTCTCGATGCTTGGATACAGAATTCATCAAATAAATTATTCTTGAACTCCTTCAAGAATAATGTGCTTTCTCCGCAGATACTTGGAGATAAGGACAGGGCACGTATAGTGACTTGGATGTTGAGATCTCATCTCAAATGCAGATCTTACGAACCTCCCACAGATGCTTGACTAAATCAAGACCGCAAATCTAATCTTCTTATTGCATCTGAATCTCATTCATACCAATGTCCAACACTTGGACCAAGATCAGATTGCTTCTCTACTGAGAAGAGTCACTAAAATCCAGACCTGTTTCGTCACTCCCTCGAAATGGAACCGTCATGGTTATACAATCATTTATGATCACATCACCCTCAGGTATTCCCAATACATGCACATCCTACATACTGGAAGACCAATGATTAACCTGAAGATCAAGATCAATTTTATATTGTCTTCTTCAGGGTTTTATCAGTAAGTTTCTCATTTGATCATTGGGATTTGGTATCGATCATATACTTTCCAAAAGCATATATATTATACCTAGGTCTTGATCATATACTTTCCAAAAGTATATATCAAACCTACAAATTCAGTCAAGCTTCCAAAGCGAGACGACCGTGCACGAAATTTGATTCTTCCCAATATCTCACGACTGAGCTCATGTCTTCCGATTCAGTAGTGAACCTGTATGATCCCTTTGAGAGATCGTATTACTCATATGCCCTTATATGCACACCAACGCGCCAGTTTATAGACCTTGGTTAGGTCATCAACCTATCGGTCTGCCAAATGTACATACTCAGACATATAGTAACACATCTGTCTCTGGTCAGAGGATGCGTACCTATATCATGACAGCATACGACATAGGACTTTGGTTATCTCGATCTCATTAAGTCAACTCTTTGACCTAACTAATCTGACACCTCCGAATCTCTATTCCTATGCAGAGGACTTGCATCAAGAGGTCAGTCAGATATCAGCCTATGTGAGAAAGGATTGCCATCTCCTACTCAGGCTGGAGATCACATCTTAACAACCATTTGACGGTGCTTGATGAGTCATCAATCTAACTCTTTAGATATTCATCCAAGCACCAGCCTCTATGATTCAATAATTGAATCAACAAATGTATGATCATTAAGATAGCCATGGTACATAACCCCAATTGTACTAAGGGACCTATTTTGCAAATTAATTATTCTTCATTTTATATCAGGGAATGATATTCGCAATAAGATTTATTGCATAATGGCTCGCCATGGGCTCACATGTCCAACATAATCTACATGGTCGGGGAAAGATTACTCGTGTTGGCCAGTTATCATCACTCCATACAACTTGCCATCATGGTTGTGCAACAAGAAGAAATATATGTTTCTAACTTTACTTGTGCCTGGTCCAAACCATCCTAGAAAATATTTGGATGTTTATCTCAGACCATTAGTTAAAGAACTCAAGGAACTATGGGAGAAAGGATAGGAGACATATGGCGTTGTTACTAGCAGTAAATTTCAGATGAGAGTGGATTTATTGTGGACAATTAGTGACTTTCCAGCATATGGAATGCTATCGGGATGGAGTACACATGGGAAAAGAAGCTGTCCACATTGGATGGAAAATACGAAAGCATTTCAACTTGGGTATGGTCGAAAACCATGCTTCTTTGACTGCCATCGACAATTCTTACCGAAGGAGCATCTATATATGAAGCAAAAGGTGGCATTCAAAAGAATTGCAATTGAAGATTCAGATCCACCTGTCAGTCTTGAGATATTTAGAAGGCTAATGGAGTTAAAGAGTTCAGATGATTGTGTTCTACCTCTTCCAGGGTTTGGGGATAATCATAATTGGATGAAAGTTAGTATCTTTTGGGAACTACCATACTGGTCAAATTTACTCATCCGACACAATTTAGATGTTATGCACATAAAAAATTATTTGACAATGTATTTCACATGGTAATGGATGTCACTGGTAAGACAAAAGATACAGAAAATGCTCGCAGAGATCTTGTAAAAATTTACGCTAGTCCTGAGTTAGGCCTAATAGAATCATAAGATTGCCATATTTATATGCCTAAGGCAAAATAATGTTTAAGTAGAGATCAAGTGAAAGATGTCTGTCAATGGGCCAGTAAATTAAAAAATGCCAAATGGATTTTCGCCGAACATATCCAAACTTGTTGATCTGAAGAAAAATATTTTTAAAGGAATGAAAAGTCGTTATTATCATATATTTATGGAGCAATTATTACCTCTTGCTTTTAGAGGATTATTACCGAAGGGAGTTCATGATGTTCTAAGTGATTTGAGTCATTTTTTCAAATGTGTTGCTCGGCCAAGTTGTTAGTCAAAGATATGGAAAGCCTTGAGGAGAGTGTAGTTCTTATGTTGTGTAACCTTGAGAAGATATTTCCTCCATCTTTTTTTGACTCAATGGAACACTTAATGACACACCTTTCCTTTGAAACTAAAGTTGGTGGACCTGTTAAATACCGCTGGATGTATCCACTGGAGAGGTAAACTTTACATTGAAATTACCAAGTTAAAGTATTAATTTTGTGCAATCTCATAAAGTATGTTAACCTACATATAGGTATATGTTTTTCATAAAGAGAAAGGTTCGAAATAAAAATAAGGTTGAAGGATCGATAACAATATATTTCAGAAGAAGTTATAAACTTTTGTTCAAGATATTTGTCAAACGATTTTGAAACTGTGCATAATTGTCCAATGTGAAATGAGTACAATGACAACAATGATTTTGTAGTTAGTCTCTCTAGCTTCCGTACATGGGTCGACCTTTGAGAAAAGGGAAGTCACGCATGATGAGCTCTCAGGAGAAGGAAGCTGCTGAACTTTACGTTCTAGATAATACAGATGAAGTGAGACCTTTTGCAGACTATGCATCCATCACATTGTCTTTAAATCACAATATAAGTAGTTAAATACTTAATCATTAATTTATTTTTGCAGGGAGTACAAGGATAACATAATGATGGAAAATCCTCTTTTTACTGATGACGACGTGGTTGAAGAATTTAGAAGGAAATTCCCTTCTTGGTTTAAGGAAAGGGTAAAGCTTATTGATCCAACAGATCACAGATACAAGATTTTAAATAATTTTGCCCTCGGTCCAAATTATATGGTCATGTCATATGAGGGAGTTTTAGGTAATGGGTACAGATTTAATACACAAAAAAAAAGAAAGAAATAAAGAAATAAATAAAAAGAAATAAAAAAATAAATAAATAAAATACAGAAAAAAACAAGAAAACAAACAAATAAAAAAGAAGAAATAATAAAAAATACAAAAAATACTACAATCAAAATACAACACCACCGTTATTTTTTTTAATAATTAAGAAAGATAAAAAATGAAGAAAGAATGAACATATACATAATATACAATGTACATCTAGGTCCCCAAACCCACTTTTGCAAATGAGCTCCGATTTTAATGAAATCACTTCCGTTGGATAGATAATTTTCTAACTTGAACTTTAAAAGTGAGTTTGTGAATTTGGAGTTCATACAGAGCAGGAATTTGGCTTGGAAGTTGGACTTTACGACTTTTTCTCTTTGAGATCTAGGAGCATTTATTTAAGGTAAAATTTGTTTTGTATTTTTGTATTTTTATATACATTTTTGTGAACAAGATAGAGAAAGAATTAGCAAAAAAGGAGTTGAAATGAAATTATTAAAAATATATGAAGTTTTAGGCTATTTACAGGTGAAAACTCCTTTATTTTTGTGGCTTTTTATTGTTAATTTATTTTGTATAATATAATATACAATAATTAATGTATTTTATTTACAAGAGTCATTTTATTAATTTATTGATTTTATGGATATTTATTTGGGATTTTACTTGGGGATTTTGCTAAGATCAAGATATTGAGATGATGAATCGTGAATTCATCACCCCCCTATACTTAAACTTTGCTAGTCCTCGAGCAAATAAAGAATGAATAAGTTGGAATAACCTCTGACTGTGCACGTGAATACAAGACTTGATCCGTTCAAGAACTCCCGGTTTTAGAGATCCTAAAATTCTAAGCTGAACCAAGCTCTAGTCAAAAGGTATCCAATTCCCCTAATCATCAGACTCTCTTTGTATACGTATATATAAGGGATATGACTTTAAGTGTGGACTGCAGTTATAAGAGTAAAGTCACAAAGTCACCCAAGGTTCCAGTCTAAGGGACTCTCCTAAGAACCCAATCCTCAACACTAGGGAATAAACCATTTCTTGCATCCAATCCACCGTCTCTTTAGTTGTCAGACTTGAAAGTGTAGATGGAAGGCCAGATGATGGAGGGTATAGGATTGTGTCATTTCTTCTCTCCCTCTCGTTGGAACAAGGATCCTCTCGAGTGCCTTATTACGCAATGCATATTTTTGGCGTTGATCAGTGTGTCCGTCAAGAGAAGTTGGAGTCGTCTGCACTTGTTTTCCTGAGAGTACACCGGGGTGTGCCTTTTTTGAGTACCTATCGTACCTTCTACACCCAGACTTATAGCATTTACGATGCAGAGCCCTTTTTTGGTGCAAGCCCGAATCCTGGTCCTAATAGCGATGGTCCAAGTGGATACTTTGAAATGGTTGGGAACGCTCGCCTTTGGTGGAAGCTCTTTTGATAATTGACTTTATGGAATGAGAGCTTTTCTTTGACATTTCATTGCTTTGTAATATTTTTGGCTAGCTCCACTGCTTTTACCAAGAGTTGGCGCACACTGATCAACACTTTTTTATTTTATCACACCCTGGCACATAGGTAAATGTCAAGAGATAGTACAAGAACCATGTTCTCACACTTGCTAAAGATGCTGACACTCAGGTTTCATGAAGCCTTCATTGATTTTATCCCATCCTCGAGTATCATTAAATCAAGTCCAAACTGAAATCCCTCATCCCAGATCCTCAAGTGAAATTTCACTCATCTCATCATAATTGCAGTCGTGTATGTGATGTGTTGATCATATTCTTAAGGTAGAGACTAAGCATGCAATATAGCACACAAATCTTTAAAACTAGGGAAATGTGAATAATTAAGTCCAAGACCCTAATGACTAAGGCTGGTTAACTCAAAATCTCAAGACCTCATAAACCAAGTGTTCTGGAACATCACTAGTCTTGTGTGAAAGTGTAAGTGTCAGGGATTAAACCAAGTTATTAGTTAGTTTTTTTATGATGATTTTTTTAAGTTTTAAAAAAGGTTTTTTTAAAAGTTTTTTTACAAACACAATCAAAGAAGAGATTTTTTTTGAAAAAGTTTTGCTTTTTTTTCAAGAGTTTTTTTAAAAAAAGGAAAAGAAGAGATTTTTTTGAAAAAGTTTTGCTCTCTTTTTTTTTTTGAAAAAGATAAGTAAATAAGAAAGGACTTCTTTTTTTTTGAAAAAGTTTTTTAAAGCAAATAAGGGAAAATAGTTTTTTTGTTTTTTTTGAAAAGGTTTTTTTAAGTTTTTTTTACCCACCCATAATTATTGTATAATATACACAAAAATACATGAAAGTACGAGCTATGGGTAAAATATATATGCAATATATACACGCTACCCCCCTATACTTAGCATGTGCTATGTCCTCATGGCACTAAGTGACAAAAAGCCATAGCTCGTACTAAGTATAAGTGGGTGAAATGAATACAAGAATGTGGGAGAATACATAGCGGGCATCGACCCCCCTATACTTAGGCTTTGGTCGGCCTAAGTATTGGATAGAACACAAGATTGGGGAACCGATGAGAGTGGAAAGGAATATACAAGGATCAAGAAGGTTTGTGACGGACCTTCTTGCGGGAGCAAGGAGGTGGGTAGTATACACATGTTTCGCTGTCAGAATCATCATCCGAAGAATAATAGTGAGGTGTAGGGAACGTCAAACGAGGGTCGACACATGGCTGCTTGCTTAAATATGGCTTCAGAACAGCCGAACTGAGCTTACTCGTATAGATCACCTCATCCGGACCTGATGAGGACTCCTCAGAAAGTTCCTTCTCTGGCACGTAGAAGGTAACTTTCTTAGCCGGTTTCCTAGAACCTGAAGCATCAAGAGGAAGAGGAGAGTGACACGCCTTGAGGGGTTCGGGGGAACACCTCGAGGAATCAATACTCTTCTTCTTCTTACCAGATGACCGACTAGAGGATGGAGCAACCGAATTATCAAGATTGGTCAATTTGGTCTCAGTTGTCTCTTTTGGTGTATATCATAGATGTAGTGAGTGTGAGATTCTGACCAGAGGTTCATCATCAGATGAGTCACCATAAGCATTGTAATACTCCTGCAGGGTCAGCACACGTCTCTGGTAAGGCACAATGTTCTCAGTTGGCTTGACATTGTTGGGTTTTTTATTCGGATCATTGAAATGACCAAGGCAATCTACAAAGGTCGTGTCCGACTCAATGATAGCTTCTGGTCGTGAGTCCTCTCGAGAAGCTGTCACAGTGGTGGTAATGCAAGCAGTAGGCGGTGTGGAGGTGTAGGGAGTCTCTGAACCAATGGTCGTCTGGACAGTCGGTTTCTCAGGTGTAGCAAAGAGGTGGGACTCATCTTCCTCTCGAAGGTCACGACTGTCTACGACTTTATGGGTTACCTTGGAATATCGTGTGTCCTCAAAGATCGGGTGAGGTCGGAGTGCTCCCAATGCAGAGAAATCGATCTCCCGAGTCTCACAATCTATGGTTGCCTTAGCCAAGGCTAAGAACGGCTTTCCAAGAATGATCGGAGACTGGGTGAACTCTCCTCGGTGCTCAATATCAATGATCGTGAAGTCCACCTACAATAGATCATCTTGGAAAGTAACGGTGACTGAAATGGTTCCTCTCAACCGTTTAACAGACCGATCCGCCAACTGAATGATGACTTCTTGGCAGATCCGAGTTTGAGCTTGGAAAACATGGATGTCGGGAGGATATTAATCGGTAAGTCATCATCGATTCTTGTATGGGTGAATGTGGTATCTTTGACTTCACAATCAAACCTAGGCAACCGCTTTACTCTATGGCTCTTGGTTTTTCTCCCTATCATCAAAGATGTGGCCATAGACACTATATGTATCTCAGTCCTTGTTTTCTTATTTCCCGACCTTTTAGGCATCAATTTACTTCTCACAAATCTTTTAAGGTCGGGAAAGTGTTTAATGACCATTATTAAGGGAATTTCAAAAATCAACTTTCTATCCAGTGCTTCCCTAACTGCAGGATCCAATTTTTGGAAGTCTTTTCCATTTTCAATTTTTATGGTATTTTCTGATTTTTCCATTTTTTGGGTCTTTTTGATAGATGAAGGAGGACTAGGAGAATGTACAGACTTTGGTTTGGAGGGAAAGTGGTTAGTAGAAGAGGAAGGTAGAAGGGACTCCAGCTGTACATGACGTGTGGTCAATACGGTGTCTTCCAGGTTTTCGAAATTCAATCCGCAAGATCCATGATCCACATTCCTACCTGGACTCTTGATCGGTCTACAAATGTCATCCTCCAATAAGTACGCATGACACATCATGAGAGAAGTCTGCTCAGTTGGAGGATACCGCTGAGAACTTGGGATCTTGTACTCAACACATCTTGACTCAGGCGTGTAATGCTGGGTTGAGTATGACCCATCTGTATGGAAGATGTTGGTCGGAGCCTCACAAGGTGGAGTTAGTAGACAGGGGGTCTGTAAATCAGTCACATGAATCCAATCCCCTGTAAATGTCGGCTCTCCGAATGGGTGATATGAAGGTTCGTCAATGTGGTCTCGATCACTCAGGTCAATCAAGTCAAGAAGATCGTACGATGCAGGCTTCTCCATTCGGTTTGGCTGGTCGACCATGTTGTACCCTAAGGTTAAGTCAGGATGTGTGTATGGCAATTGTTGTTCTATCCCAACTCGAGGTGAGAATGAGGTATGCGGGGTCAACTGATTATGCCAATCATTCATCTCAGCAGTCGCTTGCTCTTCGATTTGTTCCTTGATTCCAGCAAGCGGACGAGAATATGTGGAGTCAATCCAGGGTGGTTGTGGGTCAGGGGTGCAAGAATGTGAGGTAGGTGAGAAGGATGAAGAAGTGGAGAAGTCAGTCAGAGTTCTGACTTTGCGGTCGGTGAATGGGTATGAGGAGGAATAAATGGGTGGAGATGATCGGAATATGATCGAAGAAGGGTGACTTGGATAAGGTGATCAAAATTCTGACACCTTGGAAGGAAGATGGGAGAATGAAGCGGATCGAGGAAGAAAGCGTGCAAGTGCACTGAATAACACACAAAACAAACAAACACAAGAGCAAACCCTGAGTTCACCTACTCAACACAGTGATGGTCGCAAAAGTCCGACCATTTATCTTTTCAGTTTTAATTAGGTGATAAATCAAGATATAAGTCCAATTACGCAAGGCTCAAAAGTAGGTTTTGGGCACTATCCTAGGGATGCGTCATCACCTCTCAACAATCACAATTAGCCAAGCATACAATGAGGGTTTTTGCTCTCCCAAAACAAGTGTTAGTTTTAATCAGTTTTTTTGTTCAACTCTGATTAGCAGTCCCGCTTTTAAGTTTGGTTATCACTTGATTAATCCACCAAACAAAGCACGCCTACCGATCAGTCCCGATTTCCTTTTAACCTAAGTTTCAAAAATCAAGGGTAGGGAGTCGAGAAAAACCGATGCAAATAAATGAAATCAATGATGAATGCCCAGTTCAGAAGACTTACAGTGATCCTCGCTCTCTACATGCAGGATGCAAGACAGAATTGAAATTTTATACTATATGAATGCAAACGAGAAAACCGTTCTTAGACAGGCAGTTCTATTAGCGAGTGATGAACAAGTTAAATTTGACTAATAGCCCTGCGGTCTAAGTGGTCTCGTTAAATGTGATGTGTGGTCTAAAAATTACGAGCACAAGCAATAAAGATATTCTAATAAAAATATGCTCTAAGAGCCGCGAGTGCAAGTCCTAATCTACGTCAATCAACCACACGACCACGAGCGGGTCCAATGTCCAGTCCGGATACAAGCGCGAGCTTTCAAACAAAAGCCGCTATAAAGAGAAATATTACCTAAATTATTACAATACAATAATTACAAAAATTTATGAAAATTCTCTCAAAAATAAATTAAATATCCTCGCTCTTCAGCAGTCGGTGCCCGTCGCGTCCGTCGACCCTCCAATGCACTCCAAGTCCACCGGGCCCTCGCAAGGAAAATAAGATTTATATTAGAGATAGAAACAAAATATATACAAAAATATGAAGAACAAAATTGAGAGGAAAAATGGATTAATTACAAGTGGCTCGGGGGTCAGACTACCCGAGTAAATGAAAATCTAATTCCAAATTTTAAATTAATCCCTAAGCCATTTGCCTCCCCGGCAACGGTGCCATCTGATGAGCGCTAAATACGATAATTCGGTCACGTTGTAGTACGTGTACTTAGCGATTCCGTCAAAACCGATAGAAGGATCTCCGTGAAGAGTGTCTCGGCTTAATTTATATCCCGGGCAAGTCCGGGGCTCGAACACAGGGAGGTAAAGGAACAACTTGAGGGTAATTCTAAAACTTAGATCTTGATTTCCAAATGCGATTTTTTTAATATTTTTTTAATGCGCAAACAAATGTAAATGCAAATGCAGCTGAATTAAAACACTAAGAAAGCATACAACTTAGCCAAATTAATTTTAATGTCAAATCAGTTCAAATTTAGCCAAATTATATTTTTCCTAGAATCCAAATCCAGATATGAACACCAAATATATTTTTTTATATTTTTCAGGGTTAACGTGCAACAATGAAAAATGCACACTTTTTATGGATCTTTTCGCAATTTTTCAAACAAAAAGTAAGTAAAAATTATGAAAAATTTACTGGAATGAAAACATGATGAAAGGAAGCTACAGTAATATTTTTGAATTTTTTTGACAAATTACGAATTTTTTATGGATTTTTTAGTGAAAACAAAGCGACAGTAAGTAATTAATTCTTAATTAATCCAAATATCAAATTAATCAGAGTGCAAATTATCTCAAGTAGGTATTTCATGTGTCATACTAGAGACTTAAAATTTTGCAAAAATGATATACGTGGATTTAATTAAAAATCAAATACTAAAATCACTCCACAATTTATTTCAGGTACAAGACATCTCCACTTTGGATGAAATTTGGACAGTATGTTAATCACATATCAAGGCATCATTCCTATATTTTATGGAATTTTTAGAGGAACCTTTTGTGAGATATAAATTTAAGATTCTAATTTGGGTAAACTATCAAGAATTCCAGTTACACAATTTTCATTAATTACCCAAATATCAAAAAAAAATAAATAAATATCCACAAAGTAGAGAATTAGTTGCTCAACATTAAAACATTTTTCATTGAATAAAAAGATGCACTACATGTGTCCAAATTAATAGCCAAACATAGGGATGTCTTTGCAAATTGAGAAAACAAAATTACAAGAAAACTAAGTACAGGGACGAAATTGTAATTACAAAAACTTAACAAAACATATGTGCAATTTTTACATAAAATAAGGAAAGGCACCTTCTTCTTCCTCACGATGGGGGAAGATGAACCCAAAGCGGCGGCGGCGGCTGGCGGAGGTTCGCCCGCACGCGGCCGCGAGAACGGCGAGGCGGGGCGGCGGCGCCGCACACATGGTCGCGGCGGCGCTCGACGATGGCAGAGAGGCGCGAGGGGGGGGCGATGGGTCGTCGGGCGCTGTGCTACGAGATGCGGTGGCGTGGCCACTGGTGGCGGCGGCGCCGCGCGCGTGCGGCCGCGAAGCGCTGGCGCTACGCGGCGGCCGCGGCGAGGGCTGGCGGTGGCGGGCGGCGCCGCTGAAGGCGGGGCGGCAGAGGCGAGGGCGGCCGATGATGGAGGAGAGGGGGGTGGCCGTCCTGCATTTTTTTCCTTTTTTATTGTATTATTATTTTTTATTTTTGTTGCTGTAAATTTTTTTTAGATTTTTTAATTTTTTTTATGTTTTTAAAAAGGAAACAAATATGTACATATAAATGGGGAAACTGGTAAATGGTGGAATTGGGGTTGTGAAGGAATGATGTGATATAAAAATACAAGGAAACAAAATAACAAGAGAAATGAGGAGAAATACTTACCTGATTCTTCGCCGGATTTACGGAGCAGCTACGCTGGACTCCTATCGTTGCCTCAATCTGAATGGCGAAATAAAAATCGGAGAAGCTACGCGAGCTCGATGGGGAACTCGTGACGCAGAGCAGAGCTCCGCGGATCTCGCCTAAAGGAGGTCGTCGCTTGAGGAAGATGCTTCGCCGCTGTCACCAACAAAACACTCCAAGCTTTCTCCTTATTCTATGAGAATGGCGGATAGGGAAAAATTGTGGATGTAAAGAGGAATATAAAGAGAAGAGAAAGGGAGGTTAGAATGGAGGTGGTGTTGAATGAGAGGTTAGATTAATGGTGGAGTTGAATGGATGTTAGATGAAGAATGTGGGGTGGAATGGGAGTTGATGGTAGAAAAGAAGAGGGAAGTTAGTGTAGAGAATATGATTAGATAAAAGAAAAATAAAAGTAGGCTACTAAAAAGAGAAAATAAAATAAAAGAAGAAAAAGAGTTGGGAATTTACAAAAGAAGATATACAATATGTACATATTTTTTTGTTTACTTTTCTTTTTTATATATTTTTTCTTTTTAATAGTAGCTATGTACAATAGGAAAATACAAAAAAATAGTACAATCAAACTACAACACCATCATGATTTTTTTAATAATTAAGAAAGATAAACAATGAAGAAAGAATGAACATATACATAATATACAATGTACATCTAGGTCCCAAAACCTAACTTTTACAAATGAGCTCTGATTTTAATGAAATCACTTCCGTTGGATTGATAATTTTCTAATTTGAACTTAAGTGAGTTTGGTGAATTTGGAGTTCATACGGAGCGGGAATTTGGCTTGGAAGTTGGACTTTACGGCTTTTTCTGTTTGAGATCTAGGAGCATTTATCTAAGGTAAAATTTGTTTTGTATTTTTTTATTTTTATATACATTTTTATGAACAAGATAGAGAAAGAATTAGCCAAAAAGGAGTTGAAATGAAATTATTAAAAATACATGAAGTTTTTGGCTATTTACAGGTGAAAACTCCTTTATTTTTGCGGCTTTTTATTGTTAATTTATTTTGTATAATATAATATATAATAATTAATGTATTTTATTTACAAGAGTCGTTTTATTAATTTATTGATTTTATGGATATTTATTTGGGATTTTACTTGGGGATTTTGCTAAGATCAAGATATTGAGATGATGAATCGTGAATTCATCACACGACCAGTAGCTTAAGTACGTATAACTCAAGCGTGATGGTTAAGGGATCTTGTTATGGTGAGAACAACTTGAATTACTATGGGGTTCTCAATGAGGTGCTTGAACTTGAATATAATATGCCATCTCCTAATAAACTCTTTTTATTTTCGTGTAACTGGTATGATCCACAACATGGCGTGGTTGTTGACCACGTACACAATATTGTAGATGTCATCCCTCGAAAGTATATACGAAGATTTGAACCTTTTATCCTTAGCACACAAGCTAAGCAGATATGTTATGTAGCTAATGTTGGGTACAAAAAGAGATGATCGTCTCACAATATTGAATAAGATGTCACGCATTTATATTTGATGGCAATGGACAAGTAACTGGATTGTGCATCAATAAATTTTCTTATTCCTGAATATGAGACACCATAAAATATTGCAATAATTCCTTAAACATAACGCTCTTATCAATGTTCTTTTTTTTTGTGAATCAACATATTTATTATTTTAAATTATTTGAATAATGAGCTTGTGTATGGATACAGGAAATGACTATCACACATGGTCGAGGTCCTAGGGGTTCACTCCGGGATGATCGTCGTAACTCGGACCCCAGTGGTATAATTTCATCTCTTTATACATTGTTATATATTTATTTCAATTAATAAAATTTTATCCATATGTGAATGTAATGATGAGGTTGCGAAGCTTGTCACTAACATGCAAGAGAATGGTTTACAAGTCCCTCTACAATATGCTCATTATATTCCTCAAATAGGGACATCTCCTAGTGTGACACGTACTCGTCAGCCCACACCACAGTCCTCGAGCCAGCTACATAGTCCTCATGAGTCTGAGGGCCCGACATAGCGTCTACTCTCTCAGCCGACCCCACCTCCTCCACCTTAGGATCCACGCAGGGTCTTACAGTTTTTACGTGACGGGTATTTCCAACACACATACTTATTCTTTATTGAATTTTTAGATAGAAACTTATTCACAGTTATGCTTTATCTATAATTCTATAAAATTATTTTGAATATTTAGATATACCCTTGATCATCAACATGTAGTGGCTCAGACGCTTAGTAAGGCCTTCCTCTCCATGCAAGATTGTTCAGACTATAGATGGAGTTGCATGACTCGCGATGAACAAGAGGGAATTTTGAGTGGTGTCTATCTAAGAACTATTTTGAAAAAAGTTCTTTATTTTTTAATTATACAATTGATTAGTAGTAACCAAAATTTGAATTGTAGAATTTGTTTGCTTTACCCTTCGGCCACACAAAAGAAATGTATCAGCAAACTCTGGTGAAATTAGCAACAGATCATGTCAAAGACAATGTTTACATGGCAAGAAAAGCTGCAATTAAAAAGCTTGATGATGTGTAAGATTGGGAGAAGGAAAAATCATGTGGTTTATCATGGTGCACTCCAGAGAGGTGGAGACGGTATTGCGATCTCTTTGCTCAATAGACTTTTCAAAAATGTTCTGAAGCGGGGAAGACAAATAGGGGGAAGCAGCCAATCAGATCCACTAGTGGATCAAAAAGTTTTGGTACTTTGAGGATTGAAATGGTATGTACAAGTATTTATACTTTTTTAAGTTTCAACTTTTACCGATGATTAACATATGGACAATAATAGAGTGTTGCTAACAATCGTCCCCCATCATTGGAAAATGGTAGACTGCTACGCATACAAGTGAGGGTGATTGGTCGACACATGAAGAAAAGACGGTGACTGCTATAAAATTATAGTTGTTTGGTAGATAACTAAAAGAATTCTCTTGTAGGATCGTTACAAGGAGTTGTATGTAGAAAGGGTCGGTGTCCCAGTATCTTAAGGGGAAGTGGACTTTGTTGCCAGCTTATGACAAGAAGTCCTTAAAGAGCGTGAAGTGGGACCTAATAGAAGGTAGACTTTGGGTGGTTTGCCACCAAAGTTCTCATCCTCTTCTGATTCTACTGGAGCATCCTCTTATTTAGGGATGACCTCAATGTATAACACTCCAACATCTCAATCAGGGGTATCTGAGGCTGAGTTTAGACAACTATCACAGGATGTGAATTCACTGGTATCCACAATTGGTACCATGTCTTCTGGATTGCAAAATTTTATCTTCTGGAATGGTCTCTTTGAAGGAGGACGTAAATTATTTAGGGTATGCCTTATGATCTAATTTATATTTTAGTACATACATTGATTCATCTTTCTAATTATATTTGCAATGACTAACTTATTTTTCTTCTTATACGAATAGGACTACAATTCCAAAAGTTCACAAGGTGGAGGATATAGCGAAGAGGAGGATGGAGAGGAGGATGAAGACGAGGATGAAGACGATGCCACCGCATATAGAGTCTCCCATCGCAAAGGGGTAGTAATCTTGGAACCTACAGAAAATAGAAAAGTACCCAAAAAAAGGACAAAGACAAGAAGAACAAGGGGAAGGAAAAGGTAAAGGAAGGTGTTTTTTCGGTATGGAGGAAAAGAAAGTTTTGATGCAAAATATAGACTATGTAATGATACTTTATTATCAAAATCTTGTAATGTTAAGAACTTTTAACCCCGTTTGGCAAGAGGGGTACCCCCTTAACCCATATCTTCTCTCTCCATGTGGGCCCCACTTTATTTCTTTTTAAAACATTAAATAAATCAATTCTCCATCATCAATTCCATAAAAAAATATATTATACAATCATATCATATAAAAATGATAAACTACTCCACTTTTACTCACTTTTCCAAAGTTTAATACAATCACATCACAATAACTACTCACTTTTTCAAATTTCAATACAATCATATCACAACAAACCCACTTCTAACTCACCCCCAGTTTAACCCTCTATCCAAACACCAAAACCCAAAAATAGGTTACCCTCTACCAGTTTAACCCGCCTTAACCTGCTAAACAAACACACCCTCCGTCTAGATTTCAAATAGGATGTTGAGTTCTACCATTCTGTTAAGTTCTAACGGTATTCTTGTGATTTTTAGCTGATAAAAATATGGATGTTTGTACTGCTGAGCATACATGCATATAGATTATACATGTGATTTTTCCACCATGAATCCTAAAAACTTTGCAAATCGGAGAGGGGGAGGTGTGATCCGGGCAGCGCTAGGGAAGAAGGTGGAGGTCAGGGTAGAGGCGATTCTTCAATAGAAATGAGGTTGCTTTGCTGCGGCAGAGTTGTTTTCCAATGGCTGAGAAATCTGATGCAAAGGCTGATGGGTGAGGCACTGTCGATGTCCTGGGTTGAGTGCTCTGATGAAGAGATGATGGGTTGTTTTTGTGCTAGAGACGACAAGCAAGCTTCAAGGGTATGCTCTTCACAATAAACACGAGCCTATGTTGCAGTGGTACTGTTAATTTGACTTGAATCATAACCACTTGTTGGGCTGCTAATGTGGCTGATCTGTATCCTGACTTCTGATTGGCTGAGAGCTGGTGGGTCAGGATTGCTGACATGTCTGATATGTGTCCTGCCTTTTGATTGGTTGAGAGTTGTTGGGCCAGGATTGCTGACAAGTCTAATCTGTGTCCTGCCTTCTAATTGGTTGAGAGCTATTGGGATGGATTGCTTAATACAGATGGTATTCTTCTGTTGCATTATAAAAAGGGCCCTAGAGCCATCAGATATTGCAATCCTTATTCTGATCATGTTTCTCATCTCATATTTGTACCTTCTCAGTACCCTCTGTATTACATTTTTCTCCATATAGTGAAACTGATCGCCGCCGCTCAAGGACTAGCCCATTTACGGGTGAACCTTGTAAATTCTTGTGTTTGTGTCTTGCTTGTTTGATCGTGTTTGTATATGTTTGCTTCCGCGATTCGCAACAGGTACGACGCTGGAGTGTTGTGTGAATGGAGGAGTAGATGATGGGAGCTTGGGGGTGTGGAGGAGCTGCTTCGATGGAGGTCGAATGTTGGTTGGAAGACATTCGCGGAAGTGCGGTGGAGTGATTGAAGGATGAGACTACTCTACGTAGATGTTGCTGCTATGTTTTGATGGCTCGCTCGTGATTGGAGCTCCTTATGGAGGAACTCCTCCATGGATGGTTTGCTCTGAAGCTATAAGGAGGTGTTGCTCTCCAGAGTATGAAGGTGCTCTGCTGTTGTGGGTCTTCCAAGGAATGACAGCGAAGCTGAGATCAAGCTCTGAGAAGGTTAAGCTTAGGTTCCCGAAGCCTGATGCCTAGAAAAGTTACTGACGAAGACCACCTAGACATGCAAATGCTAGTGCGGATAGGGACGTGAATTTGAGTGTATGTACTCAACCCCACGGAGCAGATCCTCTTTTTTACTGCATAGTTCTGCAGTAAAATTATTGATCATCTCAATCATTCGATCTTGATCGAGCGATTTGTATGAATTCAATGTTTTTGTGGGCTCTTATCGTGGGAATTCATGTGAATTGCTCGATCAAGATCGAGCAGTTGAGATGATCGATGGTTTCATTACAGACCTTTGCAGTACTGCAGAGGATCTACTCTCTCAACCCGAACCCACTTCATTTAAGAACCTCGTACCTGTCCGATTATTTTTGGATGAGTTCGGATTTGAAATTTACTATTCATTCAGATACGAGTTCAGGTTTGGGATTCCCTTGTGGGCACTCAAATCCGAACTTGATCCGAACCCGAATACATATGCATACATATACAGATATACATGCATATACATATACATACATATGTACATTGTGTGTGTTTATGTGTTTCACGTTATTCAAGCTAGTCAAATCTAACCCATGTCTAATCGTTTTCAAATCATCCGTATAAAAATCTCGCTATTTTTCTCCTCATTCATTCACTGATTCAAATCCAACTATCATTTTGTATCCTTACAAACATTTATTTTTGACCCAGCAGAGACAAACCGGTCAATTAATATAAGTCTATGATATTCAATTCCATGCACACGTGTTGCATATATTTGACATCCCTACATTGAAAGCACACAATTTGTGTTACCCGTGAAATAAATATCAATATGTTTATGTGTCTTCAATATTCTCAATCATATATATCTTCGACATCTTTAAATAATTCATGCCCTTAACTAGTTTAGAATAGTCTCTATGTTAAATATGTGTATTAGATTCTATATACCTTATTTTTATTATATTGTTGTGAGAATATATTGTATAAAATGTCAGTTTAGGATTGATTTTATACTGATATGCGGATACTCATTAGGTATATGGATACATGAGTATCTGCTTAGAACTACCCACTCAATAAATAGGTGGGTTTGGGCGGATATGTTATAAATGGGTATGGTTTGGATTACTAATACATGCCCCGAACCCGACCCACTGACATCCCTCGTTGTGACGTATTTGCAACTGTGGGTATGCTCTCGAGCAAAGTGATTGGAGTTTGGCAATGGAAATGGGATCTGGAGTGCCAAGGTACGAATAGGTGTAAAAAAAGATGGCTCGATAGGTCTTCTTCCTTTGCAAGGAAGAAGAAAGTGAGGCAAGGAGCATTGTTGTGGAGGGGACGGAGGTCGGGACAATGCTGTGGATGGTGGGAGTAGCGCTGATGGGGGGGGGCATGGGTCAGGGCGGTGTGGGGGCGACGCTGGGGAGGGGGATAGAGGTTGGGGTGGTGTCGAGAGAGGTCGAGGCAATGTTGAAGGCGTCTGAGGGCGGGTGGAGGGGGAGCAGAGGGGAGGATGGTGAGGGAGAAGGGAAGGAGGGTATACATTTGTAAATCTGAAAAATAAAAGGGTAGTATATATTTTCTTGATGTAACCGAATCTATTTTAATGACCAAATGAATGGGTGTTAATCGCATGTTCCATAGTGCAAGAGTTAGCAAGTTTACGAGGTTTATGCGATAATTACGATGAATACACGGTCATAAAATAGTTTGCAAATTTTTACAGTTTATGTAAAATCTCATTATATATAGGGCAAGGAATATTTACCTATGGGCACACACAACATTGGATGTCGACAATATTTTAAATATCCACGTCCTGGTGTTCACACAATCATGCACCAATAAACAATCAATGCCTCTGGAGAGATGCATCCAGCATCACTCGATGGATAGGTTAGAGAACTTCAAATGACCTGAAATTTTAATACAATCTTCATTTTATACTATAAATTAAGTTCAACGGATTTGATTTATTTTTGAGTAAAAAATTAAGGTATTTTTTACCCATTGGAACACATAGTTGTGTATGGTCATGGCACATTTTCTTCTCTCTCCCTCTCTCTCACACACACATGTGTGTGCGTGCGCACGCATACACATGAGAAACTTCAAATGAGGTGAGAGCTCACCATGCTCATGTGAGCCATTAATCTCATCCTTTTATTTCCAATCTCACATTTTAAATAAATGTCACATTAATTTTATTATTTTAATCTTAAGCAATATATTTTGATCAATTTGTCACATTCTAAAAATAAATTACTACAATCCCCATGTTATCTCCATTAATTTCATTCTATATTTTATGTAATGGAGGTGAGAGAGGATGGTTGCACATGAAGACAGCGACGGTGAGTGGCAGAGGTGATGCGTGGAGGCGGAGGTGCGTGGAGTCGATGGTGGTGCATGGTGGGGGAAAGGTGTTTGGAGGTGGCAGCATGTGGATGCGGAGAACGGTGATGTTGCGACGAGGCATGGTGGATGGCGGAGGAAGGAGGCACCATATGTAGGAAGTCGGACGAGGGAAGCGGCCTAGAAAATGAGAACTGAGGAGGGAACCGGCCGATCAATGCTTTGATATTCATTTCTTTGTGGGCGGAAAAGACCTCAACTTTACATGGATTAGGAATGTGTCCATGTAATATGCGTGTAATGATGTGGCCAAAATAACAACAAATAGAATGAGAGTTTTTAGTTGCTCTTGCAGTTAGATCTGAGTTAAGACCAGGTCGATAAGTAAAAACAAGAGGAAGATTTTGTGATTCCCTCCCCGACTTCCATTTAGGAAATTATTCCATTGAACTTACATACTTCCACTCTTTTTCCATATATATATTTTTTTCAAATAAAATCTGGAAGAATTTAAATCACCGTATATCGTCATGGTGTCATTCAAAACTCAACTTAATTCAAAACTTGTATCGCATCCATCAAGGCTATCGGATTTTAACAATATTCAAATTGTTGAAATTGACCAATTCCACATGGATATGTTAGAAATGTCTATTTTCTATGAAATTTGATATATATATATATATTCTACTTATTATTCTAAGTAAATCCCCCTGATTTTCATTTCAAAAAAAATGAGTAAAGATGGGTGAGAGCATACCCAGGGAGCGCATACATTTAACTCATACATACATTTAACCCATACATACATGTGGCATATCCAATGAGCCATTTTCCCATTAGAGTTGTAGAGAGCCACCATTTCCAATCGTCCATCCAATAAAACGCGTTCCCAAAAAAAGTAGGAAATTATTTTCAGAAATAAAAAAGAAAATATTCATAATCGAAATAAAATAAATCAGAATTAAAAATATTTCTAAAAATAGATATGCATTCCTGAAAAGAGGAAGGTGCATGTATACGACTGCCAAAACCACACATTTTGTTCACTACTACAAAATTGAGCTACAGTGATGCTTTTTTCAAAATCTGTCATGAAATTAACCGTTGTTAAATATATAATGACGATATTATTCTTTGTGAAATGAGTTTTCGTACTCGAAATTAGCAACAAATATCATATATGTCGTTATATCATTAGCAATTCAACAAATCGTCACTAATTTTTTAGTTCAAAATTTATTAGCGACGATTAAGTAGAAGATTGAAAAATAACGACGGATAAACGTCGATATGTGGACCGTTGCTAATGATATAACGCGATATATGATATTTGTTGCTAATTTTGAGTACGAAACATTATTTCGCAACAAATAATATCGTCGTTATATATTTAACAATGGATAATTTAATGATGGATTTTGAAAAAAGCGCCACTATCGCTCAATTTTGTTGCAGTGGTTCCAACTCAAGACGAAGATCGTTCCAAATAAAATTGTATGTTCTTCATTTTTAATGATGTAATCATTTGGTTCTATCACAATTTTGCAGTTTTAATGATTTTTTTCGTCTTTAAAAGCAGTCTTCGATTTGGAATCTAAAACAATGACATGACCAATTACTTGATTTGAATCTAGCAAGTTCCTTTATATTTATATCTTGAGAGAAATTGAGATGAGCAAGCATTGTATGAAGAGATTCATTTCCAACAAACGAGAAAGTGTCACTGTGTCCGTTCATGATATATGAACATGATCATACTACCAATGTTCGATGCAACAATGTTATTCATGCAAAAAGCAAAAAAATCTAATCAGTTGATAAATTTCATCCCTTGTTATTTCATATATAACTAAAATATATTGCGTTGCATATTAATACAAGTAATTTATCGAAATCCTTAGTCGACTATTATCATTAATTCACAAGCAATCTATTAATTTTCGGGAGTCGTACAAAATGGACGTGAATGCTCATTATATAGGATTGTGAACGAACATTGGGCCGGGCTTGGGCCTAATTTTTAGGCTCGAATTTTTGTGAGCCGGGCTCGGGCTTGGCTTAGCCCAGCCCGACCCGGCCCACGGGCCCGACCCGAAGAGGGCCCGAACCCTTCCCATATCCTACACGCATGAAAACTCTCACTTGTCATGCACACTCTGCTCATGTATCCTATCTTCATACAATGTTTATAAATCAAGAAATTCATGTGTGGGACATATGAGTTGATGATCATTGTATTTTATTTTAGAACTATTTTTTCTTAATTAGTCTATGTCTTATATTCTAGTGGTTATTCTTGAGTTTTTAGTATTTATTTTTTCTATTATAATATTTTCTATTATTGAACATTTACCCAATACGAGCATTATGCTCATTTTTTTAACATGTAGTGCCTGGTGCACCTGTTGTTGTTAACTGTATAAACTTGATTCACTCTTTCAATTTCTGTAATGAGAGACGTTTATGGTATATAACATTGAGTGGACTTGTATAAAATGCGAAATCATCTCCAGTAGAATTGAGTTTTAGTTGTTTCACAAGTATTATGGCATATGTTTTAAACAATTTTAGCTTGTCTAACTTGAATTGAGATTGACTTTAAACACAAACTCAAAGTTAATAATATATAATTGGTTAAGATGGGCCAACCCGGCCCAAGCCCGACCCATAGGAATTGGGTCGGGCCTGGGCTTGGGCCGAACCAAAAAAATTTTTGCGGGCCTAAGCCTGGCCCAAGACCCGAAGTTTTTAAGTGGGCTTGGGCCTGGACCCTTCAGGGCCCGGCCCATGCTCATCCCTAATTATGGACAAGTGCAAATACACCATGCATGGAAATAATTGGCGTAGCCAATAGTTGTCTAAAAATGGTTGGCCATTGGAAATGTTAAACTAGCCAACATGACGGCTCCAGTCTTATTTTCCAATATTTTTTTATTTTTTTCAAAAATAAAGCCATGTATTTTCATCACTACATCCATCTAATATGTTATTCCAATTTTATCAGGAACGGAGACTCATATATCTTCCATCTAAAATAGGTAATTTTAACGATCTTAGAATTGTTGTAATCGACTTGTTCTAGATGAAGGGCATACGAGTCTCTGTTTATAACGAAATTGGAATGACATATTAATGGAATATAGTGATGGAAATATATGGCTTTATTTTGGAAGAAAATAAAAAATACCAGAAATTGAGGCGGTTGATCCCATATGTAAAGGTGCCAATGAGATTGACATCGACGTGAAGTAATGCATTCTCACGCGAAGAAATGCATTCCCATCTAAAGAGATGTATGCATCCAAGTGAGGGGATGTATCCCTCCATGTTATATGTATAAATAACACATTGGATGGGATCATTCGATCACCATTAGATTCCATTGCTATCCGATTCCATTACCATCCAATTCCATCATCGTTCAATCCCATCCAACAATCCATCCCATTACCATCGAACATTCCACAATTAACTTTAGATTCCATGCAATATAATTTCGACTCTACCTAAATAAGCCTAACCTCTAGCGTCATCTATGTCCAAGAATGAAGTTGTCTGGCTATTCTCATCAGTGTGCAACCACCTTCCTCGGAAACAATAGAGGTTCAGGACACTTACTTCGACGTTCGGTGCATGATCATGGTGGTGACAAGCTCATGGCCTTGCATCATTGAATTGTCAACCAAGTTGATTGAAACGCCTAGAGACGGTTGTGACTTCTTCACCGACTTGTGCATTCGGAACCCCAGCGAATCCGACTCTTGAGGCTTCACCTCGAGTGTTGCAAATGTCCATCAACCATTGATTTTTGGACCCTTTGTGAATTCGACTCCGAAGGCTTCACCCGGAGCCATTGATCAATATATTTTATATTATCTTGTTTTTATTTTATTATTTTACATTATTATATCCACCTTACTTTATCATTTTCTGGTTTGTATCGGTATTCGCTAAGAATATCACAACGATCCGTATTTATCGATGACCATCCTCGACTTGTGGATAATCGAACCGTGACACGAGGCTTGAGTAAAACCTGTGGTACTAATCGCAACAAATTCATCTTGTCGAGACATTAGAGTTCCCGTCGATTCAGGAGATCTGCGAGATCCCAAAGTCATGTTAGAGTGGGAGATTGTTGTGTATGAGAGGAGTGATTAGCATCTGCTGACCTGCACCATTATCTTTGTGTAAAATTTCATTTTGATTTTTGTTATTTGAATATTTTGCAAAAACTCTCATCAATTTATAAAATTATTCTTATTTTATTTGCAAAATAAAGTGCATCATAGCAGTGTTCCTGTGGATTCAACCATAACTTACGCTATATTGTGCTTATATATAATATAGTTAAGTTCGATTAATTAATTTATTTGAAGTGTGCTTTTGCGGGTTCTCAACGACCGCCCTACGTAAAAATCGGATAGTTAAACCCTTGAAAATAGGCCTCAACAAGCATTACTGATTGCTTTACTTAAGAGAGACATATGAACATGGATATAAAATATGCTGTTCTCCATAGGCTTTCTGTTGGATCAGAAGATTCTCAAACATTATCCAGTATTTCAAACATCACTGAGGAATGATATACATGTAATGGAATGGAGTACCACTACTCTGATACCAAACTGTGATAACCTCCCCCTAGGATCTAGGTACTCGGCAAACCGATTCTACGTTCATACGTTCCTCATTCGAAACAATGATATAAATGAGAAGGAGAAAATAGCACAATAGAATATTGTAACTTAAAGTTTTTTCCCATTCATAACATGTCAATCATTTGTTAATTACAATCCATGTTCACAAAAATATTACATGTATGCATCAAAAGGTGTGTCCATACATACATTGTACATCTCATGTCTCTCACCAAAGCTACAAGTAAAGCAGTAAAACTACATGTATTAACTAGATACAAGCATTGTACCACAATATGATCGTGTTGCTAGACAAAAAGAAAGCTCCAAGCCACTCAATGTTGCGATTGCTTCTTAGAAACTACAGATCCACGTAAAGGTAAGCTATGAGCAAATTTGCCCGTACGATATAAAAATTTCAATAAATAAGGCATTAAGAAGTATGCAACTAATTGTGTAAATCGTCCACACACATAAATAAATTCTACTCATTCGTATTAGATGTGAACACCCAGGCTTCGTAGATAGTCAGTGATCTTCATCTGTGTGAGACCTCACATTATGACTATGTCTCTAAGGCAATGAGTGTTAGACATGCGAGCCCATGACGAGCTATTATGCAATAAATGTTATTGCAATTCACTCCTTAATCTGAAATGAAGAATAATTAATTTGCATAATAAGCCCTTAGTACAATTAGGATTATGTACTATGGCCATCTTAATGATCATACAACTGTTGATTCAATTATTGAGTCATAGAGGCTGGTGCTTAAATGAATATCTAAAGAGTTAGATTGAGGACTCATCAAGCACCGTCAAATGATTGTTAAGATGTGATCTCCAGCCTAAGTAGGAGATGACAATCCTTATCTCTAAAGGCTGATATCTGACCGACCTCTTGATGTAGATCTTCTGCATAGGAATAGAGATTCGGAGGTGTCAGATTATTTAGGTCAAAGAGTTGACTTAACGAGACCGAGATAACCAAAGACCTATTTCGTATGCTGTCATGGTATAGGCACGCATCCTCTGACCGGACACAGATGTGTTACTATATGTCTGAGTATGTACATTTGGTAGACCGATAGGTTGATGGCCTAATCAAGGTCTATATACCGGCGAGCTGGTGTGCATATAAGGGCACATGAGTAATACAATCTCTCAAAGGGATCATACAGGTTCATTTAATGAACCGAAAGACATGATTTCACTCATGAGATAGTGGGAAGAATCAAATTCTGTGCACGGTCGTCTCGCTTTGGAAGCTTGACTGAATTTGTAGGCTTGATATATGCTTTTGGAAAGTATATGATCAACACCTAGGTACGATATGTGCTTTTGGAAAGTACATGATCGATACCGACTCCCATTGATCGAATGAGAAACTTAATGATAAAACCCTGAAGGAGACATTCTAAAAGAGATCTAAAACTTCGGGTTTAATCTAGGTCTTCCAGTATGCAGGATGTACATGTATTAGGAATACCTGAGGGTGGTGTGATCATAAACGATTGGATAACCATGACATTTCCATTCCTAGAGAGTGAGAAAATGGGTACGGACTTTAGTGACTCCTCTTAGTAGAGAAGTGATCTGATCTTGGTCCAAATGTTGGACATTGATCTGAATGTGATTCAGATGCAATGGGAAGATTAGAATTGTGGTCTTGATTTAATAAAGCATCTTGGGAGGTTCACAAGGTCTGGATTTGATATATGATCTCAATATCCAAGTCACTATACGTGGAACAATACAATCACATTGTTCTTATCTCCAATTATCCACGGAGAAAGCGCATTATCCTTGAAGGAGTTCAAGAATGATTCCATTGTTGATTTATATATATATCCAAGCATTGAGATATGGATGATTAAATATGATCTAATCGTAAAATATAATATGAATTTGATTCGTATTATTTATCCATATAAGAAGTGCTATCTAAGATAATTAAATGTGATTTAATTATCAAAGATGTGAATAATGTAAATGTGATTCATATTATTTGGGCACATGAGAATAGAGATTCAAGATGATTCAAAATGATTTAATTATCATAGATATAAATAATGTATATTATACTATCTATATTAAATTGGTATATTATAAATATGATTTATAATATATTACAGAGAGCATATTGTGATTTATATTCGTTAATTAATTATTGATGTGAATTGGATTCACATTGGATTATTAATTGAAAATATAAATTACATTTTGTTTTGGGATGTGAATGTGATTCACATTTTTCCAATGGCATGATTGCAACAAATGTGAAAATATAAATTATTTTTGTGAAATAATTTACAACAAATGTTGTTGTAAATCTTGGAGATATCATGAGGTAGTGAGATCTCACGAGATAATGAGATCTCATGAGATGGTGAGATCTCATGAGTGGACGTCCCCCCTTTTAAGGAGATGTGATTTATCTCCACATTATCTTCAATGATAATTAATTGATTTAATTCGAAATTAAATATATTGATTTATCGATATATATTAATTTAAATTAAATTAATTGATGTTGTGTTTTCACAACAAAAACATAACCACTGAAAGAAACACAAATCAATATCATCCATTGATTTTGTGTTGTCCATGGATTGAGATCCATGGATCCCAAAACACTATTTAAGAAGAGGCACTCCTTGCTCTTCAAGTTACATGATCAATTCATAAGTTGTCTCTCTCTCTACACGCCAAAGGTGCTTTCCCTCTCTCCCACTGTGGTCGTCTACCATGGAGCCCAAGAGAGAGTCATCATCACTGCAGCATTGTCGTTATGCTATTGGTAATCATGGATCTCTATCTCCTTCGATGTTTCTCGCTCATGAAGAAGATGTTGGATCTCGTGTGATGAGATCCGGAGATCCGCTGCTTGGATCATCAACATGGATTGCGAGGAATACGCATCTCATCATCGTGCTCGCAAGCGTCTCCTCCGTTGGATCGAACTTGAGACAGCGGGTCTCTTGGTTTAGAGACTTGATCGCAACTACGCTTCAAGAGGTAACCCAAGTACCTATTTGTGGTTTAGATGAAACGATCCAAGAATTGTTCTTGGATCATGTGGTTTCATTAATTAAAATTTTTTAAACTCCGCTGCCCGGAGCAACTAATGCGACTAGTCGCTCCCGATCGCATACGATGTGATCCTCACGCTTCCGTGATGCGCTTTAGGATTTTCTCATATCCTTCAAGTGGTATCAAATCCAGGTTGTCAATGGTTTTGTATGAGATCCATGTACCTACGAAGATTTGGGCTCGTTAGGGTTCGTGAAAATTTTTCTCGCATTTTAATTTTCACAGTCCTATTTTGTGATATTTTTTCGGCCCTATTTAAAATGTATAAACATGAATTTAACACAGGGATAATGTTCCCCATTAAATAAGAAAAATGGGAATTTAAGTTTGCGTAATTTGGATTTCGTTTGCTCAAGAAATGGTCATTTTAATGACCATATGTCCATTGTTTCGGGGATGGCGGTTAGTGACGTAATTAATATGCTATTACTATTTTAAAATACCTGTAAGTGCATGTTAGATATATGATTTATGTTTTAAATCAAATTATCAAACTCTAGAAATTGATTTTGCTTAATTTGGATTTAAAATAAATGAGATATGTTAATTTTAGTGAGTAGGGGTCACTGCTGAAAATTACATACTCAACCATGAAACATGTGATTGTTATTTAAAAATCTTGTGAAATTAATGGTTAATTTTCTGGAATAGTTATGGATAATATTTGGGAAATATTAGAATAATAATTATTCCCTTAAATGTCATTACCTCAACCAATAAATGATTAGATTTGATCTAGATCACCAATTGGTTACTTGATACACTTTCAACAAAGTTGCTACTTGAATAGGTTTGAGAATTTGTATAGCAAATTTCCTTATAATCAAAATGGTTTTGATTATTACTATATGGTATAATTTTAGTTGATAAATCGATGATCATCTCAAGTACACAATGATCGATTTGGCAATATCCTTTTCTGAGGTGGATATGGTGTCTAGTCGGGGAGCGTTCGGATAGCAGGTTGCATCGTGTGCGGTCTGTCCCACTCCCGTCGGTACTGGCTATGATAGTGAGTAGGGACTCGATAATGCTGGAGAAATCATGGTGTATTTTTTAATTATTAAAATTCGAATTAACACGTACTTTAAGATAATACCATATATTCAAGTAACAATCAAGTTTGTTGATTGAATTGGATAGATAATTGACTTAATGCGATTAAATTAATTATATCCAATTAAAACACTTTATTATGAGTAGAGTTGTATTTACCTTGGAAGAATTAATTACATGAATATGATTCATAGTAATTAATTAAAATTTGAATATGATATGGAGGATCACATAAGTGACATCCATGGTCTCCCGTCAAGGCGAAGGGTTCCTTCGCCAGTGAGTATGGGTGGGAGACGCCTGTCCGAAGTGATATCTCCTGCATTCAAGCGCATCTGGATCGAGCTCTTTGCTTTTCAAAAGAGTAAGTTCGTATGCATAGTGACCCTAGTATCGGTTCCTTATATTATTGGGGTGATATTGAATTGTGCATAGCGAGTTCCATTCCTGATGATGGTTGGTTCAATTAACAACGGGTCAACATCACCTTAGGGGTGGTGGGCTTGGTTGTTAAAGATCGAATTGGGAAATACAAGTTGGACTTACAAGATGGAATGAGTTCCCGCTTCTTTTTATCTGAGTTGTAGTTTCTCATATTATCGGGATGTAGCAAAGAAAGGAAAGGAGATCCCAGATCTTACTAGAGATATAATGATAAGAATATCTCTTACAAATAAAGAAAAGGAGATCCCAGGTCTTAATCCCTCATCGAGTGTACTTTGAAAGTGACATGTCAATGATAATTGTCAAATTAATCCTTATAAAAATCAAAGAAGATGTTTTGGCATACATATGTGCTCTCAACATTTAATCATGAATGACATGGTTCACTGTATTATGCAGAACGGTAGTTCTAAAAAGAGATGATGTATTCAAAATGTTTGAATACATGCCTGGACCAAAGTATTTAAGATTTTAGGTGGATGTAGATATGATGAATTTCATCATTCTACTGTATATACTCAAGTCATTCATGAATCTTCATAATATTCATATTGTATGAATTAAATGAAGCATGTATAAATGTTTAAATACTCTTACATTGAAATCTTTTGAGTTCAACATAAGAGAACCTTTGTCTTAAGCAATGGTTGTTTATAGATAATGGGACCGCAGTGGAAGCATGGGTATGACCCAAGTAAGAATGAGAGTCAAAGAGTTGACTAAACTTCTGTGACTTCCATATGACATCCAAAGAATTGGATGAATACCAATATTGCAATAAACCCATGTATTGATAGTATGACTATCTGGACTATCTAGGATCCTTAGAGAAGGACTCGGATAGTGCATCGAAATAATCTACATTTAATCATTGAAATTGACTTTCTTATAAGATAAGATTAAGTCTAATAATTATATCTCATTCTTCTAATGATACTTGCAGTTGTTGCATATAATGTAGAAGATTAGTAAAATTGATCTTAAGGATTAATAGTCATCTATATGGGAATTGATACAATTGTTGCAACAATCTCCATAGGATAGATAGACTTCATATTTTCAGTGGGAGAGCCCTTGGTCTTAGAGAATGTCTGTATGACCTATATATTTGAATGCATTCATTGTTGGAGATGAACATGTATTCTGGAATAGACCTATCATAAAGAGTTGTGATAGTGGACTCTAATAAATTACAATATTAATGAAAGGTTCATTAACATTTCTGATACTGAAAATTAAACCTTAATAGATCAATAGGAGGATGAAGATCATTTGACAATGATCTGACATCGAGTCTTGGACATATGTCTATTGACATGATCAATAGACTAGATAGATATTGAACTTTAGATTGTCTAAAGGTTCAAATCTTACATACTTGTGAATATTGTATTCAAAGTAAATATGTCCAATACACTCTTCTCTGAGAATTGTGTAAGATGCCAAGGTATTCAATATCTTATACATATTGATGTATGTGTACCATTTGTATCATAATAATCATTGATGATATGTGATGTCATTCAATGATTATTTGTGATACGAGATTCCTTCCTTTCACCTTATAAGCCTTTGAAGTGTTCAAAGATTTCACAATTTTGGTTTAGAACCAAAGTTTGAAGGAAGATGAAATGAATTTGATCTAACCTAGGTAGCAAGTACATATTAGATGAATTCAGGAATACCTTATGGAGTTTGGAATATCATTCCTATCTCACTTCTCTAATACACATAAACTCAATGGAGTTGTAGGGAGACACAATTACATCATGTGCGACATAATTTGATAAATGATTAATCTTAGCTTAGTTATCTCTTAGTTTCCAAGGTATATATGTAGTAGAGACTACAATATATATCCTCAATAAGGTTCCATGCAAGCAAGCTAGAATCTAGCACCAATGAGTGCTACTTCATTAGGAAAATAAAGAATGGTATTGGATGCTGACGATCCGAAAAATCGACCCTTTTAGGATGCTAAATTAGCACTTGGAAATGTCGTAGCAGTCGGGCCGATTTTGGTGGTCAAAAGATCACCTCATTTAAAGATATGCGATGATGAATCGAAACGAGATGATCGTGATTTATTTTACTTGGCAAGAAACCAAGGTCGAACTCAGGGACACGAGCCTCTCTCGTATTAATCGGATTTTGAGTCTATTTAATTAAGTGTTGAGTTACAGGCGTATAGGTCAAGTCATGCATGTAGACAATAACACAAGACAATGCATTACAAAATAAACATGCATTTTTTATCAATTTTATAATACAAATAAATGCCATGAAATGCACTCAAATATGCCCTAGGTACGAAAAGATGAGCAAAAGTTAACAACAGGTCAATTCCAGTTTAAATTAAGATGATAAACTCAATTTGAACAAAGCATGGATCAAATAACAAGAGACACATAGCTATCCAAATAGTACATCAACATTAAAGTGTCAATTATATGAAATGATCATGCCATGAGAAAGTACGTCAAACGAGCTTCGAAATGAAACTGAAATCAACTAAAACGGAAACATGATGCTCAAGTTATGCAACAATGAAGATAAGGGCATAAATGCAAGAAAACATGAACTGATAACTACAGAAAGGTCCCTGAGAGGGACTAAAATGTAATAAAAATAAGGCGCGAGTCCTTCCCTGTAATTTTACCAAACGCGCGGGGACCTTTTTGCAAATATGGAGAAGTTCGAGGGTGGCTCTGCAATTTACCCAGAGTAGCACGTGCGATGCACATGCTATCTAGGCTCGGAAGTCGGCTCGGAGTCGGCAGAGGTTCGGAAGCGCTACGGCAAGGCTCAGGT
The DNA here is from genome assembly GCA_037367405.1 of Ottelia alismoides. NCBI lineage: Eukaryota > Viridiplantae > Streptophyta > Magnoliopsida > Alismatales > Hydrocharitaceae > Ottelia > Ottelia alismoides. Next base: position 63,123 of record JAZKJV010001099.1, read on the forward strand.
GGTCCGAGGCTCGATGCAGGCTCGTGGAGGCTCGGAGCTACCGATCCTGGAGGCATGGATACGGCGGCTCGGGCGTGCTCTGGTGTCGCCACGTGTCTAGGCATGGACCATCCGATCGTGATGATCGAATGGTTGCTATGGGCTTCTGACGGTTCGACGTGTCGGCACTAGGACCATTGGATCGAGATGATCCAACGGTAGCTGGAGAAGTGGGTCTTGATCGACGTGGCTGAATCCATGCCGTCAGATGATGCACATCTAACGGCAACTGCTTCTCCATCATCTTCCTTCAGCTGGTGGCGGATTTGGACCTCCGGCGATGTAGCTCTGGCTCAGCCGCTCCGTCCTGGGCACGGTGGTGCTCGCCCGATGCTCCTGAAGGATCGTCGAAGGAGAAGGAAGCTCAGGCGAGGTGTCAGGCTTCTTTGTTTGAGTCGCCGGAGCTCTGATGTCGAGGACGACCACGTCAAAGTTGGGCCCGGCGAGCTCTCCGACCATTGATATATAGGTCACCTGCAGGGTTAGTAGCATATAGCCGAAGCTGTAGGGTGCGTGAGTGAGTGAGTGGGAGCTCATACGGGCGAAGAATGTGGAGGAGCTCGGAGCTCCTCCGCCTCGCGGCGGAGGAGGTGGGTCGGAAGTGACTGAGGGTTTGGAGGAAGGATACGGTGAGCGGAGCGATGCGCGATGAAGGGGAAGGTGTGGCGGAGCTAACTAGGTGATCAATGGAGTGAGGGAATGGCCGGAGAGGCCTGATTAAATAAACGAAATCGAAAGAAAATACAAAGGAGGAAGGAGAGAAGCTTACCGGAGATTGGCGGAGTGATGGCTTGGGTTGAACATCGCCGTGGATATTCGGGTCTTCGCTGGACATGGCCAGCCATTCCATGCAGCTCAAGCGGTCGCGGAGCGCCGCAGCTCCGCCGTCGAAGGCGGAGGGTCTCACCGGGGGAAAAGGGTCGTTCTCGCTCGATCCCCTCGCCCCTCTCTGTCACAGAGAGGCGGAGGAGGGCTGGGCCCCTCCCCGCGTAAAGATGGACCGTTTGAAATGGAGGGGGAGGCGAGTTTTTTAAAGAGGATGCTCGGCGGTTTGCTGGCGAAGACGTGAGGTTTGACCGTGGACATGGAGCGACTGGAGGGAAGTTAGGGATGACTTAGTCGCGGGCGAGGGTCGTGGTTGATGGAGGAAGGACGTGGGGCTATTGGCGAGTGGAGATGGTGGAAGATGAAGACGAGAAAAATGGAAGGGGGAGCGGTGCGTGAGTGGAGATCGTGTGCGAGAGGGAGATGGTCTGGAGGTAGACGACGGTGGTCAACCGTTGGATCTGGTGATCCAACGGTGGGTAATTGGGCGCTAAGTGACGGTGTGGATCGGATCGGGGGACGGTATGATCAGTGGCGGATGGAAGCGCCACGTGGCGAGCTATGCGCAAGGCGTCATCGAATGGCTTAGATGGGATCTCGGGCGTGATCGATCGGCTGAGGAGAGAGAGCGGCTTGAGCGTATAGATGAAGTCCGGGGTGAAGTGATCAAAGGGCTCGGGTGCTGCCACGTGGCAGGCTGTGCGAGAGGCGGTAGCGGACGGTCAAGATGAAGTGCGGGGGGGGGGGGGGGGAGATCTGATGGCTAGGAGAAGGCGGCTACGTGGAGAGACCTGGGCCGTTGGATCAAGAGGCCGATCCAACGGTCGGTAGGAGAGGCGGAAAAGACAAGAGAGCCGGGCCACGTGGCGCTCCCAGATTGGGCCACGTGGCCCAATCAGATTATTCAGAAGGTTTTTCTTATTTTTGAGGGCCCTATTGGCCGAATTTGAGAAAACTCAAAACATGAAAGTTGTAGATCTTGACGAGATCTACAAGTTTCATGTTGACCAAAACTGGAGATAGAATCAAACAAAGACCCGAAATATTTTTGAAGGTATTTTTAAGTCTAAAAACACCACGAATTTTTGTTTTGCCATTTTTTTGTGGTTTTTAATTTATTAAGGACTCTGTTAATTATTAGACATTAACAGAGATTTATTGACAAACTTTTAAGCAAGGGGGTTAATTATGGGAAATAAAGATGATGAAACTGAGGTTCATCACCCCCCTATACTTAAACTATGCTCGTCCTCGAGCATCAAAAGGAATGACTAAGTTGGATAAACCCCCTTGTGCATGTGAATACCGGATCCAATCTGATCAAGTCGACTCGGCTTCAGAGATCCAAAATTCTAGAGTTCAACCCAGCCTTAATCAAGAGGCTTCCAATTCCTCTACTTCTCTAGACTCTCTCTGATGTACATATAAACTAAAGGATATGAGTTTTAGTGTTGACTGCAATTTCGAGAGTAGAGTCAAGTCTTCACCCCAAAATCTTGGTCTGAGAAAATCTCCTAAGGACCCAATCCTCAACACTAGGGAATAAATCAAATCTTGCATTCAGTCCACCTTCTCTTTAGTTTGTCAGACTTAGAAAATGTAGATGGCAGGCCAGAAATGGAGGGCATGGGATTGTGTCAATTCTTCTCTCCCTCTCATTGGAACAAGGATTCTCTCTAGTGCCTTTTTACGCAACATTTTTTTTTGGTGTTGATCAGTGCGTCCGTCAAGAGAAGTTGGAGCCGTCTGCACTTGTTTTCCTGGGAGTACACCGGGGTGTGTCTCTTTTGAGTACCTATTGTACCTTCGACACCCAGACTTGTAGCATTTACGATGCAGAGCCCTTTTTTGGTGCAAGCTCGACTCCTGGTCCTAATAGCGGTGGTCCAAGTGGACACTTTTGAAATGGTTGGGAGCGCTCGCCTTTGGTGGAAGCTCTTTGATAATTGATTTTGTATGGAATGAGAGCTTTTCTTTGACATTTCATTGACTTGTATAATTTGTGGCTAGCTCCACTGCTTTTACCAAGAGTTGGCGCACACTGATCAACATTTTTTATTTATTTTTCACACCCAGGCACTTAGGTCAATATCAAGAGATTAGTATAAGAACCAAGTTCTCATATTGGCTAATATTGCTGACACTCAGGTTTCATGAAGCCTCCAAAGATTTTATCCCATCCTCGAGCATCATTAGATCAAATCCAAACTTGACTTTCTCTTCCCAATCCCTCAGGTGAAAAATCAACTCATCTCAATCAAAACCGCAGTCGTGCATGTGATGTGCTGATCATATTCTCTTTGTCTGAGACTAAGCATGGAATATAGCATGCAAATCTAGAGACCTAGGGGAATGTGGATGATTAAGTCTAAGACCCTGATGGTTAAGGCTGGTTAACCGCAAATCTCAAAGACTTCAAAAAGCTAAGTCTCCTTGACCAATTCAGATCCTGGGTGAAAAGTGTAAGTGTAGAGGACTAATCCAACTTCTTCATTCAAAAACAAGATTTTTTTTTAATTTTAATTTTGCTTATTTTTATGGATTTTAGTTTTTAAAGTTAAAACATAGGTTAGACTCAACTTTCCTTGATAAAAGATTTTCAAAACCATGTCACATAAATAAAAGATTTTCAAAACATTTTTCAAAAAGATTTTTCAAAACAAGAAAAACTCATTTTTTTCAAATCATTTTCGAAAATATTTTTATCAAAATAGTGTAACATAGTTAGAAAAGCCATAAAATCTTTTGAGTTCTCTTAGTCCAAAGAAGTTTACTTTAGCCAAAAAGTTAAATTTTTCAAAATTTTCAGATATTAGCTAAAGTAAGTAAATTGTATATGCGGTATACCCCCCTATCCTTAAACTTTGCTATGTCCTCATAACACTAGATGTTATGAGTCCATGGATCCATTTAAGTATATAGGAATATACGGGCACTAAGAGGAGACTCCCCCTATACTTAGGTTAGAAATAACCTAAGTATAAAGGCAAGAAAAGATGAGTAGAGAAATCACAGGGACTTGGGTCCCCCCTATACTTAGGCTGAGATTAGCCTAAGTATAAAGATGGAAATTGATGTTGGAAGAGACCCAAGGTGAACGAAGAAGAGGGATGGATTTACAAGTGAGCGGTTTTGAATCTTGGAGATGAAATGGAGTGACTACGGTTTTGGGGTTGTGTGTCGCAACAAATATGGCTCAATCAAGCAAGCAAAACCCTTAGTTTCACCAACTCACACATGAAACCAACCAAGGTTGGTTGATTATCTTGTCGGTTTTATTGGTGATAAAACTTTAGATAATTATGCGGAGAAAAATGTGAAATAAAAACCAACACGTAACTGAGGGTGTTGCTCTCCCAAAACCGAATTTTACTCCATTTTTGGTTGACTTGCAATTAACAGTCCCAATTTTATTTTGAGTTATCACTGAATTAAGGTTAGCACAAAATCAAGAAGTCATCGTCTACCGTTCATTCCATTTTCCATTAATCCTAGGTGATCAAGCTAGGAAATGAAAGCCGAGAAAAACATGTATTCGAAGAAACCGCGATCTAGGCTAAGCGAGAAATCATGCAGTGATTTGACAAAAACACGTGAAAAATGGGGGCTGTTTTGAAAACCAAATCCAACATGTATGCAAGTCGAAAAAGCCGCACCTAATCATGCATCTATTAGCGGGAAATGATATCCATTTAAGTTTGGCTAAGTGAGACGAGATTATGTGCGTCTATGATTTAAAGTGTGACCTATCCTACGATCAAGCACATAAGAATATGAAAAATAAAATGAGCTCGGAGAGTCGCGTGCCTAGTCCTAGGTCGACACTCAAGTGGGGACGATCCCCACACAACCACCATCGTTCGATTACAATCGCGAGTCTTCGATCGAAGACCGCTGTAAAAGACGAATTATTATAAAAAAAATGGAACTCAAAAATGCGAGACATTTTTTTGTCTTCCTTATTTGCTCCAAGCATGCTTCTGCGGCTCCTCGCAGCGGGAAGTATCCTGCTCCTCGCCTCCTTGATCCATCAAGGGCCCTGCCACAGAAACAATCGTTAGATATCAAATAAGAAAGAAAAATTTTATATGCAAAATATGTGGTTAATTGACCTATAAAAAGGAACACTAAATTAAACACACAAAAATCCAAAAAATAAAAGAAATGAGCCGTGTCCCCGGCAGCGGCGCCATTTGACGATCCGAAAAATCGACCCTTTTAGGATGCTAAATTAGCACTTGGAAATGTCGTAGCAGTCAGGCCGATTTTGGTCGTCAAAAGATCACCTCATTTAAAGATATGCGATGATGAATCGAAACGAGATGATCGTGATTTATTTTACTTGGCAAGAAACCAAGGTCGAACTCAGGGACACGAGCCTCTCTCGTATTAATCGGATTTTGAGTCTATTTAATTAAGTGTTGAGTTACAGGCGTATAGGTCAAGTCATGCATGTAGACAATAACACAAGACAATGCATTACAAAATAAACATGCATTTTTTTATCAATTTTTATAATACAAATAAATGCCATGAAATGCACTCAAATATGCCCTAGGTACGAAAAGATGAGCAAAAGTTAACAACAGGTCAATTCCAGTTTAAATTAAGATGATAAACTCAATTTGAACAAAGCATGGATCAAATAACAAGAGACACATAGCTATCCAAATAGTACATCAACATTAAAGTGGCAATTATATGAAATGATCATGCCATGAGAAAGTACGTCAAACGAGCTTCAAAATGAAACTGAAATCAACTAAAACGGAAACATGATGCTCAAGTTATGCAACAATGAAGATAAGGGCATAAATGCAAGAAAACATGAACTGATAACTACAGAAAGGTCCCTGAGAGGGACTAAAACGTAATAAAAATAAGGCGCAAGTCCTTCCCTGTAATTTTACCAAACGCGCGGGGACCTTTTTGCAAATATGGAGAAGTTCGAGGGCGGCTCTGCAATTTACCCAGAGTAGCACGTGCGATGCACATGCTATCTAGGCTCGGAAGTCGGCTCGGAGTCGGCAGAGGTTCGGAAGCGCTTCGGCAAGGCTCGGGTGGTCCGAGGCTCGATGCAGGCTCGTGGAGGCCCGGAGCTACCGATCCTGGAGGCATGGATACGGCGGCTCGGGCGTGCTCTGGTGTCGCCACGTGTCTAGGCATGGACCATCCGATCGTGATGATCGAATGGTTGCTATGGGCTTCTGACGGTTCGACGTGTCGGCACTAGGACCATTGGATCGAGATGATCCAACGGTAGCTGGAGAAGTGGGTCTTGATCGACGTGGCTGAATCCATGCCGTTAGATGATGCACATCTAACGGCAACTGCTTCTCCATCATCTTCCTTCAGCTGGTGGCGGATTTGGACCTCCGGCGATGTAGCTCTGGCTCAGCCGCTCCGTCCTGGGCACGGTGGTGCTCGCCCGATGCTCCTGAAGGATCGTCGAAGGAGAAGGAAGCTCAGGCGAGGTGTCAGGCTTCTTTGTTTGAGTCGCCAGAGCTCTGATGTCGAGGACGACCACGTCAAAGTTGGGCCCGGCGAGCTCTCCGGCCATTGATATATAGGTCACCTGCAGGGTTAGTAGCATATAGCCGAAGCTGTAGGGTGCGTGAGTGAGTGAGTGGGAGCTCATACGGGCGAAGAATGTGGAGGAGCTCGGAGCTCCTCCGCCTCGCGGCGGAGGAGGTGGGTCGGAAGTGACTGAGGGTTTGGAGGAAGGATACGGTGAGCGGAGCGATGCGCGATGAAGGGGAAGGTGTGGCGGAGCTAACTAGGTGATCAATGGAGTGAGGGAATGGCCGGAGAGGCCTGATTAAATAAACGAAATCGAAAGAAAATACAAAGGAGGAAGGAGAGAAGCTTACCGGAGATTGGCGGAGTGATGGCTTGGGTTGAACATCGCCGTGGATATTCGGGTCTTCGCTGGACATGGCCAGCCATTCCATGCAGCTCAAGCGGTCGCGGAGCGCCGCAGCTCCGCCGTCGAAGGCGGAGGGTCTCACCGGGGGAAAAGGGTCGTTCTCGCTCGATCCCCTCGCCCCTCTCTGTCACAGAGAGGCGGAGGAGGGCTGGGCCCCTCCCCGCGTAAAGATGGACCGTTTGAAATGGAGGGGGAGGCGAGTTTTTTAAAGAGGATGCTCGGCGGTTTGCTGGCGAAGACGTGAGGTTTGACCGTGGACATGGAGCGACTGGAGGGAAGTTAGGGATGACTTAGTCGCGGGCGAGGGTCGTGGTTGATGGAGGAAGGACGTGGGGCTATTGGCGAGTGGAGATGGTGGAAGATGAAGACGAGAAAAATGGAAGGGGGAGCGGTGCGTGAGTGGAGATCGTGTGCGAGAGGGAGATGGTCTGGAGGTAGACGACGGTGGTCAACCGTTGGATCTGGTGATCCAACGGTGGGTAATTGGGCGCTAAGTGACGGTGTGGATCGGATCGGGGGATGGTATGATCAGTGGCGGATGGAAGCGCCACGTGGCGAGCTATGCGCAAGGCGTCATCGAATGGCTTAGATGGGATCTCGGGCGTGATCGATCGGCTGAGGAGAGAGAGCGGCTTGAGCGTATAGATGAAGTCCGGGGTGAAGTGATCAAAGGGCTCGGGTGCTGCCACGTGGCAGGCTGTGCGAGAGGCGGTAGCGGACGGTCAAGATGAAGTGCGGGGGGGGGGGGGGGAGATCTGATGGCTAGGAGAAGGCGGCTACGTGGAGAGACCTGGGCCGTTGGATCAAGAGGCCGATCCAACGGTCGGTAGGAGAGGCGGAAAAGACAAGAGAGCCGGGCCACGTGGCGCTCCCAGATTGGGCCACGTGGCCCAATCAGATTATTCAGAAGGTTTTTCTTATTTTTGAGGGCCCTATTGGCCGAATTTAAGGAAACTCAAAACATGAAAGTTGTAGATCTTGACGAGATCTACAAGTTTCATGGTGACCAAAACTGGAGATAGAATCAAACAAAGACCCGAAATATTTTTGAAGGTATTTTTAAGTCTAAAAACACCACGAATTTTTGTTTTGCCATTTTTTTGTGGTTTTTAATTTATTAAGGACTCTGTTAATTATTAGACATTAACAGAGATTTATTGACAAACTTTTAAGAAAGGGGGTTAATTATGGGAAATAAAGATGATGAAACTGAGGTTCATCAGATGCCTACTTTATGACCTTGAGATTCTCAAAGAATTTCATCTCTAAGAATATAATTCTAAGATGATGACTTTCTTGAGAATCAAGATGAAAATGAAGTGAAGGAAATCATTGGATCTTGAGAAGATAATGAGGCTCCTTAAGTCGGAAACTAAAAGGACAACTAAAGATGAAACACTAATACCTCTTAAAATGAGTTTGAAGATGAATTCCATGTGCCAGATAAGTCTGACAATGATCTGACTTCATATGATGAAGCTTCTGAAGATCATGACATGGAGAGATGGATGCTAGTAATAAAGTCTAAATGTAGACTTCATATACAAGTGTTGTATATGGACCCTCGAGGATCCACCTATAAGGGTAAGACCCGTTAAGATGTAAATGGATTTTCAAGAGAAAGAGGGAATCTGATGAGAATGTAAAGATCTTCAAAGCACGACTCGTGTCCACAAGATACATACGAAGAGAAGACATCGCTTGCGATGAGACTTCTCCTTCAGTGACCATGCTTAAACCCATCCGAATATTGCTAACTATAGCTGGACAACTTGACTTTGACATCTTCAAGATGGAAGTCAAGATTGCATTCCTCTATGAATACCTCTCCGAGGATATTCATAAGTAGTAGCTCCAGGGCTTCATCTTTGAGGAAAGCAAGGCGTGCAAGCTAAATAACTCCATCTATGGACTCAAATAAGCTTCTTGTAGTTGGAACATAAGATTTGATGAAATTATAAATGTTATGATTTCAAATAGAATATTTATGAATCATGTGAAGCTTAGTGGGAGTACCAATGTGTTCATCGTGCTAAATGTAGATAATATCCTAATCATTTAGAATGATATAAGGATGATAATAAGTGTTTTATGATCTGACTATTTCATACCTTAAGATTTGATCTCAAGGATACCTCTTAGATCTTAGTTCTGAAGTTGTTCAGAAGCAAAGAGAAGAGAGAGAATTGTTATTTCACATTATTGGTACATCCTGGATATATTTTATCCAAGGAAGGCTCCTTTCCCTTAAGATTTGATACTGACCAATCTGAAGGGATAACATATCAAGGGTTGATGATGCTAAAACTGCTTGCCCTTGTGTATCAGTTGCTAGAATCCTGGTATGTGCTCGATATGTACGAAAAGCTACATGTCTGCCATGCAGTGGGAGTAGTAAACTGTTTCTAATCCTACTATGGAGATAAAACACTTAGTTGCAGTAATAAAAAAATATCTTCAAAGATGACAAGACTTAGAGATAATGATCTCAAAGTCTCATCATCAAGAACCTAAGACTTTATAGATGGTGATATAAAAGGTCTTAATTGCATATACCTTTAGAGATAGAGATCTCTGGGACTAAGGGTATTCTGATAAGGATAATTGAAATTACACACTGGTTATAATGATTGTTGAGTTTTAATATCAAATATATTATGACTGCCTCAATATTAAGTATTGTATAAGATGCAACATTCGCATTGAATGCGGCATTGTTAATGAGGGATATGGAAGTGTCGTAAAAGGACTTGGCATAGTCTTTCAGGAACATAGTGACTGATCATCTTACCTGGCTATATTAAATAGCCTATGATTGTCACATGAGTGTGGGTTTAAATGATTAGTCCATTAATGGCTCTGTGGACTAGTGGGAGATTGTTGGACATGCGAGCCAACAACGAGCCATTATACAGTAAATGTTATTGCAATTCACTCCTCAATCTGAAATGAAGAATAACTAATTTGCATAATAGGTCCCTTACTACAATTAGGGTTATGTACCAAGGCTATCTTAATGATCATACAGATGTTGATTCAATTATTGAATCATAGAGGCTGGTGCTTGGATGAATATCTAAAGAGTTATATTGAGGACTCATCAAGCACCATCAAATGATTGTTTAGATGTAATCTCCAGCCTGAGTAGGAGATGGCAATCCTTATCTCTAAAGGCTGATATCTGACCGACCTCTTGATGCATGTCCTCTGCATAGGAATAGAGATTCGGAGGTGTCAGATTAGTTAGGTTAAAGAGTTGACTTAACGAGATCGAGATAACCAAAGACCTATGTCGTATGCTGTCACGGTATAGGCACGCATCCTCTGACCGGAGATAGATGTTTTATTATATGTCTGAGTATGTATATTTGGTAGACCAATAGGTTGATGGCCTAATCAAGGTCTATATACCAGCGAGCTGGTGTGCATATAAGGGCATATGAGTAATACGATCTCTCAAAGGGATCATACGGGTTCATTTAATGAACCAGAAGATATGAGCTCACTCATAAGATATTGGGAAGAATCAAATTCTGTGTACAGTCGTCTCGCTTAGGAAGCTTGACTGAATTTGTAGGTTTGATATATACTTTTGAAAAGTATATGATCAACACCTGGGTATGATATATGCTTTTGGAAAGTATATGATCGATACCAATTTCCAATGATCGAATGAGAAACTTAGTGATAAAACCCTGAAGGAGATAGTTCAAAAGAGATCTAAAACTTCGGGTTTATTTTGGGTCTTAGTGTATGCAAGATGTATAGGTATTAGGAATACCTGAGGGTGATGTGATCATAAACGATTGTATAACCATGACGCTTCCATTCCTAGGGAGTGATGAAATGGGTCTGGATTTTAGTGACTCCTCTCACTAGAGAAGTGTATGATCTTGGTCCAAATGTTGGATGTTGATTTAAACATGATTCAGATGCAATGAGAAGATTACATTTGTGGTCTTGATTTAATCAAGCATCTATGGGAGGTCCAGAAGACCTGGATTTGTGATGTGATCTCTATATCCAAGTCAATATACGTGGAACAATACAATCACCCATGTCCTTATCTCCAAGTATCCACGAAGAAAGCGCATTATCCTTTAAAATATAATATGAATTTGATTCGTATTATTTATCCATATAAGAAGAGTTATCTAAGATAATTAAATGTGATTTAATTATCAAAGATGTGAATAATGTGAATGTGATTCATATTATTCGGGAACATGAGAATAGATATTCAAGATGATTAAATATGATTTAATTATCATGGATATGAATAATTTGGATAATACTAACCACATTAATCGGGTATACTATTAATGTGATTTATAATATATTAGAGAGAGCATATTGTGATTCATATTTGAATTAATTATTAATGTGAATTGGATTCACATTGGATGATTAATTGAAAATATAATTAACATTTTGTTTTGGGATGTGAATGTGATTCACATTTTTCTAATGGCATGATTGCAATATTTCACAAGATAATTGTAAATTATTTTTGTGAAATAATTTACGACAAATGTTGTTGTAAATCTTGGAGATATCATGAGGTAATGAGATCTCATGAGATAATGAGATCTCATGAGATAATGATATCTCATGAGTGGACGACCCCCCTTTTAAGGTGATGTGGTTTATCTCCACAATATCTCCAATGATAATTAATTGATTTAATTTGAATTTAAATATATTGATTTATTGATATATATTAAATTAAATTAATTATTGTTGTATTTTCACAATAAAATCATGGCCATTGAAAGAAACACAAATCAATCTCATCATCCATTGATTTGGTGTTATCCATGGATTGAGATCCATGGATCCCAAAACACTATTTAAAAAGGGGCACCCCTTGCTCTTCAAGTTACATGATCAAGACATAAGCTCTCTCTTATCTCTATACACCAAAGGTGCTCTCCCTCTCTCCCATCGTGGTCGTCCACCATGGAGCCCAAGAGAGAGTCCTCATCACTGCAGCATCGTCGTTATGCTGTCGGATCATCTACTCATGGATCTCCATCTCCTTCGGTGCGCCTCGCTCGTGAAGAAAATGGTGGATCTCGTGTGACGAGATCAGGAGATCCGCTGCTTAGATCATCAATGTGGATTGCAAGGAGTATGCGTCTCATCAACGTTCTCGCAAGCGTCTCCTCCGTTGGATCGAACTTGAGACAGGAGGTCTCTTGGTTTAGAGACTCGATCGCAACCACGCTTCAAGAGGTAACCCTAGTACCTATTTGTGGTTTAGATGAAACGATCCAAGAAGTATTCTTAGATCATGTGGTTTCATCATTTAAAAAATTTTAGTTTCCGCTGCCCGGAGCAACTAGTGCGACTAGTCGCTCCCGATTGCATACGATGCGATCCTAACGCTTCCGTGATGCGCTTGAGGATTTTCTTCATAATCCTTCAGTTCAGAAGAAAAGAGAAGAGAGAGAATTGTGAGTGTCACATTATTGGTACATCCTGGATATATTCTATCCAAGGAAGGCTCCTTTCCCTTAAGATTTGGTACTGACCAATCTGAAGGGATAGCATATCAAGTGTTGATGATGCTAAAACTACTTGCCCTTATGCATCAATTTCTAGAAGCATGGTATGTGCTAGATATGTACGAAAAGCCAGATGTCTGCCATGTAGTGGGAGTAGTAAATTGTTGTTAATCCTACTATGGAGATAAAACACTTAGTTGAAGTAATAAAACAATATCTTCAAATATGACAAGAGTTAGAGATAATGATCTCAAAGTCTCATCATCAAGAACCAATAGATAGTGATCTAAAAGATCTTAACTGCATATACCTTAAGAGATAGAGATCTCTGGGAATAAGGGTAATCTGATAAGGATAAATGAAATTACACACTGTTTATAAGAATTGTTGAGTTTTAGTGTCAAAGACATTATGACTGCCTCAATATTGAGTATTGGTTGCATAAGATGCAACATTCGTATTAGATGTGAGCACTGTTATTGAGGGATATGCAAGTGTCGTAAAAGGGCTTGTCATAGTCTCTCGGGAATAGAGTGAGTGATCAGCTTACTTGGCTATATTAAATAGCCTATGATTGTCAAATGAGTGTAGGTTTAATGATTAGCCCATTAATGGCTCATCGGGCTAGTGGGAGATTGTTGGACATGCGAGCCCACGGTGAGCCATTATGCAATAAAGTTTATTGCAATTCACTCCTTAATCTGAAATGAAGAATAACTAGTTTGCATAATAAGTCCCTTAGTACAATTAGGGTTATGTACCATGGCCATCTTAATGATCATACAACTGTTAGTTCAATTATTAAATCATAGAGGTTGGTGCTTGGATGAATATCTAAAGAGTAAGATTGAGGACTCATCAAGCACCGTCAAATGATTGTTAAAATGTGCTCTCCAACTTGAGTAGGAAATGGCAATCCTTATCTCTAAAGGCTGATATCTAACCGACCTCTTGATACAAGTCCTCTGCATAGTAATAGAGATTCGGAGGTGTCAGATTAGTTAGGTCAAAGAGTTGACTTAACGAGACCGAAATAACCAAAGACCTATTTCGTATGCTGTCATGGTATAGGCACGCATCCTCTGACCAGATACAGATGTGTTACTATATGTCTGAGTATGTACATTTGGTAGACCGATAGGTTGATGGCCTAATCAAGGTCTATATACCGGCGAGCTAGTGTGCATATAAGGGCATATGAGTAATACAATCTCTCAAAGGGATCATACAGGTTCATTTAATGAACCGAAAGACATGATTTCACTCATGAGATAGTGGGAAGAATCAAATTCCGTGCACGGTCGTCTCGATTTGGAAGCTTGACTAAATTTGTAGGCTTGATATATGCTTTGGAAAGTATATGATCAACATCTAGGTATGATATGTGCTTTTGGAAAGTACATGATCGATACTGACTCCTATTGATCGAATGAGAAACTTAATGATAAAACCCTGAAGGAGACAGTCTAAAAGAGATCTAAAACTTCGGGTTTAATCTAGGTCTTCCAGTATGCATGATGTACATGTATTTGGAATACCTGAGGGTGATGTGATCATAAACGATTGTATAACCAAGACGCTTCCATTCTTAGGGAGTGATGGAAGGGATCTGGAATTTAGTGACTCCTCTCAGTAGAAAAGTGATCTGATCTTGGTCCAAATGTTGGACATTGATCTAAATGTGATTCAGATTCAATGAGAAGATAAGATTTGTGGTCTTGATTTAATCAAGCATCTATGGGAGGTCCGCAAGATCCGGATTTGAGATGTGATCTTAATATCCAAGTCACTATACGTGGAATAATACAATCGTCATGTCCTTATCTCCAAGTATGCACGGAGAAAGCCCATTATCCTTGAAGGAGTTCAAGAATGATTCCATTGTTGATTTATATATATCCAAGCATTGAGATATGGATGATTAAATATGATTTAATTGCAAAATATAATACGAATTTGATCGTATTATTTATCCATATAAGAAGATTTATCTAAGATAATTAAATGTGATTTAATTATCAAAGATATGAATAATGTGAATGCGATTCATATTATTTGGGCACATGAGAATAGAGGTTCAAGATGATTAAATATGATTTAATTATCGTGGATATGAATAATGTGGATAATACTATCCATATTAATCCGGTATATTATAAATGTGATTTATAGTATATTAGAGAGAGCATATTGTGATTTATATTTGTTAATTAATTATTGATGTGAATTGGATTCACATTGGATGATTAATTGAAAATATAATTTACATTTTGTTTTGGGATGTGAATGTGATTCACATTTTCCAATGGCATGATTGCAATATTTCAGAAGATAATTGTGAATTATTTTTGTGAAATAATTTACAATAAATGTTGTTGTAAATCTTGAAGATATCTTGAGGTAATGAGATCTCATGAGATAATGAGATCTCATAAGATAATGAGATCTCATGAGGGGACATCCCCCCTTTTAAGAGGATGTGGTTTATCTTCACATTATCTCCAATTATAATTAATTGATTTAATTTGAATTTAAATATATTGATTTATCAATATATATTGATTTAAATTAAATTAGTTGTTGTTGTGTTTTCACAACAAAATCATGGCCATTGAAAGAAACACAAATCCGTCTCATCCATTGATTTTGTGTTGTCCATAAATTGAGATCCATAGATCCCAAAACACTATTTAAGAAGAGGCACCCCTTGCTCTTCAAGTGATGTGATCAATCCATAATCTCTCTCTCTCTACACGCCAAAGGTACTCTCCCTCTCTCCCATTGTGGTCGTCCACCATAGAGCCCAAGAGAGAGTCGTCATCATCATAGCATATTAGCATCGTCGTTATGCTGCCGGATCATCTACTCATGGATCTCTATCTTCTTCGATGTACCTCACTCATGAAGAAGATGTTGGATCTCGTGTGACAAGATCTGGAGATCCGCTGCTTGGATCATCAACATGGATTGCGAGGAGTACGCGTCTCATCAACGTGCTCGCAAGCATCTCCTCCATTGGATCGGCCTTGCCACAGGAGGTCTCTTGGTTTAGAGACTCGATCGCAACCATGCTTCAAGCGGTTACCCTAGTACCTATTTGTGGTTTAGATGAAACGATCCAAGAAGTGTTCTTGGATCATGTGGTTTCATCACTTGAAATTTTTTAATTTCCGCTGCCCGGAGCAACTAGTGTGACTAGTCACTCCCGATCGCATACGATGTTATCCTCACGCTTCCGTGATGTGCTTGAGGATTTTCCTATATCCTTCAATGAGAAGACTCTAGGGTTGGGTTAGGGATGAAAACGGACGGATGTATACACGAATATATGTATAATCATATCCTCATCCATTTTAAAATACGAATAGGTATGTGGATACGAATATTGACGGATGTGAAAAACGTATTATCATATCCTTAAAAATGAATAACGAATGTAAAACGAATACGATTAAGATATAAATAATAAAAAAAATAATAGATTAATATGAATGTTTAGGATGGTTTACACATAAAATAGATATACCAGGTATACTAATTCCATAACAATTGTATCAACAATGGTGAATGCAAACATAAAATGTTGTTACACACAATTATACATAAAATTATTACTATACTTATGTATGAAAATGAATATACGAATATGAATGCGAATATTAACGAATGCCAAAGTGATATCCATATTTGCATCCATTTTAAAACGAATACGAATACGAATTTAAAATATGTATAAAACGAATACGATAGGAGATCGGATACAAATATATTCACATTCGTTTTCATCCCTGTTTGGGATGCCTATGTAGGCATGCGGTGGAGTACAATGCATGCTAACTAAATTCCTAACATGTCCATTTAATTTCACTTATCAAACTGTAACTTTGATTCTCAAATCAAATTTCCAATGCACGAATCATCGTAAATCGTCCAAGTCCACTACCCACTTGTAAAAGTCCAAAGTGACGTAGGGCACGAGTCAGGGCACCGATTATTAAGATCATTTGTACCATAGTCTAAATCACCACGACCGTCTCAATCCTCCTTATACACATGAGACTTGTATTTTATTCCCAACTTCATTTACCACATTTACAAAAACTCCCATCTTAGTGCTCCCACTCGGAATACTCACCAATGCAGACTACACTAAAGGAAGTAAATAAACTATTTATGAACTCCACATCATAGAAATGCGGAAAATTAGCAAACTCTTTGCATAAATCATTGTGTGTTCATTGTATGAACAAGAAATTTCAGCACAAAAATTTGTATTTTACAAAACCATTAAATTAGGGCAACTATTTTCCTAATAAGGTTCTAATATTCTAATGAATATTAAGATGAGATCGTGATTATCTCTTCAAGCGTGAGTCTCTAAAGCAAGAGACCTCTCTAATCAAGTCCAATCTACAATGTCTTTCTTACGGGTACGGAGATGAATCGTGTTGCTTCCCATGAACTTGGACGTTGTCTCCACAAACAGAGCTTCAAGAAGAGGTGTGTATGAGTTTTATACACTCAAGACTCTTCTCTTCCTCTAAGGCACAAAATTCTTAAGGGACCAGACTCATCAAAACTCAAGTGAATAAAAGAGAGTCTTACTATCTTTTTATACACATTGTACATGTCTAGTGAAGAGTCTTCTCTTCAGTAGGTGTATGCAATGATGACCCTTGCATTTTTTAATCAAGGGATCAATAGTAAGTCTTTTTTTAATAATGCAATTATCTCCTTATTTATCTCTTACTAATTTAAGTAATAAATCAAACAACAAATCAACTAAGAGTTCAATTCAAATATTCTTTGTAGTGGCGTCATGTGTCAATATACATAGCCAACAAATTCCATATATGGAATTATATTGTTGCTAATTTATTAATTGATTAATCAATAAATAATACAACGATATTAAGAGCTTTATTCTCAATGGGACTTAATATAATGGCACCATATGTACAGCCATTATACACGCCCCATCTTGACTAAATATAGTAATTGTTGTTGCCTTTTATTTATCAATCAATTATATTGATATTCACATTATCATTATTGGAGAAATTATAAAAATAATCCCTATAGCTTATGAATCATATTCACAAGCATAACAAAATGTAAATCTAATTTAGAACTACGAAACTATTGTGATTCAAATTAACTCATAATTTCATGCCATGGAAATATTATGAAAAACATATTTACATATATGTATTATTTACATGAATTGTATTCATATAAATATTAATTATTATAAATCATCATTCACATTAATTAACAATAAAAAAATTGTGAATCAAACACAAAAATACCGTTATAAAAAATATAATAATAACAATTATTACAACAATGGCATCTTTAAGTATGAGTCATAATCCAATTAAGAGTTATAAGATACAGATGCAGAAACTTGGAGATAGTACCGGGAAGATCATATTATCCACGTATAGTGATTTGAAATATGGATATCAACCCAATTTTAGGATATTATACCATTTTAGCTTGAAATTGATACATTCTTATCAATTAAACTCGAGTGGAATACTTCACACTCTAAATGAGGTCAACGAAACGCAAGCCACTCTATGTGGGCTCGAGAAAGTATCGACGAGTTGAACCCAGCTTCCTTGACCATTTCTAATCAAAGTTCAAATAATTTGGAGTAGAAATGAGATCAATGATCTTATATATTTCCATTTCCATGATCATTTATGTTTCCAACATTTGGACATTGAAAGTGAAATAGGAATTCAAATGAATCGAGATTTAATCCAACTAATTCTCAAATCATCAAGCTAAATGGAGCCACTAAAATCCATCATGATTCACCACTCCCTCGGAATAGAAGCTTCATGATAGATGATCTATGATTGAGTTATCCCTGAAAATTCTCAATCCTCATTCATCCTTCACAATGGAGAAACTTTGATATTTCAAAGTTCAAACCTTAGTTTGATTGTCTTCTTCAGAATAAATCAATATATTTCTCATTTGATATTTGGACGACAACATTAATCATATACTTTCCAAAAACATATATTAATATCTCGAATTTGTATCTTATTTCATAAACAAGACAACCATGTATGGAATTTATTTTGATCCCAAGTTATCTCATGAATGAGCTTTGTCTCCCGGTTCATCAGTTATGAACATGTATGATTCCTTTGAGAGATCATGCATCTCATATGTTTTAATATGCATACCGACATGTCGGTATATGGACCTTAACTAGGTCACCAACCTATTGATCTGTTAAATGTGCATATTCAGGCATATATATGCATACCTGTTTTAGGTCAAAAGATATGTGTCTGATCGTGACAGTTATGATCTACATTTTAGTTTATCTCGACCTCATCATGTCAACTCTTTGACTTGATTATTCCAACACTTTTGAATCTCTAATACAGAGGACGTGCATCAAGAAGTCGGTTGGAAATTAATCTATAGAGAAAGATTGTCATCTCTTTCTCAGATTGGAGATCTTTATTGAATATCACATGTTTGAAGTCAGATGTGTCGTCCCAGCTGCATGGTATTCAATATGGCCATGGTACTTAATCCTAGTTGTTCAAAGGGACCTTAATACGAAAGTACATTTCTATTTATTTCATTTCATATGGACATGATAAAATAATAACTTTTATAGCATTAATAGGTCGTCAAGGGCTTACGAGTCCAATAGTCTCCCACTAGCCCTCTGAGACATTCATGTACAACTTTCAACCCCGTATTCATTATATGCTGGTCGAAGACTTTTTGAGTCAATAGCCTGGTTATCAGATTAGCAATGTTGTCGGTAGAGGTAACCTTGATGATCCTGATATCACCATGCTTCTGGATCTCTCGGATGATATGATATTTCCTCTCCAGGTGTTTGCTTCTTTTATGCCACCGGGGTTCCTTCATTTGCGCTATGGCACATTTGTTATCGTAGAGAAATGGGATGGGAGATTCCTACGAAGAAACTATGCCAAATTCCAGGATGAGCTTGTGCAACCACACTGTCTCTTTAGCAGCATCTGATGCGGCTATGTATTCTGCTTCGGTTGTAACATCAGCCATAGTATTCTGCTTCTTGCTTCTCCAGCTCACAACACCACCATTTAACATGAATAAGAACCCTAAGAAAGACTTATTATCATCAACATATGATTGGAAGTCGGAATATGTATACCCTAAGACTTAGAGATCATTATCTCCATAAACTAAGACATAGTCTTGAGTTCTTCTTATGTACTTGAAAATGCTATTCACGACAGTCCAGTGTTTCTCTTCATAGCAAGATTGGTAACGGCTTATCACTCCCATTGCATGGCAGATATCTGGTCTCGTACACTAATAATTCAAGAGAGATGAGGAACCTACATCCGATCTTGGAGGGCATGCAGTGTCCGACAAGTCGAATCCAGTAATAGTTGTAGCGACTGCTCTCACGGTACTCAATACTCAATTCATTCAAATAGATCAACATTCAACCCACAATATAGATAGAATGATAAAGAGCTGTGGGGTGAAATTAATTATACCCTACATAAGATGTATAGTGACAAAGTAATAGGGGTCTAACCACTGAGAACAAATGTGGATAGGTATAACTATTATTAATAATAAAAACTAATAATAATTATGTTGTACTTTTTCTATTTTCTGAGTTTTAAATAATACTTATTTTTTTATAGATTTTTAAATGTTATATATTTTTTATTTGTAATTTTTATTTCTTTTTTATTTTGTCAATTTTTAGTTTCTCGTTGTTTTTAAGATATAATATCTATATCTCTATGTATAATAATAATACTAATATGGGTATTATAATAATATATAAGTGTATATAATAAATATACATAAATAAATATAAGAAATATATACACGTAAAATCTTTTTTTTAAGGTTTTAAATATATATAGGTATTTGTAAGAAATAATAATGGTCCAGTGGTAGTATAGTGTGTCTACCACACAAAAGATCAGGGTTAAAATCCCACTCTTGCAGGGGTTGCGTTAGGTAGTTGACGGCCAGCGTAAAAAAAATCAAATCTTTCAACATGGATTTGAGCAAGAATCCATGCAGCTGACCCTACATACAGTGGGATAAGGCTTCTACATTTGTAAGAAATAATAATGTGTGTATATATATATATATATATTATAGTATATATAGGTTCTATAACTTTAAATATAGCTGAATATAATCAAAATTTATAAAACAAAGTATTTTTGTATTTTTAATATTTTTCTCAATTTTTGTGATTTCTAATATAATTTTTGCTAATTTTTAGTGTATTAAAATATACAAAAATAATGAGTATTATAAATAGACAGAATTATTTTAGAATTTAAAAATAGATAATAAGATAAAAAAATTCAAAATATATTTAATATATACAAGATAATATAAATAAAAATATACAATAAAAACTATTTTCTAGATTTTTGTGGAATTTTTACTCATCTTTTATTATTGCTAAGGTTTTGTAATTTTTAGTGTTTTCTTATTATATTTTTTGTGATTTTTGTTCTGGAGTTAGAATATATAGTAATATAGAATGTATATGTTTTGGAATTTTTAGATGTTATTTTATATTTTTTGTATTTTTATATATAACATGGAATATTTATTTCCTATTCTATTTTTAATAAATGAAAGAAAATACATTAAATGCTTGAATTAAAATTATAACGTACATCAACATAATATCAAACATCTGCAATATTTTTCCTAGAATTTTTAAGGTACATGCGATATTTAATAAAATTAGATAAATAAGAAATAAAATGCAATGCTGGAAGGGATATTTTGTCATAAAAATAAATTCCAAGGGCTCGACGTGCAAAATGCCCAAAAGTTTTGAACTTATATTACAATTTTAAGACTAAAAAGAAATACAGGGACCGAGAGGGGCCTCTATGCAATTAGCTCAAGTGCCTCACGTGTGTAGCCATGTACAGGGACCTGGAAAGGGTCTTATTAGTAATTCACAATAAGTACAGGGGGTCCCCTGCAACATTTACAAAAAAATTAAATTAAAATTAGTATTTAAAGGACTAATATGAAAATAAACAAGTGGCAAGGGTTATATGCAATTTACCCCTTAATGACGCTTCCTCGAGTGGTCCTCAACGCTCCACGTGGCTCGATCAAGGTGGGAAGGCAACTGTGTGTCACTTTGAATCAAGGGCCCATATTAGCTCTGGTCACATCTCGTGATTAGACGGTTTTGGGGATGTCTAGAAGAGAACCCCAAGAACATGTGACAGATGGCCTTCAATCTACAATATCTTCATCCTCTGGCCTCCTCCTTCCTCACTGATGGGTTCAACACGTTGCTGGAAGGTCCCCGCGCCTGCAGGGGTCTTCAGATAGTCCCTAGCCCTATCGGAAGGGGACTGGAGCTCTGACTTGGACATTAATTCTTCTCCAAGGGGCTTGTTGAAGTCCAGAACTTACATAAAAATGTTCCCTGGTTTGAGGCGATGGTCCTTGACCAAAAGATGAACCTCGCATCACATGGAAATGATCGGGTGAATGAGTCTGGTGGAAGGTGGCAGAGGGAGCTTGGTCGACCTCGATTCTGCAAGAATCAAGGGGGAAAGATGAGGGGTTTTGTGGAGAAGATGAAGGAGAACGAAGTTGAGGTAGAGATGGGTCAGCAAACGGTTCATGACATAGTGAATTTGGGGTTGGAGATGGAAGCTCCAACAGATCTAAATCCTAAAATAACACTAAGATTCAAACTAGTTAATTAAACTAGCATATAAGCTATGCTAAGGAAAGGAAATGCAATAAAAATGCAGAAGGAAAGAAGCTCGTACCTGCAGGGATGCAAAAAAACATTTTAAACGTCCATTTAAACGCATGCGGTGCTCGACCACATCGTTTAATAAAAAAGCGATCCATAAACGGTCGGGTTGCATAAACGGCCTTAAATGGTCGTTTAAACGGCCTTAAATAACCTTTTAAATGACTTTTTAAGAATGTTGATCTACTTATTTCAAAGGATCACCATTATCCATGACTTTGATGTTGTCTATTTCGACATTTGGCTATGAATTCTAGTTGTCTATGTTATCTATTTTGAAATTTGGATGAAACATTCCTTGAATTTGACAATATTTGATATATATATCGTGAATCTATGATTATTTTTCTTATTTATTTATACTTTTTTATTAATTATATATGTGTAACAATTTTTTATTAATTAAAAATGCAAAACCACATTACCCGTTTAATTTTTATTTAAACTCTTGCATACCGTTTAATCAGTAATCAGTGACCCTATCGACTGAATACCACATACCGCTTTTTGCAACCTTGCACATCTGCGAGGCAGGGAGCAGATGAAGGGTCGTCGGTGATGGTCCAACCACACCTGGATCACTCGATTCATGGCCTTATCCACGCTGACATGGAGGGGATCATCTTGTTGTCGCCAAGATTGATCGACCCTGAGTTCCTACTGAGGTTATGGGAGAAAAATGAAGATCAAAATCACAAAAGGAGTATGCTAGGTTTATTTATGCACAGAGGACGGAGCGAGTTTCGAGAGGAGATGGTGTGCATGAGGAAGAAGGTTGGTGGATGGTAGAGCTTTGGCGAGGGTTAGGGATGTGGGAAGGTCAAAGTGAGAGGAGCTCGAGGTCTGAATCGATGTGGATGAAGACCAAAAATTTGGAAAAATAAAAAAGTTGGGCTCCCGTGAGCTTCTGACAGGAAGGGGGTGGATGGTTGTATAGTTGATCTGGGGTCAACGAAGGAAGACATCTGACTGGTCCACATGGACCAACCATGGAAGTTAGGGGAATAATTCCCTTATTAGGAGAATTATTTTATTTTATAGTTGTATTCTATGTTTATTACTCATATATATTTTAAATAATATTTATAAGTATATAAAAATACAAGAAAACTAAATACATATAGATTAATATATTAAATATAATATACATGTATATATTACACTAGGGACCCAAAAGCCAACTTTTGCATCTCAACTTCAAATTAAATGATCACCCTTATTAAATAGATAATTTAATTTTATGAACAATAAAGATGAGTTTGGTCAATTTTGAGTTTATATGGAGGAGATACAAGTATGTGAAGGGTTATTTCCGGCTTTTCGTTGTGACTGTCCTGAGCGTATTGTGTATTATTTTAGTGTGAAATAAATTTTTTATTTTTCTTCGTATTTTTATGTATAATTTTTATGTTGAGGGTTTCATTATTTGAGATGTAAAAATATTAAAATAAAATAGGTCCCAAAGGAGTTATTATTGGTATATAGAATTAGGGTTTCAAGTGTTCTCTATACAATTTCTTTGTCGTATCTCCCCCTACTTTATTTCTTGTTGATCAAGTCATCATGATGGTTCTGTGTCTTTGACACTTCATTCTTCTTCTTTTCTTTCCTCTATTCTTTTATTTTGGAATTAAATAACAATATGTACATAATATTTGTCAGTCAATTATGGATGTTATTTTGTACAAATTAATGTTATATATATGTATTTAGCTAGGGAATTAAGCCTGAAATGAAAGAATAAAGGTGATAAAATGGAGATTCATCACACCCCCTATACTTGCCTTTGCTAGTCCCTAGCAAACACTTGTGATAATGAGTGTAGAAAAAGAGAATAAAGAAAAGAAAAAGAAAGAACTTGGAATAATTTTGGCTTTTAAACTTACCTAAATAAAATCAAAGTTTGGAGCTCAGTGCTTATTATTGGTCACCACCCTCGTCGACACACGACAAGAGGTATGATGGTTGAGAATGGCTTCACGATTGCACTCGATCGAGGTAGAGTCAGTGATGCAGAGATGGGGGAGGTTGGTGGTGACTTCAGTGATGGAGGTCCATTAAGGGCGGAAGCTCTCTTGTAGCCCAATACCTGCAAGGAAGGGATAGATCTCGAATCTCATGGATTCGGCTTGCTTATTACACAAAGAATGAAGGGGAGTGGGGGTTACTTTTTCGGATGAGGGATAGAACCTAATTGCTCCAACCATGAGATGACCGGAGATGGGAGGAGTTGGTTGTGTATATGAGGGGGAGGTGAGCGATGGCTCTATAAAGGTGAAGGATTAGAACAGATAGCAGCAGGAGGTTTCCTAGAGTTAGAAAATGAAATATAGAGGGAGGACGGTGAAGGTGGAATCGTTGACGTGGATTGGGGTTATAGATCTAAGGTCAGAAGGAGAAGGTGGTTAGAACTAGAGCAGAAGGGTTCGTTGAGATCTAGAGATGGATAAAATATAAGGGAAGAAGATCATGAAGGAAAAGAGATTTACCTGAGTGGGGTTACATCTGAAGATGTGGAGCATGGTGGTGTTACTCTGGTGTTATCACCTCGAAGAGATCGACGGTAGAGGGCTCCGAACCTTCCAGTAGCCTACAACATCTACAACAAGGTGGTGGGACCTTGGATCATGCCAAGAGTCTTTGCCATCATCGCCTACTAGGAAGGACTCTTATCTCTATCACAGATGAGAGCTTTGAGGCTGGTGATTGACCCCTCAATGGTGGCGAATGAGGATGAAGTATGGCGATAAGGGGGTTTTGTCAAGAGGAGATTGTTTGCGAGGGACTTGGAGATGACAGTTGGGGTTTGGTCGTCGATGGAGGAGAAAGGCAAGGTCAAAGGTCATGTGTGGCTTGCGGGAAAAGGCATTGGCCATGATCATTGGTGGTGGAGGCATTGGGCAGAGGAATTGAGAGGATGGGGACACGGTCATGTTCATCCGATCAGCCAAGATTGAAAGACGGGTAGCATGACACATGGCAAAGAAAAATAAAAAAACAAAAGGAGAAAAAAAATGATTGTGGATCATGTCCAGATCCAACAGTCTAAGATGGGCGAACTTGAGTTGAGTGGGGAAGCGTGGTGGCTCCTGGAGCTACCACATGTCGCCTCCACAAAATTCAAAATTAGAAATCAAACAAAAATCTAAATAAAATAGGAAATCATGTCAAATCAAAAAATGTTTGTCTCAATGAGATCTACAATTTTCATGAAGGATCCAAGACCAATAGACGTCATTTCTACAAAATAATTTTTGTGGTATTTTATGTATATACAATATCATACTTTATATTTTACAATTTTATGTTATTTTTAATAAAAGAAAATCTAGAATAAAATCAAATAAAATAGAAGAGAAATATTTACAAATGAGTATTCTTTTGGATTTTTAATAATTGAGAAGATATATGAATAAAATAAAATAGACTTATATACGTACTCTATATACAGACTCAGAATGTTATGGTTTCTTTAATTTTGAATTAAATTGGATTTTGATTTTTATACATTTTATTAAAATACAACTCAATGAATATAATTAATGAAAAAGAAATAAATGAATGAGAGTTAATTATGTTCATAAAATGACAATCAAAGTTAGTGCATATGTACAATATACAACATGGACTCAAATCCAAGTTTCACATACGAACTCCGATTTTTTTGAATTTGATTTTGATTTGTAGATAATTGAATGTACATTAATTCATAAGTGACTACAGATTCATAGGAAATTGTATGTGAGAGATGTTTGACTTTACATTCTTAGTCTCAAACTAGGGTTTTGACTTTATTTAACATATATACATGTTGTGATTTTCTTGATATTTTCATTTGTTAATGTTAGTCTACACAACAACAACAACAAAGCCTTTTCCCACAATTAAGTAGGGTCGGCTACATGGATTCTTTGCCTTCATTCAGATCTATCTTGGGTCAATCCTGGGCTTATATCCACAAAACTAAGATCCCTTCGTATGATCTCTTTCCAACACTTCTTGGGTCGTCCTCGCCCTCTCTTAGCTGGCTCAACATCCAACATTCATATCTCCTAATAGGAGCAACGGTTGTTCTTCTTTACAAATGACCAAACCATCTTAAGCGGTCGGTTTTCTTGCATCTTATCCTAGATCGGAGATACATCAACTTTCTTTCTGATTGCATCATTCCGAATATGATCTTTACGTGTGTGTGTGTGTGTCCACAGATCCACCTTAGGCATTTTCAATTCTGCTACATTCATTCTCTGCACATGCTATGGTTTACAAGCCAACATTTAGATCCATAAAGCATAGCAGGTCTCATAGCTACTTTGTAAAACTTTCCTTTAATCTTTAAAGGAATTTTCTTATCATAGAGAATAACAGAGGCTCCTCTCCACTTTAGCCAGCCTGCATTTATTCTGTTAGTAACGTCTCCATCAATTCCCCATCATGTTGTAGAATAGATCCCAGATATCTAAAGGAGTCTCTCTTCTGAATATTTTCATCACCCATCTTCACCTCGATGCATTCACCATTACTTTCATCAAAGGTGCACTCCATATATTCTGTCTTAGCCCTACTTATACGAAATCCTTTAGTCTCCAACTCATGTCTCTAGACCTCAAGCTTCTCATTACTCCAATTTCACACTCTTATGTAGTACCATAACAAGGAGCACATTCTGATGGATTTAGAGTCGTTGGACAAGACAGTGGCTAATGCTTCTTGGAAGCAAGATGATGCATATGCTCGAATTTGGCTCTCCAGGACACTCACCACGGAGATTTCCAACGACATCGTCAATCAACCCACAATGAAGGCTATGTGTGACATCTTGGTAGACACATACGAGAAGGCCAAGAATGAGAGCAAGATTCTACAATTGCAATATAATATTTTTTTTACCAAGCAGAATGGTCGACCTCTTCATGCCCAATTCTCACATTTTAGAGGCATGTTTAAGCGTCTACATCGATTTATGGCCTACTACGATCAACACTGAGTAGCAGCAGGCATATCGGAATGCCATTATGATAAGAGTATTTCTATCATCCCTTGACTCTAAGTACGATGTAGCATGTACTCAACTACTTAATGGAGAGACGATACTTCCAATGGAGGAGGTCTATAAGAGGCTGAGCAAGATCACTACTTCATTTACTAACATAGTCCATACTCCCTCTCCTATGATAGCTTCTCTTGGTAGAGGGGGGTACTTCATAGTTTCACGGGTGTGGACCACATGGTCGAGGAGGAGGACGTCAACATGGCCCATGCTACACAACCACTGTCTAGGTCATTCAGAGGAGACAAGCTATCTGAAGCATGGGTATCATGTGTCTGCCCGTGTTGCCAAGCAGATAGAGCCTACTTTAGCCCTTGCTCGTGATGCGTGGTTTGATGATATTGTTTCCAGACCGAGAGAGATGAAGACTACTCCTACCACTTCAACTATTGGTTCTTTAGATGTTGCAGTTGTTGCCAAAGCTTCTTCGTGTTTGCCAGGTATTGCTTATGTACTTACCAGTTGTAGTAGTTCATATTTGATTGCTTGGATCATGGGCTCTGGAGCATCTCATCAATCATCATATGTGTGGTGATTGAGCACAGTTCAGTTCTTACAGGTTTATCCCTCCTAGGAGATCAATGGTGATTGCTAATAGTGTTCATTTATCCATTGTTAGTTAGGGGGGATTGTTCTAGCTTCCTCGATGCGTCTGCAAAATATCTTACATGCTCCAACATTTCATATGAATCTTTTTTCTATTAGCCAAATTATAAAAGATTTACATTGCAATGCTATATTTGATCCTTCTCTTGTGTTTCAGGACATACTCAAGGGTAGGGTGATTGGATGTGGTCGTAAGTAGAGAGGAATTGTCTAGCCTCCATATGTTGGTACTACTACCATCCCTTCTCCTTTCAGTGGCATCTTCGCTTTGGACACTTTTCCCTGTAGAAGCGGTGCCACGTTCTCCCTTAGATCTCTACTCCTACAACCTTAGAGTGTGAGGCATGTCAACGTGGGAAGCACCATCATTCTTCTTTTCCGAATCATTAGAGTTGTCACAATTGTCAGTCATTTGAGTTGTTTCATTTGATATCCAGGGTCCTAGTCGTGTCCCAATCATTTGGGACATTGGTTTTATATGGTTGTTATGGATGATTTTCTAGATTATCTTAGGTGTTCTTGTTTAAGAAAATAAGTTTGGAGCGGGTCCTGTCATTAAATCATTTCTTATCGATGTTAAGAACATTTTTCTGCTAATGTGAAGTTTATCCGTACTAACAATGCCTAGGAGTTTTCCACTTTAAAGCTATCTGATTTTCTCATATTTCTTGGTATTGTTCATCAGACTTATCATTGCTTATATTTCACAATAGAATGGTGTTACTAAAAAAACCATCATCTTCTGGATGTCACGAGGACTCTTTTGATTCAGAGTCGAGCCCCTCGTTCATTCTGGGGTGATGCTATTCTCACAGCTTGCTACTTGGTGAACCACATGCCTTCCACTATACTTTAAGAAAAGGTTCCTTTCATGTTTGTGTTTCTCGAGAAGGACCTATTCTCCCTTACTCCCAGGATTTTTGTGTCCGTGGCATTTGTCTACAATTTTGTTCCTGGTCGTGAGTAGCTCTCTCATAGAGCTATCAAATGTGTATTTGTTGTCTATTCTCATACCTAAAAGGGATATAGATGTTTTGATCATGTAGGGAGAAAGTATTATGTTAGTGATGATGTCAAATTCTTGGGTCTATTATGTATCCTCCGCTACCTCCACATTCGTCTGCCATGACATAGTTCCTACCACGGTTTTACATTCGCAGGTCCTCTACCTCACCCATCTGCTCATGCGCCTTCCTCGTCACCCAACACGCCTCAGGTATGCAACGAACACATTGTTTCTACTGATGGCACTGGAGATTTGCATGTTCCACAGGATACTGTACAGGAGGAGTTGATACCAGATAACAGAGAGGTTGGTGACCTGGATGTACCTATTGCCTTGAGGAAGCCGCGTCGTAACTGTGCCACTTATTCTCTAATTGTGTATGTTTACCTGGAACATCTTTCAGAGGAGTAGAAGAGGTTTGTTATATGTCTCTTTGCTCTTACTATCCCGCGAACATATCAGGAGGTCGCATAAGATAGTAGTTGGCGACTTGCCATGGAGGAGGAGATGGCTGCTTTGCAGTCTCATGGTACATGGAGTGTTGTTTCTGCTCCTTTAGGTGCCTCTATTGTGGAGTGCAAATGGATCTTTATGTTGAAGCAACAGGCAGATGGCGGTGTGGATCGCTACAAGGTAAGGTTTTGTAGCACGTGGGTTCACCCAGACTTATGGGGTGGACTATCAGGATACCTTCTGTCCGGTGGCCAGACATTCAACTCTACACATTCTTCTATCAGTTGTTGTTTCATGGGATTGGCCTCTTTACCAACTTGATGTGAAGAATGCATTTCATATGGCGATCTACATGATGAGGTATATATGCAGCAACCACCAAGGTTCGCAGCTGAGGGGGAGTCTCAGAAGATGTATATGCTCCACAAGGCGATTTAGGGCTTGAAGCAGAATCCGAGATCTTGGTACCATAATCTCTCAGCGTTAATAGAGAAACGGTGGTTTGCACGATCCACTGCAGATCACTTGCTTTTTGTTCAGAGGACATCGAGAGGTACTGTTGCTATTCTTGTATATGTTGCGATATTTATTGTCATGGGTGATGATGAGCAAGGCATTCTTGCTGCCAAGGAGTTCCTAGGTCAGCAGTTTGTGACTAAGGACCTTGACAATCTTCGATACTTCCTTGGATTAGAGTTCACCAGGAACCAACATGGTCTTGCGATGACCCAGAGGAAGTTTGTGATTGATCTTCTACTAGAGACAAAAATGACAGGGTGCAAGCCTACTACCGCCCCTATGGATCTGAGTATGAGATTATCTGATGATGACACTGAG
Source organism: Ottelia alismoides (assembly GCA_037367405.1). NCBI lineage: Eukaryota > Viridiplantae > Streptophyta > Magnoliopsida > Alismatales > Hydrocharitaceae > Ottelia > Ottelia alismoides. The sequence goes on from JAZKJV010001099.1 coordinate 93,174, forward strand.
GAGGTATATAAGAGGAGAGATAAAGAGCTTGTTGGGAATCATCTATATGCTACCATCACCGGGCCAGACATATCTTTGTTATGAGCAAGATGAGCCACTTTATGGAGCAGCCAAGGAAGGTTCATATGGATGTTGTCTATATGATTTTGAGATATTTGAATACTTCACCTGGTACTAGTATTATATTCAACAGAGGTACATCTCTTGAGGTGACAACTTGTGTAGATGCAGATTATGCATGATGCCCTAGAGACATGAAGTATACTTCTGGCTTTACTATTTTTGTTGAGAGCTTTCTCGTGTCATGGAAAAGCAAGAAGCAGATAATGGTTGCTAGATCCAGTGCAGAACTGAGTATAGAGCCATGGCATAGGGGATTGAAGGATATGCAAAGAATCCTCAAGCGCATTACAGAAGCATGATGATCGCATCGAATGCGATCGGGAGCGACAAGTCGCACTAGTTGCTCCGGGCAACGGAAATTAAAAATTTTTATGTGATGAAACCACATGATCCAAGAACACTTCTCGGATCATTTCATCTAAACCACAAACAAGTAATAGGATTACCTCTTGAAGCGTGGTTGTGATCAAGTCTCTAAACGAAGAGACCTCCTGTCTCAAGTCCGATCCGTCGGAGGAGACGCTTGCGAGCACGTTGATGAGACGCGTCCTTCTCGCAATTCATGTTGAAGATCCAAACCACGGATCTCCTGATCTCGATAAACGAGATACGACGTCTTCTTCACGAGCAAGACACGTTGAAGTAGACGGAGATCCACGAGCAAACGATCGGGTAGCATAACGACGACGCTTCGGCGATGGAGGATCTCTCTAGGACCTCCATAGTGGACGGCCACATGAGAGATAGAGAGAGTGGGCATGTAGAGAGAGAGAGAGAGAGAGAGAGAGAGAGAGCATTCATTAATCACATGTCTATTGAAGAGCAAGGGGTGTCTCTTCTTATATAGGGTTTTGGGAGTCCATGGATCCCAATCCATGGACAACACACAATCAATGGTTGAGAATGATTTGTGTTTCTTCCAATGGCTATGATCTTGTTGTAAAAACACAACAACAATTAATTTAATTCAATTTAATATATATCGATAAATAATTATATTTAAATTCAAATTAAATCAATAAATTATCCTTGGAGATGATGAGGAGATAAACCATATCCCCTAAAAAGGGGAGACGGCTACAACATCTCATGAGATCAAATTATCTCATGAGATCTCATTATCTTATGAGATACATTATCTCACAATATCTCCAGGATTTATACAACAACAATTGTTGTAAATTATTTCACAAAAACAATTCATAATTATCTTGTGAAATATTGCAATCATGCCATTGGAAAAATGTGAATCACATTCACATCCCAAAACAAAATGTAGTTATATTTTAATTAATCATCTAATGTGAATCCAATTCATATCAATAATTAATTAACAAATATAAAACACAATATGCTCTCTCTAATATATTATAAATCATATTTATAATATATATGGTTAATATGGATAGTGCTATCCAAATTATTCATATCAATGATAATTAAATCGTATTTAATCATCTTGGATCTCTATTCTCACGTGCCAAAATAATATGAATCACGTTCACATTACTCACATCTTTGATTATTAAATCACATTTAATTATCTCAGATAACTCTCCTTATAATATGAATCAAATTCGTATTATCTATGATAATTAAATCACATTTAATTATCAAATTTCTCGATGCTTGGATATATATATATATATATATATCAACAATAAAATTATCCACGAACTCTTTCAAGGATAATGCGCTTTCTCCACAGATACTTGGAGATAAGGACAGTGTGATTGTATTGTTCCATGTATAGTGACTTGGATATTGAGATCACATCTCAAATCCAGATCTCGGACCTCCCATAGATGCTTGATTAAATCAAGACCGCAAATCTAATCTTCTCATTACATCTGAATCACATTCAGATCAATGTCCAACATTTGGACCAAGATCAGATTACTTCTCTACTGAGAGGAGTCACTAAAATCTATACCTGTTTCATCACTCCCTAGAAATGGAAGCGTCATGGTTATACAATCGTTTATGATCACATCACCCTCAGGTATTCCCAATATATGTACATCCTGAATACTGGAAGACTCAGAATAAACCCGAAGTATTAGATCAACTTTATATTGTCTTCTTCAGGGTTTTATCAGTAAGTTTCTCATTTGATCATTGTGAGTTGGAATCGATCATATACTTTCCAAAAGCATATATCATACCTAGGTCTTGATCATATACTTTCCAAAACTATATATCAAGCCCACAAATTCAGTCAAGCTTCCAAAGCGAGACGACCGTACACGAAATTTAATTCTTCCCAATATCTCATTAGTAAGCTCATGTCTTCCGGTTTAGTAGTGAACCTGTATGATCCCTTTGAGAGATCACATTACTCATATGCCCTTATATGCACACCAGCGTGCCGGTGTATAGACCTTGGTTAGGTCATCAACCTATTGGTCTGCCAAATGTACATACTCAGACATATAGTAACACATCTGTCTCCGGTCAGAGGATGCGTGCCTATATCGTGACAGCATACGACATAGGACTTTGGTTATCTCGATCTCGTTAAGTCAACTCTTTGACCTAACTAATCTGACACCTCCGAATCTCTATTCCTATGCAGAGGACCTGCATCAAGAGGTCGGTCAGATATCAACCTATGTGAGAAAGGATTGCCATCTCCTACTCAGGCTGGAGAACACATCTTAACAATCATTTGACGGTACTTGATGAGTCCTCAATCTAACTCTTTAGATATTCATCCAAGCACCAGCCTCTATGATTCAATAATTGAATCAACAGCTGTATGATCATTAAGATTGCCATGGTACATAACCCTAATTGTACTAAGGGACCTATTATGCAAATTAGTTATTCTTCATTTCAGATCAGGGAATGATATTTGCAATAACATTTTTTTCATAATGACTCCCCGTGGTCTTGCATGTCCAACAATCTCCCACTAGCCCAAAGAGCCATTAATGGGCTAATCATTTAAACCCACACTCATGTGACAATCATAGGCTATTTAGAAAATAGCTAGGTAAGCTGATCAGTCACTCTGTTCCCACGAGACTACGCCAAGTCCTTTTTACGGCACTTGCATATCCCTAGGTAACAATGCTCGCATCCAATGCGAATGTTGCATCTTATGCATCCAATACTCAATCTTGATAAAGCAGTTATAATGTCCTTGACACTATTGCTCAGTAATTATTATAACCAGTATTCACATAATCCTTATCAGAATACCTTTATTCCTAGAGATCTCTATCTCCTAAGGCATCTACAGTTAAGACCTTATAGATCACTATCTACAAGGTCTTAAACTTTTGAAGATAAGACTTTGAGATTACTATCTCTAAGTCTCATCTCCTTTTAAGATTTTGTTATTACTGCAATCAAGTGGTTTATCTCCATAGTAGGATTAGCAACACTTTACTACTCCCACTGCATGGCAGATATCTGGCTTTTGTACACATCTAGCATACACTCAGCTTCTTGTAACTGTTGCACAAGTGCAAGCAGTTCTAGCATTCACTTCCTCAACTCTTTGAGGTGCTATCCCTTTAGATAGGTCAGTACCAAATCTTAAGGGAAGGAAGCCTTTCTTGGAATTTCCAAGAATGGAATATGTCCAAGGTGTACTACAAATGTGAGGGTCCCAATACCCTCTTCTCTTTGCTTCTGAACAACTTCAGAACTAAGATCTAAGAGGTATCCTTGAAATCATATTTCAAGATATGGAATAGACTGTCTATAAAATACTTATTATCATCCTTATATCATTTTAAAATGAATAGGATATTATCTACATTTAGCACGATGAACACAAAGGCACTCCCACTCAGCTTCATATGGTTCATCAAGATTCTATCTGAAATCATAACATTTATAATTTCATTAAATCTTATGGTCCAACTTCAAGAAGCTTATTTGAGTCCATAGATGGATATCTTTAGCTTGCACATCTTGCTTTCCTCAACCATGAAGTCCTAGGTCTACTTCATGTGAATACCCTCAGAGAGGTGTTCATAGAGGAATGCAATCTTGACTTCCATCTCGAAGGTGTCAAAGACAAGTTGTGTAGCTACAGCTAGCAATAATCTGATAGGTTTAAGCATGGTTACTGAAGAGCAAGTCTCATTGCAAGTGATGCCTTCTTTTCGATGTGTAGCTCATGGCTACAATCCGTGATTTAAAGGTCTTTACCTTCTCATCAGGTTCCCTTTCTCTTGAAGATCCATTTACACCTTAACGAGTCTTACCCTTATAGGTGTATCCTCAAGGGTCCATATAAAACACATGTATATGAAGTCACTTTAGACTTTATTGCTAATATCCATCTTTCTATGTCATGATCCTCAGGAGCTTCATCACATGAAGTCCGATCATTATCAGACTTAATCGACACATGGAATACATCCTCAAACTCATTTGAAGAAGTATTAGTGTTTCATCTTTAATTGTCCTTTTAGTTCTCGATTTCAGGAGTCTCATTATCTTCTCAAGATTAAACGAGTTCCTACACTTCATTTTCATTTTGATTCTCAAGAGAGTCATCCTCTAAGAATCACATTCTCAGAGATGAGATCTTTTAAGAATCTCAAGGTTACAAGGTAGGTATCCAATACCATCCTTTATTTTCCTAATGAAGTAGCACTCTCTAGTGTTCAATTCCAGCTTACTTGCATGGAATCTTATTAAGGATATTTAATGTACTCTCTACTACATATATACCTGGAAACTAAGAGGTAAACATCATTGATCAAATCATGTCACACACGATCCAATTGTATCCCCTACAACTCTATTGAGTTTAGGTTTATCAGGAGGGGTGAGATAGAAATGATATTCATATCTCCATAAGGTATTCTTTGAGTTTATCTAACAGGTACAAGCTACCTAGATTAGATCAAATTCATTTCATCTTTCTTCAAACTTTGGTTCTAAACCAAAATTGTGAAATCTTTGAACACTTCAAAGGTTTCTTAGGTGAAGAGAAGAAATCTCATATCATAGATAATCATCAATAGATATCACATATCCATAATGTTTATTATGATATAGATGATCCGCATACATCAATATGTTTGAGATCTTGAATACCTCAACATCTAACACTATTCCCAGAGAAGGGTGTATTGGACATTTTACTTTGAATATTATATTCACAAGTATGTAAGATTTGAAATTTTAGACATTATAAAGTTTCATCTCTTACCATTCTATTGATCAAATCAACAGATAAATGTCCAAGTTTTGATGCCAGATCATTGTCAAATGATCTTCATCCTCCTATTGATCTTTTAAAGGTTTATTTTTTAGATTTAAAAATCTTAATGAACCATTCATTAATTTTCTAATTTTGTGGAGTCCACTAGATGTTAGATTGCTATCTGAATATATCCAACATAACTCTTTATGATAGGTTTATTCCAGAATTCATGTTTATTTCCAACATTTAGAAATAAATAATGAGTGTATTCTAATATCTAGGTCATATAGACATTCTCTAATTTCTAAAGCTCTCCCACTGAAATTTAGAAGTCTATCAATCGAGCAGAGATTGTTGCAACAATTACATCAATATCCATGTGGATAACTATAAACCTTAAGATCAAATTTTCCAGTCTTCTAAAACATATGCAACAATTGCAAGTGTTATTAGAATAATGAGATACAATTATTAGACTTTAATCTTATCTTATAAGAAAGTCAGTTTCAATGATTAAATGTAGATTATTTCGATGCACTATCTGAGTCCTTTTTTAAGGATCCTAGATAGTCCAGATAGTCATATTATCAATACATCGACTCATTGCAGTATTGGCATTCATCCAACTATTTATATGCCATATGGAAATCACAGAAGTAGGTCAACTCTTTGACTTTTCTTCTTACTCGGGTCCGGCCCATGCTTCCACTGCGCTCCCTTCATCTATAAACAACCATTGCTTAAGATAAAGGATCTCTTATGTTAATTCCAAAAGAATTCAATGTAAGAGCATTTAAACATTTATACATACTTCATTAAATTCATCCAATATAAATATCATGAAGCATCATGAATGACTAGAGTATAGACAGTAGAATGATGACACACATCATGTCTACATCCATCTAGACTCTTAAAACATTGGTTCAGGTAGGTATTCAAATATTTTGAATACATCACCTCTTTCGAGCTACCATTCTGAATAATGCAGAGAACCATGTCATTCATGGTTAAATGTCTAGAGCACATATGTATGCCAAAACATCTTCTTTGATTTTATAAGGATTATTTGACAATTACGATCACCATCGACATGTCACTTCCAAAGTACACTCGATGAAAGATCAAGACTATAGAGATATACGAACCCTAAGGTGATGTCTTATTGTCTTATTTAAGTTCCATTCCTCACTATGTTGAGGAAACTTGCACAATGCAACCACGTGCATTATGTGTCCAACTACAAGTACAATATCTGGATCATGAGTCTGATCCAAGATATTTTACTGGTTATTATTGAGTATAACATTGAGTGGGTTTTATGAAGGATTATCTGAAATAAGAAATTTGCATAAGTGTATATATATATATGATATATACATATTTTACTTTGATTTAGGAATTTTTATATCTAAGTTGTCTTACCTTGTCAACACTGAAAGTTCATTCCCTTAATCAATTTCAATGTAAGAGATATACTTACCATTATATCTCAAGAAAGATCTGAGATCTTCTTCCTTATCTTTGTCACATCCCAATAATATGAGAACTTGTGACTCCAATAAAAAGAAGCGGGAACACATTCCGCCTTGCAAGTCCAACTTACATCTCCCAATTCGGTCTTTAACACCCGGGCCCACCACCCCTAAGGTGATGTTGACCCGTCATTAATTGAACCAACCGTCAACAGGCTTAATACTCGCTATACGCAATCCAATATCGCCCCAATAATATGAGGACTCGATATTGGGGTCACTACGTATACGGCCTTACTCTTTCGAGAAGTGAAGAGCCCGATCCAAATGGATTGTATGCAGGAGCTGTCACTTCAGAGATGCGTCTCCTACATACAATATCTGGCGACAGAACCCTTCGCCTTGACGGGAGACCATGGATGTCACTTATGTGATCCTCCATATCATATTCAAATTCTTAATTAATCATTATGGATCATATTCATTATGATTATTTCTATTCATACTCAAATTCTTAATTAATCATTATGAATCATATTCATAAATAGATGTGTTATTTCTTTCAAGAGAAATAACACATCTATTTATAATAGAGTGTCTTAATTTTAATTTAATTCTAATTAATCTAATCATATTAAATTAATGATCCAACTAATATCCAACAAACATTCTTAGTTGTTACTTGAATTATGGTATTATCTCAAATACGTATTATTTCGAATTTTGATAATTAGAAATACATCATGATTTCTTAAGCATTACACCAACCCTAGCCGTTGTCATGGCCAGTACCGACGGGAGTGGGACATACCACACACGGTGCAACCTGCTACCCCAACGCTCCCCGACTAAGCACCATATCCGCCTCGGGAAAGGATAATGCAAAATAGATCACTTTGTACTTGAGATGATCATAGGTTTTTCAATCAAAATTATACCATATAATAATAATAATCAAAACCATTTTGATTAGTATTATAATGAAATTTGCTGAACAAATCCCAAATCCTATTCAAGCAACATATTTGTTGGAATGTAGATCATGTAACCAATTTGTGATTTAGATCACATCTAATTAATAATTGGTTAGGGCAATGCCATTTATGGAAATAATTATCATCAAATATTTCACAAATATTTATGTACAATTATTTCAAGAAATTAAACCATTTAATTTCACTAATTTCTTAAATGACAATCACTAGGTTCTTGATTAGGAAAGTAATTTCAGCAGTAACTCTCACTTACTAAAATTACCATATCTCAATCAAATTAAATCCAAATTAAGTAAAATAAGTTCTTAAAATTTGCTAATTTGATTTACAATAGAACCTAAGTTATTTTCACGCATTTCAAGACAGTTCAAATCCGCAATTAACATCTTAATTACGTCATGATCCGCGGTCTCCGAAACAGTGGGTATATGATTATTAAAAAGATCATATCTTGAGTTATCAGATTTCAAATCATGCAAACTCAAATCCTACTGTTTCCTTAATTAATGGAGAACATTATCTAATTTAAAATTTTGTGTTTAAATATTTTAAACAGGGCCGAAATTTTATCACAAGATAGGCTGTGAAAATTGAAATGCTAAAATTTTCACGAACCCAAACGAGGCCAAATCTTCATAGGTTCATGGATCTCATACAAAACCTTCGACAACCTTCTCTGATACCACTTGAAGGATATGCGAACAATCCTCAAGCGCATCACGGAAGCGTGATGATCGCATCGAATGCGATCAGGAGCGACTAGTCGTACTAGTTGCTCCGGGTAGTGGAAAGTAAAATTTTTTATGTGATGAAACCACATGATCCAAGAACACTTCTCGGATCATTTCATCAAAACCACAAACAAGTAATAGGATTAAATCTTGAAGCGTGGTTGTGATCGAGTCTCTAAACGAAGAGACCTCCTGTCTCAAGTCTGATCCGTCGGAGGAGACTCTTGCGAGCACGTTGATGGGACACGTCCTTCTCGCAATTCATGTTGAAGATCCAAGCCACGGATCTTTTGATATCGACAAACGATATACGACATCTTCTTCACGAGCAAGACACGCCGAAGTAGAGGGAGATCCACGAGCAAACGATCGGGCAGCATAACGACGACGCTTCGGCGATGGAGGATCTCTCTAGGGCATCCATGATGGACGACCACATGAGAGATAGAGAGAGTGGGCGTGTAGAGAGAGAGCATTCATTAATCGCATGTCTATTGAAGAGCAAGGGGTGCCTCTTCTTATATAGGGTTTTGGGAGTCCGTGGATCCCAATCCATGGACAACACACAATCAATGGTTGAGATTGATTTGTGTTTCTTTCAATAGCTATGATCTTGTTGTAAAAACACAATGACAATTAATTTAATTCAATTTAATATATATCGATAAATCAATATATTTAAATTCAAATTAAATCAATTAATTATCCTTGGAGATAATGAGGATATAAACCATATCCCCTAAAAAGGGGGGACGACTACAACATCTCATGAGATCTCATTATCTCATGAGATCTCATTATCTCATGAGATACATTATCTCATAATATCTCAAGGATTTACAACAACAATTGTTGTAAATTATTCCACAAAATAATTCATAATTATCTTGTGAAATATTGCAATCATGCCATTGGAAAAATGTGAATCACATTCACATCCCAAAATAAAATGTAATTATATTTTAATTAATCATCCAATGTGAATCCAATTCATATCAATAATTAATTAACAAATATAAAACACAATATTCTCTCTCTATTATATTATAAATCACATTTATAATATATATGATTAATATGGATAGTACTATCCACATTATTCATATCCATGATAATTAAATCGTATTTAATCATCTTGGATCTCTATTCTCATGTGCCAAAATAATATGAATCACATTCACATTACTCACATCTTTGATTATTAAATCACATTTAATTATCTCAGATAACTCTCCTTATAATATGAATCAAATTCATATTATCCACGATAATATAATATAAATTCAATTTTCTCGATACTTGGATATATATATATATATATATATACATATATATATATATATATATATCACCAATGAAATTATCCATGAACTCTTTCAAGGATAATGCACTTTCTCCACAGATACTTGGAGATAAGGACATGGCGATTGTATTGTTCCACGTATGGTGACTTGGATATTGAGATCACTTCTCAAATCCAGATCTCGGACCTCCCATGGATGCTTGATTAAATCAAGATCGCAAATCTAATCTTCTCATTGCATCTGAATCACATTCAGATCAATGTCCAACATTTGGACCAAGATCATATTACTTCTCTACTGAGAGGAGTCACTAAAATCCAGACACGTTTCATCACTCCCTAGGAATGGAAGCGTCATGGTTATACAATCGCACCCTCGGGTATTTCCAATACCTATACATCCTGAATACTAGAAGACTCAGAATAAACCCGAAGTATTAGATCAACTTTATATTGTCTACTTCAGGGTTACTTTCCAAAAGTATATATCAAACCCACAAATTCAGTCAAGCTTCCAACGCGATACGACCGTGCATGGAATTTGATTCTTCCCAATATCTCATGAGTGAGCTCATGTCTTCCGGTTCAGTAGTGAACCTGTATGATCCCTTGGAGAGATCGCATTACTCATATGCCCTTATATGCACACCAGCACGCCGGTGTATAGACCTTGGTTAGGCCGTCAACCTAATGGTCTGTCAAATGTACAAACTCAGACATATAGTAACACATCTGTCTCCGATCAGAGGATGCGTGCCAATATCGTGACAGCATACGACATAGGACTTTGGTTATCTCAATCTCGTTAAGTCAACTCTTTGACCTAACTAATCTGACACCTCCGAATCTCTATTCCTAAGCAGAGGACCTGCATCAAGAGGTCGGTCAGATATCAACCTATGTGAGAAAGGATTGCCACCTCCTAATCAGGCTGGAGAACACATCTTAACAATAATTTGACGGTGCTTGATGAGTCCTCAATCTAACTTTTTAGATATTCATCCAAGCACCAACCTCTACGATTCAATAATTGAATCAACAGATGTATGATCATTAAGATAGCCATGGTACATAACCCTAATTGTACTAAGGGACCTATTATGCAAATTAGTTATTCTTTATTTCAGATCAGGGAATGATATTTCCAATAACATTTATTACATAATGGCTCGCCGTGGGCTCGCATGTCCAACAGGGAGCATAGAGATGATGTGGGTTAGATCAGTCTTGATTGATCTTGCTGTTGAGGTTCCTCTTCCCATGCAGCTTTTATTTTACAATCACACATATCTATTTATTGCCAATAATCCTGTATTTCATGAACGGACCAAGCATATAGAGGTGGATTGCCATTATACCAGAGACATGGTACATAAGGGTCTCATATCCACCTCCCATGTTTCTACAGGAGATCAGACAATTGATATTTTCACCAAGATCTTGCCAAAGGTCCGTTTTAGAGGTGTTGTTCCAAGCTGAGCATGATAGACATATAAGCTCTACCTTGAGGGAGAATGTTGAGATATTTGTATCTTTTATTGTTTAGTTCTCATTTCTATTTTCTTTATGTACCTCTCATGTACTTAACCTAGAGCTTTTGTCCTATATAAGAGAGCCCTAGGGTCTCTTCTATGGTATGCAATTCTTTTCTTCCAACAAGTCACAATAGAGTTTTCTATATAGACCAATCCATTGGGTCATTATCTCTCTGGATTACATGGATTGATATATTTGAATCACTAGGAAATATGTGTGGTAGTTCAACTATAAATAGATTACTTTATATTATAAATATCTAACTCCAAATTTATTTCAAATTTCTAGATGTAGAGATGGGATTTTGTTATGGAGTTGGGAGGAAGAGATCTATCCCACTACCAGTATAGAGACATAGCACAAGATTCTAAGTCTGAAATGGAGCGTTCGCTGGCAATTGAATTTGCAGATGCTAAGACCTTGAACGAGGAGTATGCACAACATGAGCATGTCCGGGGAAGAGGACGTGGGGGCAGAAGAAGTCGGGTTAGGGCACACACACAACAAGAGGGTCATGAATGAGGTCGCAGACAAGGGCAGGAAGATTTTGCGCACAATGTCGAAGAAGGGGGGGACTAGGAGATGGGTCATGTACCATCACTATATATAGACGAGGTCCTTGGGTATGTTTTGGAGACACAATTTGTCACACCTGTCATTGAACCATGTGATGGGGAGATGACAACTCCACAAACACCTGTAAGGAACATGAGGGGGAAGAAGCTAGGGTGGCTCAATCCATATGTCATGCTTACACTGCCACCCGTGCCAACCTTCGACGAGGAAGAAGATGCATGAAGTTCGTAATTACAAGAAATTGGTAGTATATATGGCACAATAACCTATCAAAGAAGGAGGAAGAGATAAATAGATTTTTGGAATAACTAATAGATTTTATATTGTAACTTAAGAGATGAATGTATTACTCTTGGTTATGTAAATTCTTTGACGATTTTTGGAAATTTATCTCTGATGAACTCTTTTCTAATCCAATGTATATTCTATGACGATATGTGGATATCTTTTCCTATTATGTATGACATGAATGACTTTAGATATAAATAGTACGGATATTAATGACATTGAATTTTAGGTAGCAGAGATAAAACGTCCCAGAAGCTTGTTCTGTTCTTTTGCAGCAACAGAGCATATCACATAGATTATGTGCGCTTTGCAACAGAAGAAGAGCACAAAATATATGCGCTATAGGGAAGCGCATAGAAAGCATGTGATACACTATAGCGCATATATTCCATGCACTATGTATGCAGCATTGGTAGAAAAAAATTGTTGACTTAGTGGACGAACAAAGTTTTCCGATTACATTATTTAGGTATTTACCTCTATAATAACGTTGCGATCAATCTCATATTTATCGATTGTAATTGTTATTTAAAATTGCCACGACTAGAGAAGTCTTTGAGTGTAAAATTAGAAAATATGTAGCCATCCAACTTCAATCATACAACTCAACTAATTAAGCGATGGTAATTTTTTTCTGAAAAGTGAATGAAATTAAAAATGAGATACAACGAAAATATCACAAATGGAAGAAAGGGAAACTCATTACCATTGATCGATTTTTACATGTTAGTTGTTCAATAGAAAATCAGTGAAAATGAATTTTTAATTATGTATTTAAATAAAAGTTAACATTAATATAGAAAATTTTGTATTTTTATTTTTTTCGTTTATTCGCAATAGTAGAGCCGCCGCCACTAACTCTTGATTGATCCAATTGCATGACCTATATATTTTTGTATTAAATAAATATTAACTAAATCATAATATAAAAATAAACTATGAAAAATCAATATTTGAAAATATAGGTATCAATTGACATCTGAGGTGCCAATTTGGGAGGAAATATCCAATCGACACCGAAGGTACCGATATGGAGGAATCCATCCCAAATCGATACCTCAAATGCTAATTTGAAATATCGTATTTTTTTTCCAACCAACAACGAATCAATTAAACTATTATAAAATATTATAAATCTCATCTGGAGTCTTCCTTTATGTTATAAAATAATATTAAATTATTACAAAGTAAACAATATCAAGACAACCATCAATTAAACTATTATAACTATTATATAATATTATAAACATCTTATGCAGTGTTCCCCATCTCGAGTCTTCTTTGTATTATAAAAAATTATTAAATTATTATAAAGTAATACAACTTCAAGCTACGAATCAATTAAACTATTATAAAAGAATTATAACATGTTATTAAATTATTATAAAGTATTACCATCTCAACTTCAGGTTTTTCTTTGTATTATAAATTATTATTAAATTATTATAAAATAATACAATCTCAACTTGAGGCGAATAATATTTGTGAGCAGACACCGTGCTGATTTGGATATTTCCTATCAAATCGGCACTTCAAGTGTCGATCCTTATTTTCTAAAATAATGATTTTCTATAGTTATTTTAAATTATAATTTAATTAATAATTATTTAATTAAAAAGTCCCATGACCTACCCCTTTTTAGTCCAGTCCAAAACGCAGCCACATAGATTTTCCGTAAGGAGCAAGAAATTATAGAATATTCCAGCACGATTTTCCTCTATTTATAACCCTCGCCCGCTCGTCTTCCCCCTCCTCTTCCCGATCGATCGATAAGTGCGCGTGGTCGAGAAGATGATCGAGGTGGTGCTGAACGATCGTCTGGGGAAGAAGGTCAGGGTGAAGTGCAACGAGGACGACACCATCGGCGACCTGAAGAAGCTGGTGGCGGCCCAGACGGGGACGAGGCCTGACAAGATCCGTATCCAGAAGTGGTACAACATCTACAAGGATCACATCACCCTCAAGGACTACGAGATCCACGACGGCATGGGACTCGAGCTCTACTACAATTAGTCCTTCATCCGTCACAGATATAACTCGTATAGGTATGGTCAGTTCTCATCTTTGTCGTTGTTGACTGTTTACTTTTTTGTTTTTCTTTTTAATAAGTTTGCTGGATGGGAATTGGTTGAGTTCAAGTAGGAACTCTTGATCCTTTCTTATGATCTGTTGACGTTTGTTCCAGTTTGGAAATTATCGCTTGTTGGATTTTGGTATTATTGTAGGGGTTGGGGGAGGATCAAAAAATAGTTTTTTTTTGAAATAGAAGATCAAAAAATTGTTGCATGAAAGTTATTAAAAATAGGGCTTCACCCTAAGAAGTAACTTGGATGGTTTTAACCTAATCAGGGAATGATGAAGTTAAAATAAAGGTGGTTTATTCATTATTCCCTGTTTTGTAGTGATGGAATAGTGATGGATTCCTTGTCTATTGTTATCCTTGATAGTGTGGAATAAGGTGTAGTTATTGTGGAACAAGCGCTGGTTATCGTGAAATTGTTACTGTGATCTGAGAATAAGCAGTAATCATCCTTTGAATCGATGTCTAGTAATTGTTGTGAACTAGGTATGGAGTTGGTCTAATATTATATTGAATCAAACGTGATAGCTAATTTTGTGGAGCTGTAAAATCCAATAAGGCAGAGATCCAGCAAGGATCCTACTGGTTGAGAGTTGACAACCTCGTCCTTATAGATGTGGCAATCTCAAACATGGTAATTTGATGTTAGATTGAATAGACGACCTTCAAACATACAGAACCGCTACTGAGATACAGACGATAACCCTAAACAAATTTCAAACATGGATTGGAATTAGTAATGATTTGCAGCTGAAGGATTGCGCAAAATGGTAGAATTCCTGCCTGAAAATTCTCTGTGAATGAAGTCCCTTTTTTGGTCCCTTTGTGGGTCAGTATTCTTTTGTGAATAATGCTTTACTTTCCTTGGCCTTTTGTCTAGGGGGTCTTTATCTGTGTGAGCTTCAATCTGGAAGATTATTTTTGAAGGAATTTGCATTTAATTGAAGTAAATAATTTTCGAGGCATGTTTATGTATTCATTCTTACCTACGCGTTTTGTAAAGATATCCTACTGGATGATGGAAATATATCAACTAGAGGATTTATTTGTTTTCTCAGTACTCCTTAGATGGCCTTTGGCTTTTTTCCAACGACAGTGTAGATGTTTATCATACAGACTTATGGACATCAAACACATAGTACCCATAGCTTTGAATCTCAAACATGATAATTTGATCTTAGATTGAATAAACGACCTTCAAACATACAGAATCCCTACTGAAACATAGCCGATAACCCTAAAAAAAGGTCAAACATGGATTCGAATTAATAATGATTTGCAGCTGAAGGATTGCACAAAACGGTAGAGTTCCTGCCTGAAAATTCTCTGTGAATGAATGAAGTCTTTTTTTGGTCCCTTTGTGGGTCCGTATTCTTTTGTGAATAAAGCTTTACTTTCCGTGGCCTTTTGTCTAGGGAGGTCTTTATGTGTGAGAGCTTCAATCTGGAAGATTATTTTTGAAGGAATTTGCAATTAATCGAAGTAAATAATTTCCGAGGCATGTTTATGTATTCATTCTTACCTACACTTTTTGTAAAGATATCCTACTGGATGATGGAAATATACCAACTAGAGGATTTATTTGTTTTCTCGGTACTCCTTAGATGGCCTTCGGCTTTCTTCCAACGACAGTTTTTTTAGATAAACGTTTCATAGTCATTCATCGTAAAGCAACGGTAAATGTTAGAGCTTGATACATGCCCAAACATAAAAAGGGGATTACACAGTGTCCCCATTCGTAACAAATTACAGCCAGGAGATAATGTTCGAGGATCAAAAAAATTAGACCAAAGCAAAACGTTAAGTATAATGAGTCCAGCAAAAAAACCATTCCTGGGCCGTCGTCACTATCAAAGCGCATCCTTCATGTCATTTGGCATCAGGTCGTTGAGTTTTCAGACTTCCGCTAGGTACACTTGGAGGATCGGGTTCCTGGTGTCACTGCTGAGCTATCCTTAGCTGGACGATATCAAAATTATGCATAAGTTACAAAGTGTTAGTTCATAAGACTATCACGAGATGAGAGAAGCATATAGTAATAGTTCTAGAGTAAAGTTAATTGCTGTTCTTGTCCCGACATTGTTAGCCTGAACCATAGATCCCCTTCTTGCGTACCCATCCTTGTCTCGCAAATGGTGAATGCTTCCAAGAGTAATTTTTGTTTGTCTATAGGTATTCCTTCAAAGATGAGTTTGCATCAACTCTTCCAAAGTAGCCACCAGACCGTAATTTTAAAATATAGAATTCTCCACTTTTTATCTGTCAAAGCTATGGTATGGTTCATATACAACATGTTGAGTAATTCCTGGAAGTTTGGTTCCATATCACATAAGAAAAATATATCCCTAATTGTTTGACATTCATCGAAAAGGTGTGTGTAATTTTCTAACTCATGATTGCATAGATAGCACCTGTTTACCCAAGGTATTTTCCATTTTTCGAAACAGTCTTGTGTTCTAATTTTATTGTGCGCCAACATCCATATGAAATAGTAAGCTCTTGGTTCCAAAGGCCATTTTCTAAATAATGAATAAACTAAGGATCTGCTACCCCCATCTGTAAGTAGGTAGTATAATTGTTTTGTTGTCGAGACTCTTTTGTTCGGAGAGATGGTGGGAAATATTGTTGTCTGTTTCATCCCTGTGTAGATCCTGGAATATATTGGTCAGTGCATTTTTCAGTCTAAATCCCTCAGTTGAGAGTGCTGATGGTAGTTTGTTTTGTAAAGCTTTAAACCAGTTGAATCTTGCTAACCACGATTTCAGTCCTTTCTTTACCGACATGAAGCGATTTTTAATGTATGGCATGAGGAGTGGGTAAGATTGTTCTAGTGTAGGGGAGCCGTCAAGTTGGTCTTTCCACAGTGAGGAATGAATACCATCTCCCAGTTTTTTATAGAGCACAGATAGAAGCGTTGTGAAACCCTTAATATGGGATTTCCATACAAATGAGTACGAACGCTTAGGGATAGAAGAAAGTGTTATGGGACTATCTCTGAAGTGAGTCGAACTAATAGCCGATGACACCCATGGTCTCACAAAATCTGCAATGCCAATTGCCGATTTTGTTAATAGGGAATTATTGAAAGATCGAAGGTTAATAATTCCCCAACCATCATTTAGCTTAGGCCTAGTTACTTTTGACCATGCCACTTTAGCCTTAGTTTTGAGATCTTCAGTGGCCCCCCATAGAAAGTTTCGTCTAAGTCTGTCAATTTTTTTGACAATACCATTCGGCATCTTAAGACATGACATTTCATGTATGATGGTCGGTGTTAAGGCTGAGTTAAGCAAATTGATTCTAGCCGATTGTGGGAGTATCTTGGATTTCCAACCCTGAAGTTTTGCCGAAAATTTGTCAATGGTGGATGACCAATCTCTCATGAGCCTCCTATGTTTCGATATGGTGAAACCTAGATACTCAATAGGGAAAGATCCTTCAGACCAATTTAGTATATCCTTTACCTTAGCATTATCCTCTCCCGACAAGTTTAGCGAATAAAAAGAACTTTTCTTTTCGCTAATGCGTAGGCCCGACATTTTACCAAAGATTTTTAACGTGGTGATGACGTTTTTGAGGTTCTCCTCTTGATATTACAGGAAGATGAGTAGATCATCAGCAAACTGGATATTTGTAATATGGGTTTGCATTCCGTCTCTCATGAATCCCTTGAATTTCTCTTCCTTTGCTAATTTGAGTAGCATCGCATCAAGGATTGACATTGAATGTATGAAAAGAAGAGGTGAGAGTGGGTCTCCTTGTCTCACTCCTCGCTTTGGATGTATGAATCCCGAGGAAGTTCCATTAATTTTAAAGGAGACACCAGTGGTTTTTAGAAGTGCAGTAATCCAATTTATGAAAACTGGTGGATAATCTGCCACACGCAAAGCCTCTAGGATGAAGGGCCATTTTAAAGTATCAAATGCTTTTCGGAAGTCTATTTTCAATACGAGGGCCTTAGTTTTCCGTCTACTCCAGTCATGGACAATCGAGGATGTAACAAGGAAGGCATCCGCTGCGGATCTGTTCTTCAAGAAGGCACATTGAGATGGTGGAATGTTGTTCGCAAGAAAGGATGCTCATCTATTAGCTATTACTTTGGATATTATGCGTATCGGTAAATTGATCAAGCTAATTGGTCGATAGTTTTCTATGTTTTCCACTCCACCTTTCTTATAGATTAATGAGACAAGGGTGTTGTTTAAATGTCTGAAGTCCGAGGTCTTGAATCCCTCACTGTGTAGATTTGATATCATGTCCATGAAATCATGTTTCAGCAAATGCCAACATTTCTTTACAAACTCAATTGTGAGTCCATCAGGTCCCGGTGCTTTTTTTTTGAATGTTCTACTTGTATTTCCGTTAGCGATATTGTGACAGTAAAAATTGTTGGATCCTCTAATTTGATTACCAGATCCGATGGTATTTCCATCACTGGGCCTTTACTCATCCTATCTTCTTCATCTTGAAATAACTTTGTATAAAAATCCACCACGACCCTTGTGATCTCTTCCCTACCATGCACCATGTCCCCCTTTTCATTTTTCAAAACCGTGAATATATTTCTGGATGATTTCTTGGATGCCATAATTTTCATGAACTTAATATTTTCATTACCTTTTTTTATGTAATTTATCTTTGCTCTCTGCTCCCAAATCATTCTCTCATCATTTCTTAGAGACTCCAAGTTACTGTACAATTCTTTTAGATTTTCAGCTGATTCCTTGTCTCCTGACTTTAGTACATTTTCCGCCAGCCTTATTTCTTCCTCAATTCTTGCTAATTCCTTATTGATATCAGGGATTTGTTGCTTGCTCTAATGCTTCATGTATGCACGCAACCGTTTCACTTTACAACCCATTTGTGGAATGGGTTGTCGGAGATAACCTCATTTGACCAAGAATCGTTGACCATAGTCATAAAGGATTCCTTTTGTAACCAGAAGTTTTCAATCCTAAAGATGCGATTGGTTAATCTAAATGATCCTCCTTGTAGTAGCAAGGGATTGTGATCCGAAAATGTCTTTGGTAATCTCCTTGACTGAACGCAAGGGAATGCGGCCTGGAAGTTTAGATCCACCAGGATACGGTCAAGAATTGCCCACGATTCGCAATCAGAAGATTCTGACCAGGTGAATGTTGTCCCTCTTTCTTTTTGCTCAATAAGGTTTGAGCGGTTTATCTACAAATCAAATCTTTTGTCAAACACTTTTAGTGGTTTGTTTGATATGCGGTCTGTTCTATTTCTAATCAAGTTGAAGTCACCCTCCAAAATCGATAGAATACCCACTAATGTTAATGAATCAAGGGAGTCTAAAAACTCATTCTTTCTGTCATCTCTCGGCGGCCCATAAATATTTATGAGTCGACAAATCAAGTTGTTTTGTAGCAATCTGAATTCAAACAAACTGAAGTAAGGATAGTCTAGTTGGTTTATCAAAGAAATCTTATCACAATCCCAACCGGTCATAATTCCGCAAGTCTGCCCAAGTGTGTTTGCATGCCACTGAAATCTTTCAATGGGTGAGTTTAGTGGAGCTCTTGGTGCGGAAGTTGTTTTTGTCTCTTGCAAGCAAATGACTTGAATGTTGTGTTTAGCCACCAGATTTTGTAACCTACCACATTTCCTCGGACCCCCCAATCCCCTGATATTCCAAGTTAACATCGTGAATTCCATTTTTCGTGTATAGTAATCACACGCGTCCAACCCGTCTAGATGTTTAGAAATGAGTCACCCCAACTCTCAGTTAACTTATAAAATTATTCATTGCATCGCTCCGTAATAAATATATTTTTTCCCTCTCGTTTTGAAACTCGAAATGGAAAAAATCTAAGAGGTTTCTAATTCTACCTGCCGCCATAGGTGAATTAAGAATTTTTTTCAAAACTTTGTTTGATGGTAAAGCAGTATTTTCCATACCTTTGCCTTTCGCAGCCATTTTTTCCGGTGTTGTCAATGGAATATCTTTTTGTCTAAGGGTCAGATCCACCACCAGGTTTAGAGCACTCTGCATGTGCGTCTCCATTGTAAGGTTGCCCGACTCCTGGACCTCCGAGGTCGGTAGATTTTTGATGTGCTCCCACGACAGTGTAGATGTTTATCATGGACCTCCAATGCTCCTGGACCTCCTGGACCTCCAACGACAGTGTAGATGTTTATCATACAGACTTATGCACATCAAACACATAGTACCCATAGCTTCGAATCTTACGGTATTTCATCCCTTGTTGAATAGCTCATATCAAATATTTATCTGAAATTAGCCTGATTTCTGGGTTTTAAAGGAAATAAAGGTTTATATATCGAATGTAATTTTATGAACGACCATGACCCATTTTTTGCACTTTTTTTTCATTTTTTATGGTGACCCTACTTTGTGATAAAAAGATGCATGTGACCAGGATCCTCTAGGTAATATCGCTTTTACCTAGAGTGGGTAAAGTGTGGTAGATGGATGTCAAATTTCCCCAACTCCACATGTAGAAAATCAAGCCCACAAGCCAACTTTTAAAGCTACAATATTAATGAGCCATACACCAACCAATCAGCTTTTGAGGGTTAATGCTAAATCTAATTTATTACCATCACTCAAATTATCAAACTAAATAAAATTATTAAATAGCATCTCCTCCCCTAATGATGCATTGATGCCTACCTTCAAGGAACTGTGATTATTTTTAATTTTTTTGATGATATGAATATGGTACAATATTGTTTCCATTTTCAAGGATATCCACAATATATATAGTATGTGGTGTATGTTTTTCTTTTGACGGGTATAAACGGATAAAGATACATATTTATAGTTTTTTACGAATGCGAGTATGGATACTAATACCTGTTTCATTTTTTAGGATATAGATGCTGATATAGTTAAAAAAATTTGGGACGAATATGGATATTCGAATTACCGAGTCTATGTGTGCATATTGTAGAAACTTATATCTTCATTTGGCATTATTCAAAATTTCAATCACCGATAACAAGATATAAAGCTTGATTTTGATGTGAATGGAATAAGAAAAAAATTGCTTGTAATTAATCATCATGAGGAGAGAGTGCTATTTAAAAGTATATAATCCAAAATAAAACTGGTATTGTTATCTATCAGTATCAACAAAAAAAAATAAAAAATTGAATATAACTTGCAAGAATAAAGTTTATTTACTTTTGATTAGTTGGTAATTTGAGTGATGTATAAACTAGATTTAGCATTAAACCCTAAAAGTTGGTTGGTTGATGTATGACTCATTTAATATTGTGCCCCCAAAAGTTGGAATGTTGGCTTGGTTTTCGCTATGTGGACTGGTCACTGGAGTGATTTGCCATCCATCCACCACATCTTATCCACTCTAGGTAAAAGCGATATTACCTATAGGATCCTAACTCGTGATAGGTAAATTGTATCGTGGAAATTCAAGGGAATTTGTGCATCATGAATGCAAATGCAATGATTTCCGTTACACCATTCTCAACATCTATAACTATACTAAAGCTGGGCTTCAGCTTTCACCCAGCTTTAGTCCTTAATCTGACACGTGGTGCTCTCCCCACGCTCCCTTCTCTCCCGAATGCCAAATTTGGGTACCTCCCACCCAACTCTTTCTTCTACGATGTACTTTCTCCCACTCTCACCCTCTAATTCTATTGTCAATGGGAGTTGTTCTCCCTTTCTCAATCTTGATGACACACAACACTTTCCCTTGCGTGGATCTCTTTCGCTCATATTTGCCTTACTATGATTTTCACTCTCCTATTTCATGATTTTTTGTTACACCATTCTCAACATCTATAACTATACTAAAGCTGAGCTTCACCCAACTTTATTCCTTAATCTGATACGTGGTGCTCTCCCCACACTCCCTACTCTCCCGAACGCCAAAGTTGGGTACCTTCCACCCACTCTTTCTTCTGCGTTGTTCTCTCTCCCACTCCAACTCTCTGATTCTATTGCAAATGGGAGGTATTCTCCCCTCTCTCAATCTTGAGGACACACAACACTTTCCCTTGCATGACTCTCTCTCTTTCATATTTGCCTTACTCTGAGTTGTCACTCTCCTATTTTATTATGACCTCAATCATAGTATCATATTTTTGAAGGCACCTCTATCATTTCCGTTAAAGCCAAAAGCTAAGTACATTCTTGATTAATATTAAAGGGTTAATGGGGCAGCCAACCATGCTGTCTCCGCCCATATTTCGATGATTTTTTTTTATTTTTTTGTAAAATAGCGTCATGTATTTGTCATAACTATATCCCTCTAATACACAATTCCAATTTCGTCAGAAACATAAACGTCTATGCCTGCCTCTAGAACATGTAATTTAATGGTGTTAGAATTGGTGTAATCGCCCTGTTCTAGATGGATGGCATAGGAGTCTCTATTTCTGACGAAATTTGAATGACATATTAGAGGGATATAGTGATGAAAATACTTAACGGTATTTTCCAAATAAATAAAAAATTGTTTAAAATTGAGGCGGGGGCATCCCCATTAAACCCATATATAAAACAAATATTCCAACTACAAAAACATGATTTTCTGCATTAATATTGGGAAGCAAAGTCACACTTCCTAATGTTATACAATAACGTCAGAATATATTAATGCAGAATACCAAATGTATCGGAATATCATTTTTGCAATGCCAAAACAAATGTTGATGTTAAAAATACTCAGTACCACATGGAACTATATGTAGTTAGCAATTGATTTTTTTAATTAAATAATATTATCATTTTAATATTTTTACAACGATTGCATGCATGTAACTCAACTAGGATTCATATGCATATAATGTTACACATACCAAGGAAAGTGTGATTATCTTCTTTTTATGTTGTAAGCAATTAATTTTTTATGAATTAAATAAGATTATCATTTTAATATTTTATAATGACATCATGCATATAGCTTTAAACTTATATAGGATTAATATGCATATTATATTATATATATATTAAGAAAAATGTGGATCACCTAATTTTTAATTGACTAATAGAATATTTACATGGAAGAACATTCATATAAAGTGTAAGGATATCCATATAGAACTAATGTATGAGCATATGGATACTCATAAAGAGAAAATGATGCAAAACGGCTTTCGGCGTCGACGATAAAAATAAAATAATTTGGCGGTGGAATATCGGTGGAGAAAAGGAGAGGTTGAGAAGAAGAAAAACTCGTCGGTAACGAGGGGTTGAAGAAGAAGAACGCGAAGACCGCGGAGGGAGAAGAGAGAGAGAGAGGGATAATGAGATAAACTCAATTTTAATTCATACTTGACTCCAATAAAACAATGGGCTACCCTCTCTTTATATAGGAGAGATGGGCTTACAAAAATAGTAAACAAATCAAAATTGACAACTAACTTTATCCTAATTGGACTCTGACAACTTCCAATTGACCTCTAATTACTCTAATTAGACTCTAACTAATTAATTGACCAAAATTGCAATTAAAATCTACGAAATAAATGTTGAGATCACATGCGACCTCAATTATTCAATTAGACCATTACGACCACTAAAAACGTAAATAAAATTGATTACTAATTAATTAAATAAATGTGGCCCTATAATTTGGGGTCACACTGCATCAACTCTCCACCGCTTTAAAAATTCGTCTCCCGACGAATTGCTCGATGTAGGCTTGGGACGAATCTGCGGGTTCCGCCGTCTTCTGGAAGAACTGGTGTGGGACGAACGACGGAGTCCATACGTGGGCGGGAATGGCGCGACCGTTGTGGTTGAAGAACATGTGCGGTGCGAACGGCGGCGTCGTGTTGATTGTCGTCTCCTTCCCGTGATGTTCAAAAAATTGATGCGACATGGAGAATATGGTCCTTGAATAATCCATAATGAAGCAATGACACAAGTAGAGGAGAAGAGGAGATGTGTCTAAAAATGGAGCCATGGGGTCCTTATATAGGGAAAACCCAAGGCCCTAGTCCTATTTGGATAAGGAGGATCCCCATAATTCTGGTTTTCAGCCTTGCTCTTTAAATATTTTCGCCACCAGGGGTATGGGTGCAATTTTCGTACCCCTTCATTGTTCTTTACTTTTCTATCACTTTTGGCCTTTCTGCAAATAATTATTTTGGAAATTTCATTTTGCAATTTTTCCTCCTCAACTCCAAATCCCTGAAATTGGGGTTTTCAATCCCTGTGACGGAAACAACCCCCGTAAGGGTTTCACCCTTCTTCAGCAAAAGGCAGCGGTTTGCGGTTCGGCGTGGAAGGGAGGGCGCGTGGCACCCATGGATGCGCGCGCGGATGCGGATGGTGCTCGGGGTGGCCATGGCTCGGCTGTGCACGGCCGGATGGGAACGTGGGGTTGGGGCGGCGTTTTCGCTGGGGCTGCTCTGTCGAGGGGCGGGAATCACGCGGGGTGCGCGCGGGGATGGCGATGGCCTGGAGGTGCGGTGACGGAGTCGGCGGGGGCGCTGGCAGTGCGAGGAGTGGGCGAGGGAAGGTGGCGAGGGTTGGTGAACTCGCGGGGAGCACCAGGGGCGGTGGGTTTGGAAATGGGGCTAGGGCTGGAAAGGGTTGCGGGAGGGTGACTGGTGCGCGTGGGGTAGCAGGAGGAGGAGGGGGGGGGGCTGGGGAGATGGTTGGTGTGCGTGGGAAGGAGGTAGGCGAAGGCGGTAGGGGGAAGCGGCTGGGGTGAGCCGCAGGCGGTGGGGGAATGGTGGAGGGTGCCGGAGTCGTTTCCGGTGGCGTTTGCAGGTCTGTAATCGCCTGAACAGCCACTGTTTCGTCGCTTTTTTCCTTCTAAAACGGTCTGGACAGCAGCGGATTCTTCGTTGACAGCGAGCTTTTCCGTCGTGGACGGCGAGATCTCAGTCGGTTAGCGCGTCCAGCCATGCTTGAACCTTGATGCACGCTACAAGTCGCTGCCGGAACTTCTTTGAACGATACGGATCATGAGATGGGCGGTTGAGACCGAACTTCGAACACCAATATTCGACAGGATCGTCGAATCGTAGGAACGATTCGGTATCCATGCTCTGATACCAATTGATGCAAAACGGCTTTCGGCGTCGACGATAAAAATAAAATAATTTGGCGGTGGAATATCGGTGGAGAAAAGGAGAGGTTGAGAAGAAGAAAAACTCGTCGGTAACGAGGGGTTGAAGAAGAAGAACGCGAAGACCGCGGAGGGAGAAGAGAGAGAGAGAGAGGGATAATGAGATAAACTCAATTTTAATTCATACTTGACTCCAATAAAACAATGGGCTACCCTCTCTTTATATAGGAGAGATGGGCTTACAAAAATAGTAAACAAATCAAAATTGACAACTAACTTTATCCTAATTGGACTCTGACAACTTCCAATTGACCTCTAATTACTCTAATTAGACTCTAACTAATTAATTGACCAAAATTGCAATTAAAATCTACGAAATAAATGTTGAGATCACATGCGACCTCAATTATTCAATTAGATCATTACGACCACTAAAAACGTAAATAAAATTGATTACTAATTAATTAAATAAATGTGGCCCTATAATTTGGGGTCACGTTGCATCAGAAAATGTACATTGAATATGTAATTTTCACATGTCATATATGTAGAAATAGTTTAAAGAACATCAAACCTCATCAAGATTTTTATAAAAGGGTTTTATCAGTTGTGCCCCTCTGAGATATTCTAATATCAATTATGCCCTTCTCTTTTTGGGAATATCATTATGCCTCTACTTCTTGTCATTCTATCACTTGTGCCCTCTGTTAGTTTAACCGTCAATGTCTTGACTTAACTATGGTTTTTTCATACCATGGTGTGCAGTTAAGAGGGGCATTATTGTCCAGACATCTTCTACATCTTCTTCTTTAATCAATTTTGTTTTTCTTCCTTTCTCTTCATAATTTTTCTTTCTTAATTACACCTTCATGCATCCATAAAATCACTGATTTTTTGCATTTTCATGGATATATCATTCGTTGCCATGGAAGGCCGTATCGATATCGATGTCGTTTCGATATCGCATCGATACGATAGTTCGACGATATATCGACGATATATCGCCGAAATATTGCCCATATCGATGAGTCTTTGTGAAGAAAATGCTTGGAAATCGGGATATATCGCCATATCGGTTCCATGTCGATATCGGCGATATATCGCCGATATTTCCTTCCATGTTCGTTGTTGATCAAATAAGGAGTTCATGAATCAATTAATCAAAATTTTGTCTTAAAAAAATGTTCAAAAGTCTCCTGCTCGTTTTTCATCCTCCTCCTCTCCTGCTTCATCGAGAAACTTATAGCTCCTCCAGCAACTTGTTCCCTTGCTAGCACCCGAAGCAACAACCTCCTCCTCGCGACAATGACAATGAGACGTACCTTGCTGGAGAAGGCAACGAGCCACGACATGACAGAGAGAGGAGCTGGGGGTGGAGGGGAGGTGTGAGGATGGAGGGGAGGTGTCAGGGCAGAGGGGAGTGCTGGGGGCAAGGGAATTTGCAACCCGTTGTGGAAATGCAAGAGCCGAAGACAATCCATCATATCAAACTTTGAAGCTTCCTTATGAAAAAGATATGTAGTGTGGTGAGCCTGAACTTGCCACTCTTTTCTGATGTCGTGCTAAAATGGCTTGAGTGGATAGCATAATCAAAGGCCAACCGGAGGCGATTCTTTAAACATGTTAGGGAACCATATGATGAGCGGGAGCTGCAGGTCAAGACCATCGGTGGGCTTTGGATCAGACGCCTTCTTGACGATCTTCATTAGATCGATTTCCTGGTGGGGGAGCGTATCGCAACAGAAGGGTGCGACTCGGGGTCATGGAGGCTGTAGTTGGGAGGGATGGGGATGGTCGTCAGTTCGAGAACCTCGTTCTGCTTCGAGTCTATCTCCAGATAACTGGAGGATGTAGCTGGGAGTCATGGCGGAGGGGAGGTGTGGGGGCGGATGGGAGGTGCGGGGGTGGAGCTCGGGGTAAAGGGGGAGGTATAGGGCAACAAGAGGAGTTGTGGGCGGATGGGAGGTGCTGGTGGCGGAGCGAAGGTGGCGACGGGAGGATCTGTGGGCGGAGGGGAGGTGCGGGGGCGACGGGAGGAGCTGTGGGCAGAGGGGAGGTGCTAGGGGTAGAGGGGAGGTGTGGGTGCGGTGGGAGGAGTTAGGGCAGAGAGGGAGGTGGAGGGGGTAGACAAGAGGTGTTGGGAGTGGAGGGGAGGCACGGTTGGTGGAGCTCAGTGCCAAGCGGGAGGTGCGTGAGCGAGGGGAGGATGCGAAAGGAGAGGGGAGGATGAGGAAGAAGATGGGGGAGAAGGAGGCTGGGGAGGATAAGAGAAGGATGAGGAAGATGAAGAGTAGGGGGGAGAAGGAAGAGGAAGAATGTGGCAGACTTTTCAACTCATTTGTTATGTTTAATTCCTGATATCTCCCCAAAGTTAACGTTCGTTTGCGTTGGGATGGACGACAACTAACCCGAGGGGTACAAGTGACTGAACTACAAAAAGTCAGGGGTACAATTGATATTACCAAAAAAGGAAGGGGCATAACTGATATTGGAATATCTCGGAGGAGCACAACTAATAAAAATCTTTTATAAAAAGAACCTGCTTACAAATGATGAATAGACTATAGGGTTTTTATCAGTAGCGCCCCTCTGAGATATTGCAATTTCGCTTATGCCACTCCCTTTTTGGAAATATCAATTATGTCCTTGACTTCTTATCGTTTTATCACTTGTGCCCCTTGGGTTAGTTGCCGTCCATACCTAACCCAAATGGATGTTAATTTTGGGGACTCCAGGGGAATTAAATTTTAAAAAGCGGGTTGAAAAGTCACCTCCAGCATCTTCTTCCTCTTCTTTCCCTTCTCTTCCTCCTCCACAGCCTCTTGCTCCTCCTCATCTGTCTTCTCCCCCTGTCCCCAACTTCTCCCTCCGCCCCAACTCCTCCACCCTACTCCGATGCCTCCTCCTCCACCCTCACTCCTCCCTCCACTCTTGTGCCTCTCCGTCTGCCCCATGCCTCCCTCTCCACCCTGAGCTCCTCCCCCTCCTCCTTGTTGCTCCCTCCAGCCTCGTGCCTCTCCTTTCGCCCCCGCTCCTCCCCCAGCTCCTCCCTTTGCCCCCGCGCCTCCTCCTCCTCTCCCGCACCTCCTCTGCCACCACCTCTGCCCCAAGCTCCCCCCCCCCCCCCCCCGCCCCCACGCCCGCCCCCGCTCCTCCCTTCGGCCTTACGCCTCCCTCTCCACCCTCGCTCCTCTCACACGCCTCTCCCTCCATTTCCTCCTCCTACTCCCTAGCCTCCTCTGTTGCACCTTCATTTTTACCAACTTAGGCCCCAACAACAACACCTTCATTGTCCCCATCGACCCCACTCGCCTCAGATCCATGTGCAACGACATCTCCGCTGCCTCGGGGAAGGTTGGGGTATTGTGGGCTCCTTCAGCTTTCTTTACCTCGCCCAGAACCAAGACGCCTCCTAGATCGACCATGGATACCCTCCAAGCATCGACGTGAAGATCTCTCTCCTCATCCTCGGCTGGTGCAACCTCCTCAGTGCCCTCTTCACCTTTCTCGTGCTCGAGCCCAAAGGCAGGTCCCTCGAAGAAATCTGCTCCCTGCTCCTTCCCCTTCCTCCAGTGCCCCCTACTCCTCCAACTCCCCAACCTCCAACGCCCCCTCTTCCTCCTTTCACTCCACAGCCTCCTCCGTCCCTGCTCCTCCTCCTTCCCTTCCTCCAACGCCCCCTCCTCCTCCCACTCCCCATCATCCTCCGCCCTTGCTCCTCCTCCTCCCACTCCCTAGCCTCCTCTACCCCCTCCTCCACCTCCTACTCCCCACCCTCCTTCACCCCCTATTACTCCTCCACAGTTGAATCTGACAAAGTTCTGTGCAACGACGAGGACGATGAAGGAGGAGGATGGTGGGGGGGGGGAGTTTCCGGACAGTTATGTCCCTCTTAACCTCACGATGGTTTGAAAAAATCATGGTTAAGTTCAACTCATTGATGGTTAAATAACAGAGGGGCACATGTGATAGAATGACAATAAGTCAGGGGTACAATTGATATCCAAAAAAGGAAGGGGCATAACTGAGATTGCAATATCTCAGAGGATCACAACTGATGAAAATCCTATATTATATGAATGATGAAATGGAGGGAACAATATATTTTCTTCTTTTTGTCATTCATATGCATATCTTGATGTTTAGCTATAAAACAGACATATCATTGTCCCATCTATCATATATATTTTTACCAATATATTTAAAAAATCTAAGTCTTACGGATCAAATTCTTATAATGCAAAGAGTATTAGACGCAAAATTCATCCATCAAATACAACTAATGCATAATATTAATCAATTTTATTTTATAGTTGGTAGAAAATACAAGAAAAATTAGTGTGATTGTGCAAAAAAATACAAAATAACTATAAAACAAGCAAATGAATGCCTTATAAACGTAGTTTTGTTTTAAAAGGTTACTAAAAATAATATATTTATATTTCATATTATTCAATTTACTATTTTTTTATACTATGTGCTACTAACAAGATTATTACCTTTTTAAAGTAGGGTTTTATCACTTGTCCCCTTGTTAACCTCCATAATATCCATTCTACCCCTCTCTTTTTTGTAATATCAGTTGGGCCTTTGACTTTTTTTTACAAAATTCACATTTCTGCCCTTCTGTTAAGGTAATGTGGAGGTATAGCCAAGGTTTAAAAAAGCGCGAGGCGGTCCGAGGTGTTTTATCAAAATGTGAGGCGAGGAGTAAGCTTCAAGGTGGTCGAGGCGTAATTTTTTTTGGAAAGAGAAATTTAAAATAATACAAATTATATTGAAATAAATCACAGCA
The DNA here is from genome assembly GCA_037367405.1 of Ottelia alismoides. Taxonomy (NCBI): domain Eukaryota; kingdom Viridiplantae; phylum Streptophyta; class Magnoliopsida; order Alismatales; family Hydrocharitaceae; genus Ottelia; species Ottelia alismoides. The sequence continues at coordinate 123,279 of JAZKJV010001099.1, forward strand.
ACACAACATGCTTAGAAAGTAACAGTTTTATAAAGACGAAACTACAAAAATAACATGTTTAGAAATAACATGCTTAGATGGTAATCATTCATAACTAACCCATGTTGATTATACCCTAATAACTAACCATGTTGGTAACCTATCATAAGATAAATAAATCCATAAGACAAATAAAAAGCTTATTATGTGAAGATGGATATGTTAGACAAGATAAATTAACCCTAAATGCATAAGATAAAAAACTTATTATGTTAAGATAAAAAGCAAAAAGCCTAAAAAACAAGCAAAAACCAGGGTATGTGAGACACTGGGAGGCGACATTACCTCTCTCTTGAAGGCAACCAATGGTGGAGATGTTCAAATGGGTGCTCGATGACAGCAGGCGGTGGTGGCGGCGATCGGCAGCAAGTGGAGGTGGTGCCCAGGAGTCCCTTCACAGCAGTGGTGGCAGCGATCGGCAGTAGGCAGAGGTGGTGCGCCTCAACCTCGCCTTAACCGCCTCGTGCCTTGAGCGTCTCAAGTAGATGTGACACACCAGCAATGTGACTCGAGGCGTGTGCCTCGAGGTGCCCATTTTTAAGACAATGGGCATAACTGATATTACAAAAGGGTAGAATTGTGAATTTTGCAAAAAATCAGGGACAACTGATATTACAAAAAAAGAAGGGTCATAACTGATATTGCAGAAGTTAAGAAGGGCACAAGTGATAAATCCCTTTGAACTTTATCTCCATGGGAAGCACGGTTATATTTGCTAGTCTTTAACGGATGGCAAGGTAGCCTTGCCATGTCTTTAACTCTCTACGCTGTTCTCGATTATATAATATTTAAGAAAGTATCAATTATTGATCTACGCGAGAGTCTTGTCTAATGCACTCTATGGGTACCAAATAGCAGAGAGTGTACATTGGTTTCTTCCATTAGATCATCTGTCTCATTTAGGTTGCTTTCTATTTATTTTCAATTGTTCATGATGGTAGTGATTTAACTCTAATCTCAAGAAGCTTGTTGGATGACGTTGGATTTATGCCTATTTTTCATTATCACATGAATGTTTATTTGAAATACGTTGGATTTATGCCTATTTTTCATTATCACATGAATGTTTATTTGAAATACGTTGCTTGCAGTGCTTGATTTGGTTTAGAGGGAATCAAACTAGAGAGAATTGTGTGTTTGCGCAATTTTAGGAAAGACTGATCAATGGTGCAGTTTGATTCCTTATCTTGTATCTATAGTATTTTTGCCCCGCTAGATTTCTCTATTATTTAATAAATGTCTGAAACCCTGGATTACTAATTGGTGGAATACTCGGCAATCCAGAACTTTTTTGGATGATATTCAAGAGAAGAACGTTCTAAAAAAATTCGTAGAATTCGGAGGGTAGGATTTGCTTCCTTTTTTCGGGTTTATTTAACCGTTTGCTCCACCTTGCTTAGGGTTTGGGTCGTATTAGAGAGGTGCGCCGAGGGGGAAAAGTCCTTTCCAAGAATGATCATGTGGGAATTAGTCCTTTCCAAGAATGATCCCGTGGGAACTATGTGAGAAAGCAGAGAAGGGGACAAGGTTCAAGGTGTAGGCAAAGCCACATAATAGCATCTTTGACTTTTGAGAAGGTCAGATGTTTTACTCACCAACCATCCGACACACGTTGCTCTTTACTAGGCTTAGCGTGCGAAACCCTAATAATCTATTTCCGTAACCTTGATTATCACTGAAAGAGCGGATCCCCTTGCTTAGAGTCCAAACTCCACTCCTTGAACTCTCAGGCGTCCGAGCTCACCCATCTGATAGACCTATCAGCTTAGTCAAGCACCTCACCCCAGCCTCTGTGCGACAGAGGATCGGACCTTATCAATTGCTACCTGGTTCTTTCTTCTTTATGAGACTCTCACCTACGAGCGTTCAAAAGCAGTTTTCATAACCCTTTCATAAATCAACCACATTCCCAAACAAGCAGAGCTCATCTACAGGAAATGCTTCACTTAATTATTATTTCTGGACTATATATGTCTGGTATCTCTTCTGTAGTTAAACGACTTAAACGTGAATCTTCATTCTGCAGGTAATATGTGGGACTTTATGCTGCAGGTTTGAGATCCTGAAGAAAGAAGTGATGGCGAACTTTGTCCATCTATCTTTGTTCCTATGATGAACTCTGGTCCAAACTCTAAATATATGATTATGCGTTGTAAGTTTCATGTGACATTTGATGCTGACCTTTAGCTTCATAATTTTTCTTCATATATACGTTTAATGTGTGCTTATTTGCTTATTATCGATCTTCTTATGAATGGTGTCTTCGATAACAAGAAATCAGAGGACTCGGTGCTCGCTTTTTCGTTCTGAAAAAAATAGGTTGAAAACAGATACATTTGGTCTGAAAATAGAACATTGATGTGTCCATAGATCTTCAATTTGTATGTTTTTCTGGAAAGAGCGTAAGTTGAGAGTTGACAAATATGCATTTCTTATGATCAGTGTTTTCAAAAGCAGTCTGCAACAACTGGTTCGACCGGTGAGTCCGGCCTAGATCGGTCCGGTTAATCTGTTTTGATCGGTTCGGTTTAAATTTCTTTATTTTAGTTGAACCACATATTTAAATTATTATTTCAAATCTGATTTACCTTTCAACTGAAATTGAGCCACGATTCAATTTTAAATTTATTAAAAAATGATGTTTATGGGTGCTGAACTCGTGACCTATTACTAATTACTTCAACTCAATGAGTGGTTTGGTGGTAGTGCAATGTGCTTATACCTTAAAGGATCTGGGTTTGAATCACAAGGTGCACGGTTCAGACCCTTGAAATTACCGGATCTACTATTAAAAAAAATTACTCCATCACAATATCTAGTACAAAATAGGGTTTTAATATTATTAAATTATTATAATTATGTAGTGTGATTGTTTAAATATTATATGTATCTATATGTATGATTCTTGATGTTGTGTGTGTATATATAGGAGTGATCCTATGAGAGCAAAAAGTTGTGAGAGCATGAGGAATGATTTTAGATCATATGATTTTTTTTCTTTTTCTCCTGGCCTTCTCTCCTGGGTGAATCATGTGGTCCATAATCATCCCTCTCATGCTCTCACAACTTTTTGCTACCATAGGATCACTCATACATACATACATATACATATATATGAGGAGTGATCCTATGAGAGCCAACACCTGTGAGAGCATGCATTCTGGACCACACGATCTAACTAGGAGAGAAAAGACCAGGAGAGAGAAAAGATCACACGCGCACACACACGCAACCACGCATGCACCCATGCACTCACGTACGCACGGGGGGAAATTGCTCTGTGTAACAACCAACTTGACTGTTACATAGAATAGCTTCCTTTTACTCATATATATATATATAGGGATAAATGGGGCTGCCCCCTAGGGGGAGCTAACTTAGCTCCCCCGCCCCATTTTCACCATTTTTTATTTTTTTGAAAATTTCTTCCATGAATATTCATCACTATATCCCTATATTATGCTATTAAAATTTCGTGCAAAACAGAGACTCCTACGGCCTCCATCTAGACAATCATTTTTTAACGGTAACAAGATTTTTTAAATCGACCACGTTTGGATGGAGGTCGTAGGAGTCTTTGTTTCACATGAAATTTGAATGACATAATATATGGATTTAATAATGAATTTACACGGTTTCAGATTTCAAAAAAAATAAAAAAATTTATGTCAAAAAAGGGCGGGGGGAGCTAAGTTAGCTCCCCCTAGGGGGCATACACATTTTTTTCACACACATATATATATATATATATATATATATATATATATATATATATATATGGGTAAAATGGGGCTGCCCCCAGGGGGTAGCTAACTTAGCTACCCCGCCCCATTTTCTCCATATTTTTTATTTTTTTTTGAAAATTTCTTCCATGAATATTCATCACTATATCCCTATATTGTGTCATTAAAATTTCGTGTGAAACAGAGACTCCTACGGCCTCCATCTAGACAGTCAATTTTTTAACAGTAACAGGATTTTTTAAATCGACCCCGTTTGGATGGAGGTCGTAGGAGTCTCTGTTTCGCATGAAATTTGAATGACATAATATAGGGATTTAATAATGAATTTACACGGTTTTAGATTTTCAAAAAAAAATAAAAAAATTTGTGAAAAAAGGGCGGGGGGAGCTAAGTTAGCTCCCCCTAGGGGGCATACACATTTTACCCTATATATATATATATAGGGATAAATGGGTCTGTCCCCTAGGGGGAGCTAACTTGGCTCCCCCCACCCCATTTTCACCATTTTTTTATTTTTTTTTGAAAATTTCTTCCATGAATATTCATCACTATATCCCTATATTATGCTATTAAAATTTCGTGCGAAACAGAGACTCCTACGACCTCCATCCAGACAGTCATTTTTTAACGGTAACAGGATTTTTTAAATCGACCCCGTTTGGATGGAGATCGTAGGAGTCTCTGTTTCACACGAAATTTTAATAGCATAATATAAGGATTTAATAATAAATTTACACGGTTTTAGATTTCAAAAAAAAATAAAAAAATTATGTCAAAAAGGGGCGGGGGAGCTAAGTTAGCTCCCCCTAGGGGGCATACACATTTTCCCATATATATATATATATATATATATATATATATATGGGATAAATGGGGCTGCCCCCTGGGGGGAGCTAACTTGGCTCCCCCCGCCCCATTTCGCCCGATTTTTTTTATTTATTTTTTGAAATTTTCTTCCGTGGAATTTCATCACTATATCCCTATATTATGTCATTAAAATTTCGTGCGAAACAGAGACTCCTACGGCCTCCATCCAGACAGTCATTTTTTAACGGTAACAGAATTTTTTAAATCGACCCCGTTTGGATGGAGGTCGTAGGAGTCTCTGTTTCTCACGAAATTTTAATAGCATAATATAGGGATTTAATAATGAATTTACACGGTTTTAGATTTCAAAAAAAATAAAAAAATTATGTCAAAAAGGGGCGGGGGGAGCTAAGTTAGCTCCCCCTAGGGGGCATACACATTTTTCCCTATATATATCTATATAGGGTAAAATGGGGCTGCCCCCAGGGGGTAGCTAACTTAGCTACCCCCGCCCCATTTTCTCCGTATTTTTAATTTTTTTTGAAAATTTCTTCCATGAATATTCATCACTATATCCCTATATTGTGTCACTAAATTTCGTGTGAAACAGAGACTCCTACGGCCTCCATCCAGACAGTCATTTTTTTAACGGTAACAGGATTTTTTAAATCGACCTTGTTTGGATGGAGGTCGTAGGAGTCTCTGTTTCGCATAAAATTTTAATGACATAATGTAGGGATTTAATAATGAATTTACATGGTTTTGGATTTCAAAAAAATAAAAAAAATATGTGAAAAAGGGGCGGGGGAGCTAAGTTAGCTCCCCCTAGGGGGCATACACATTTTACCAATATATATATATATATATATATAGGTAAAATGTGTATGCCCCCTAGGGGGAGCTAACTTAGCTCCCCCGCCCCTTTTTCACAAATTTTTTTTATTTTTTTTGAAATCTAAAACCGTGTAAATTCATTATTAAATACCTATATTATGTCATTCAAATTTCATGTGAAACAGAGACTCTTACGACCTCCATCCAAACGGGGTCGATTTAAAAAATCCCGTTACCGTTAAAAAAATGACTGTCTGGATGGAGGCCGTAGGAGTCTCTGTTTCACACGAAATTTTTATGACATAATCTAGGGATATAGTGATGAATATTCACGGAAAAAAATTTCAAAAAAAAAAATAAAAAATTTGAAGAAAATAGGGCGGGGGAGCTAAGTTAGCACCCCCTAGGGGGCAGCCCCATTTTCCTCTATATATATATATGGGAAAAATGTGTATGTCCCCAAGGGGGAGCTAACTTAGCTCCCCCCGCCCTTTTTTGACATAATTTTTTTATTTTTTTTGAAATCTAAAACCGTGTAAATTAATTATTAAATCCCTATATTATGCTATTAAAATTTCATGCGAAACAGAGACTCCTACGACCTTCATCCAAAAGGGGTCGATTTAAAAAATCCTGTTACCGTTAAAAAATGACTGTCTGGATGGAGGCCGTAGGAGTCTGTTTCACACGAATTTTTAATAGCATAATATAGGGATATAGTGATGAATATTCATGGAAGAAATTTTCAAAAAAAAATAAAAAAAATGGTGAAAATGGGGCGGGGGAGCCAAGTTAGCTCCCCCTAGGGGGCAGCCCCATTTATCCCTATATATATATGTATATATATATATATATATATATATATATATATATAGGGAAAACTTGAATTGAGGTGGCACCTCTCCATAGATATGGTGCGACACCCCATTCCAGCCGTTCGATAAAGATCCACGGTCCTCGTGAAAACCACCCTTAGGATTGAAAACCACTTATCTGAACCGTCTCAATTTGCTATTTTAAGTAAAGAATATTTCACACCTTTTATCAATCCTGATTTTCATGCTAATACTTATTACACATAATTAATTACCAAAAAAACAGCCCACTCTATCTCCTCCATCGATGCCTCTCGGCTCCCTGATCCCCAACTCCGCACCCTTCCCTCGATCCCCTTTCTTCTCCATGCTCTCTTCCGTACGCCTTCGTCGTCAAGGAATCTTGCAACTTTAAGCCGCCGCGCACATGTTGGTGACCTCGCCATCAAGGGAAAGACTTTTCGAGAGCTCATCTATTCGCACAGGTCGAGGCCTCACTCGTTCTTGATGCTCCCGGAAACGACACTAATGATGCCTCCGTGGGATAGTGCCTGATACTCCCACCTACTGCACCCGTGAAGTCCTGATCCATCTATTATTTTTTCATCAACATGAGATGGTTCAATCTTCCATCTTTCTTATTAGTTACAGTTCATTCCAAAATACTATTATTTTATACTTGTCATGGATCCAGAGTATGCTAATGAGATTTAGATCGGATGTTTAGATAAATACAATCAGGAGAGTTATTTGATATGTGAATTTTTCAAAATAAGAAGTATGGTGTTTCATTCAGAATAGCTCTTAACTTAGGCATCTATGCAACTTCAATTTTGACAGTTGATTGGTTTAATTTATTTTGGTAATCTAACTACCTGTTACTATTGCTACTATTGTCCTTGTATGAAACTTCGTAACCTTGATTTAAAGAATGAGAACAACCTTTAATGAGAGGAAGAAGGGTAGAAATCGAGACAACTTTTGCTTGGAGATGACTGTATGTATTTTTTTCAAATCTATAATAAAAGATCATAATCAAGTATTGTAAATCAAGAGTCTCTAGTATCAGTAGTTAAAATATAAATGTTGATTCAATTTCACCTTTTTTTGTATCTTGATTGTTATTTAAATTATATTCTTTATCTTTCGTTCTAATCAAAGAATATCAAATGAAATAATGGTTAGAATATATATATATATATATTTATCACTTATTTTATCTTTATCATAAAATACATTAATTCTTTGTAAAATATTACCGATAATGTAAAATACGCTCATTCTTTTGTAAAATATCAAATGAAATATATATTATTTAAATTGCAGTCTTCCACGTTTTTGTAAAATGTATACTGATTCTGTGAAATACGTTAATTCGTTGTAATATAGAATCATACATTGTAAAATTGAGGAACTTGAAAAGTTAAAGTATCGCTTATGTACTTAGAAAATGTAACTTCTTTAATCGTTTAGATACAACAACATTCTCAGTAGAAATATAATTTATCATAAAGAAATGTAAAATATATTATTTTTATGTAAAACAACAAAGAATTACACATAAATAAGTCATTAATTAACACATTTAATTTATCAATTCATAATTTTTTTGTAAAGTGAATCAATGAGTTTGTAAAATATGTTTTTTCTTTGTAATATAGAATTATACATTGTAAATTTTCAGAACTTCGAAATTTTGAAACTTGTTTAGAAGCTAGATTTCCAACGAAACTTGTTTAGCTAGAATCTATGTAAAAAATATATGTTACCATAAATAATCAAGCATATCCATTACACTTTTACTTATAGGTAAATCATGTCTTATTATTTAGAAAAAACCCTACCATTTTAGGAATGTTTTTCACGTGTACATCTATTAATTAGCACATGATCAATGCATCGGATATTTTTGAAAACACATCTACACAAAAATACAAATTCTCGTCAGTTTCGGTGATTATGTTTTTGTAATTTATAACACAGATATGTAAAATATCTCAATAGTTTGTAAATTGGTAGCAATTATTTCAAAACGCGAACCTTTATTGCATCAGTTATTTCTGGAAAATTCTATACATTTCTCGGCATATATCTAAATATAGAATGATCAATGACGTGTATTTTTCTAAATTTGCACCAATTTAATCCACCTCAATATTAGGAATGTTAGTTGGCATGAAAACCACCCAGTGGTTTCAATCTCAATCGTAAACTCGCCATCCAACGACCTAAGATGACACCTTTCCATAATCAAGGAAAGGTGCCACCCCAATTCAAGTGCACCATATATATATATATATATATATATATATATATATATATATATATATATATATGAGGTAAATGGGGCTGCCCCCAGGGAATAGCCAACTTGGCTACTCCCACCCCTATTTTTCCCTTATTTTTCTATTTTTTTAGAAAATAAAAATTTGTATATTCATCATTATATCCCTCTCGCATTCTATTAAAATTTCGTCAGAAACAGAGACTCCTACGGCCTCCATCCAAACATAGTCGATTTAAAAAATCCTACGACCGTTAAAAAAATGACGTCTGGATGGAGGGCTTAGGAGTCTCTGTTTCTGACGAAATTTTAATAGAATGTGAGATGGATATAATGATGAATATATAAATTTTTATTTTCCAAAAAAATAAAAAAATGAGGGAAAAATAGGGGTGGGAGTAGCCAAGTTGGCTACTCCCTGGGGGCAGCCCCATTTTACCCTATATATATATATATATATATATATATATATATATGGAAATTATCCAATGAGCCCTGTGCCCATTTCAGATGAGATGAGCCCACTCATTTTTTACCATTATTTCCTATCTTTTTGAGCTTAATAGGTATTTGTTTACAAGTGTTATATCATATTCTTACTACTAGTAATTGTTTTCAAGAAAAAAAACTTTAAATTCATACATAATGATTGCATTATTATTTGTATTACTAGTCTCGTTTTTATTCTTACTAATGATCATTTCTTGTGAATCTAAGATTTTCTTTATATGAAAATAGTTACTAATAGTAAGAATATGAATAACAACCGTAAATAAATAGGCATTGAACTCAAAATGATGAAAAATATTGGTAAAATATGAGTGAGCTCATCTCATCTTCATCTCAAACGGGCACAAAGCCCATTGGATAAGCCCCCCCTATATATATATATATATATATATATATATATATATATATAGGAGTGATCCTATGAGAGCAAAAAGTTGTGAGAGCATGAGAGGGATGATTGCGGAACACATGATTCACCCAGGAGAGAGAAGACCATGAGAGATAAAATAGAATCATGTGGTCCAGAATCATTCCTCTCATGCTCTCACAACTTTTTGCTCTCATAGAATCACTCATATATATATATATATATATATATATATATATGGAGAGAGAGAGAGAGAGAGAGCTTAATGGGGCTGCCCCTTGGGGGGAGCTAACTTGGCTCCCCCATGCAATTTCGTCGGGTTTTTTTATTTCTTTTGAAAAATTCTTCCATGAAATTTCATCATTATATCCTTATATTATGTCATTGAAATTTCGTGTGAAACAGACTCATACGTCCTCCATCCAGACAGTCATTTTTTAACGGTAACAGAATTGCTAAAAACGACCCAGTCTGGATGGAGGTCGTAGGAGTCTCTGTTTCACACGAAATTTTAATAAAATAATATAGGGATATATTGATGAAAGTCCACGGAAGAAATTTAAAAAAAAAACCAGGTGAAATGAGGCAGGGGGAGTTAAGTTTGCTCCCTCCATGGGGCAGCACCATTTTACCCATATATATTCCGGCTAGATTAGTTGATTTGTTAGTTTTTTCTTTGTCGACTTGATTTAATTCAATTGTAAAGAATGATGACGTCCTCGGTTGAGTTGAGTTTAATTCTATGGTTCAACCTTTTTGGTTTGGTCTTTGGTTTGATTTAAAAACATTGCTTGTGATAGTTAAGATTAGGTAAAATAGTGGTCATATGGAGAGGAGATGATTGTATTACTGATTATGTTATTGCCGCATTGTGGTGACATCGTTGGGTATATTTTAGTAGGAACGACGTTGCTATTTATTACTGTATTTGCAAGTGCCTTATATATGAAACAAGATACGACAAAATCAGGAAAATCATGACATATGATTGCATTCGATATATACAACACTTCACGGCAATGAATAAGTATTTACAAAAATAAAATGTTTTTTTCGTATATTCGCACTACAAGAAAAATGAGTTGTGGTCACGGAATGTGGCTACGAAAACTTGTGGCCACGATAATTCCGTGGCCACTAGTTTCTCGTAGCTACAATCTGTGGCCAAAGTCTTCATACAAGAGTTGTGGCTACGACAAGTTTTGTGGTCAGTTGTAGTGGTCACGACATATTCGTAGTTAGAGAACTCTCGTGACGAGACTTGTAGCTATGGCTACTGGTCACAAACATTATATCCTTAGACATAGTTCTGTAGCCACAACTTGTTTTTCTTATAGTGTCGAAATATTCCTCTTTGTATCCTTCAAGATTCAAATATTTGTATTCATATTGTTTGAGTTAAAATTAAGAATATAAGTTTTTATTCGAGTTCGCAATATTCCCATTCATATCATGAATGATAAAATGATGTCGATATTTTTCATTTGATGAATTTGTATTCTAAATATACAAGTTTTATTATTATTATTACAAACACAGCCTATGCAATACTAAACATGAGATGCAAGGTTTCAACATTCTCCAAACACCAGTTTCCAGCAAACTTATCCTCGAAGAAGGATGAAGATAGCTCTTGCGTTGCAATCTAGGGCATTCAACAAGAGTGAAATCTAAGAAGGAATAAAGCATCTCAGATGGTTGTAGAAGGATCACATCTCTCATAGTGAAGAGAGGTTTTTAGGTCTCTTGCATCATGAAAGTATGTTGATCGAATCAGATTTGTCATAGGAAACTAGATAGCATCGGAATTTTAAAATAAAAATACAAAGATGAAATCACATGGATTGGGAACAATTCCCAATCCATTTCATCAAATCACAAAGCAAGAGACCTCCTATCTAAGTCCGATCTGATGGAGTCAACACTTGTGGGTGCGAGGATGAATAGCGTAACTCCCACATCTAGAGAAATGAGCCAACTTCCTCGTCAACCTTGGGGCAAGGGACAACCACAATCCTAGAGGGGACGTCTAGAGAGAGAAAGAAACTTGTTGCTTAATTGTTATATTTTTGAAAGCAGACCCTGCCTCTCCTTATAAATATATTTGAACAGTTAGGATTGCAATCCTCATTGCAAGATCAATGACATATATTGAAGGAGCTCAAAATAACTTTTAGCTTTGAGAGGGCTCTCAACAACTTTTAGGACTAGAATTAATAGTTAATTATTAATTCAAGTAATCTTAAAATAAACAAATGAATAATATGATATTAAAAGAGAAAGAAAGTCCTCTCCCTATCTTTGAGGTGGTCGTCCACCATAATGGGGACACCATGGATGTCCCCTCCAAATAAGGAATAAACTTTCTTTCCCTTTTTATTATAGTTGATTTTTGAGCTCCAACTAATTATTCATTTATTTATTAAATAATTATTAACATTTATAAATTACACCATTGATAAATATGAATCATATTCATTAGTCGAAAACCAAATGTAAATCCAATTTACATTTATGCTGGAATGTGAATCCAATTCACATACACAATTTAATTTGTGAATCCAATTCACAGAATAAGTTTCAAAAAATAATATGGATTATATTCACACTATTTCATAAAATTGTTGTGGATATCACTATCCATATTAATTTTATCATAGATAATTAAACTCAATTTACTTATCTTAATTTTCTCTCTTATCCTAATAATTAGAATTTATTTCTATTGGAATGATCCATGAACTCTTTCATGGATAGTGTGCCTTCTCCCCGAATACTTGGAGATAAGTAAGGATAATTCTATTATCCTTGTACAATGATTTCGATACAAAGATCTAATCTCAAATCCAGATCTAGAAAACCTCTCAGTATTGTCTGATCATATCAGACAATATATTGAAGGATATGGTGAGATCCTGAAGCGCATCACGGAAGCGTGAGCATCGTATGGAATATGATGAAGAACGACTAGTCGTACTAGTTGTTCTATGCAGCGGAAATTAAAATTTTTTCATGTGACGAAATCACATGATCCAAGAACACTTCTCAGATCATTTCGTCTAAACCACAAACAAGTATTAGGGTTACCTCTTGAAGCGTGGTTGCGATCGAGTCTCTAGAAGAGACCTCCTGTCTCAAATCCGATCCGACGAAGGAGACGCTTGCGAGCGCGTGGATGAGACGCGTGCTTCTCGCAATACATGTTGATGATCCAAGCGGCAGATCTCCTGATCTCGACACACGAGATCCGACGTCTTCTTCACGAGCGAGGCGCACCGAAAGAGACAGAGATCCACTAGCAAACGATCGGGCAACATAACGACGACGCTGCGACGATGGAGAACCTCTCTAGTGCATCCATGGTGGACGACCACATGAGAGAGAGAGAGAGTGGGCATGTAGAGAGAGAAAGAGAAAGAGAGACTTATGTTCTCTTGTGTGTAAAGAAGAGCTATGGGGTGCCTCTCCTTTTATAATATTTTGGGATCCATGGATCTCAATCCATGGGCAAGACAAATCCAATGGCTCTCATTGATTTGTGTTTCTTTTAATGGCTAAGATTTGTGTTGGTAAAAACCAACAACAATTAATTTAATTTAGATTAAATATACATTGATAAATCAATATAAATCAATCCCAAATTAAATCAATCAAGCATGGAGATTATGGTTTGAAGATTGCCTCCTTCCATAATATTGGATTTGGTGGCAATCTCATGCAATCTAATGAGATCTCATGAGATCACATTATTCCATGGAAATCTCCAAGATTTACAACAACACTTGTTGTAAATTATTCTACAAAAATAATTCATAATTATTTTGTGAATATTGCAATCTTGCCATTGGAAAATTGTGAATCACATTCACAACCTAAAATAAAATGTGAATTACATTTTCAATTAATTGTCCAATGTAATTCCAATTCACATCAACATTTAATTAACGAATGTAAATTACAAATAGCGCTCTCTTATATATTATAAATCATATTTATAATATATATGACTAATATGGATATTGCTATCCATATTATTCATATCCATGATAATTAAATCACATTTAATCATCTTGGATCTCTATTCTCGTGTGCCCAAATAATATGAATCACATTCACATTATTCACATCTTTGATAATTAAATCACATTTAATTATCTTAGATAACTCTCCTTATAATATGAATCAAATTCATATTATTCATGATAATTAAATCACATTTAATTATCAATTTTCTCAATGCTCGGATATACATATCAACAATGAAATTATCCTGAACTCTTTCAAGGATAAGGCGCTTTCTCCGCGAATACTTGGAGATAAGGGTAGGGCGATTATATTGTTCCACACATAGTGACTTGGATATTGAGATCATATCTCAAATCCAGATCGCGGGCCTCTCATAGATGCTTGATTAAATCAAGACCGCAAATCTAATTTTCTTATTGCATCTGAATCACATTCAGATCAATGTCCAACATTTGGACCAAGATCAGATAGCTTCTCTATTGAGAGGAGTCACTAAAATCCAGACCCGTTTCATCACTCCCTAGGAATGGAAGCGTCATCGTTATATAATTGTTTATGATTACATCACCCTCAGGTATTCCCAATACCTGTACATCCTGCATACTGGAAGACTCAGAATAAACCCGAATGCAATCATATACTTTCGAAAATCATATATCATACCTAGGTCTTGATCATATACTTTCCAAAAGTATATATATATATATATATCAAACCTACAAATTCAGTCAAGCTTCCGAAGCGATATGACCGTGGACGGAATTTGATTCTTCCCAATACCTCATGAGTGAACTCATGCCTTCCGGTTCAATAATTGAACCTGTATGTTCCCTTTGAGAGATCGTATTACTCATATGCCCTTATATGCACACCAGCGCGCCGGTGTATAAACCTTGGTTAGGTCATCAACCGATTGGTCTGCCAAATGTACACACTCAGACATATAGTAACACATCTGTCTCTGGTCAGAGGATGCATGCCTGTATCGTGACAGCATACGATATAGGACTTTGGTTATCTCAATCTCGTTAAGTCAACTCTTTGACCTAACTAATCTGACACCTCCAAATCTCTATTCCTATGCAGAGGACGTGCATCAAGAGGTCGGTCAGATATCAGCCTAATTAAGAAAGGATTGCCATCTCCTACTCAGGCTGGAGATCATCTCTTAACAATCATTTGACGGTGCTTGATGAGTCCTCAATCTAACCCTTTAGATATTCATCCAAGCATCAGCCTCTATGATTCAATAGTTGAATCAACAGTTATATGATTATTAAGATGGCCATGGTACATAACCCTAATTGTACTAAGGGACCTATTATGCAAATTAGATATTCTTCATTTCAGATCAGGGAATGATATTTGCAATAACATTTATTGCATAATGGCTCACCGTGGGCTCGCATGTCCAATAGTCTCCCACTAGCCCAAAGAGCCATTAATGGGATAATCATTTAAACACACACTCATGTGACAATCATAGGCTATTTAGAAAATAGCTAGGTAAGCTGATCAGTCACTCTGTTCCCGAAAGACTATGCCAAGTCCTTTTACGGCACTTGCATATCCCCAGTAACAGTGCTCGCATCTAATGCGAATGTTGCATCTTACGCAACCAATACTCAATCTTGTTAGTTACAGTGTTCTTGACACTACAACTTAATGATTATCATAACCAGTATTTCCATAATCCTTATCAGAATACCATTATTCCTGGAGATCTCTATCTCCAAAGGTATCCGAAGTTAAGACCTTTTAGATAACAATTTATATAGTCTTAATTTCTTGAAGATAAGACTTAGATATCACTATCTCAAAAGTCTTGTCATATTTGAAGATTTTGTTATTACTGCAATCAAGTATTTTCTCTCCATAGTAGGATTAGCAACACTTTACTACTCCCACTGCATGGCAGATATCCGGCTTTTGTACACATCTAGTATACACTCAGCTTCTCGTAGCTGATGCACAAGTGCAAGCAGTTCTAACATTCACTTACTTACCTCTTTGAGGTGTTATCCCTTTAGATAGGTCAGTACCATATCTTAAGGGATGAAAACCTTTCTTGAAATTTTTCGAAAAATGGAATATGTTCAAGGTGTACTACTATTGTGACAGTCCCAATACCCTCTTCTCTTTGCTTCTGAACACCTTCAAAACTAAGATCCAAGAGGTTTCCTTGAGATCATATCTCAAGTTATGGAACAACCAGATAATAAAACACTTATTATTATCCTTATATCATTTTAAATGATTAGGATATCATCTACATTTAGCATGATGAACACAAAGGCACTCCCACTAAGCTTCACATGGCTCATCAAGATTCTATCTGAAATCATAACATTTATAATATCATCAAATCTTATGGTCCAACTTCAAGAAGCTTATTTGAGTCCATAGATGGATTCCTTAGCTTGCACACCTTGCTTTCCTCAACCATGAAGCCCTGGGATTACTTCATGTGAAAATCCTCAGAGAGGTATTCATAGAGGAATGCAATCTTGACTTACATCTTGAAGATACAATAGTCAAGTTGTGTAGCTAAGGTTAGCAATATTCTGATGATTTTAAGCATGGTTACTGAAAAGCAAGTCTCATCGCAAGCGATGTCTTCTTTCTTTATGTGTAGCTCATGGCTACGAACCGTGCGTTGAAGGTCTCTACCTCATCATCAGGTTCCCTTTCTCTTGAAGATCCATTTACACCTTTACAGGTCTTACCCATATAGGTGGATCCTTGAGGGTCCATATACAACACTTGTATATGAAGTCTACTTTAGACTTTATTGCTAACATCCATCTTTCCATGTCATGATCCTCATGAGCTTCATCACATGAAGTCCGATCATTGTCAGGCTTAATCGACACATGGAATATATCCTCAAACTCATTTGAAGAAGTATTAGTGTTTCATCCTTAATTGTCCTTTTAGTTCTTGATTTCAGGAGCCTCATTATCTTCTCAAGATTAAATGAGTTCCTACACTTCATTTTCATCTTGATTCTCAAGAGTCTCAACCCTCTAAGAATCACATTCTCAAAGATGAGATTTTTTAAGAATCTTAAGGTCATAAAGTAGGTATCCAATACCGTCCTTTATTTTCCTAATGAAGTAGCACTCTCTAATGCTCAATTCCAGCTTACTTGCATGGAATCTTATTAAGGATATATAATGTAGTCTCTACTACATATATACCTGGATACTAAGAGGAAATCATATGAAAATTCATCATTGATCAAATCATGTCACACATGATCCAATTGTATCTCCCTACAACTATATTGATTTTAGGTTTATCAGGAGGAGTGAGATAGGAATGATATTCCTTTCTCCATAAGGTATACCATGAATTCATCTAATAGGTACTGATTACCTAGATTAGATCAAATTTATTTTCATCTTCCTTCAGACTTTGGTTCCAAACCAAAATTATGAAATCTTTGAACATTTCAAAGGTTTCTTAGGTGAAGAGAAGAAATCTCATATCAAACAAAATCATCAATAGATATCGCATATCCACAATGTTCATTATGATATAGATGATCCACATACATCAATATGTATGAGATCCTGAATACATTGACATCTTACACCATTCTCAAAGAAGTATGTATTGGACATTTTACTTTGAATACAATATTCATAAGTATGTAAGTTTTGAAATTTTAGACATTCTAAAGTTTCATCTCTTACTAGTCTATTAATCTCATCAACAGACATATGTCTAAGGCTTGATGCCAGATCATTGTCAAATGATCTTCATCCTCTTATTGATCTTTAAAAGTTCAATTTTCAGTATTAGAAATATTAATGAACCATTCATTAATTTTCTAATTTAGTAGAGTCCACTAGATGTTAGATTACTATCTGAAATATATATCCATCATAACTCTTTATGATAGATAAATGGGATTTTATCAGTTGTGCCCCTCCGAGCTATCGCAATATCAGTTATGCCCCTATCTTTTTGGTAATATCAGTTGTACCCCCGACTTCTTGCCAATATTTCACTTGTGCCCCTCAGAGGGGCATAACTGATAATAATCTTTTATCAGTTATGCCCCTCTGAGGGGCACAAATGAAATATTGGCAAGAAGTCGGGGGCGCAACTGATATTACCAAAAAGATAGGGGCATAACTGATATTGCGATATCTCGGAGGGGCACAACTGATAAAAACCCTAGATAAATTCCAGAATTCATGTTTATCTCCAACATTTAGAAACAAACAATGAGTGTATTCTAATGTCTAGGTCATAGAGACATTCTCTAAGACCAAGGGCTCTCCCACTGAAATTATGAAGTCTATTGATCCAATGGAAATTGTTGCAACAATTGCATCAATTCCAATATGGATGACCATTAAACCTTAAGATCAAATTTCTAATCTTCTAATATATATGCAACCAATTGCAAGTGTCATTAGAAGATTGAGATACAATTATTGGACTTTATCTTATCAAATAAGAAAGTCAATTTCAATGATTCATGTAGATTATTTTGACGCTCTAACCGAGTCCTTCTCTAAGGATTCTAGACAGACTTAATAATCATACTTTCAACACACCAACTTATTGCAGTATTGGCATTTATCCAACTCTTAGGATGTCATATGGAAATCATAGAAGT
This sequence comes from Ottelia alismoides, assembly GCA_037367405.1. Lineage (NCBI taxonomy): Eukaryota > Viridiplantae > Streptophyta > Magnoliopsida > Alismatales > Hydrocharitaceae > Ottelia > Ottelia alismoides. Next base: position 141,337 of record JAZKJV010001099.1, read on the forward strand.
ACGATCAACTCTTTGACTATCCTTCTCATCTTAGGTCTGACCCATGCTTCCACTGCGCTCCCTTTATCTATAAACAACCATTGGTTAAGACTAAGGATCTCTTATGTTAAATTCAAAAGAGTTCAATGTAAGAGCAATTCAACATTTATACATGCTTCATTAAATTCATACAATATGAATATTATCAAGCTTCATAAATGAATAGAGTATAGATAGTAGAACGATGACACTCATCGTATCCTCGTCCATCAAAACTCCTAAAATATTAGTTCATGTAGATATTCAAACATTTTGAATACATCATCTCTTATGAAGCTACCATTCTGCATGATGCAGTGAACCATGTCATTCGTGATAAATGTCAAAAGCACATATGTATGCCAGAATATCTTCTTAGATTTTTATAAGGATTAATTGACAATTACGATTATCATCGACATGTGATCAACGTGAAATCCACCTCTTTAATAATATGTAAATTGTAGTATAGGGAGTGAATTTCGGTCGATCAAAAAAAACACAAACTTTGAATGTTGTGGAGTATTTTTACTTGAAAAGTATACCAAGGTTGAACACAGGGAACGGAGATTTTTAGTTGCATAGTTTTAAATTAAATCAAGTAATTAATAAATGCTCAAATAATTTTTGTGTTGATAAAATATACAATGCAATGATGGAGATGCGATGCAAAGAAAATAATCAAAGACTATTAAGCCTAGGATTTGTGAATTGAAACGTATTAATTACTTCAAAAATATGATCAATAGATTCATGAAAGTAATCACAAATCAAGATGGAACTGACTTAATGCTTCAAGTTAATAAATTTATGCTCAAAAAAATTTGAAGCAAAATATCTGGTCTTCAAATGCCTCCGATTCAAGTCCTCGAATAGTTGACAATAATCTTAGAGGAGTTGATCTAAATTAATCCCCAGAGAAATTTAATATATTGAGAATAATCAATTAAGGCTTAATCAGATTAAAATCTCCATCTAAATTCCTATAAAATAATAACACTAAATTCTCAAGCACCAATATGTCAAAATTGAGCCTGCATGTCAAATGAGATCCTCGAATAATAATGATAAATAAACAGCCTCAAATCTGTCCACAAATTATGCTAAATGGTAGAGCATGAAAATAGCTTCAAAATGACATATTATACACTAAAAACGGAGTTTGGTAAAGATATGATGAAATGAAATTTTAGGGATTAAAGTGTAAATAAAACAAAGTTTTTCTTTCAAAATGGTCCTTGGAGGGGCTTATATGTAATTTCTGAAAGTCGGAGGGGCTCCTCTACATTTACACCAGGAGGGGGTATAAATGTAAATTCTGGAACTTTGGAAGGTGTCCGTGCAATTTTCCCCGAGCGCACGTGCGCAACACGTGTGCTAGGAGGCTCGGGCGGCCGAGCCTTAGGTTCGGGTCCGGGCCTGAGGTTCTGAGCCCGAACTAGAGGCTCGGTGGGGGAGGCGCGAGGCTCGATCAGGGCCGTTGGATCAAGGGCCTCCAGCCCGATCCAACGGCGCCTGTACGTCGTGATGGAGGGCGGAGGTGGCCGGAGGAGGCGGTGCCGCCCCTCGGCCGACACATGGCGCGAGGGCGACCCAGGTGCTGCTGGGCGGAGGCTCAAGCGGCAGGGACTGCGAGGCGGTGGGCCAGGCGGAGGCGACGGAGGCGGCGGGCCCTGCATGGGCGAAGGCGAGGCGGAGGTGGTGGAACCGTGCGCGTGGTTGATGGCGGAGGTACCGCACAGGCGGCGAGGCGGAGGGCGTCGAGTATCTGCAAGGAAGAAGAGAAACTCGAAGCTTAAAGCTTCGGCCTTGGAAGAGCTGCATTGTCGATTGGAGGAGAAGAGACGAAGGGGGAGGGAGGGGTTCACCTGGAGGGAGCGTGGGTGGCTCTGGTAATGGCTCGAGTCGCCGGCGTGCGACGAGCTAAGCAACTCGATAGGGGGCTGCGACAGAGCTCCTTGAAGCTCTGGATCTCGCCAAGTTCGGCCGATGTCACCGGTGTGAGGAAGAGAGGGCGGATGATTGAAGAGGAGGCTGGTGGCATAGATTTTATAGGAGATGGGTCTTCGTACATTACGAGAGGGGAAGGTGAACGACTGGGAGGTTCGGAGGTCGCGCGGAGGCGTTTAATGGCCCAGTCCGCGCATGGTGGAGAAACGACTGCAGGGAAGGGGGGAAATGACTGGATGGGGAAGACGAAGGAGAGTCACGTGCCTGGCACGTGACCCAGGTGTGACCAGGAGAGAGAGAGAGAGAGTGAGGCAGGGTGCCACGTGGCACGCCCTGGAGCTGCCACATGGCACAAAAAAATTTCAGATTTTGGAGAGGAAAAAAGAGATAGAAGATGATGTCAGATCGAAAAATTTCCTTCATGAAAGTTGTTCGTCTCGACGAGATCTACAACTTTCATGAAGGACCCAGGAGAAAAAGAGGTCATCTGTGAGAAGTGGTATTTTTGGTGGTTCTCCATGTGTATAGAAAATCGGGTTTTTGGGATTTTGTATTTTTTTGGTGATTTTAGAGAGGACAAAATTATAGAAAAAATACGATAAAATACAAGAAAATTAATTATGTATTATTCTAATTTTTTGGATTTTTAATAAATAAGAAATTAGGAAAATAAAATAGAAGTCAGAATCACACAACTTTTGTACAGACCGACAACGGACACTTGGACTCAGTCAGTTTCTTTGATTTCAGTTTGAATATGGATTTGGATTTTTATGTCGCTTAATAAAACTTTCATCAAAGAACACAAATGCAGAATAAATAAAATTAAAAGGATTAATTATGTACATAAAAATTAGGTCAAAAATAGCAAAAAGTCAAACTGCGCAAAAGAGGCCCAAAACCCAACTTTCACAAATGAGCTCCGAATTTTACGAAATTAGTCTTGTTTTGAAGGTATTTGAAAATGGAGTACTTTAAAAGTGAATAGACCAAAATCGGACACTGTATGTGAGAGATATGCTCATTTTAGTCCGTCAGATGTGAAATTAGACTTTTGGATTATTTGACACTTATTGGGGTTAGTAATTTTTTGTATTTTTTATTTAATAAGGTTAGTAATATCTACACAATGGAGGTAGTTTTGGGTCAATTGGAGTTAGGATAAATTATTTACAAATGTGAGAAGTTAGCGGCTTTTTGGGCTGATTTACACTTGGGATTTTTAATGCAATTATGCATGATAGAATGCAAATATTATTTACACATGTATGAATGCTAATGATGCTTTGTTAATGATTAAATACGTGTGAATGTTGGGAACAAAGCATAAATGACCAATTTTAGCATGATGAATACGAGGTTCATCATACCCCTATACTTAGACCATGCTCGTCCCCGAGCATTAATGAATGAATGGCCTAGTTGAATATATCCCTGACTGTGCATGTGAATTTTCAAGGCTCAATTCATAGAAAACCCTTAATTTGAGTGATCCTAAAATTCTGGGTTCAACCAAGCTTTAATCAAAAGGAACCCAACTTCTCTAATTTTCAGACTCTCTGTTTATACATATAGTATAAGGATATGATTCTTAGTGTACTGCATTCATGAGAGTCAAGTCGAGACATCACCCAAAGTTCCAATCCAAGAGTCTCTCATCTAGACCTAATCCTCAACACTAGGGAATAAGTCTATTCTTGCTTCAGGCAACCGTCTCATTAGTTTGTCAGACTTGAAAGTGTATATGGATGGCCAGATGATGGAGGACATAGGATTGTGTCTAATTTTCTCTCCCTCACATTGGAACAAGGGGTCTCTCGAGTGCCTTTTTACTCAACACAAGCGAATTTTTAGATTTGTTGATCAATGTATCCGTCAAGAGAATTTGGAGTTGTCTGCACTTGTTTTTCTGGGAGTACACCGGGGTGTGTCTCTTTTGAGTATCTAAGATACCTTCGACACCCAGACTTGTAGCATTTACGATACAGAGCCCTTTTTAGGTGTCAGCCTGACTCCTTGGTCCTAATTAGCGTTTGGTCCAAGTGGATACTTTGAAAATGTTTGGAAGCGCTCGCCATTGGTGGAAGCTCATTTATAATTTGACTTGGATAATAGAGCTTTTCTTTGACATTTCATTTTCTTGGCTAGCTCCACTTCTTTTACCAAAAGTTGGCGCACACTGATCAACAACTTTCATTAAGTTTCAACACACCCAGGCACTTAGGTCAATATAAAAAAGATAGCATATGAACTTGTTCACATACTGGCTAGGATTTTGCTGACACTCAGGTTTTCTGAAGCCTTTATTAACTTTATCCCATCCTCGAGCATCATTAGATCGGATCTAAACTCAAATATCTAGTCTTAGTTCCTCAAGTGATATATCAACTCATCTCATCAATCATGTAGTTGTAGAAGTGATTTGTACTGATCATATTCTTTAAAGGTAGAGATGAAGAGTGCAATATAGCGCTCAAATCTTTCAAACTAGGGAAGTGTGGATTATTAAGTTCAAAAACCCTAATGACTAAGGCAGGCTAACTCAGACTCTCAAGATCTCAGAAATCAAGTGTCCTCAAAAATCCTCAAGCCTTGAGTGATAGTGAATGTGTCAGGAATATATCAACCAAGGAATGCATGAAATGCTTGATGAAATGCAAGATCATGATTGAATTTTTGTTTGTTTTTTGTTTTTTTTTGTTTTTTGTTTTTTTTGTTTTTTTAGCTTAAAAAACAGGTAATACACACTACTTGTACCCATCCTCGATGTTAGATAAAAACGATTAAAGTACGAGCTATGGATAAAGTAGATAGAATATATACAAACACCCCCCCTATACTTAGCTTGAGCTATGTCCCCATGGCACAAAGTGAAATGTAGACATAGCTCGTACGAAGTATAGATGGGTCAAAAATAAAAGAAGAGAAGCGATGTATAAACAATGGTAGAGGTCCCCCTATACTTAGGCTCAGGTCAGCCTAAGTATAATTAGATAATTACAGATGGGGAACGGGTAGATTTGCGGATGTATAAGATCAAGGAGATTTGTGACGGACCTTCTTGCGGGAGTGTAGAGGGAGATAGTATGGAGATGTGGAGTGTGATGAAGAGGGGCCCGATGAAGAAGACCAGCCATCGTCGGAGTCGTCCTCAGGAGAATAGTAGTCGTCTGCAAAGGATCTCCAACTTTTGTCGATCAGAGGTAAGTGCCCTTAGATCAGAGCTGTATCTATTGCACTTATCTGATGTACCACCTCAGGACCGGACGAGGACTCTCCAGAATCACCTGGTGTCTAAGGTCAAAGGTAACTTTCTTGGTCGGTTTGTTTCCTTGGGAAGTATTGGGAGGAAGTTGAACAGTCTTCATCTCCCTGTCTTGAGTAACCGATTTGGCATTCGTGAGTTCCTCATCAGATGAATCCCCGTAAAAGTCGACCAATTCTTGAAGGGTCATGCGCTGCTTCGGTCGAGGGAGATTGTTCCTGGTGATTTTGTGGTTTATGGCTGGGGGTGTTGATGTCACTTTCGGATGATCGTGAATTTTGGTGACATCGGATGTTTCCGGAGTCGGTTCCTTATATGGTTCAAGTATCTCATGAATTACTGCCGACTCAAAGATTGGACCACTCAAATAATCGTGATGATCTTCAATAATATGGTCCAAATCTTCATAAGCTCCAAAATCTTGATTTTTCCTAGGAGCAGTGATAGGGTGGTGAGAATCTGAAGTTTGTCCAACAGTTAGTCTTTTAGGTGACTCTCCTAGGGTTTGTCTCAATGTATCATGCGGAGATGTCTGATAATGTGAAATATAATTGTCGGTTTCAAGTTGGTTTTCCTCAGAGCATGTTGTGTCATTGGGGGTTTGTTCATCGTGGTCCGAGTCCGGGAACTTGATTTCCTGAGTCTCACAATCGACGATCGCCTTAGAGGAGGCTAAGAACGGCTTTCCTGAAATGATAGGAGACTCAGATATCCTTCCGGGGTGCTCAATGTCAAGGACCGTAAAGTCCACCTTATGTTCTTTACCTCAGAAATTTACGACGACAGAAACGATCCCCCACGGTCTTTTGGTAGATCGATCAGGTAATTAAATGATCGCCCTAGTCTTTTTCAGTTGTCCGAGTTTGAGTTGGTCAAAGACGGATTTGGGGAGGATGTTTAATGTGGAGTCGTCGTCTAACCGAACATGAGTGGATATTGAATCCTCAATTTCACATGTGATCCGAGTCAACCGCTTGACTTTGCGGCTTTTGATTTTATGATTCATCACCAAAGAACTAGCCATAGATATGACATGATATTCAGTCCTGGATCGTTTCTTGCCCGTCTTTTTGGGGTTCAGTCGACTCTTCGCAAATCTCTTAAGATCGGGCACATATTCTATGGCTTTGGTCAATGGAAGCTCTAAGATCAGACTCTTGCAAAATGCTTCCATTTCAGAATTGTCCAATTTTTTTGAATTTTCAAAATTTTCAATTTTTTTAGTATTTTCTGTAATATGGTCAGTCAGGGGGTCATAGGTCAGCGGTGGATGTGCTTGATTGTGATGATCCAGTGGTTCGCATGGTGGTGGCCTTACTTCTTCTGAATTCTGTATGGAACTGGATGAGATCATATATTATCTCTGTTAAAGTGTCTGCTCTATGATTAATCCGAGCAATCTCATCCTCAAACATCTCATAACTAGTGATTGAATAATCATTCTCCATGTATCGTAATTTTGGCATGTAACCTCGAGTAGAGTATTGATTGTTCATAAACATTGTGGTCTGGTCATGAGTTGTATTTCCTTGACTTGGGTTTTCTCGTGTATTGTCGAAGGAAAATTTATTGTACTCAAGAGGATGGTCATCCAAAGTAACCGGAAATCGTATTCTATTGTCAATATCGATTATTGTATTGTTCATCCTCAATTCTGGTCTCTCTCTTATGTCCATAAAATTGTCAGAATGTGAGAGAGGGCTATTTGAAGAAGAAGTGTGGTCATAGGGTGGGATGTATGGGCGGGAAGAGAATGATGGCTGAGGGGAACCTGATTTGAAGAGCAGGCTCCCCTGGGGAGTGTGAGAAGAAGAATATCGGGTCATAATCGTGGAGATCGGGAAAGAAGACCACTGTACCGACATCTTGTCAAGAGGGATGGAATGATCAGCGAACCACGATTTGCTTGCGATTGCAAGGTCTTTAACGCACACAAATCAAACACAAAACAAACACATTGATTCACCTACTCAACACTGGTGAAGGCACGTTAGGGTTCGGCCGCTTATCTTTTCAATTTTAATTTAATGACAAAACAGTCTTAAAAATTAAACGAAGCTGTTAGGTACTAAAATATTTCATAAAGACTGTCCCAAGTTCGTACAATTAGTTGCACCTACTCTCAGCCAATATAGGTGTAAGTACGGGCCGTTTAAACGGCTACCCGTGTTACTTGAGGACGGAGCCTTCTGCGGTGTCCTCTAAACCACCTACTCTGCTAAGGGAAGTCGGACCGTGAAACGGATACCCGAGACCCTCACAGAAAAGTAGGTAATTGTTTTTAAAATCAGTAGTCTGAATGAAGCACTTCGGTTTTTGGGCTCTTTCCTAAGTGTGCGATCTTGTCCTTACAAATAATGAGTGGGTTCCTCTCCACCAAACACAGATTAATTTTATGTCAATTTATTTACAGTCGCCTTGGTTAGCAGTCCCGGTTTTAAATTGAAGTTATCACTGAAGTTTATGTAATCACAGGAATTCACGCCTAACGAGCAGTCCCAATTCCGTTAAATCCTAAGTTGTAAAACTTTGAGAAAGGAGGATCAGAAAAGCCGATGCAAACGTAAATAATGATGCATGCTTAAGAGAAGGACTTACAGTGAATCCTCGCGTTCTTCATGCGGGATGCAAGACAAGAAATTTAATTTTACACTAAATGATATGCACAGAAAAAATGCTCTAAACAGATAGTTCTATTAGCGGGAAGAATTGATTGAGATTTTTGTCTAATGTTGAACGATCTACAGTGCGTTAAATTAGTGAGAGTGTGGCCTAAAAATTACGAGCACAATCAATGATAGAGAAATAAGCGGATATGTGCCTAAGTCCTATGCCACTCAAGTCGGGTCCCAACCACACAGAAGGGGTTGAAACAGACCCGACACACCACTGAAAAAGTTCAGTCTTAATTATTATAAGGGTCAAAGAGAGGGACCCTGAGAATAATGCATAAAGCAAAACCTAGTTTAAGCTCTCTCTCACAAAAATTGTAATTGAGTCTTCTTTGCAGATCCTTGATTTAATCTCAAAATTCCGCTCACAGAAGTCTGCAAAGAGAGAAATTGCAGTTAATAGATGGAGTAAGAGAGAAATGTAGAACAAAATGCAAAAAAATGACAAAAATTAATTTTACAGAAATTAATTACAAAAAATGATTTAAAACCTTAAAAATTCATCGCTCCCCAACAACGACGCCATTTGATGAACACAAAATCCGCCTCTTAATCGGTAAATTGTAGTATAGGAAGCGAATTTCGGTCGATCAAAAAAACGCAAACTTTGAATGTTGTGGAGTATTTTTACTTGGCAAGTGTATCAAGATCGAACACAGGGAACAGAGATTTTTAGTTGCACGATTTTAAATTAAATCAATTAATTAATAAATGCTCGAATAATTTTTGTGTTGATAAAATATACATGCAATGATGGAGATGCGATGCAAAGAAAATAATCAGAGACTATTAAGCCTAGGATCTGTGAATTAAAACGTGTTAATTCCTTCAAAAATATGATCAATAGATTCACGAAAGTAATCACAAATCAAGATGGAACTGACTTAATGCTTCAAGTTAATAAATTTATGCTCATAAAAATTTGAAGCAAAATATCCGGTCTTCAAATGCCTCCGATTCAAGTCCTCGAATAGTTGACAATAATCTTAGAGGAGTTGATCTAAATTAATCCCCAGAGAAATTTAATCTATTGAGAATAATCAATTAAGGCTTAATAAGATTAAAATCTCCATCTGAATTCCTGCAAAATAATATCAGTAAATTCTCAAGCACCAATATGTCAAAATTGAGCCTGCATGTCAAATGAGATCCTCGCATAATAATGATTAATAAACAACCTTAAATCTGTCCACAAATTATGCTAAATGATAGAGCACAAAAATAGCTTTAAAATGACATATTATACGCTAAAAACGGAGTTCGTATGGTAAAGATATGATGAAATGAAATTTCAGGGATTAAAGTGTAAATAAAACAAAGTTTTTCTTTCAAAATGGTCCCTGGAGGGGCTTATATGTAATTTTTGAAAGTCGGAGGGGCTCCTCTGCAATTTACCCCAGGCGGGGGTATTCTGGAACTTTAGAGGGCGTCCGTGCAAATTTCCCCAAGCGTACAGTCTCGGGTAAGGGATGTTGAGGCTCGGGCGGCCGAGCCTTAGGTTCGGGCCCGGGTCTAAGGTTCAGAGCCCGAACTAGAGGCTCGGTGGGGGAGGCGCGAGGCTCGATCAGGGCCGTTGAATCAAGATCCTCCTGCCGGATTCAACGGTGCCTGTACGTCGTGATGGAGGGCAGAGGCGGCCGGAGGAGGCGGTGCCGCCCCTCGGCCGACACATGACACGAGGGCAGCCCAGGTGCTGCTGGGCGGAGGCTCTAGCGGTCGGGACCGCGAGGCGGTGGGGCGGGCAGAGGTGATGGAGGCGGCGGGCTGTGCGTGGGCGAAGGCGAGGCGGAGGCGGTGGAACCGTGCACGTGGCCGATGGCAGAGGTGTCGCACGGGCGGCGAGGCGGAGGGCGTCGAGTATCAGCAAGGAAGAAGAGAAACTTGAAGCTTGAAGCTTCAGCCTTGGAAGAGTTGTAGTATCGATTAAGAGACAAAGGGGGAGGGATGGGTTCGCCTGGAGGGAGCGTGGGTGGCTCTGGTAATGGCTCGAGTCGCCGGCGTGCGACGAGCTAAGCAACTCGATAGGGGGCTGCGACAGAGCTCCTTGAAGATATGGATCTCGCCAAGTTCGGCTGATGTCACCGACATGAGGAAGAGAGGGCGGATGATCGAAGAGGAGGATGGTGGCGGAGATTTTATAGGAGATGGGTCGTCGTACGTTACGAGAGGGGAAGGTGAACGGCTGGGAGGCTCGGAGGTCGCGCAGAGGCGTTTAATGGCCGAGCCCGCACATGACAGAGGAACGACTGCGGGGAAGTGGGGAAACGGCTAGATGGGGAAGACGAAGGAGGGTCACGTGCCTGGCACGTGACCCGGGTGTGACCAGGAGAGAGAGAACGAGGCGGGGTGCCACGTGGCATGCCCTGGAGTTGCCACGTGGCACCAAAAAATTTCAAATTTTGGAGAGGGAAAAAGAGATTGAAGATGACCTCGGATCAAAATATTTCCTTCACAAAAGTTGTTAGACTCGACGAGATCTACAACTTTCATGAAGGACATGGGAGCAAAAGAGGTCATCTGTGAGAAGTGATATTTTTGGTGGTTCTCCATGTGTATAGAAAATCGGGTTTTTGGGATTTTATATTTTTTTGGTGATTTTAGAGAGGACAAAATTATAGAAAAAATACGATAAAATACAAGAAAATTAATTTTGTATTATTCTAATTTTTTGGATTTTTAATAATAAAAAATTAGGAAAATAAAATAGAAGTCAGAATCACACAACTTTTGTATAGACCGACAACGGACACTTGGACTCAGTCAGTTTCTTTGATTTCAGTTTGAATCTGGATTTGGATTTTTGTGTCGCTTAATAAAACTTTCATCAAAGAACACAAATGAAGAAGAAATAAAATTAACAGGGTTAATTATGTACATAAAAATTAGGTCAAAAATAACAAAAAGTCAAACTGCGCAAAAGAGGCCCAAAACCCAACTTTTACAAATGAGCTCCGAATTTTACGAAATTGGTCTTGTTTTGAAGATATTTGAAAATGGAGTTCTTTAAAAGTGAGTAGACCAAAATCGGACAATGTATGTGAGAGATATGCTCAATTTAGGTTGTCAGATGTGAAATTAGACTTTGGGATTATTTGACACTTATTGGGGTTAGTAATTTTTTTGTATTTTTTATTTAATAAGGTTAGTAATATCTACACAATGGAGTGGTTTTGGGTCAATTGGAGTTAGGATAAATTATTTACAAATGTGAGAAGTTTCGGCTTTTTGGGTTGATTTACACGGGATTTTTAATGCAATTATGCATGATGGAATGCAAATATTATTTACACATGTATGAATGCTAATGATGCTTTGTTAATGATTAAATGCGTGTGAATGTTGGGGAACAGAGCATAAATGATCAATTTTAGCATGATGAATACGAGGTTCATCAACATATCACTTCCAAAGTACATTTGATGATATCAAGACTATAGAGACATACAAACCCTAGGGTTGTAGATCTATTGCCTATTTAGTGGTCATTCCTCATTATTATGAGGAAACTTACACATTGCAACCACATACATTATGTGTCCAACTGCAAGTACAATATCTGGATCATGGGTCCAATCCATGATATCATACCGGTTATTTAGTATTGTATTGAGTGGGTTTAATGAAGGATTATATGAAATAAGAAAATTGCATGTGTATATATTTATATATATACATATTTCACTTTGATTTAGGAATTTTTATATCAAAATTGTCTTGCCTTTTCAACACTGAAAATTCATTCCCTTAATCACTTTCAATGTAAAAGATATACTTACCATTATATCTCATCAAGATCTGGGATCTCCTTCCTTATCTTTGTCACATCCCAATAATATGAGAATCTGTACTCCGATAAAAAGAAGCAGGAACACATTCCGTCTTGCAAGTCCAACTTGCATTTCCCAATTCGGTCTTTAACATCCGAGTCCACCACCCCTAAGGCGATGTTGACCCGTCATTAATTGAACCAACCGTCAATTGGAATAGTACTCGCTATGCACAATCCAATATCGCCCCAAACATATGAGGATCCGACATTGAGGTCACTATGCATACGGCCTTACTCTTTCGAGAAGCAAAGATCCCGATACAGATGCGCTTGCATACATGAGCTGTCACTTCGGACAAGCCTCTCCTACATATAATCCCTGGGGACGGAACCCTCCGCCTTGACGGGAGACCATGGATGTCACTTATGTGATCCTCCATATTATATTCAAATTCTAAATAATCATTATGAATCATATTCATTATGATTAATTCTTCCAAGGGAAATGACATATCTATTTATAATAGAATGTCTTAATTTTAATTGGATTCCAATTAATCTAATCATATTAAATTAATGATCCAATTAACATCTAACAAATAATTTTTATTGTTACTTGAATTATGGTATTATCTCAAATACGTATTATTTTGAATTTTAATAATTAGAAATACATCATGATTTCTTAAGCATTATACTAACCCTACCCGCTATCATGGGCAGTACCGACGGTAGTGGGACAGACCGCACACGGTGCAACCTGCTACCCCAACGCTCCCCGACTAGACACCATATCCACCTCACTTCTTGATTGGCCCGAGTTTACTTTTCACAAATCTTTTGAGGACATAAAAGTGTTCTATGGCCTTTATTAAGGGAAGATCTAGAATCATTTCCTTAGCAATCATTTCCCTAACTGTAGGGTCTAATTTTTAAGTCTTTCATTTTCGATTTTATCATATTTTCTAGTTTTTTTTATTTTTTTAATCTTTTCAAGATTTTTGATTTTTTATTGTTTTTTATAGGTGAAGGAGGAGTAGGAGGATGTACAGATTCTAGATTAGAAGGATAGGGAGGTAGAATGGATTCTGGTTGTACATAGTGTGTGTGTTTCCTTGTATCCTCTAGATTTTCAACATCGAATTTTCTTATTTCATTCTCCACTTCCATACGTGAGCTGGCATAAAATGAACTCAGTCGGTAGATGCCTTTTTTAAATTTATCCTCAATTAATTCATATTTCTAATAATCCTAGAAATGTCATCCTTAAAAAAATCCTCATGACAAATCATGAGAGTAGTTTGTTCAATTGGAGGATACTGCTGAGAAACTGAGGTCTCATACTCAACATACCTTGACTCTAACATGTAATGCTGGGTCGAGTATAGACCATTTGTGTGGCAGAAACTTCTTGGATCCTCATGTGGTGGAGTCAATAGACAGAGGCTTTGTAGATTGATCTCTTGATTCTAGTCCCTTGTATGTGAAGGCTCTCCTAATGGGTGGTATGAAGGACGATCAATGCGAGCTTGATCACTACGGTCAATCAAATCTGGAAGATCATAACGGGCAGGCCTCTCCGTTGGTTTTTTATATCGACGAAGTTATATCCAAGGGCCAAGTCAGAATGTACATGTGTAAATTGTTGCCATGTCCCAACATTCATATGAGGAGTGAATGATGTCTATTGGGAAAAATAATTCTGTCAATCATCTGTCGCAACAATGGATTTCTCTTCATGTGGTTCGTTAATTGCAACAAGCCCCAAAGAATATTGTGAAACAACTCGGGATGGAAGTGGATAAGGCCTGTGAGAATATGAGGTAGGTGAGAAACGTGAAGAAGTGGAGAAGTCATTCGGAGTTTTGACTTCATAGTTGGAATGAGGTAGAGGGTATATGGATGTATGAGATGAAGAAAATGGTCAGTAAATGGTCGAGGAGAAGGGACCCGAGGGATCTGAGTATGATGACCAATATCTTGACATCTTTAAGAGAAATGATGAATAGGAAGCATATCAAGGTAGAAAACGTGCAAGTGCACAGATAACATACAAATAGACAAACACAAGAGCAAACCTTAGTTTCACCAACTCAACATAGTGATGGTCGCAAAAGTATGATAGTTTATCTTTTTAGTTTTAGTTAAGTAGCAAAACAATATATTAGTTTATTTACGCAAGATTAAAATGTGGGTTTTTGGCACTATCCTAGGGTTGCATCCTCACCTCTCAACAAGTAAAATATATAATGCGTACAATGTGGAGTTTGCTCTCCTAAAAACAATAGTTAATTTTAGTCAATTTTTTGATCAAATTTGGTTAGAAATCCCGATTTTAAGTAAGATTATCACTTAATTAAATCCACCAAACAAAGCATGCCTAACGATCAGTCCCGATTTCCTCTTATCCTAAGTTATAAAATCAAATAGAAGGAGATTGTAAAAGTCGATACAAAATCGAGAAAAATGATTAAATGACAATGATTCCCAGCTCTCTATATGCAGAATGCTATACATAATTTGAAAATTTTTACATTAAATGAAATGAAGGTGATGAACCACACCTAGCAGTAACTTCTATTAGTAAGGAAGAATTTGATTTAATTTGATTAAGTAGAACATTCTAAGGTGTGTCTTATTAAATGTGAAAATATGTGGTCCTAGATTTTATGAGCACAAGCAGGCATATAAAAATCAAATAAAGCTCTAATAGCTGCAAGTGCATGTCTAACCAACGAGCAATTCAAGTCGATCCATGATAAGCCGCAAAATCGCCCCTTTAAGAGAGTGTTTTTAGCACTCTGGATCATCATCGTAGTCGGGCCAATTCGAGTCATCAAAAGATCCTCTCATTTAAATATATGCAAATGATAGATCCAAATGAGATGATCATAAAGTATTTTACTTGGCAAGAAACCAAGGTCGAACTCAGGGACACGAGCCTCTCTCGTATTAATCGGATTTAAGTCTATTTAACTAAGTGTTGAGTCGAAGCATATTTATAGGTCAAATTATGCAGAGACCCAACAATGCATTAAAAGTAAACATGCATTTTTTTATCAATTTTTATCATGCAAATAAATATACATGCAAAACGAATGATATGCCCAAAATGATAGTCACTTGAGCCGTAAGAAAATTACGAGTCAAACTGAGTTGAAATAAAGAAGCACTCTACAAATATAAAGCAAGTAGGCATGATAAATGAAGAAAACATGACACTTAGATAATAAAATAATACACTACTGATCATAGTGTCAAATCTCAAATTGAAGCATGCCATAATAAAGATGATGAGAGGAGCATCAAAATGAAACTGAAATCAACTCGATTGGAGCTACGTAGCTCAAGATATGCAACAAAGAAAGCAAGGGCATAACTGAAAGGAAACATGAAAAGATAACTACAAAAAGGTCCCTAGGAGGGACTAAAATGTAATAAAAACAAGGCGCGAGTCCTTCCCTGTAAATTCACCAAACGCGCGGGGACCTCTTTGTAAATTTGAAGAAATTCGTGGGCTGCTCTGCAAATTACCCAGATGCGCACGTGCCAGGAACGACGTGCCATCCAGGTTCAGGGGAAGGCTTGGCAGAGGCTCGGAGACGCTTCGGCTTGGCTCGTATGTCAGGCTCGGGCTGCTGCAGGTTCGGAGCTGCTTCGGCTTGGTTCGGTGCTGGCTCGGGAAGTCCAGACCTGGAGGGTCGATCGCTGAGGGTCGGGGAAGCTCTAGATCTGACACGTGGCCGGCTGGAGTCCATCCGATCATGACGATCGGGCGGCTGCTGTGCGATCATGGAGTGTCGACTTTGGGCCGTTGGATGGTCGCTGAGAGAGGACCATCCAACGGCAGCTGATTCTCCTCCCTCGTCTGCGTCTGGCGGCGGAAGCAGAGCTCCGGTGTGCGAGCTCCAGCTCCGCCACACCGTCCTGGGCACAGTGGAGCTCGCCCGAAGCTCCTGAAGGTCTGTCGATGAAGCTGGGAGCTCGGGCGAGGTGATGGATCTCCTAGCGTGACTCATCGGAGCGAGGATGACGACTGCAAGGTCGATGAAGTAAGCTCCGGCAGAGCTCCGGCCATTGACGCTTACGAAGACCTGCAGCGTTAGTAATACATAGCCGAAGCATATAGAAGTGCATGCGGGAAACGTGGAGTGAAGTGAGAGCTCTGAGTTACGGAGAATGTGGGGAGCTCGGAGCTCCTCCGCTTCGCGGCGGAGGAGGTGGGTCGGAAGCGATGAGGTATGGAGGAAGGAGGAGGTGAGCGGAAAGGGGTGCGCGTGAAAGGGGAAAGAGCTGCGAAGCTCGAGAGGTGATAATGGCGAAAGGGGAGTACGTGAAAGAGGCTAAGAAAATTATGCAAAAGGAGAAGAAAAACAAGAGAAGATCAGAGATCTTACCTGGGTAATGGCGGGTCGAAGGGCATGTGCTTGAGCTCCAAAAGGAGCTCGGGGTCTTCGCAACATGCTGGGCGGCCGTCCCAGATAGCTCAGGCGACGCTAGGGTGCCGCAGCTCCGCCTTGTTCGGCGGAGGGTCTCACCGGGGGAAAAGGGTCGTCTTCGCTCGATCTTCTCGCCCCCCTGTCACAGGGAGGCGGAGGAGGGCTGGGCCCCTCCCCGCGTAAAGGTGGACCCCGGTGAATGGTGGGAGGGGCGGAGTATTTGAAGGGCGATGATGGCGGAAGTGGGAGTGGTCGACGTGGGTTTAGAGGGCTATAGGGGGCGACTGGAAGGTCATCGAGGTTCGTGGGGTGATGCGCGGGATAGAGGGAAGAGTGGGGAAGACCGAGAGGTGGTTGGCGATGGGAGAAGTCAATTGTGGCGGCAAAGAAAAAGGAAAGGGGAAGGGTGTGCGCGAGCTGGATCGTGGGAGAGAGAGAGGCTGCTGGAGGTTGACGACGACCTGAAGCCGTTGGATCTGGAGATCCAACGGCTGTCGTTGATGCGCGAAGGGATGGTCGCGATCAAATCGATGGCGATGGGATCGAAGGCAGCTGGGTTGCCTCGTGTCGGATTGAGAGAGCGACGCGAACGGAGGGAGCTAATGCGAAGGAGGTTTTGATCAGAGGGCTGAAAATAAAAGAAGATCTAGCGGCTCAGATCAGAGAATTGAGGCGTGATCGGATGGTCTTCAATCCGCCACGTGTCGTGCTCTGCGCTAGGCGCTGACGAACGATGATGATCAGAGATGAGGATGATCAGACGGATGAAACGAATGGTGAGCGTGGAAAGCCTGGAGGCGTTGGATCTCAGGAGGAGATCCAACGGCTGGAAGATGAGGCGAATGAGACAAAGGGGTCGGGCCACGTGGCGCCCCAAGAATGGGCCACGGTGATGAATACCCATTCATCACTCTTTATTCTTCTATTTTAGCTACAAAAACCTTTGCAAATACATGTAGATATGTGTAAATACAAATAAATACCAAAAGCATGCATTGTGTAAAATCCTATAATTAGCATGTTTTTGTGCACAAAATAAAAGAATAAAGAGCAAAAAGAAAAAGAGGGAAATATTTAGAATAAATATTGAGCAACCTAACCCAAGGAGGGCTCAGCATGGGCCTGACCGCATAAAAGCCAAAGTAGAGGGAGATAGGAGCTCATGTGTATATACTTCTGTAAATACATATTTTCCTCACCCAAAAATATGCCTGTACATATTGTGTGTATACTTTATTAAAGAAAACAAAATAAAAAGATAAAAATCAAAAATTCAAAAATACCCTTCTTTCACCATGTGTATAGACCATCATCTTGTATTTATTTAACCCTATAAATAAATAAAATTATTTTCTAAACTTTTTGTAAATATTCTATGTTACATATTGTAAATATATAAAATAACAAGAAACAAAACAAAAATCAAATAAAAATTACAAAATTGAAAATACAAAAATACATTGTATAAATACCATGTATATAAATGTATTCAACCATTTATTTCACCCTTGTATATAAGTGATAAAAATAAAATAAAAATATTCTTTTATTCCATATTTCATGTTGTAAATAAATAAAATACAAATTGAGCATAAAAACACATAAAAATAACAAATAAAAAATCAAAAATAAAAATCCATATAGTGTACATATACCTATATACATAGCCACCCTATTTTTATTTCCAAAAATTAATTAAAAATCACCAAAAAATAGAAAAAAATAAAAGAAAAATATTTCATGTTTTGAGTTTTCTTTAATTCGGCCGATTTCTACCCTAAAATAAATAAACAAAAATCGGGCACACGTGGCCGCTCCTGATTGGTCCACGGGGGACTGTTGACCCCGGTCAACTCCCCCGCGGACTCCTTCCTATTCTGGACCACGCGCGCCGCCCCGCCTTCTCTGATTTTCCCACGCGTCTCCAGGCTGTCTCCCACGCATATCCCATGCCCGGATTCTTCGCCGTTCATCCCTCTCCCTCGCCGGATCCTTCGCCATCAAATCAACGCCTTCCTTAGCCGTCGGCCCTCAACCCTAATCGACGCTGTCACCTTATATATTCGCACCTCCGCCGCCTCCGCGCCCCATCTTTGGACCATCTCCTTCTTCCCAGTGACCTCCATTGGCACCGCAAGAGTGACAGCGAGCGTTCGCCTTTGTTGCAGTGAGGCGAGGAGGCGATTCCACTGATCCGGCGAACTCCGCCGCCACTGCTCCGCCACCCGCGTCGAGCATCGAGCCTCAGGCCTTGACGCCCTTCGAGGCTACGACCAGGAGCAAGAACAGCTCCAGCACAGTCTACTGCAGCCACCAGGTAATCAATTAGCTCTTCTATTTCTTCCAATTTTCGATTTCGCCCAATTCCTACCTCCGACGCATTTCTCCGATTCCGACCATCTCGCGCTACATCTCGACCATCCGAACCGACCATCATCTTCACCGTTCCCTCACGCACCTTCTACGCACTTTCACTCAACCCAGATCGCACAGGATCTGGGAGTCGAGCTCCACCGTCTCCGCCTCGCCGGAGCTCGTCCGCCCCATAGCACCGTCCACCTTCACCCCGCCTTCTTGGGTCGAGGCATTTTGCCCTCGACCCGCGAAGCTTCTTGTCCACTTTGCAGGTCCAAAGGAGGTGTCTGAGCCTCCAGTCCATTCAAGACCAGAGCTTCGCGCCGCTAGGCCTCGCCGGAGCCCCTCCAGGGCTCGGCTGGGCCATCGGCCATCACCATCAGCTGCGGAAAGTCACCAGGAATGTGTTCCGATCAGTAGCAGCAGCTGAGGAGGACCGGAGTCCACGCACGAGGCCGGCGAAGTTCGCCGGCCATCAGTTCTTCCTCCATCTTCCAGAGCCGTCCGATGAAGCCCTCGCTCCAGTTCTGATCGTGTCCGTCCATTCTTCGAGGAGCAGCGACCATTCGATCATCCGGAGGAGCCATCTGGACCGTTGCAGCCGAGGAGAGAGGCGCAGGAGCCCAGCACTGCTTGATCTTCCACGTGGCCTCCCTCGGACCGTCGATCGAGCCCAAGAGCCGAAGAAGTAAAGCGCCATCCGTTCCTAGCCGTCAGATCACCCACGTGGCGCGCATCCGACCGTCGGCTAATAAAGGGGTAAATATCGTAGGCCCCCCTCGTAGTTTGTTATTTTACTTCTAGTCCTGTAAATAATTTTAAAACTTTATTTACGAAGGGTTATTTGCATTATGGACCTTGCGCTTTATTTTAATTGCATGTATGCCCCTGTGTGTGAGTGACCACGTGCGTCGTCACGTGTGTATCTGGGCTTTTTGCATAATCAATCCTGTAGTTCTGGTTGTTATGAATTGAAAGAATATTTTTGAGAAATTACATTTATGCCCCTGTGAGCATTGTTTATGCGCATGTGCGTTATTTATTGGGCTTTTTGCAACCATGTCCCTGGGCTTTTGATACGAGTTATCAAAAGGCCCTAAGATTTGGTTTTTATTACATTTGGGTCCTTGAGTGCCCCAGGCACGTGCTTGGCACGTGTTTTGCTGGGTATTTTGCACCAGACCCCCAGAACTTTTGGGTATTTGCACTTAGGTCCCTGTGCACAGTGCCCTCTTCTTCATTTTTGAATAAATATCAAACGACCTCCAAATCCAATGAAATTTTGACACATGGCTCCTGCCATGGTGTAGGAATTTCTATGATTTTTGGGGACATTTTTGATTTCATTTATTATTTTTAAAAATTCAAAAACCCCTATTTTTGCTACTGTTTGACTTTAAAAATACCAAAAAAAAATATAAAAACTTCACCAAAAATTCTAAAAAAATTAGATACTGTTTCTTGCTTGTTGATTGATTTTCTAGCCAATTTTGGCTACTTTTCATCAATTAAAAACCCTAAAAATTGAAAAACCCCTAAAAACTCATAAAAATTATAATAAATAAATTAAAAATCCAAAAACAATAATTAGGGTGCCTAAATTTTCCTTATTCTTTCTAGATTATAGGAAAATTACCTTTAGGGCTTTTTGAGATCCAAAATTATTTTATTTTTGGGTCTTAAGCCTTGCTGGACAGTACCCTCTGTTTTTCGCATTGTTTGATTTTTAATAAATAATTTACCCATTAGAAAAATTCCAAAAATTCACCAAAAACAGTAAAAAACTTAAAAAACATAAAAACCATTTTTCCTTAATTTTTACATCATTTCTTGTGTGTTTAATAAATTGTTGAAGTTGCCTTGCATTCATTTTATTTCATTTTCTCAGCATTTAAAAAAAAAATCTAAAAAATTATAAAAACAAATAAAAACACTAAAAAAGATTCTCTCTTGGATTCCTGACTACATCGTAGGCCGCAAGGCCAATCTGTGCTCCTTGTGTTCGACCCTGGGAGCTATACCAGGTTAATCCTATAGCAGGACCACTTCTCTGTGTTTCATTGATTTTATCTTCATTTGTGGTTCATTTTCTTGATTGATACGTTCGGAGTGACTGAGGTCGCAACGACCTACATTTTCTGTACCTTTACCTCTGTCTTTCGGACGGTCATCAGAATGGCGCCGTTGCCGGGGAGCACGGCTTTGTAGTCATTTTTCCATATTGTCTCTCTTAATTATAACTGTTTTCTGACACTCTCTTTTTCTAATTTTTGTGCGAGGTACTGCGTGGAGAACTTGGAGTACACTTTTTGAGGACCCGCACGGGAAGAAGAGCAGGAAGAGAGAGAGAGGAGAAGAGATTTTCTATTTAGAGAGAGAGAGAGAGAACAATGTTGTTGTAATAACTTAGACTTTGAACTGTGGACATTTGTAACTTAGCGGGTCTGTTTCGCCGAGCACCGTGTGCTCGGGGGACCCATTTGGATTTTCGCGGCTTTTATCGTGGTTTTTATAGCTAGCTGCCTTTTCCGGTGTTTCTCGCGGTTTTAGCCCCTAGACATAGGAATTTTGATTGATTGTGACGTAAATTTTTAAGGCCCAACACCTAATAGAATATCTGTTCCTATAGAACGTAATTGGACCTTACTAAAATTAATTGAAAAAGTTAGTTTAATTGGATTTGAGACCACGTGCCGTGAGGAGTCACATACAGCGCTGGCAGGACCCGTTGTGGCGGGCACCGAGTGACTCCCAAGATCGGACTCCGGACTCGATTCGGTTAGCTAACTATTGTTCTTCACGATCAATAGAAATTGCTCATCTAGGACTCGGTTTTTCCCGCTGCATCATTTAGGTAGTTTTATTTCTGTCTTTAAATTCTGCGCGGATCACTTGCATGTAGAGTGCTGGAGACAAGGTACGCATTTCTTTCTCTGCATGCATCATTGATTTCTTCGCGCATCGGCTTTTTCGTCTTCTCCCTCTGTTTTTGGCTTAATCATCAGGAGAATCGGAAAAAAACCGTTAGGCCGCTTGTATTTATTTTGAAAAAAAATTAAAAAGAAAAACAAAAAAAAAATTGGGACTGGATAACATTATTGACCCTAAAAGACACTCACATTAAAAATTTGTCTTGGGGAGAGCAACCCCCTCATTGTATGGTTTGGATGCGCGAGAGAGTGACCCGCACCCTAGGTAGAACCCTCCGGTGTTATTTCTAGCTGACTACCGACTCTTCCGTGCGGGCCAGTCGGTTGGAGTAGCATCGGGTATCCTAACAGGTCACGTAAGCGCTCTGATATCTTGCATGTTCACCAAATAAAATTGACAAGATAAATTGACCGATCTTTCACGGTCTTCAGATTGTGTTGCGTTGGTGAACCGGGGGTTTGCTTTGCGATCATATTTTCTCCAGATCCCATCCGCCCAACTCGCCAAGATCAAGATGATGGGTAGACGATCTCTTAGGCAGCCTCTGGCTGCACCGCTTTCAGGCGCGTCTACTCCATCATCTAGGTTGGCCCGTGAGAGTCAAGACCAGCTCTCCGGGCCCGAGTTCGATTCCACCCTGTTCCCCCTCGATCCCCTTTCTTCTGCTACTGAGAGACATGAGCCCGAGGAAAGACGAATTAATTTGACAGAACCTGAGTTAGGCTCATCTGATTTTGCAGACATCCCTATGGCTGGAGCCGGCAGTTCAGACGATCGCCAGCCCGAACATTTCGTCTTAGACCAGGGAGCGATTAACTCCACCCTGATCGCGTCATTAGAGACAGTTCAGCAACAGTTACGCGATCAGGGGGCTTTTATGATCGAGATGAGGAGGGAGTTGGAGAGACTCCGAAGAGAGCGAGACGAGCCGAGCGAGCCGGAGGACATTCCTGACGCTGATGCAGAGGCAGCAGCCGCAGCAGCAGCTGCCGCAGCAGCGGCAGCCGCCGCCGCAGCAAGACCGATGCGGGAGCTTCACAACCCCGGATCTACACTGATGCACCAGTGGGTGGTGATACCTGCTATAGTGGGGGATTTCAAGTTCCCTCCGAACACCCTGCAGATGCTTCCTCATTTTCACGGACTCGCCACTGAGGAACCCCACCTCCATCTCCAGGAGTTTCTGATGATCTGCAGCACTGTCCACGACCGTCGTGTGGACCAAGATACGATTCGGATGATGGCCTTCCCTTTTTCACTGGCAGATAGAGCAGCCGCCTGGCTGAAACATCTAGGGAAGTTTGTTTACACCTGGGATCAGCTCCGCACCGAGTACTTGAACAAGTACTATCCACTCGGGCGGACGAATGCAGCAAGGTCCCTGATCAACAACTTCTCCATGCTCCCTAACGAGCAATTTCACGAGGCATGGGAGAGGTTCAGAGAGCTTCTGGATAGATGCCCACACCATGACATTTCGAAGCCGAACCTAGTTCAGAGCTTCTTTAGTGGGCTGACGCCAGAGCTTCAGGGTCTGGTGAATGCTTCTTGCGGCGGGTCCTACTTTGCCAAGGACCACAACCAAGTCTGGGCCATCTATGAGGAGATGTCCGAAAATTACATGGTGATGTCCCAGACTCGGTTGTACACACAGAGATCTCAGCAGCCGCCAGGACCCGTGCAGTATCAGCGGATAGCACGGGTTGATGCAGGTCCATCCAGTTCGTCCACAGTTGCAGCCGCGCAAGCAGAGTCGGCCGCTGCGGACATGGGGATTATCAGCGAGAAGTTGGACCGCATGGAAATAATAGAGAAGAAGCAGTGCCAGGGCATAACTCAGATGGAGGAAATGGCACAAACTCTGAGCGACATGAAGACCCAGCTCTTGTGTCTTCAGGAGGCACAGACGGCTCCTCAGCCCCGTCTTCTGTCGCGAGGCGATTCCGGCGGCAGCCGCAGCTCGTCCCAGCGCTCCAGCTCCTTGCAGCAGCCTAGACAAGTTCACCTTGTACAGGCGGAGCCGTACCAGCAGCAGCAGCCCTCTTACCAGTCACCACCATCTCCAGACTTACAGATGGTGGTATATCAGCCGGATCAGCCTCTGGATGTACTCCCACCAGCCCCTTACGATGCGGAACCGTTGATGGATGTCAACGGGATTTGGTATGACCGTCCTCAGCCTGGAATCCGACGAGACCATCCCGGATTCAGGTGGGGGAATGGGGGTAACCAGTCCCAACAGCAGCCAGCCGGTCAGGGAGGGCAGTACTCCCAGCAGAGAGATCACCAGCAGCCCCCAGCATACCAGCCATCATCCTTCGTACCTCGTCCCTACCAGCAGCAGGGACAGAATTGGAGACGTGAGCAGCAGGCTCACCAGCAGCAGCATCAGTCCTCTTACCCCTCTCAGCCGCAGCAGCACCAGGTCCAGCAGCCTCATTACCAGAGAGGCAACCCGTCGGGCTCCCATGAGAGCCCCGCCATGGATGATCTAGCCCGTCTCTTCACAGAGCAACAGGCTACATTTAGACGGGAGATGGACGAGTTCCGCCAGGAGATGCGGGACCTGATGAGAGGGAAGGCCGCCATCCCTGCACAGATTGAGCCTAACCCGAATAACTTGAAGAGGAAATCTGAGCAGGTAGTTCACACTGAGCCTACCACTTCTAGTGACTCATTTGATGTTATCTCGTCGGATCTATTTGATGCTGATTTTGTCACACTTAGGAGCGGTAGAAGACCAGCAGGAGGCGCCTCATCTGAGCGACAACGCGAGGATTCATCTAGAGCGCCAGATGAGGAAGAGGAGAGCGGTACTGAAGCCGCACATGATGATGACGGTGGTACTGATGCCACCCGAGATGCTGATTCCACTGGCGGTACTGAGGCCGCCGTTTCACCACATCGAGGAGGTGGTACCGACGCCACCAGCAGAGCCGAGCCAGCCCGCGGTACTGAGGCCGCAAGACGTCTAGTTGTAGAGCCAGCTAGAGGTGGTACTGAGGCCACCAACATCTATTCTAATAGAAATGTTGTCTTTCCTCGCATGAATGTATCTCAGAACTCTGATTTGAATAAAGGAAAAGGTTTAGTTTCTTCTGATCCCACTATGGTGAATGATGTTTGTGAGGATCAGGTCATCGAACCGTCTAGGCCTATTCCTAGTCCTTCATCTGAGAAGGACCCTGTGATCCCCTTTCCTAGAGCCCTTGAGTTGGGGAAGGGGAAGAAAAAAGAAAAAGACCCAAAAAAGAGAGAGCAGGAGGAGTTCAGCCAGGGCATGATAGACCGATTTCACATCCAGCTGACCCTCAATGAGGCTTTGCAGCACATTCCTCTTCTTCAGCGATCCCTAAGAGATAGGACCACAGTCAGGAGGAAGAAGAGGAGCAAGACCGCAGAAATTCATGTGCTAACAAAAGCCACGTGTTACGCGATCCAGAACCATCTGCCGACTAAGAGGCCAGATTTAGGGGCCCCGTATGTCAGATGTCAGATTCGTGAGCAGAGGTTCGACCGCACTCTATTAGATAGCGGATCGTCGATCAACCTTCTTCCGGCAGCCCTTCTCGACCACTTAGAGTTGGGCACTCTTAGACAGAGCAGGACATACCTTCAGTTTGCTGATCGGTCTGTCAAGAAGCCAAAGGGGTTGTTGCGAGACGTTGTCGTCACGATTCAGGGTTTGCAATTCCTCGTGGATTTTGTCGTACTGGACATGGAGACCCCTGACTCGTTGACCGATTCCCCCATCATCCTCGGTCGCCCGTTCTTGGCCACAGCCAAGGCAGTGACTGACCATGACAGTGGGAAGGTATTCTTTCGCGTCCAGGGCGAGAGTATACAAATAGAGACGGTTAAGGACCACAGAGCCAGAGCTAGATCCCGCTCACAGAGCAGTACAGATTCAGAGCAGCTGACAGATGCAGAGCCAGACATCCACCAGGACTGTGATTTTGTGATCACAGATGATGAGGCAGCTTGGGCAGATCCTGCAGCACAGACCATCCTCTCATATTCAGATACAGCTGATGCAGAGATGATAGCAGAGGATAGTCTGGAGAGCACAACCCTGGTTCAGGATACTATTGAGTCAGCAGAGTCGGACCTTGATCGCGACACGATTTCCAGTGATGGTGGTACTGAGGCCACCCTGCTATACGGTGGTACTGATGCCACCTTGTTCTCCGGTGGTACTGATGCCACCGAGTCTGACATAGATCCCTCGGATTCAGAGTCTGATTGGGCAGATTGTGATGATCAGATGCCAGATCTGGATCCACCTGAGCCTATAGATGAGGAGGAGGTAGAGGCAGAGCAGATCAGAGACAATGCAGAGGACCCGCCTTCTCCAGATCCAGTTTGTGAGAGTTCGTTAGCATTTTCCCAGGCAGATTTGGTAGAATTGTCAGCATACACACATCTTCTTCAGAAGCCAGATTTGCCAGCACCCAGCTGTCCAGAGCTAAAGCCGCTCCCTACTTCGTTGAAGTATAGATTCCTTGCGGGAGAGTCTGAGATGTACCCAGTCATCATCTCTGCCGATCTGACTGGAGAGCAAGAATCCCGTCTGATGGAGGTTCTTGAAAAGAACCGCAAGGCAATTGGATGGAGCGTAGCAGATCTCCATGGGATCAGTCCCTCGTTGTGCTCCCACCATATCTATCTCGAGGAAGGGGCAAAGCCGTCGCGTGAGTTCCAGCGGCGACTGAACCCCAACCTAAGAGAGGTTGTTATGAAGGAAATATCAAAATGGTGGAGTGCAGATTTTATTTATCCCATTTCCGACTCCAAGTGGGTTAGCCCCTTGCATGTGGTGCCTAAGAAGACGGGCATCACGACTGTGATCAGTGAGTCGGGAGAGGAGATTGCTACACGGGTACCCACCTCTTGGAGGGTTTGTGTTGACTACAGGAGACTCAACCAGGCCACCAAGAAGGACCATTTCCCCCTGCCTTTTATTGATCAGATCATAGAGAGACTGGCAGGGAAGAGCCATTATTGCTTCCTAGATGGGTACTCGGGCTACAACCAGGTGGCCATCGCTCCTGAGGATCAGGAGAAGACCACCTTTACCTGTCCCTTCGGTACTTACGCTTTTCGACGCATGCCATTCGGGCTATGTAACGCCCCTGCGACTTTTCAGAGATGCATGCTGTCAATATTTTCGGACATGGTAGGGGAGTGTTTGGAGGTCTTCATGGACGACTTCTCGGTTTACGGCGACGGTTTCGATTCCTGTCTTGATTGCCTAGACCGAGTGCTCCAGCGATGTATTGATACCCGCTTGGTTCTGTCTTGGGAGAAGAGTCACTTCATGGTGACTCAAGGGACGGTGCTTGGCCACATCATCTCCAACAGAGGCATGGAGGTTGATCCGGCCAAGGTCGATGTCATTAGGAAACTCACACCGCCGTCCAATCTGAAGCAGTTACGGTCATTTCTGGGGCACGTTGGTTTTTATAGGAGATTTATTCATGATTTCAGCAAGATTGCCCGACCGTTAACTGACCTCTTGACGAAAGACACCGAGTTCCTTGTCGATGACAAGTGTCTTTCGTCCTTCGAGACTCTCCAGCAGTGTGTAATTGAGGCTCCTGTCCTTCAGCCACCCGATTGGTCTCTCCCATTCGAGATCATGACGGATGCCTCCGATTTTGCCGTAGGGGCAGTGCTGGGACAGAGGAGGGATGGAGTACCATTTGCGATACACTATGCTAGCCGCACATTGGATTCCGCCCAGCGGAATTATACAGTCACAGAAAAGGAGATGCTAGCAGTAGTGTTTGCCCTAGATAAATTCAGATCATATATCATTGGATCTAGAGTGACTTTGTATACAGACCACACCGCCATCAGGTACCTCATGTCAAAGAAGGATGCCAAGGCCAGACTTACTAGATGGATCCTTCTACTCCAGGAGTTCGACATTGAGATCAAGGATAAACCTGGAGTCAAGAATGTGGTGGCGGACCATTTATCCCGATTAGAGCAGCCTGAGGAGACAGAGCAGATTGATCCGATCAGAGATACCTTCCCAGATGAGGCGATCCTTGCTATCGCCTCACTCCCGTGGTACGCCGATATTGTGAACTTTCTCGTTGCTGGGAAAGTCCCACAAGACTGGCCCAAGCAGAGGCTTGAGACCTTCCTTGCGAAGGCCAAGTCCTACCACTGGGAGGATCCCATCCTTTACCACGAAGGAGGGGATAGCATCTGGCGTCGGTGTATTCCTCAGGAGGAACACCATAGCATCCTCACTTACTGCCACAAGCTTGAGGCAGGGGGACATCATTCGGGGAGGAGAACGGCACAGAAAGTGCTCCAATCCGGCTTGTGGTGGCCTACACTCTTCAAGGATTCTGATGAGTTCGTGAAGAGGTGTACTGACTGTCAGAGGATGGGCACTTGTGGACAACGTGATATGATGCCGATGCAGCCCATTCACTTCTGTGAGGTTTTTGACGCATGGGGCATCGATTTCATGGGTCCATTCCCTAAGAGTCAGGGATTCGAGTACATTCTGTTGGCCGTAGATTACGTTAGTCGTTGGGTTGAGGCTATCCCCGCCCGAGCCGCTGATGCTAAGACAGTTTGCAGATTTTTGAAGAAGCACATCATAATGCGGTTCGGGGTTCCACGAGTTCTGATTTCTGATGGGGGATCTCATTTCATCAATGACCAGGTGAAGGCACTTGCTAGAGAGTTCAGTATAGACCATCGTGTTGCCACTCCATACCATCCACAGACAAATGGTCTAGCTGAGGTGTCGAATAGGGAGATCAAGAATATTTTGCAGAAAGTCGTCCGCCCTGACCGAAAGAATTGGTCACAGCTTTTGGACTCGGTCTTGTGGGCATATCGGACATCTTTCAAGACTCCATTGGGTACATCTCCCTTTCGCCTCGTTTATGGCAAGCCATGCCACCTACCAGTGGAGCTGAGGCACAAGTCACTCTGGGCAGTCACAGATATTCTTATGGATCCAGATGGTATAGGAGACCAAAGGAGGGCAGAGTTAGCCGCCTTGGAAGAGCTTAGAGATACGGCTTTCTCAAACAGCCTACATTATAAGGAGAAAGTGAAGGAGTGGCATGATTCTCATATCAGCCACAAGCATTTTGAGATTGGACAGAAAGTATGGTTGTTTGATGCGAGGCTTAGATTATTTCCAGGGAAGCTACAGAGCAAATGGAAAGGACCTTACTTGGTCAGAAAGGTACACGATAACGGTAGCATTGATATATCTGAGTTATCCTCTGAAAGTACCTTCCGAGTAAACGGCCAGCGGCTCAAACCATTTCTAGATCATGAGCCGCGGGACGTTATTATTGCCGCTATTCATTTTGCGTGAGATGTGGTCTTTTGACTCACATCTTTTACATCTCACGCCTGATTTTCACTGTTCCTCCGCCTGTATAGATCCAGTTGTCCATATCATTCTATTCTTTAGTCCCACATCCCGTCTCTCATCTTATGATTATGCTATACTTAGGGTGTACTTTACCCTAAGTATAGGGGGGATGTCGGACCGGTGAGTATTCTTTTCATTCTTTCTGCTCTTGTTTTTGCTGCCTATACTTAGGGATATTTTACCCTAAGTATAGGGGGGGCAGATTCTGTATATTCTTCACTCGGATTTCCCTTCATGTACAGCTTGCTATACTTAGGATTAGTTAATCCTAAGTATAGGGGGAGACCACCGAGTTCCTCTCATTTTATTCATTTATTCGTTCCTGTACTTAGATACTCCTTTTCACTTCCCTTTTACTAAGCACGAGTTATGTCTTCTTCATCGCTCTTGATCACTCTGAGGACATCGTTCGAGCTAAGTATAGGGGGGGTGTGTATATATTTCATATATACTTTAGCCATAACTCGTACTTTGTGTGAGTGTGTTAATAAATAAAATGGCTAAAAATCACAAAATTTTTAAAAAATTTTTCATGTACATAAACCTCTTTTATTCTTGCACATACATAGCTAGTGTATAAAGTATTTTTGTAAAAATGATTTCAAAAATCTTTTGTGTAAAGCTTGTGTAAATATTTTGTATCAAAATTATGTATATAGTACAAAATTTTTTCCAAAATATTTTGAAAATCAAAAGTTTGCAAAAATCTTGTGTAAATGTTTGTGAATATCAGTTTGCAAAACTTGCACTTCATGCATCATTCATTCATGATTTCAAAACATTTTTCAAAAATTTTGCATGATTGTAAAATATTTGTAAATAGCATCTTGTGTACATATATGTATATAGTTTTTCCTGGATGAGAGTTGACATTTAAACTGAGCCTGGAATTAAATTGAGAAATGGAGCTTGAATAAGATCTTAATCCACTTAACTTCAAAAGGAACCTTGTAGGACTTAGGGTTAAGGCTTTTCAGGTCCATAAGGACTTAATTCTTTGAGTCCACTAGGCTATGAGCATATGTTATCTTGATGAGCCTAAGTAGAGCACTTAACAACACACGCATGACTCTCAGAGACAATGGCTTCACTTGCACCTGCACTTTACACATGGCTCTCCATGGATGAGGTGGTGAGGAGGCAGTTTCCTTTGGCTTGGGGTAGCATATGAGGGTAGTACTTCTAGGCGGAACCTCTCTTCTTCTTATAGTGAAGGAAGTGCACCTCAACTTGGTCTAGTGGTGTTGAAAGCTAAAGACAGAAGCTGTGGGTTGCAATAAAGCTTCAAAAGAGGGATAGTCCACTGGCTCAAGGGGAAATTTCTTATATATGCTGCACCATGTAGATATGTTGTACAGAAGTTGTTGAAAAAAAAAAATATTGCAAAAATGCAAAAAGAACTCCAAAAAAGTGGTGGGTCGGATTGAAAATTTAATAACCCCACCGGAGTATAAAGCAAAAGCTTATGGTATCCATGTTACATCTCATGAAGCTTGCAGCGGGAGACTTAGCTACACTGGCTAAGCTTCCAAAACTCTATACTTCTACCCCCTCTCCTTGAGCCGGTTGCACTTGAACTTAGAAGGGAATACCCCGCTTCTCGAGGAAAGAGTTGCTAGACTGAGGCATTAGAGTTACCAGGTTGAGGGAGGTTGTTTCTTTGTCACTTCTGAGGTGGGGAGCCACATATCACTTACACCGCAAGAAAAGATTCATGGTCATTAGAGTTTGTGTATGTAGACTTGTTCTGATCTGGTTTATTGAGGAGTCTTGCCCATAGATTGGTGGAACTTGGAGGCTGTTGAGTTTTAGGCTTAAGTCCAAATAAGGTTCCGACACATTAATAATCCAAAGATCTGATCGAGCTCCATATTTCAATTTAATGAAGGAAAATTTAATAAGTCAACCATGATCCATGTACATCCTCTTTTTCTTTTTCTTTCTTTTTCACTTCTTTTTCAAATAAGTGTTTGCTAAGGGACTAGCAAAGTTAAGCATAGGGGGCTGATGAATACCCATTCATCACTCTTTATTCTTCTATTTTAGCTACAAAAACCTTTGCAAATACATGTAGATATGTGTAAATACAAATAAATACCAAAAGCATGCATTGTGTAAAATCCTATAATTAGCATGTTTTTGTGCACAAAATAAAAGAATAAAGAGCAAAAAGAAAAAGAGGGAAATATTTAGAATAAATATTGAGCAACCTAACCCAAGGGAGGGCTCAGCATGGGCCTGACCGCATAAAAGCCAAAGTAGAGGGAGATAGGAGCTCATGTGTATATACTTCTGTAAATACATATTTTCCTCACCCAAAAATATGCCTGTACATATTGTGTGTATACTTTATTAAAGAAAACAAAATAAAAAGATAAAAATCAAAAATTCAAAAATACCCTTCTTTCACCATGTGTATAGACCATCATCTTGTATTTATTTAACCCTATAAATAAATAAAATTATTTTCTAAACTTTTTGTAAATATTCTATGTTACATATTGTAAATATATAAAATAACAAGAAACAAAACAAAAATCAAATAAAAATTACAAAATTGAAAATACAAAAATACATTGTATAAATACCATGTATATAAATGTATTCAACCATTTATTTCACCCTTGTATATAAGTGATAAAAATAAAATAAAAATATTCTTTTATTCCATATTTCATGTTGTAAATAAATAAAATACAAATTGAGCATAAAAACACATAAAAATAACAAATAAAAAATCAAAAATAAAAATCCATATAGTGTACATATACCTATATACATAGCCACCCTATTTTTATTTCCAAAAATTAATTAAAAATCACCAAAAAATAGAAAAAAATAAAAGAAAAATATTTCATGTTTTGAGTTTTCTTTAATTCGGCCGATTTCTACCCTAAAATAAATAAACAAAAATCGGGCACACGTGGTCGCTCCTGATTGGTCCACGGGGGACTGTTGACCCCGGTCAACTCCCCCGCGGACTCCTTCCTATTCTGGACCACGCGCGCCGCCCCGCCTTCTCCGATTTTCCCACGCGTCTCCAGGCTGTCTCCCACGCATATCCCATGCCCGGATTCTTCGCCGTTCATCCCTCTCCCTCGCCGGATCCTTCGCCATCAAATCAACGCCTTCCTTAGCCGTCGGCCCTCAACCCTAATCGACGCTGTCACCTTATATATTCGCACCTCCGCCGCCTCCGCGCCCCATCTTTGGACCATCTCCTTCTTCCCAGTGACCTCCATTGGCACCGCAAGAGTGACAGCGAGCGTTCGCCTTTGTTGCAGTGAGGCGAGGAGGCGATTCCACTGATCCGGCGAACTCCGCCGCCACTGCTCCGCCACCCGCGTCGAGCATCGAGCCTCAGGCCTTGACGCCCTTCGAGGCTACGACGAGGAGCAAGAACAGCTCCAGCACAGTCTACTGCAGCCACCAGGTAATCAATTAGCTCTTCTATTTCTTCCAATTTTCGATTTCGCCCAATTCCTACCTCCGACGCATTTCTCCGATTCCGACCATCTCGCGCTACATCTCGACCATCCGAACCGACCATCATCTTCACCGTTCCCTCACGCACCTTCTACGCACTTTCACTCAACCCAGATCGCACAGGATCTGGGAGTCGAGCTCCACCGTCTCCGCCTCGCCGGAGCTCGTCCGCCCCATAGCACCGTCCACCTTCACCCCGCCTTCTTGGGTCGAGGCATTTTGCCCTCGACCCGCGAAGCTTCTTGTCCACTTTGCAGGTCCAAAGGAGGTGTCTGAGCCTCCAGTCCATTCAAGACCAGAGCTTCGCGCCGCTAGGCCTCGCCGGAGCCCCTCCAGGGCTCGGCTGGGCCATCGGCCATCACCATCAGCTGCGGAAAGTCACCAGGAATGTGTTCCGATCAGTAGCAGCAGCTGAGGAGGACCGGAGTCCACGCACGAGGCCGGCGAAGTTCGCCGGCCATCAGTTCTTCCTCCATCTTCCAGAGCCGTCCGATGAAGCCCTCGCTCCAGTTCTGATCGTGTCCGTCCATTCTTCGAGGAGCAGCGACCATTCGATCATCCGGAGGAGCCATCTGGACCGTTGCAGCCGAGGAGAGAGGCGCAGGAGCCCAGCACCGCTTGATCTTCCACGTGGCCTCCCTCGGACCGTCGATCGAGCCCAAGAGCCGAAGAAGTAAAGCGCCATCCGTTCCTAGCTGTCAGATCACCCACGTGGCGCGCATCCGACCGTCGGCTAATAAAGGGGTAAATATCGTAGGCCCCCCTCGTAGTTTGTTATTTTATTTCTAGTCCTGTAAATAATTTTAAAACTTTATTTACGAAGGGTTATTTGCATTATGGACCTTGCGCTTTATTTTAATTGCATGTATGCCCCTGTGTGTGAGTGACCACGTGCGTCGTCACGTGTGTATCTGGGCTTTTTGCATAATCAATCCTGTAGTTCTGGTTGTTATGAATTGAAAGAATATTTTTGAGAAATTACATTTATGCCCCTGTGAGCATTGTTTATGCGCATGTGCGTTATTTATTGGGCTTTTTGCAACCATGTCCCTGGGCTTTTGATACGAGTTATCAAAAGGCCCTAAGATTTGGTTTTTATTACATTTGGGTCCTTGAGTGCCCCAGGCACGTGCTTGGCACGTGTTTTGCTGGGTATTTTGCACCAGACCCCCAGAACTTTTGGGTATTTGCACTTAGGTCCCTGTGCACAGTGCCCTCTTCTTCATTTTTGAATAAATATCAAACGACCTCCAAATCCAATGAAATTTTGACACATGGCTCCTGCCATGGTGTAGGAATTTCTATGATTTTTGGGGACATTTTTGATTTCATTTATTATTTTTAAAAATTCAAAAACCCCTATTTTTGCTACTGTTTGACTTTAAAAATACCAAAAAAAAATATAAAAACTTCACCAAAAATTCTAAAAAAATTAGATACTGTTTCTTGCTTGTTGATTGATTTTCTAGCCAATTTTGGCTACTTTTCATCAATTAAAAACCCTAAAAATTGAAAAACCCCTAAAAACTCATAAAAATTATAATAAATAAATTAAAAATCCAAAAACAATAATTAGGGTGCCTAAATTTTCCTTATTCTTTCTAGATTATAGGAAAATTACCTTTAGGGCTTTTTGAGATCCAAAATTATTTTATTTTTGGGTCTTAAGCCTTGCTGGACAGTACCCTCTGTTTTTCGCATTGTTTGATTTTTAATAAATAATTTACCCATTAGAAAAATTCCAAAAATTCACCAAAAACAGTAAAAAACTTAAAAAACATAAAAACCATTTTTCCTTAATTTTTGCATCATTTCTTGTGTGTTTAATAAATTGTTGAAGTTGCCTTGCATTCATTTTATTTCATTTTCTCAGCATTTAAAAAAAAATCTAAAAAATTATAAAAACAAATAAAAACACTAAAAAAGATTCTCTCTTGGATTCCTGACTACATCGTAGGCCGCAAGGCCAATCTGTGCTCCTTGTGTTCGACCCTGGGAGCTATACCAGGTTAATCCTATAGCAGGACCACTTCTCCGTGTTTCATTGATTTTATCTTCATTTGTGGTTCATTTTCTTGATTGATACGTTCGGAGTGACTGAGGTCGCAACGACCTACATTTTCTGTACCTTTACCTCTGTCTTTCGGACGGTCATCAGTGGCCCAATCAGGTTATTCAGAGAGCATTTTTAATTTTTGAAGGCTTAATTGGTCGAATTTGAGAAAACTCAAAACATGAAAGTTGTAGATCTTGATGAGATCTACGAGTTTCATGTTGACCAAAACTGGAGATGAAATCAAACAAAAGCCCAAAATATTTTTGAGGGTATTTTAAAGTCTAAAAATACCACGAGTTTTTGTGTTGTCATTTTTTTTGTGGTTTTTTTAATTTATTTAGGACTCTGTTAATTACAAGACCTTAACTGGGTTTTATTGTTAAAACTTTAAGCAAGGGGGTTAATAATAGGAAATAAAGATGATGAAATCGAGTTTCATCACCCTCCTATACTTAAACTATGCTCGTCCTCGAGCATCAAAAAGAATGACTAAGTTGGATTAACCCCCTTGTGCATGTGAATACAGGATCCAATCTGCTCAAGTCGACTCAATTTTAGAGATCCAAAATTCTTGAGTTCAACCCAGCCTTAATCAAGAGGCTTCCAATTCCTCTACTTCTCTAGACTCTCTCTGATGTACATATAAACTAACGGATATGAAGTTTAGTGTTGACTGCAATTCCGAGAGTAGAGTCAATTTGTCACCCAAAATCTTGGTCTGAGAAAATCTCCTAAAGACCCAATCCTCAACACTAGGGAATAAATCCAATCTTGCATTCAGTCTACTGTCTCTTTAGTTGTCAGACTTAGAAAATGTAGATGGTAGGCTAGTTGATGGAGGGCATAGGATTGTGTCATTTCTTCTCTCCCTCTCATTGGAACAAGGATTCTCTCTAGTGCCTTTTACGCAACACACAATTTTTTGGTGTTGATCAGTGCGTCCGTCAAGAGAAGTTGGAGCCGTCTGCACTTGTTTTCCTGGGAATACACCGGGGTGTGCCTTTTTTGAGTATCTATTATACCTTCTACACCCAGACTTGTAGCATTTACGATGCAGAGCCCTTTTTTAGTGCAAGCCCGACTCCTAGTCCTAATAGCGGTGGTTCAAGTGGACACTTTGAAAAGTTTGGGAGCGCTCTCCTTTGGTGGAAGCTCTTTGATATTTGACTTTGTGGAATGAGAGCTTTTCTTTGAAATTTCCTTGACTTGTATAATTTTTGGCTAGCTTCACTGCTTTTACCAAGAGTTGGCGCACATTTATCAACAAATTTTTTATTTATATCATACCCAGGCACTTAGGTCAATAACAAGAGGTTAGTATAAGAACCAAGTTCTCATACTGGCTAAATTGCTGACACTCAGGTTTCATGAAGCCTTCAAAGATTTTATCCCATCCTCGAGCATCATTAGATCAAATCCAGACTCGAATCCCTCATCCCAATTCCTCAAGTGAAAAGTCAACTCATCTCAATCAAAAACCGCAGTCGTGCATGTGATGTGCTGATCATATTCTTTTTGTCTGAGACTAAGCATGGAATATAGCATGCAAATCTAGAGACCTAGGGGAATGTGGATGATTAAGTCTAAGACCCTGATGACTAAGGCTGGTTAACCGCAAATCTCAAAAGACCTCATAAATCAAACTTCTTTGAACATTTCAAATCCTGGGTAAAGGTGTACGAGTAGAGGTTTAATCCAACTCCTTCATTCAAAAACATTTTTTTTGAATTTTGCACATTTTTATGAATTTTAGTTTTAAAGTTAAAACACAGGTTAGACGCAACTTTCCTTAATAAAAGATTTTCAAAACCATGTCACACAAATGAATGATTTTCAAAACATTTTCAAAAAGATTTTTTCAAAACAAGAAAATCTCATTTTTAAAATCATTTTCAAAAAATATTTTTATCGAAAATAGTGTAACATAGTATGGAAAAGCCGTGAAATCATTTGAGTTCTCTTAGTCCAAAGAATTTTACTTTAGCCAAAAAGTTTTTAAAATTTTCAAATTCTTCAGATTATAGCTAAAGTAAAGTAAATTGTATATACGGTATACCCCCCTATCCTTAAACTTTGCTATGTCCTCATAGCACTAGATGATACGAGTCCATAGGTCCATTTAAGTATATAGGAATATACGGGAACTAAGAGGGGGCTCCCCTATACTTAGGTTAGAAATAACCTAAGTATAAAGGCAAGAAAAGATGAGTAGAGAAATCACAGGGACTTGGGTCCCCCCTATACTTAGGCTGAGATAGCCTAAGTATAAAGATGGAAATTGATGTTGGAAGAGACCCAAGGTGAACGAAGAAGAAGGATGGATATACAAGTGAGCGGTTGAATCTTCGGAGATGAAATGGAGGGACTTCGGTTTTTGGGATGTTTGTCGCATCAAACATGGCTCAATCATGCAAGCAGACCCTTAGTTTCACCAACTCACCCATGAAACCAACAAGGTTGATTTATTATCTTGTCGGTTTTATTGGTGATAAAACGTTAGATTTTTACGCAAAGAAAAGATATGAAGTGAAAATCATTGTGTAAGCGAGGGTATTGCTCTCCCAAAACCGAATTTTACTCCATTTTTGGTTGACATGCAATTAACAGTCCAAATTTTATTTTAGGTTATCACTGAATTATGGTTAGCACAAAATCAAGAAGTCATCGTCTACCATTCATTCCCTTTTTCTATTTAACCTAGGTGATCAAGCTAGGAAAAACGAAAATGAGAAAAACATGTATTCGATAGAAACCGCGATCTAGGCTAAGCGAGAAATCATGCAGTGATTTGACGATAAATCCGTGAAAAACTAGGGCCGTTTTAAAATCCAAATTCAACATGTATGCAAGTCGAAAAGCCGCACCTAATCATGCATCTATTAGCGGTGATTGATTTTCATTAATTTTAGCTAAGTGATGCGAGATTATGTGCGTCTATAATTTAAAGTGTGTCCTACCTACGATCAGGCACATAAAAATATAAAAAATAAAATGAGCTCGGAGAGCCGCGTGCCTGGTCCTAGGTCGACACTCAAGTGGGGACGATCCCCACACAACCACATTCGTTCGATTACACTCGCGAGTCTTCGATCGAAGACCGTTGTAAACGACGAATTATTACATGGAAAAATGCAAGACACATTTTTTTCTTTCTTCTCGACGTACTCCAAGTGTGCTTCTGCGGCTCCTCGCAGCGGGTCGCATCTTGCTCCTCGCCTCGAATCATCAAGGGCCCTGCCACAGAAATATTGATTAGAGATCAATCGAAAAAGAAAATTTTATAATGCGAAATAAATGAACAAAAAGTGACCTATAAAAGAAACACGAAATTAAATAAACAAAATTCCAAATAATAAAAGAAATGAGCCTTGTCCCCGGCAACGACGCCATTTGATAAGCCGCAAAATCGCCCCTTTAAGAGAGTGTTTTTAGAACTCTGAATCATCATCGTAGTCGGGCCAATTCGGGTCATCAAAAGATCCTCTCATTTAAATATATGCAAATGATAGACCCAAATGAGACGATCATAAATTATTTTACTTGGAAAGAAACCAAGGTCGAACTCAGGGACACGAGCCTCTCTCGTATTAATCGGATTTAAGTCTATTTAACTAAGTGTTGAGTCGAAGCATATTTATAGGTCAAATTATGCAGAGACACAACAATGCATTAAAAGTAAACATGCATTTTTTTATCAATTTTTAGCATGCAAATAAATATACATGCAAAGCGAATGATATGCCCAAAATGATAGTCACTTGAGCCGTAAGAAAATTACGAGTCAAACTGAGTTGAAATAAAGAAGCACTCAACAAATATAAAGCAAGTAGGCATGATAAATGAAGAAATCATGACACTTAGATAATAAAATAATACACTACTGATCATGGTGTCAAATCTCAAATTGAAGCATGCCATAATAAAGATGATGAGAGGAGCATCAAAATGAAACTGAAATCAACTCGATTGGAGCTACATAGCTCAAGATATGCAACAAAGAAAGTAAGGGCATAACTGAAAGGAAACATGAAAAGATAACTACAAAAAGGTCCCTGGGAGGACTAAAATGTAATAAAAACAAGGCGCGAGTCCTTCCCTGTAAATTTACCAAACGCGCGGGGACCTCTTTGCAAATTTGAAGAAATTCGTGGGCTGCTCTGCAAATTACCCAGATGCGCACGTGCCAGGCACATGCCATCCAGGTTCAGGGGAAGGCTTGGCAGAGGCTCGGAGATGCTTCGGCTTGGCTCGTATGTCAGGCTCGGGTTGCTGCAGGTTCGAAGCTGCTTCGGCTTGGTTCGGTGCTGGCTCGGGAAGTCCAGACCTGGAGGGTCGATCGCTGAGGGTCGGGGAAGCTCTGGATCTGACGCGTGGCCGGCTGGAGTCCATCCGATCGTGACGATCGGGCGGCTGCTGTGCGATCATGGAGTGTCGACTTTGGGCCGTTGGATGGTCGCTGAGAGAGGACCATCCAACGGCAGCTGATTCTCCTCCCTCGTCTGCGTCTGGCGGCGAAAGCAGAGCTCCGGTGAGCGAGCTCCAGCTCCGCCACACCGTCCTGGGCACAGTGGAGCTCGCCCGAAGCTCCTGAAGGTCTGTCGATGAAGCTGGGAGCTCGGGCGAGGTGATGGATCTCCTAGCGTGACTCATCGGAGCGAGGAGGACGACTGCAAGGTTGATGAAGTAAGCTCCGGCAGAGCTCCGGCCATTGACGCTTACGAAGACCTGCAACGTTAGTAATACATAGCCGAAGCATATAGAAGTGCGTGCGTGCGACGTGGAGTGAAGTGAGAGCTCTGAGTTGCGGAGAATGTGGGGAGCTCGGAGCTCCTCTGCTTCGCGGCGGAGGAGGTGGGTCGGAAGCGATGAGGTATGGAGGAAGGAGGAGGTGAGCGGAAAGGGGTGCGCGTGAAAGGGGAAAGAGTTGCGAAGCTCGAGAGGTGATAATGCGAAAGGGGAGTGCGTGAAAGAAGCTAAGAAAATTATGCAAAAGGAGAAGAAAAACAAGAGAAGATCAGAGATCTTACCTGGGCAATGGCGGGTCGAAGGGCCTGTGCTTGAGCTCCAAAAGGAGCTCGGGGTCTTCGCAACATGCTGGGCGGCCGTCCCAGCGAGCTCGGGCGACGCTAGGGCGCCGCAGCTCCGCCTTGTTCGGCGGAGGGTCTCACCGGGGGAAAAGGTTCTTCTTCGCTCGATCTTCTTGCCCCCCCTGTCACAGGGAGGCGGAGGAGGGCTGGGCCCCTCCCCGCGTAAAGGTGGACCCCGGTGAATGGTGGGAGGGTGGAGTATTTGAAGGGCGATGATGGCGGAAGTGGGGGTGGTCGACGTGGGTTTAGAGGGCTATAGGGGGCGACTGGAAGGTCATCGAGGTTTGTGGGGTGATGCGCGGGATAGAGGGAAGAGTGGGGAAGACCGAGAGGTGGTTGGCGATGGGAGAAGTCAATTGTGGTGGCGGAGAAAAAGGAAAGGGGGAAGGGTATGCGCGAGCTGGATCGTGGGAGAGAGAGAGGCTGCTGGAGGTTGACGACAACCTGAAGCCGTTGGATCTGGAGACCAACGGTTGTCGTTGAGGCGCGAAGGGATGTTCGCGATCAAATCGATGGTGATGGGATCGAAGGCAGCTGGGTTGCCACGTGTCGGATTGAGAGAGCGACGCTAACGGAGGGAGC
Source organism: Ottelia alismoides (assembly GCA_037367405.1). Lineage (NCBI taxonomy): Eukaryota > Viridiplantae > Streptophyta > Magnoliopsida > Alismatales > Hydrocharitaceae > Ottelia > Ottelia alismoides. Next base: position 181,361 of record JAZKJV010001099.1, read on the forward strand.
TGATGCGAAGGAGGTTTTGATCAGAGGGCTGAAAATAAAAGAAGATCTAGCGGCTCAGATCAGAGAATTGAGGCGTGATCGGATGGTCTTCAATCCGCCACGTGTCGTGCTCTGCGCTCGGCGCTGACGAACGGTGATGATCAGAGATAAGGATGATCAGACGGATGAAACGAATGGTGAGCGTGGAAAGCCTGGAGTCGTTGGATCTCAGGCGGAGATCCAACGGCTGGAAGATGAGGTGAATGAGACAAAGGGGTCGGGCCACGTGGCGCCCCCAGAATGGGCCACGTGGCCCAATCAGGTTATTCAGAGAGCATTTTTAATTTTTGAAGGCTTAATTGGTCGAATTTGAGAAAACTCAAAACATGAAAGTTGTAGATCTTGATGAGATCTACAAGTTTCATGTTGACCAAAACTGGAGATGAAATCAAACAAAGGGCCAAAATATTTTTGAGGGTATTTTAAAGTCTAAAAATACCACGAGTTTTTGTGTTGTCATTTTTTTGTGGTTTTTTTAATTTATTTAGGACTCTGTTAATTACAAGACCTTAACTGGGTTTTATTGTTAAAACTTTAAGCAAGGGAGTTAATAATAGGAAATAAAGATGATGAAATCGAGTTTCATCAATCCACACCCTCACCGAAGAGTGAAATAGGTCCAAACACACCACAAAAATGAATGTCTACAGTCTGGGTTACACATGCGAGATCCCAAGAAGGAATCGTTATAGATGTGCAGGTACCTAAATAATTACGAATAAATACAAAAATATATAAATGAAGAATATTAAAACCTAAACTCTACTCTCTCTCTCATGACTCGTTTCGACGCCAACATGGTGCACTGGTTGGTGCGTCCGAGGCTAGGTAGCCTTGCCTAGGAAATGTCCTGATCCTATAGTTTCCAGCAAGTCCGTCTTCGGCATCCGACTGACCTGTGAAGCCAATGCGTGATTTTAGGAAATGGCTAATCAACCCACGGATCCCCTCGTTCCAGGGACCAAGATCTAAATTTTAATGCACCCTTTCACTCAGCTTGTTTTACAAAGAAGCTGACCTTCAATGCTCCTGAGTTGCTCGTCTAACTAAGTTGCTGCTCCGTCACGTCAGTTCCCTCATACAAAAAATAAGATCGTAATTAGAGAGATTACTAAAATAAAATAAAATAAAATAAGTGAATAAAATAAATAAATAAAATTTAGGAAGATAAAATAAAGTGATAATTATAAGAAAAATCAGGGTTAAACTATCCAAGGGATGGAAAACCTAACACTAAATCTCTAAATTATCCTAAGTCGTTTGCCTTCCCGACAACAATGCTATCTGGCGAGTTGACAAATCCTATTTATTTTGTCATTTTTATGTTGTAATTGGGAATTCATGATCGATAAAAAATTAACCGTTTGAATGAATAAATTGATTAATCAAGCAAATGTGGTTTTATGTATTTTTAACCTCAGCAAGCCTTAGGGCCGGTTCAAGGAGGCAAAGGAACAACGTAGAGTTCAAGTCAGATCACTTAATGCAGGTTTTTAGGAGAAATATGTTTTTCTATTTTCTATGCAATATGAATGAATATGTGAAATACAAATGAACTTGATTCTTAAGGAAATGAAAAGATGCAACTTAGCCCAATTAAAATTTAGTTTAGACTTAAATGAAATTAGGTAATTGGTATGTTTCTTGTGAACCTAGTTCAATGACGTGCTTGAAACAATTTTTTGTGGAATTTTTGGGATTAAAATGAAATAATGAAAAATGAACATTTTTTAGGAGTTTTTGTGCAATTTTTAAGCAAACAATATGCAAAGATGGTGAAAGTTGATCAGAAACTCAAATATGATAAAAGAAACTTACATTATTTTTTATAATTTTATAAATATATTTGATTTTTATGAATTTTTACTGAAATAAAGTGAGTCTGAGTAATTAATTTCAAATAAATCCATAATGTAAAATCATACCAAACTAAAATCATCACAAGAAGAACTTTTAGTTTTCATTCCAGAAGACTTGAGTTTGTGGAAATGAGTATGTATGGACTTAATTAAAATAATCACTCAATAATTTATTCCAAGAACAAGACACCTCCAATTTCATTGCAATTTGGATACATACTAAAACACAATTGAGCACACAATGCCTGAATTTTTGAGATTGTTTGGAGCAAGCAGTGACTCAATATTAATTTCAGATAACAAATGGACAAAATTTCAATGAATTTCACTATCTGAATTTTAGTACATCAACTAAACATCAAAAAAATATAAACAAAAGTGTTTTGATATAGAATTAGTTGATCATCAACAAGGCTTCAATGAAGGGATTAAAAAGGAGCTTTAATATGGCTCAAAGCTCTCTATGAGAATGGTGGATAAAGAAGAATGAGGACAGAGAAAGGATTAAAAAGGAGGAGGAAGTTAAAAAAGAGGGGGAGAATGTGGCTTCAGTGAGAAGTTGGAGAAGTAGTGGGAGATGTATAGAGAATGGATTAAAGAATAGAATAAAAAAATAAAGTAGACTATTTAAAATAATAAAAGGAAAAGTAAAAATATAATAGAAAATGAGAACATGAATGATGCATTCCAATGATCGACATTTTTCATGTATACCTCGAATGCAAAATAAGAAATATGTACACAAAAATATTTTTTAGGACATGCATTTTTAATAATCAAAATGTAAATTTTACAGCTTTTCTAATTTTTAAATTAAAATATATTTACAAAATAAAAATCAAATAAAATACTGAAAATAAAGTAAAATACAAATATAAATTTCGTGGGTTTTTAAAAAGTGAAATAAAAATCTAGAAAGAAAAAGTATGCACATTATGTGCAAAGTCACAACACACCTTTTTCTACCATTTTTAGATTTTTTGGATTTTGAATTTAATGTGTTTTATTAAAACATAAAATAAATAAATGAAAAAGAAATATTTTAAAAAGAGTTAAATATATACATGAAATATAAAGTTAGTAAATATGCAGTTAGTAAATATGTACATAGTATAATTAGGTCCCAAAATTGATATTTTGCAAACGAACTCCGATTTTCATGAAATCACTTTCATTGAATAGATAATTTTATAACTTGAACTTTAAAAGTGAGTTTGCTGAATTTGGAGCTCATAGGAAGCATGAATTTAGCCGAGAAGTTTGCCTTTATGTTTTCTTCGGTTCAAGATCTAAAAGTTTTTTCAAGTGGAATTTACTTTGTATTTTTTGTATTACATATATTATATTTATATTTATATACAATTTAGAAAAAATCAAGTCAAAAGGAGTTAGTATGAATTTATTAAAAATTAATGAAGTTTGAGCTATTTACATGTGATTATATACACAATAAAGTTGATTTTATTTAATTCTATGTTTGTGAAAAATAAATAAAAATTGGAGAAAATATGGTAATATACATGTGATTTACAAAAGAATTTGAGCTTCTTATTCATGCAAATATGAATGCTAAAATATAGAAATTATGTACACATGCATGGATGATAATAATGCAAAGGTGAAGAAATGCAACTAATTACTCGAGAACAAAGTTCTATTTTCAACTTTTAGAGTGATGAATCGCATATTCATCAGAGGTAAGGAACAACAAATGGAACAAAATGAGGTAAACCCATAGATGCTCGCCTCCACGTTGGTAATTCATCAACAATTGACTGCACATGCCGAGACTCAGGCTGCCTTCCAGGATATGCTTATGGAGACGAGGGGGATAGAGAGAACAAAGAAGGATAGAAGAACACCACACAAATGGACATCGTAGAGGAGAGGAAGAGAGAAGAGAAGCACCGAAGTTGACGCTCAAGGAAACATACAACCCAGGAGACGTCTAGGTCACTGAATGGATCCAAGATCCATGGACATTTCAAGCTAAAACTGTAATTGCTATCTCTCTTGCCGACTTTCCACGACTATATAAATGAGGAATCATACATCCATTTGTAGCAGTTTAACCACATTTGCGGAATAATGCACTATCCCAACATACCGTTGCAGGTGATTAAGATGATTGCTTTCCTATTTAGCCTTCAAGATAAGGCTCTGTACTGGATAAATCACTTGGAGAAAGTGGTAACGACATGGGAGGAGCTGAAGTTAGCATTCATACAAAAATATTATTCATTGGTTCGTCTCAATCAGATGTGTGCCTTGATATTGAACTTCTCACAGTCCCATGAACGTATGCACAAGGCATGGGAACGATTCATAGATCTATAAGAGAGGTGCCCTCATCATGATATCTCAAAGAACAATTCAGTCCAAAACATTTTTGGGGGATTGAACCAAGATAGTTAGAAGCTGGTTGGTGCTGCCAATGGTGGATCTCATTTCAACAAAGATGAAGATGTGGTCTGGCAAATTTTTGAAGAAATGGTTTAGATATCGGCCATAATATCTTTATCTAACGTATTCTAGAAGAATCCATCCATCCTTCCCAAATTAATCAATTTGGCCTCATCTTATGATGAGGATAGGAAGGAGAGTTTCAAACTGAGCATAATTGAAAACCACCTTTCCAAAATCGAACATTATCGACAAACGATCATAAGACATCACAAAATTCAATGTGATCGAACAGAGAACTAAAAATCTGGATAAGCTCGACCGGATTACCAAGCAATTGGAGCTCCTAGTGAGCTCGATTAACTCTTGTCAGTGTGTGAGTTCTATAGTCGAGACCTCTCCCCCTAAACCGAAGGAACATTCACATCCGTGGAGTTAGGAGCAACCACAATCGGTCCAGCATGTGTACTGACCTAGTTGCATCATCACAGCCGCAACATACACAAATGGTCACGAACCATGCGGAGACCTGACTTTTGTCGAGCTGCTCTTTCCATCTCCTCCATAAATCCAAGAGGTGAACGACATATGGGAAAATGAACCACAGATGACCTGTCCTAACAGACAACAACAAGGTTAGTTCTCAACCATTCGGTCATTCCACCAACAACAAGGTGGAAGAACTTTCCAACAGAACCAACATACCCAGCATCAACTTCGTAGAATACTCATACATGGAGAAAAAACCACCAGCAACTAGCTTACCGCCAACAACGACTTGATCACTATCAACCGGATGCTCAGTACTAAAATCAATATCCTCCTCTGCATTACCAATAGTATCCTCCTCAAGCGTTCTATTAGAACCACCTGTGACATCCTCCATACCATTATTAGAGTCAGAGAGCCTTGCCTGCTAAGCAGATTGAGGCTGCCCGTGAACCTGCTCTTGATTGCTTGGCCTAGCTCACGAAGAACATGACCAAGATGAGACAGAAATTGGATGACCTCACTATTGTGAAGACCATCATCCCCGCGTAGGTTGAAGCAAATCCAAATAATTTCCATCATAAGGAGCATGTACTTTGTGATGTATCATCCATCCCCATTGATAAATATCCATTTCATCACATTTATTCTTTCATTTGACCTTAAATCCCTAGCTAAATGCATGTATATATCATTACTTTGTCAAAATAAACATTATATAAATTGTATAAATATTGTTTATTTAATGTATTTAATTCTAAAATAAAAGAATAAAGGAATACAATAAAATTAAATAGAACATCGTATGAGTTGTATGACCTTAGACCTCGAGACCCAAGCATCATGATGACTTGGTCAAAAATAATAAAGTAGAGGAAGATAGGACAGAAGAATTGTACAGAAATACACGGAAAATCATACAGGCAACCCTATATTATTTTACCCAAATTTTAATGCATTTTGGGACCTATTTTGTTTTATTTTTTTACACCTCAAATAATACACCCTCAACATGAATATTATAGGTAAAAATGTAAAGAAAAATACAAAAATAATCTCTTGGAAAAATGATGCACAATGTGTCCGGGACACACAAAATAAAAAGACGTAAGAAATCTTTACTAGTGTGTATCTTCTCCATACTATATCAAAATAGACCAAAATTACTTTAATTGTATATAACTTTTAATAAGCTATTTAGTGATGGTAGTTTCATTCAATTTGGAATTAATATGCAATGTTTAGGCTTTGGGCCCTTATTGTGCAATATACATGTATATTGTATTCAATATATATATATATATATATATATATATATTCTTGATATTTTTTAATTTATTTTATTTTAATAAAATTGTAAATATTATTTTAAAAAATTTCAATAATTAAAATAAAATAAAATAATTAAAATAAAATTATAATTAATCATTTGATCTTATACATAGATGAAATATACTTACATATACCTATAAAGAATACATACATAATTAACTAAGTGCGTAAATAAACTCATAACAATATAACAAAAATACCTAAATATGTAATTAAATAAATTAAAAATATAATAAATACATGTATATATCAATAAAAACACAATACAAATTTAAAATCAAATAACCAAAATACATGCATTTTTACCTATACTTATACATATAAAAAGTAACTTCTAATAAATGACCTCAAAAAATTAAATACAAATATGTATAAAATACTACATAAAATCCATCAAAAATTGTTATTATATGACTCAAATTTAATTAATTCATCTTATATTTTTATGGAATTTACAAACCTTTTCTATTTATCTATTTCCTGATTGGTCCACGTGGACCAACCCTGACCCGTCAAACGTTAACCATGGATCAATTGTCATGTCTAACCTGCAGCCCTTGTCAGAAACCTCACGAACATCCTCTCTTATTCCCTTTTCCATGTTATTGATAACTAGGGATTTCCAACGATCTAGTATTCCACACAAAGCGGGAACACAAGGGTCGCTGCGGTGACCGCTAAAAATCCCTAATTAATCAACAATTAACCCACACTTTAGATATCAAGCAATTACAAGCAATGTGAAGTTAAAATTTATTTTTAACTCTACATAAATGGTGTATAGCAAGCAAGTACGTAAAGAGTAAGAACACAGGGAGCAAACAGGGTAGATCAAGCAATGATGTATGTGTGTGAATGTGATGTGTTGTCTACACTATGCAATGCAAATATTTTTGTGGGTTTTTAATTTTTATATATTTTTTTAATTTTTGATTTTTAATTTTGTATTTTGATTTTATTTTACTGATTTTGTATTTTCTTTTTATATTTTATATTTTTATCTTTTCTTTTTTCAATATAGGAATATGTAGACAATATAGGGAGAGGATAAAGGATTTATAAAAATAGATGAAAATAGGAAAAAATCAGGGGATAAAATATTTTTGGTCTTTTTTTACTTTTTTACTGTTTTTGTGATTTTTGGGGGTTTTTCAAAATCTTTTTGGTATTTTTAAAAGGCAAAACAAAGGAAAACAGGGAATAGGCTACTGGCTGAAGGTAAAATAGGAATTAAAAATATCAAACAGCCACAAAATTTTCCCAAACTAATTTTAAAATAAAGATAATAAAATAGGGAATCTACAAAACTTGAGTTTCTATTTTTCTGATTTTTATATGATTTTCTAGATTTTTATAAAGATTTTTAGGGTTTTCTAATTTTTATGATTTTTCTTTTGCAATTTTAGTGATTTTTGGATTGACACTAGTAGATGGCAAAACATACAAAATATAATTTTTTTGGAAATTTTCAAAACGTTTTTATAATTTTTATGGGTTTTCTAATGCAAACAGTATGAAAAATGCATGTTTTTGATTTTTAATAAATATGAAAAAGCAAAAAAATGGAATATAAAAATATGGCATGAAAGTACAAGCACACAGGAGCTTAAGCTGAATTTTTGAGAATTTTTCGAATTAAAATGATGCCTTAAATAAATCAGACAAGTTCACCAAAAATGTCACAGCCTGGCAGGGGTATAAGTGCAAATATCAAAACATTCAGGGGCATCCAAGCAATTTTCCACAAAATATTGTACTGAACATTTGAATTAATGGACCAAATACAAATGTTCAAACCCGCAAGGGTGTCGGCGCAAAATACCCACCAGGACGCGTGACTTGCACGCGCCTGGCAGGGACTGAAATGTGAGTTCAACAAAACCCGAGGGTATCCATGCAATTTTTCCAAAAGTATAACACTTAAACTACAATTCTGGTACTGAAACGAAATAACCAAAGGGCCAAGGGCCTCCCTGCAAAATACCCACACCTCACGTGAACAGGTCACGTGAGGTGACGTGGCGGGGGACCTATGTGTAAATACTTAAAGTCCTAGGGTCTAGTTGCAAATTTTACAAAAATTTTAAACTATCATTTAAAGTCTCAGGAGTAAAAGAGAATTACAAAAGTCGTGAGGGTATACTTGCAAAAATCCCTCGCTCAGGAGATCTGACGGTAGGGGGTTCTTCACTTGATGCGTGGCGCCACCTCCTTTCACGATACCGCTTCGCGGATGTGCGGCCTGTTGAGCGCGTTTTTCTAGGTTGGAAAGTTAATTGATGGTGAAAGGTTGTCGTTGTTGATCCCCAGAATCCCGCGTCAACAAAAGATTATTTTTTTTAAAATTTTGCTACTTATTAACCTGTATAGCGGACAGGGTCGAACTCAGGGAGGCTACAATTCCCGAGGGTTATTCAATTAATCAGAAACTAATTAAAAGAAGACGGGAATCTCAAAGGACAACTATCCTTGGTTTTTGTGATTTTTCAAATTTTTATTTTATTTTTTAAAATTTTTTTATTTTCTATTTTTTGTATTTTCTGATTTTCAGATTTTTATGATTTTAATTTTGCATTTTTTTAAATTTTCAAAAAATAACGAACAATGTGATTAAACTCAAGAAATATGCAGACCGACTCTTTTTGTAATTTTTTAATTAATAAAAAATGCTCAGAAAAATCCAAAGAAAATATTTTTGGGTTTTAAAAGTTTTGAAATGTTTTTGAGAATTTTGTGGAATTTTCAGATTTTTTGTATTTTTCTAAAAATTAAACAGTGAGGAAATAAGAAAATGTGCACAGCCTGGAGTACTTTTCAATTTAATAATCTTTTAAATGCCCAAGACTCCTAGCAATTATTTTTCAAACAAAATAGAAATAAATATCTACAAATAGGAACTAAAATCACAATTTTTGGATTTTTGTAGAATTTTCTGTGATTTTTATAAGATTTTCGATATTTTTCAATTTTTTTGGGGTTTTATAAATAAATAATGCGTGAAAATGGTCAGAAATTAAAAGACAATAAAAGACAACTACTCTAATTTTTTTTGGAATTTTTAGATCTATTTTCAAATTTCTATGAATTGTGGAATTTTAAGCTAGACAAAAAGGCACTGTTTTTGATTTTTTAATAATAAGAAATGAAGGAAAAATGTAATGGAAAATTTATGCTAATAAAATAATCACCTCAGGAGCATAGAACAATTTTCTCAAAATTTTTGAATCACAAATAACATGCATTTCAATTAAAGAGAGTACACAAATTAATGTTCTGCAGTTCAGGGACTAGAACGTAAATACTGTGAAAGTCTTGGACTGAACTGTAAAGATTCAAAGTTTTTGCCACAAATAGATAATAAAAATGAATGACAGGGGAGAAAGCGCAAATTTACCAATATACCATGTGCTTGGCATGTGCTTGAAGAGGCGGGGATGTTTCTGCAAATCTGATTACTTCCAGGGACTTGAATGTGATTTCCCGAATAGATTAATGACCTGACAGGGGCTTCTTTGTGATTTTGAGAACTTCAGAGGGCTTGATTGTAATTTCCCCAATTGTTTTTTTAACTCAACCCTAGCAAGGGTTCTTTCGTTGCTTGCAAAGGGGGCAAATAGGGGCAGCCGCCCCTCTTCTTTCCTTCCGCACGCGGGGGCGGCGGCAGCTGAGGGCGGCGAAGATGCAGGTCTTCGGCGATGGCGCGGGCCAAGCGTCGGTTCGCAGGAGGAGCCTGAGCGGCTCGCGCCTGAGGCGGAGGCGGCGTTCAGGAGGCGGCGACCAGATCTGGAGTGGCGTGGCGAGGCGAGGCGCGGGCGGAGGAGCGTGCTGATGGCAGCGGGGCAAGGCGGAGGAGGCGTGGCCCATCGGCGGTGGTGCGGGCTCCGCCTCTGCGCGGAGGTCCGGCAGATAGGAGGCGGGGCGGCGCCGCCGCCTGGAGATGGAGGCCGATGGAGGAGGGGCGGCGGTGCCAGGGGACTGCCGTCCCTTCTGTGTTTTTTTTGTTTTTTTAATTTTTTGTGTAATTTGTATGTAAACAAGGAATAAAAAAGTGAATAAAAAATGTTTTTTTAAATTTTTTTTGTAAATCCAAAAATAAGAAAAGAAAGTAAGAAGAATTTTTTTATTTTCTTTTATATTATTGATCCTGCAAAACAAACGTTAGAGTACAAATAGAGAAAAAAATTTATTTATCTACAAATCGGAAAAAATGAATGAGGATCCGGCGGACATGAGGGGTTCGAATCCGAATCTCCGACCACCGTGCGTGGTCGGAGTTGATAGATCGTGTGTGATAGAAATCGAAGGCGAAGAGATCAAGAAGATGAGATGGTAATTCGAGTCGGTGGCGGATCAAAAATCGTGATGAATTTTTTATGATCTAGAAGAACAAAATGACGATAAAAATGCGATAAAATAAAAAACGATTCAACTAAGATAGAAATGCGAAGAAAAAAATTGGATCTCACCTTAGGAGCGGAAAATGGACCGTGATCGCCTCGACAAGGCCGACTCGCTGTCACCGGACGGCTTGGAGGCTAGGCAACTTCCTCGACGAAATTTCTCTCGGAAATCGGGATCCTCTCTCTAAAGATTGATCAAGTTGGAATGAGGGAGATGGAGCCATATAAATAGAAAAGAGAGACATTTGAATTTTTGAATTTTTGGATAAGAAGATAAGAGAGGTTTTTTTTGTGGAAGAGATAACATGAGAGATAAAATAGGAAGATAAAATTATTTACAAAATTATCTAATTTTTTTGAATTTTCGTCACTTTATTTATTTGAATTAAAAAATGTTATTTTTTTATTTTTTTATGATGGTTAGTTAAAAATAGCAACTATATACATGTACTATATACATATATGACATTATATACAAGGATAAATGGGGAAATTAGCCTCTCTTTTTTTGTTTTAAAAATTTTATTAATTTTTTATTTTTATTTTTATTTTAAGTAATTAGTAAAAATATTTACAAATATATATACAAATACAATATACACAAAATACAAGGGAAAATTGCACAAACCACCCAGAAAACCGAGTTTTCAATCGTAACTCCAAAAATTATGAAATCACAGCCATTTTGAAGATAATTTAATTTAGAATTCAATGGAAGTGAAATTGATTTAATTTGATACCATATGGAGTCAGAATTGATCTTTCAATTAGTACTTAGTGGCTTTTTCCAAGTGTGGTTACTTTTATTCTGTACATGATTTAATTGTGCAATCATTTTTATTAATTAGGATGCATTTTTATTTACAACTTTGGTTTTGAATGTTATTTGATTTGGGGTCAATTAAGGTACAAATAAATTAATGTTAGTTTTATACAGATATACACAAAATAAGTGAGAAAAATATTTTTTTGGATTTTCTGGTTGAGGACCCTATCTCCCCCTACTTTATTCCTGATCGATCAGGTCAAGTCTTGACCTTCTCTCGGGGTTCGGGTCAGCCTGTATACAGTCTTCCTGTCTTTTTTATTTTATTTTCTTTATTTTTCCTTTCTTTCTTTATTTATTTATTTTAGGTTAAAATTAGTAAGAAATGTACAATATTTATACACAAATGCAAGTTAGTAAAATATGGAGTTAGCGTTATATGCAGGTGTTTTATAAGGGATTTTAAGCTAAAATAAATGAATAAAGATGACGAATCGCAGATTCATCATCCCCCTATGCTTTACCTTTGCTAGTCCCTTAGCAAACACTTATTTGAAAGAATAAGTGAAAAAGAAAAAGAAAGGGAAAATAAATAAGGTAGGACAATATTGAGTATTAAACTTATCTTCATAAAATTGTAGTTTGGAGCTCTGTCGGACCTTTGGATTATTTGTGTGTCGGAACTTCTGTGAGACTTAGAATTTTAAAACCAACAGCCTTCAAGTCCTACACATCATTGTCACAGTTTTGGCCCAGAAGTCATCTTAGATCGATCCTCTTCCCAAAGCATACCCTATGAACATTAAACAATCGACTCATGTGTGTGAAAAATTTTAGCTCTTCCCATCCAGAATGCTGGACTACCATGCAAATCTCCTCTCCAATAACTCGTCCTCGGGGAGTCAGGTATTTCCTTCTAAGGTCTGTTGTGCTGTGTTCACAATCGAATTGGGGGAGAAGTTAGAAGAATGAGAAAAGAACTGGAGGGTGGTTTAGTGTAGTCACCTCTCCTTGTGAAGCTGGCCAGTGTAGCCGAGTCTCCACCAATATCTGCAGGTTTTCTTGAAGCTTGGACCTTTTTGGTCAGATATTTATTTGGTAGTAGCTTCTTTGTATTTGGAGTTTTGGTGGTTCTGCTTGGATCTTGTTGTGCCCCTACGGATATAGAATCGTTTTTTTCCGTACATGTTTTGGGGTCTTAGAAAAAAACTGTGCCCAGCCGTCCATCCCTTTTCTGAAGCTTTATTTCAACCCGTACTCCGGTCTTTAGATTTCCACGCTACCAGAAAAGAAACTCACGCAGTCTTCCAACATCCCGTCTGAGTTGAGCTAAGTGCATAGTGCAGGAGTACAAATTAATTCGCTATTCCAGAGTTGTACCCAGAATGAAGAGACCAGGTTAGACACTAAGAGTCAAATGCTGCACATTGTCATGTGGAACTCAAAGAATTAAGTCAAAGACCTGAAGCTTCTAAAATCCTATTTCTCGGTGAAGTTCCTCTGAGAATTAGGTGGATTAAGGTCCAACTAAGCTCCATTCTTCAATTTTATTCCAGACATAGTTTAAATATCAATACTATCCTGAAAAATGCACATGCAAATGCAGAATATGAACAATGCAGAAAGTTTTTTTTTTGGAAAAGAATGATTCACATGTGAAAAGAACCATTTTTTTAAACAATTTTCTAATTTTGAACTTTTTATGGATTTTTGGAGAAAAATGCAGATGTGAAAAAAAGTTTTTTTATGCAAATTTTTATGATTTTTGGTTTTGTAGTTTTTTTTAAAGGAGAAAGGGTTAGTAATATATACAAGTATATACAAGAGACTTTTTTTGTTTTTGTGTGTGTGTGTGTGTGTGTTTTTCGTTTTTGTTTGTTTGTTTTTTGTTTGTTTTTGTTGTTTTTTCTCTCTCTCTCTCTCTTCCCATTTTTTGTTTTGTTTTGTTTTTGTTTTTGTGTTTTTTTTGTGTTTTATTTTTTTATTTTCTTCTTCTTTTTTTTGTTTTGTTTTGTTTTTTGTTTTGTTTTTTTTTGTTTGTTTTTTTTGTTGTTTTTTTATGTTTTTTTGTGTTTTTTTGTTTGTTTTTTTGTTTGTTTTTTACACACGTGGATTTTACAAAATATACACATAACCCCCAAATAAATGTATTTAAAAGTACGAGTTATGTCTAAAGTATATACAATATATACGACACCCCCCTATACTTAGCTCAAACTATGTCCTCATAGTGATCAGAGAGCGACAAAGGAAGACATAACTCGTGCTAAGCAAAGAAAGGTGAAAAGACTCCTATGCTACAACGACTCAAAGAAAAGATAAAATGAAGAGAAGTTGGTGATCCCCCCTATACTTAGGATCAAGTAATCCTAAGTATAGTGGAATGTATAAAGGGGAAAACCGATGAAGAGAATGTACAGACTCACAGAGACACGATATGAACAACATCACCCCCCTATACTTAGGGTAGAGTATCCCTAAGTATAGGCAACAACAACAAGGTTGATAAACAGGACGAATATGAACAACACAAATCCTTCACCCCCCCCCATACTTAGGATAAAGCACATCCTAAGTATAGCATATATACACACACACGGAAAAGGGGTGAATGATAAAACGGGAGAAGACATAGTGAAACGAAAGGATATACAAGAGGAGTGGATTTACAAAGGTTAAGAAGGTCGAAAACGAACCTTCTTGCGGGACCGCTGAGGTATGGATTTGACAAGATGTAGGTCGATATTGGGATCATCATTAGACATAAATTGAGTAGGATCGACCAAAATTATATCCTCAGCGGTTTCATATTGTGCAGGCCTAAACCGGTTATTGGAAGTAGTGTGACCATGTCCTGCTTGGGAAGTCTCGCAAACATCAAAGTAGAATGGCTCGAAATCATTATCAGAAAAAGTAGGATCAATTTCAGCCTGGCGAGCCTCTACCGGATCATCATCTTTATCAAAAGGCCCAAATTCCTTTATAAAAGCAATCAAATCAAATTTGGCCTGATCGGTCTCTTCTTTATCAGGGTGAGTAGGAACGGACTTATCAGTGAAAGTAGTCAAATCGTGTCCGTCCTGTCTAGTCTCAGAGTCTGCCTTCCGCTCTAGGGTGTCTATCGTGTAAATCCTGCGGATGTCGTCAATGCATCGCCACATACCAGAAGAGGTAACTCCAAGGTCTATGCTTTCCGAGTCCTCCTCCTTGAAGAGGAATTCCTGGGTCTCAGTATCATCCATCATATAGCAAAAATCTCTGGTATTGTCATCATGATCAAAGTCCTTGGGGTTGTCTAACACGAAGGGCTCTCATGGGATGCGGGTTTCGGGATGGTAGTGGGTGTAGTGATTAACACATCGCTCCCTACATCAGAACGGAAGCGAATCTCTCCTGAACCATAGTCAATAACGGCTCCCGCAGAGGCAAGGAAAGGCCGTCCCAGGATGATTGGAGGGTGCTCCACAGGGGTGGAGGTCTCCATGGGCATTACAACAAAAATCCGAAATAAAATCCATGCCCTGAATGATAATGACAGCATTTTCTAAAATACCCTTCGGCCTCTTGATAGATCCATCAGCAAATTGAACTATCATCCTGGTTTTCTTGAGAGGCCCAAGATGAAGAGACTGTACCATAGAGAAGGGTATTATGTTAATTGACGAACCGCCGTCAAGGAGAGCGTTATCACAAGAATAGTCAGATATGGAGCAACTCACAAGAGGTGTGGCCGTGTTCCCTTTCTTAAAATATGGACGGTGAGAGATGGCGTAGGCAGTGGCCATGGTCAAGATGTGATGCTCAGATCTTCTCCTTCTCTTTCTCTTCTTGTGTTGAGGAGTAGATAAATCTGTCATGGCCTGTTGAAGTGGGGCTTTAATGATCTCATGAAGGGTGGCCACCACTTTGGGTTTAGTCAACATTTTTTTGAATTTTTGGACCTCATCCATACAAGGGAGGAGGTCGGAATCAGCATTTACATGAGGATTGCCAAGAGCAGTCTGTACAGTGGCATCCTCCGGATCTAGGTTGGAACATGGCTGTGTGTGTAAATGATCAGGCATTTGGGTTCTTTTCTCACAAAATGAATCATTAATATGTCTACCAGAATCTTTTTGTATTTTCAAAATTTTCTCATTTTTTTGTGTTTTGGATGATTTCAAGCTCTCATGATTATCCTCGAGTGAATCAATATCCTCAAATATTGGAGCAGCGTTCTGTCTCTCATTTATGTTAATAAAATTGGAAATCTTCAAATTCATATGCTCCACCATTTGATTCAATGTGTTAAGTGTGGAAATCATGAAAGGTGACTCCAAAATCCCAGGATCGGGTGGGTTGAATGAGGGTGGGTGAAAATCAAAGTCCTCCGTCTCCTGAAATAATGGGTTAGGCGGATATGCACAAACATCAGGAGGAAGATCCTCCTGGAAAAGGGAAGGTGGATCGTCTGGAGAGTACAAGGTATCTGCGAAGATCGGATTAGAATAACTCCAGTCGGCCATCTTCGAAACAAATGATGGGAGAGCACGAGGGTCAAGCCAAAAGATATGGAGAAAAAGGCGCAAATGCACAGAAAAGATCTGGTATGCACGCAAACAATCAAACACAATACAAACCCCCAATTCACCAACTCAACGCAATGTGAAGACCGTGAAGGTTCGGTCTCTTAATCTTATATGTTTTAGAGTTAGGTGATAATCACAAAGTTGTACAAACTCTTAGGCTGAATTATGGGATTTGGGCACTAACCTTAGTGTGTACGCGAGCAAGTTAAAACAAATACAATGAGGGCGTTACTCTCCCCAAAACAATGATTTTTCCTTGTATTTTTTAGGGTCGAGTTTTCTTTAGCAGTCCCAAATTTTAGGCAGTTGTCACTTGGTTAAGATATTTTCAAAGAATCGCCTATCGAGTGTCCAATTTCCTTTTTAACTTATGTGAGTGAAAACAAGGGAGGAGATCAGAAATGCCAATGCGCGATTAAAAACGATGATGCATGCAGGGGTTAGAGATGCGTACCTTGTCGCCAGCACTCTACATGCAAGTGATCCGCGCAGAATTTAAATACAGAAAATAAACTAACCTATATGCAAATACAAGTAAACCGTCCTAGATGATAACTTATATTAACGGGCAAGAACAAGTTAATTTGACTAAGTCCAAATTACGATCTCTATAGGCACAGAAATTCTTGTTTAGGGTTTTTGGACCTAATTAATTACCTGGCTCAAGCAAATTAATTAAAGAAATCAATAGGTGGCTTTCGAAATCCGCGGAAAATAAAGAAAATAAAGGCGATGAAAACAAAACCGATGAGGCCCCCCAAGTGCACCGGCACTTGGCGAAACAGACCCCGCAACAAATGAATGTCCGTTTACAAGAGTTCAAATGCTAGAAAATAAAGACTCTCTCTCTCTCTCTCTTTTCGGCTCTTTCAATTTTCTTCTCCTCTTCTCACGCTATCCTGCGGCTTGGTGAAGAATCAAGCCGCCTCCACGTCGCTTGGGTGCTTCGGCTCTCCTAGGATCGCCTCCTTCGCTCCGCGGGCCCTCGCAAGAAAAAGAAAAGAGAATATGTAAGAAACACAATTATCAAATATGAGAAAATGATGAAATGAATGCAGTGGATATAAACAATGGAATAATGTGGCAAACAGATAAACAGGTATTTACAACCAAGAATAGTAGGTCAAAAGAGAAACCTAACTACCCTCGCCGTGCCTCCCCGGCAACGGCGCCATTTTGTTGAGCGCGTTTTTCTAGGTTGGAAAGTTAATTGAGGGTGAAAGGTTGTCGTTGTTGATCCCCAGAATCCCGCGTCAACAAAAGATTATTTTTTTTTAAATTTTGCTACTTATTAACATGTATAGCGGACAGGGTCGAACTCAGGGAGGCTACAATTCCCGAGGGTTATTCAATTAATCAGAAACTAATTAAAAGAAGACGGGAATCTCAAAGGACAACTATCCTTGGTTTTTGTGATTTTTCGAATTTTTTATTTTATTTTTTTAAAATTTTTTTATTTTCTATTTTTTTGTATTTTCTGATTTTCAGATTTTTATGATTTTAATTTTGCATTTTTTTAAATTTTCAAAAAAATAACTAACAATGTGATTAAACTCAAGAAATATGCACACCGACTCTTTTTGTAATTTTTTAATTAATAAAAAATGCTCAGAAAAATCCAAAGAAAATATTTTTGGGTTTTAAAAGTTTTGAAATATTTTTGAGAATTTTTGTGGAATTTTTAGATTTTTTTTATTTTTCTAAAAATTAAACAGTGAGGAAATAAGAAAATGTGCACAGCCTGGAGTACTTTTCAATTTAATAATCTTTTAAATGCCCAAGACTCCTAGCAATTATTTTTCAAACAAAATAGAAATAAATATCTACAAACAGGAACTAAAATCACAATTTTTGGATTTTTGTACAATTTTCTGTGAATTTTATAAGATTTTCGATATTTTTCAATTTTTTTGGGGTTTTATAAATAAATAATGCGTGAAAATGGTCAGAAATTAAAAGACAATAAAAGACAACTACTCTAATTTTTTTGGAATTTGTAGATCTATTTTCGAATTTTTATTAATTTTGGAATTTTAAACAAGACAAAAGGCACTGTTTTTGATTTTTTAATAATAAGAAATGAAGGAAAAATGTAATGGAAAATTTATGCTAATAAAAGAATCACCTCAGGAGCATAGCATAATTTTCTCAAAAATTTTGAATCACAAATAACATGCAATTCAATTAAAGAGAGTACACAAATTAATGTTCTGCAGTTCAGGGACTAGAACGTAAATACTGTGAAAGTCTTGGACTGAACTGTAAAGATTCAAAGTTTTTGCCACAAATAGATAATAAAAATGAATGACAGGGGAGAAAGCGCAAATTTACCAATATACCATGTGCTTGGCATGTGCTTGAAGAGGCGGGGATGTTTCTGCAAATCTGATTACTTCCAGGGACTTGAATGTGATTTCCCGAATAGATTAATGACCTGGCGGGGGCTTCTTTGTGATTTTGAGAACTTCAGAGGGCTTGATTGTGATTTCCCCAATTGTTTTTTTAACTCAACCCTAGCAAGGGTTCTTTCGTTGCTTGCAAAGGGGGCAAATAGGGGCAGCCGCCCCTCTTCTTTCCTTCCGCACGCGGGGGCGGCGGCAGCTGAGGGCGGCGGAGATGCAGGTCTTTGGCGATGGCGCGGGCCACGTGTCGGTCCGCAGGAGGAGCCTGAGCGGCTCGCGCCTGAGGCGGAGGCGGCGTTCAGGAGGCGGCGGCCATATCTGGAGTGGCGTGGCGAGGCGAGGCGCGGGCGGTTGGGAGGAGCGGCAGCTGGCGCTGGAGGAGCGTGCTGATGGCGGCGGGGCAAGGCGGAGGAGGCGTGGCCCAGCGGCGGTGGTGCGGGCTCCGCCTCTGCGCGGAGGTCCGGCGGATAGGAGGCGGGGCGGTGCCGCCGCCTGGAGATGGAGGCCGATGGAGGAGGGGCGGCGGTGCCTGGGGGCTGCCGTCCCTTCTGTGTTTTTTTTTGTTTTTTTAATTTTTTTGTGTAATTTGTATGTAAACAAGGAATAAAAAATGTTTTTTAAAAAAAAATTTTTTGTAAATCCAAAAATAAGAAAAGAAAGTAAGAAGAATTTTTTTATTTTCTTTTATATTAGTGATCCTGCAAAACAAATGTTAGAGTACAAATAGAGAAAAAAATTATTTATCTACAAATCGGAAAAAATGAATGAGGATCCGGCGGACATGAGGGGTTCGAATCCGAATCTCCGACCACCGTGCGTGGTCGGAGTTGATAGATCGTGTGAGATAGAAATCGAAGGCGAAGAGATCAAGAAGATGAGATGGTAATTCGAGTCGGTGGCGGATCAAAAATCGTAATGAATTTTTTATGATCTAGAAGAACAAAATGACGATAAAAATGCGATAAAATAAAAAACGATTCAACTAAGATAGAAATGCGAAGAAAAAAATTGGATCTCACCTTAGGAGCAGAAAATGGACCGTGATCGCCTCGACAAGGCCGACTCGCTGTCACCGGACGGCTTGGAGGCTAGGCAACTTCCTCGACGAAATTTCTCTCGGAGATCGGGCTCCTCTCTCTAAAGATTGATCAAGTTGGAATGAGGGAGATGGAGCCATATAAATAGAAAAGAGAGACATTTGAATTTTTGAATTTTTGGATAAGAAGATAAGAGAGGTTTTTTTTGTGGAAGAGATAACATGAGAGATAAAATAGGAAGATAAAATTATTTACAAAATTATCTAATTTTTTTGAATTTTCGTCACTTTATTTATTTGAATTAAAAAATGTTATTTTTTTATTTTTTTATGATGGTTAGTTAAAAATAGCAACTATATACATGTACTATATACATATATGACATTATATACAAGGATAAATGGGGAAATTAGCCTCTCTTTTTTTGTTTTAAAATTTTTATTAATTTTTTTATTTTTATTTTTGTTTTAAGTAATTAGTAAAAATATTTACAAATATATATACAAATACAATTTACACAAAATACAAGGGAAAATTGCACAAACCACCCAGAAAACCGAGTTTTCAATCGTAACTCCAAAAATTATGAAATCACAGCCATTTTGAAGATAATTTAATTTAGAATTCAATGGAAGTGAAATTGATTTAATTTGATACCATATGGAGTCAGAATTGATCTTTCAATTAGTACTTAGTGGCTTTTTCCAAGTGTGTCTACTTTTATTCTGTACATGATTTAATTGTGCAATCATTTTTATTAATTAGGATGCATTTTTATTTACAACTTTGGTTTTGAATGTTATTTGATTTGGGGTCAATTAAGGTACAAATAAATTAATGTCAATTTTATACAGATATACACAAAATAAGTGAGAAAAATATTTTTTTTGGATTTTCTGGTTGAGGACCCTATCTCCCCCTACTTTATTCCTGATCGATCAGGTCAAGTCTTGACCTTCTCTCGGGGTTCGGGTCAGCCTATATACAGTCTTCCTTTCTTTTTTTATTTTATTTTCATTATTTTTCCTTACTTTCTTTATTTATTTATTTTAGGTTAAAATTAGTAAGAAATGTACAATATTTACACACAAATGCAAGTTAGTAAAAATATGGAGTTAGCGTTATATGCAGGTGTTTTATAAGGGATTTTAAGCTAAAATAAATGAATAAAGATGACGAATCGCAGATTCATCACGGCCCTGATTAGAATCTGAACGATGATCGAACGGTGATGGGGCTACTCCATCCGACGATGGATGTGCTTCACGAAGAACAAACTTGATCCGACGATTGCGGAGGTAGCTGGACGAACGGGGAAGAACACCGCCGCAGCGAGGTTCCTCCGGCTCGATCCTCCTTCTCTGGCGATCTTTAGTGCTCCAAAATGGTCAGCTGGGTTCCTCTGGTCATCCTCAATGTGCTGAGGGCGGCAAAAGTCTCCGACGAAGCTCAGAGAGGCAGCACGAGGTCGGCGGAGCAACGGGGCTCCAGGTACCTCGGCCAGTCTTCAAAATCGCCCCCAGTGTGTGCTGCGACTCCTAGACCTGCCAAAAATGTTAAGGAGGTCGAGGGCAAAGTGCCTCGACTTCCAGCTGGCTCTAAGGGACAGGGGAACGGCGAGATGGATCCTTAGCCGGAGTTGCGCTCCGGCGAGGTAATCGAACATGTGATTCGATGGCTGATTGGACACGAAACGGTTACCTAACTACTCCTACGATTACAAGGAATGAAACGAGGATGAAAAAGGAATGAAGAAACACGTCAAGGGCCTGAGGGCCCGAGGTCAAGGGTACCTCAATGGGGGTTGGCCGGAGGTGTGGAACACGCCCAGATCAGCCGACGATCCGCCGCCTCGAACTTGGAGCTGTCACCTCCAGGTAGCTCGAGCACGACCAAGGGGGGAAAGATCTGTGTGAATCGCGGTTCAAATTCGAATGGAAGTCAAGGGCTTGGTTTTGTAGTGTTGACGACAGGGCTCCTTGAACGAGGGATAGCGGTCAGATATGTGCTCCATGGCCCGAGGTATCACTTGGTCGTGAATCTCCAATCGACGAGGCAGAAAAGTTGTTTAGAGTGCAACGTCAAAGGGTGCAAGGTGCGCCCCCCAAAAATCCTCGAAGTTGGCAAAAAAACGTGGCTCTAACTACCCACAAGGGGCGGGTCAGAGAGTTGACCCGAGGTCAACTCTCGGACCCTCCTGGTTGGTCCACGTGGACCAACCAGGAAAAACCCTGGAAAAACATTTTATTAATTCGATAAAAAATAGAAAATGGCTGAATTAGATTTAGGTTATTAAATAAAAAATATTTATTATTTTATTTAGTATTTTATTCTGATTTTTAATTATTTTTATGAGGTATATTTTTATAAGTTCACTTTTATACCCCTTATAGGTATTATATCTATATATTTTATTCTTTATTTTTATTTTATGTATTTTAGTTTTATTATTTTTATTTAGTATTTTATAAAATCATATAACACTTTTATACACACAAATATATTTTTGTTTTATTTTTCTGAAGTATTTTATGTACTTAATAAAATAAAAGTATAATTTATATAGGTATAAGTATAAGTATGATACCTATGTATTATATATGAGGAAAATGGGGCTGCCCCCTAGGGGGAGCTAACTTAGCTCCCCCCGCCCTATTTTTTTTCAATTTTTTATTTTTTTTGAATTTTTTTCCATGAATATTCATCACTATATCCATATATTATGTCATAAAAATTTCTTATGAAACAGAGACACCTACGGCCTCCATCCAGACAATTATTTTTTTAACGGTAACATGATTTTTTAAATCGACCCCGTTTGGATGGAGGTCGTAGGAGTCTATGTTTCGCATGAAATTTGAATGACATAATATATGGATTTAATAATGAATTTACACGGTTTTGGATTTCAAAAAAAATAAAAAAAATATGTGAAAAAGGGGCGGGGGTAGCTAAGTTAGCTCCCCCTAGGGGGCATACACATTTTACCCATTATATATACATGTATTTTATTTTATGTTTTATTTAGGTTTTTAATCTGATTTTAATGCACATAATTATTATAAATAATATTTACAAAATTATAAAAATATAAAATTACAAAAACTAATGAATAAATAATAACTTGAATATTTTAATCAGTACAGGTATACTACAAGGGTCCAAAACTCAACTTTCAAACCGTAACTCCGAAAAATACGAAATCACCTCCATTAAATAAATTATTTTATGCTATATACAATTAAAGTGAGTTTGGTACATTTCGAGTTCTCAGTTGTGAGATACGGGTCTGGGAAGTTGGAATTCTAGATTTTTATTCAGACCATAACTTTTTATCTGTACATTATTTTTCAGTGAAATCAATTTTATATTTTTCTTTATTAAATTATCTACAACTTTCATGTACAAAGTTTATTTATTTGATGTATAAAAAGTGGAACCAAAAATAGGTCCCAAAATGAATAAAGAATAGATAAAATGAACAGGTATTTAACCCTTATCTCCCCCTACTTTATTCCTTGTCAACCTATTCATCCAGATGCCTAGGTCTTGGGATTTTGGGTCATAAAATATTTACAATATTTTATTCTTTTTCTTTTCTTTTATTTGTTCTATAATTTTGGCTTTAATTATAGTATTTTATACATTATTTACAGGTGCATGCATGAATGCTAAGATGGTTTATTTAATGCTATTTACAGGCATTTGCTAGGGTTTTTGATGCCAAAATGATAGAATAAAGATGATGAAATATGGATTCATCATCCCCCTGTACTTTACCTTTGCTTGTCCCTAGCAAACACTTATGCAATAAGTGCAAAAAGAAAAAGAAAGAAAAGAAAAAGAAGAACTTGGATTTAGTTGAATGGTCAAACTTGTCTTCGCAAAATTAATGTTTGGAGCTTAAGTCGGACCTTTGGAATTTTAGTGCGGGCGGAACCTTAATGAAAATCGAATTTGAAATCCAACAATCCCTGAGAATCCCAAAACTCTGTTCAAGTCTCCTCAATAGCCAGGTCAGAAATATCTCAACTCATACGCAGACCCTTACGACTATGAATATGACTCGTATAGTGTAAGTGATGGTGGCTCTCCCCAACTAGAATGGCAAAGAAACTGACTTCTCCAGTACGACAACCCAATGATTCCCCAATCCAACAACTCCATCCTCGAGGAGCGGGGTATTCTCTTCTAAGTTCAAGTGGCAACCAACTCAAGAGGAGGGGGTGAAGAGAAGAATGGACGGTAGCCAGTGTAGCTACCTATCCTGGGATGCAAGACCAGTGTAGTCAAGTCATCCAGCTGCAGGCTCACATATTTGACTTTGGAACTCAAGCTTGCTTATTGGCTTTACACATTTGTACATACTTTGCAGGCTTTTTATTTTTATACATGCCTGAACACAC
Organism: Ottelia alismoides; assembly: GCA_037367405.1. Lineage (NCBI taxonomy): Eukaryota > Viridiplantae > Streptophyta > Magnoliopsida > Alismatales > Hydrocharitaceae > Ottelia > Ottelia alismoides. The sequence goes on from JAZKJV010001099.1 coordinate 205,062, forward strand.
ATTTTTTTGAATACTATATACAACAGCATTTTCATAAGGAGTTTTTCCTCTTGAGCCAGTAGACTAACCCTCTTTTGAAGCTTTCTCGCAACCCACAACCTCCTGTCTTTAGACTTCCTAAACACTAGACAGGTTGGGGTGTACTTCCCTCCCTAGAGGAGGACAAATGTTTCCACTTGTGTGCGTCTCATACGGGCAAATCCAATCCCCTCACCACCCCAACTGAGTTGAGCCATGTGAAAGGTGCAGGTGTCCAAGTTAGGTCATTATCAACAAGAGTCGTGCGTGTGCTCCGACAAACTCTACTTAGGCAGTCAAGAATCCATTGAACCAAGTCTCGTGATCCTCAAAGAATTAAGTCAACCAGACCTGAAGTACCTCAAAACCAGTTCCTATAAGGTTCCTGTTATTAGGTCGATTTTAAGGTCCAACCAAGCTCCAATCTTCCGATTTTACTTAGACTCGTTCAACTATCAAACTCATTCCGAAAAATGCGAATGCTATGCAATGCAATGTAGAAAATATTTTTGTGATGCGATTTTCAAAGATTTTGAACTTTTTATGGATTTTTGAAAAGATGATGCCCATGCATTTTTAGATTTTTCAAAAAGATTTTTTCAAATGTTTTTGGATTTTAATTTTGCAAATGTTTTTGGGATTTTTTAATACAAAAAGATTTTTGGCTAAAGACAAGGTTAAAATATTTACACGGGAGTGCTTCTTATATATACAAGAAGTGGATTTTAAGAATTTACAAGGGTAAGTGATCAATTTTATAGATATATATATAGTGGATTCTGGTGTGATGTAACTATTCCTCAAACTTATTTGACACAAGTTTTCCAAACAAGTTTGAAAACTATAGTCCAAAATAATTTTTACAACCAGTTTTTACAATATGTACACACATTTGAAAATCATTTTGCAAAGGTTTTTCAAACAGTATGTATAGATTTTTCAAATATTTTTGCAACCATTTTTCAAACCATTTGCAAATCATTTTTCAAACATTTTATTTCACACAAAGAAAATAAATTTTTACAAACCACACAATTTTACAAAGGTTGAAAACATGTAACAAAACATTTTCAAAATAGTTTTCAATAGATTTTCACAGAGATTTTCAAACTATTTTTCCAACATTTTTGCAAAAAACATTTTCACCTGATTTATTAATCAATAAATACAAAAATAATTTGAGGAACAAAATACCTTTTTATTAGGGATTTTAATGAATTTTAAAGAATTATTAGCCTGACTATTAGGAAAATACGAAAGTACGAGTTATGGCTAAAGTATATACACAGTATATACGACCCCCCTATACTTAGCTTGAGCTATGTCTTCATAGATCGGAGAGAAAAGAGAAGACATAACTCGTACTAAGTGTAGACAAGCCTTAAAGAATAAATGAATAAACCAATGAGAAGTTGACCGTCCCCCCTATACTTAGGATCAAATAATCCTAAGTATAGCAGACTGTACACAATGCAGGGAGGGTCAAGGGTGGGGATGAACAGATCGTGCTCAGATTGTCTCCCCCTATACTTAGGGTAAGATATCCCTAAGTATAGACAAGAAGAGGAGACAACGGAGAGGATCAAAGAATAGAAAAAACTCGGGGTGCACACCCCCCTATACTTAGGACAAAGTACGTCCTAAGTATGGAAAACTGTCTACAAGGGGCGGCACCTTTTTGATAGATAAAGAAAATAGAAGAGGAAAAGAAGAAAATAAGAAAATAAGAAAATAAATCACAGATGAAAGAGTGATATGAACAGATGGATCTGTACAGCGGAAGATGGAACTGATCACCATGTATGAGATGCAGAAGATATGAGTCAAAGAACACATCTCATACCAGAAGAATGGGGGCAACGTCAATGGTCGGCGGATCATGATCTAGATATAGCTTCAGGCATTGACCATTGACGCGGAAGGTAGAAGAAGATGACGGTTCAGATATATCAATACTGCCCTTGTCATGTACCTTCCTGACCACATATGGACCTTTCCACTTGCTCTGTAATTTCCCTGAGAATAATTTCAGCCTGGAATCAAACAACCATACTCTCTGATCTGGCTCGAACTATTTATGGCTGGTGTGGGAATCATGCCATGTCTTTATTTTCTCTTTATACTGTAGGCTGCTAGAAAAGGTTGTGTCTCTCAGTTCTTCCAAGGCTGCCAATTCTGCTCTTCTCTGTTCTCCTATGCTCTCGGGATCTAACAGTAACTCAGTGACTGCCCAAAAGGATTTTTGCTTGATTTCCACTGGCAAATGGCACGGCTTGCCATAGACGAGATGAAAGGGAGATGTCCCCAATGGATTCTTGAAAGAAGTCCGATAGGCCCACAAGACAGAGTCCAAAATCTGTGACCAATCCTTTCGGTCTGGGCGGACAACCTTCTGCAAGATAGTCTTTATCTCTCGGTTCGATACTTCAGCAAGACCATTAGTCTGAGGGTGATACGATGTGGCAACCCGATGGTCAATGCCGAACTCGTCTGCAAGGGCCCTAACTTTGTCATTGATGAAATGAGACCCCCCGTCTGAAATCAAGACTCTCGGTACCCCGAACCGTGAAATGATATTTTTCCTCAAAAACTTGCACACGGTTTTAGCATCTGCGGCTCGGGCGGGGATCGCCTCAACCCATCAACTGACATAATCCACAGCGAGCAAAATATGCTCGAATCCCTGACTCTTAGGAAATGGGCCCATGAAATCAATCCCCCATGCATCAAAAACCTCACAAAAGTGAATGGGTTGCATGGGCATCATGTCTCTCTGTCCGCAGGTTCCCATTTTCTGACAGTCAGTACATCTCTTCACGAACTCATCAGAATCCTTGAAGAGAGTAGGCCACCATAGGCCAGATTGAAGCACCTTCTGTGCTGTCCTTTTTCCAGAATGATGTCCTCCTGCCTCAAGCTTGTGGCAATATGTGAGGACGCTATGCTGCTCTTCTTGAGGAATGTACCTCCTCCAGATGCTATCCTCTCCTTCATGATAAAGGACGGGATCCTCCCAATGGTAAAACTTGGCCTTAGCTAGGAAGGTCTCAAGTTTCTGCCTGGGCCAACCCTGAGGGACCGTCTTGGCAACAAGATAGTTTACAAAGTCGGCATACCATGGGAGTGAGGTGATAGCCAAGATCGCCTCATCTGGAAATGTCTCTGTGATAGGTGCACTGGGCTCAGATTCCTCAAGATTCTCCAATCTGGAGAGATTATCCGCCACCACTTTCTTGACTCAAGGCTTATCCTTAATCTCAATATCAAATTCCTGGAGCAGAAGGATCCATCTGGTAAGGCGTGCTTTAGCATCCTTCTTGGCCATTAAGTACCGGATGGCGGTGTGATCTGTGTAGATAGTTACTCTAGATCCGAGAATATAAGATCGATACTTATCCAAAGCAAAGACTACGACCAGCATCTCTTTCTCAGTCACAGTGTAATTCCACTGAGCGGCATCGTCCGGCTGGTGTAGTGAATGGCAAACGGTAAACCATCCCTCCTCTGTCCAAGCACAGCCCCAACGGCAAAATCTGAAGCATCCGTCATGATCTCGAATGGGAGAGACCAGTCGGGTGGCTGAAGGACAAGAGCTGAAACAACCATACTCTTGAGAGTCTCAAAGGACGCGAGACAATTATCATTGACAATGAACTCGGTGTCTTTCGTCAACAGATCAGTAAGCGAGACACTTATCAAAGGACGCGAGACACTTATAAGTTCACTTTTATACCCCTTATAGGTATTATATCTATATATTTTATTCTTTATTTTTATTTTATGTATTTTAATTTTATTATTTTTATTTAGTATTTTATAAAATCATATAACACTTTTATACACACAAATATATTTTTGTTTTATTTTTTTGAAGTATTTTATGTACTTAAAATAAAAGTATAATTTATATAGGTATAAGTATAAGTATGATACCTATGTATTATATATACATGTATTTTATTTTATGTTTTTTAGGTTTTTAATATGATTTTAATGTACATAATTATTATAAATAATATTTACAAAATTATAAAAATATAAAATTACAAAAAATAATGAATAAATAATAACTTGAATATTTTAATCAGTACAGGTATATTACAAGGGTCCAAAACTCAACTTTCAAACCGTAACTCCGAAAAATACGAAATCACCTCCATTAAATAGATTATTTTATGCTATATACAATTAAAGGTGAGTTTGGTACATTTCGAGTTCTCAGTTGTGAGATACGGGTATGGGAAGTTGGGATTCTGGATTTTTATTCAAACCATAACTTTTTATCTGTACATTATTTTTCAGTGAAATCAATTTTGTATTTTTCTTTATTAAATTTTCTATAACTTTCATGAACAAAGTTTCTTTATTTGATGTATAAAAAGTGGAACCAAAAATAGGTCCCAAAATGAATAAAGAATAGATAAAATGAACAGGTATTTAACCCTTATCTCCCCCTACTTTATTCCTTGTCGACCTATTCATCCAGATGCCTAGGTCTTGGGGTTTTGGGTCATAAAATATTTACAATATTTTATTCTTTTTCTTTTCTTTTCTTTTATTTATTCTATAATTTTGGCTTTAATTACAGTATTTTATACATTATTTAGAGATGCATGCATGAATGCTAAGATGGTTTATTTAATGCTATTTACAGGCATTTGCTAGGGTTTTTGATGCCAAAATGATAGAATAAAGATGATGAAATATGGATTCATCAGTTATCTCCTCGCTCGCCTTCCCCCTCGAGCTCCTCCCTTCATGCAACCCACTCATCTGACACCCTCGTCGACCATCCCCTACCCACCAACTCCGTCTCCTTGGTATGCAATCGTTCGTTGAAGTCAACCCATCCACCACTCTATAAAATTCTCTCCTCTTCACCTTTTTGAGGTTTGATCAATCTTAAGATACTTCAATCCCCTCAGAAGCCGTCGAAGGGCCTTCGCCTTGGTGACAACAATCGGATGGCAGGTCCTGCAGTAAGGAGGAGCGACGGAGGATCCGATCCAGCCACAACGGGAAGTTTCGCCAGATAGTTTTGCTTCCTTGATCTTTGAGCCAAGCTGAGGCCTTTTCATTCTCTCATTAGGTAAATCTGAACTTGTAGTTTCAATTCCTACCTTTATTTTTTATTTTAATTACATTGGTAGTTGTAATTTCAAAAGCCTAATTGACATGGAGCTTGTGCTCCAGGACAAAATTCCTGTGATCCGACTATCCAATCGACTCCATTACCCTCTTATTACATGCCCCTATGTTTCTCCACGAATCCCTATGGTTGTTCAAGCTAGATCCATCATGAATCTAGGATTCAATCGCCTTCCATCACATCTCACCAGAGCTTCATCCTCCTTTCGCACCATGTGTGCTCCATCTTATGGGATCGATCGAGGGAGTAGCCCTCATGCCTCCTAACCTTTTGGTGCAGGAAATAGAGCTCGAGGACCCCTTTGGACCCAACTGGATGACCTGGATCTACTCCAGGTAAACAGGACCCATTAGAGTTACAAGGGCTCCCTCGACATCATCTAAGCCATCTTGCATGTGCAGAGGAACCCTAGCATCGTGCAGTCACCATCATATTGAAGTATGGACACCGAACAAGGGATCATTCATTGATCGAAGTGAGGAGGATACGATGTTCTTGTGTGTTCTTCCTCCATGCCTCAAAATCATCATATGAAGGATAATGCCCACGTTTAATCATGGGTGTTAGATCATATGTGAAATGAAGCCTCCCTCCGTCGTTCGTTCTCTTTAAGTGTTGCCGATGTGGCATGCACCCAGCCCTCATCTTCGTGCACATGGGGGTGGATAATTTGCACTAATCCCCTTCCGCCTTTTGTATTTCCCAAATAGTACTATAAATATTTTAGTACGTTTAAATTAATTGAGAATATTATAGCAAAGCCCCATAACTTTATATTAATTGCAAGTTAGTCCAGTTCCATCTCAGCTCACGTGGCCCTCCACGAGAGTTGGATATTTTACACTTATATCCCTTAATTTATGTGTATTTCATTTTAATATATAAAAATCAATTTCCAGTTCAAAATTTCTGGATAGTTTACGTGTAACCCCTCGTATTTAACTTTTATGGCACAAATACCCCCTACTAGCTTAATTATTTTTGTGCATGTTTGTCTATTTTCCATAAACACTTTTTGTGTTGCAAAAATTATTAAAAGACAGGAGTACATGCCTTATTCAGTGCTCCTCCCCACCATATATTTTATTTCGTATTTCATGCACATTTTGAATTTATTAAAAATCAAAAGAGCATGTTTTATTCCTTGTTTGACTTGAAAATTATCAAAACATATAAAACTATCATTAAAAAATCTCAAAAAATTACCTACTGTTTATTATAATTTTTATCACTATTGACCAAAAATCACCAAAAGAATAACAAAAGAAAACCCTAAAATGCATAAACCCTAGATAACCCTAAAAAATTACAAAATATTTTCAAAACCCTAAAAATTTTTTCTATTCTATATTTTTAAATATTTATATTACTAATACTAAAACTAGTTTGAGAAATTTTGAATACATCTTGTTTTTTTAAATCTCAAAACAACTTGGCCTACATAAAAAGTCCCTACTTTTGTATATTTTGGACTTCAAAATTATCTAAAAACTAGCAAAAATAACTAAAAAAATCACAAAAATGGATTCTCCTGTCTCAAGTTCGATCCGACGTAGAAGCACGTACAAACGCGTAGATGACACGTGAAGCTCCCACAAATCGAGTTGATGACATGAGGTTGTAAACTTTTGATTTCGTCTCACGAAATACAGATCCTTCTTCACGAGCAAGGAGCACCAAAGAAGGCAAAGATCCATGAGCAGTCAATCTAGCATCACAATGGTGTTGAGACGACGACAGGGACTTCTCCAACAATATGGTGGACAATCACAATATTGAGAGAGAGAAAGAGAAACTTGGACGTGTATATGAGAGTAAGAGAGAGGGAGACATTTATTTATCTTGCAATTGTGTAGTAGAAAAAGGCTAGGGATAGCCTTCGTTTTATACCATATTGGATGGTGGAGATGCACTCCTAATTCAAATCAATGGTTGAGATTTTGTTATAATAATTTTCAACAACAATTAAGTAATTTAAAAGAAAATAAATATGTTGCAAATAATCTTAATATATTTAATTTCAATTAAACCAATAAGATTCTCGTGAATAAAATAGGACTAAAAAGTCATCTTTCGTATAAGGAGGAAGGAGAAAGCCTCCTTTTCCTCTTCCGTATGATGGGGAAGGAGAAAGCCTCCTTCCCCTTTAAGAGTCTTGGACGTCCATGGTTGATTGGAGAGAGATCAATCACCTTATAATGTAATATTATTACGTTAAATATTTATTCATTGTACTAATTATATAAAAATAATTTGCAATTTTTTTGTGAAAGTTGCAAACTAACCATTAACAATTATGAATCAAATTCAACCACGTAATATAAACTATAAATTGCATTTACAATTAATTACCCAATGTAAATTAAAATCACATCAACATTTAATTTGTAAACTCTATTTACAATTAAATTTCTCCAACATATTATAAACCATAATTATAGTATTTATGATTTTTATGGATAGTTATATCCACATAAATCATATCTTTTATATTCTCATGTATCCAAATAATATGAATCATATTCACATTATTTTTTATTAAATCATATTTTTAATTATCAATTTCCCATTGCTTATATACATTATCGACAATTGAATTATTCTTGAAATCCTTCAAGAACAATGTGCTTACTCTGCAGATACTTGGAGATAAGGATAGGGTGATTGTACATTCCATGTATAGTGACTTGGATTGAGATCTCAAATCCAGATCTCGGGAACCTCTCATAGGTGTTTGATTGAATTAAAATGTAAATCTAATCTTCTCATTGCATCCGAATCATATTTAAATCAATGTACAACGTTTCGACTAAGATTAGTTTACTAATCTATTGAGAGGAGTCACTACAAATTCAAACATGTTTCATTACTCCTTCGGAATGGAAATGTCACTATTATACAATCATTTGTAATCACATCCAACATCTGGAAGACCTAGATTAAACCCAAATATTTAGATCACATTTAGATTGTCCTCTTTAGGGTTTTATCATTAAGTTTCTCATTTGATCATTGGGATTTGGTATCGATCATATACTTTCCAAAAGCTATATCATACCTACAAATTCTTCTCAAGCTTCCAAAGCTAGACGACCATGCATGGAATTTGGTAGATCCCAATATCTCATGAGTGAGTTCATATCTTCCGATTCGGTAGTGAACATGTATGATCCTTTAGAGAGATCACATTACTAATATACCCTCGTATGCACACTATCTCGTCGATGTATAGACCTTGATTAAGTCATCAACCTAATGGTCTGCCTAATGTACATTCTTAGACATATCGTAATACATTTGTCTCCGGTCAGAGGATGTATGCATATATCGTGATAGCATATGACATAGGCCTTGGTTATCTCGACCTCGCTAAGTCAAATCTTTGACTTAACTTGTCCGACACCTATGGATCTCTATTCCTACACAGAGGACCTGCATTAACAGATCGGTCAGATACCGGCCTTTAGAGAAGGATTGACATATCTTTCCCATGTTGGAGATCCTTTCTTAACCATCATTGGACAGTGCTTGATGAGTCCTCAATCTAACTCTTTAGATATCGTTCAAGCACTTGCCTCTATGATTCAACCATTTAATCAACCAATGCATTATTATTAAGATGGGCATGGTACATAACTCTAACTGTACTAAGGGACATATTATGCAATTAGTTATTCTTCATTTCAGATTGATGAGTGAATCACAATAATAATTATTGCATATGGCTTGTCATGGGCTCACATGTCCAACTAATTTCTAGTAGTCTGTCACCCCCTATATTTAGGATCTACTTATCCTAAGTATAGCCAAAAACTAAAATGAGATGGTACATGGGTGTATGAGAGGTGGGAGATAGAATGTACAAATAGAAAACAGTTGGTCATCCTTCTTTCCGGTGAGGGGAGTGATGACCTGTCGAATCCCTAGACTCAGGCGAGTCTGTTGGGGAGGATCCCCCTTCCCTGACGAATGAAGAATGTACAAGATTCGAGAAGATTTTCCAACAAATCTTCTTGTGGGATTCAGGATAGATGGAATGTACAAGATGTGGATCTACATCGGGTTCCTCTATAGAATAGTACAAGTCAGAATTGGAGGAATCACGATCAGTGTTGGAGCCATCCTTGGAAGAATAGTAATGTTTGGTGGATGCTCTCTAATGTGTATTGTCACTCAACCGCTTGCTTAGGTATGGTTTTACGATAGTCGAACTGAGCTCACTCATATAAACCACATCGTCTGGGTCTGATGAGGAGTCCTCAGAAAAATCCATGCCCATGGAGATATACTTAGCATGTTTGGTAGAACCTGAAACACAAAGAAGATGAAGGTCATGACACACCTTGTGATGTTCAAGGGTACATCCCCATGAATCAAGACACTTCTTCTCACTAGCAATCCGACTAGAGGAGGCAGCCTCTTTCTTCTTAGAATGGGTCAGTGATGTGCTAGCCTTCTCCTTGAGTCTAGGTTCAACAGGTTCTTATGTTGGGATTATGGGGTCCTCATCAGATGAGTTAGGATGTTCATTTAGCATATCCTCCAAGGTCTGTATATGACTTAGTTCAATAATAGTATTCTCGGTCGCCTTGGTCTTTATCGGCTTAGGTGAAGTGTTTTCTCAGTCGTGGCAGCACGATTGGCTAGTGAGATGGCTAGTATGGTTTTACAAATTTATAGATCTTGTTGCCTCAACTATACTACCTTGGGTACTCCTTGGAGTGGTTCAGGGTCTCTCAGCTTGATAGTCATGATTGTAGGTGTCCTCTCTTGAGTATTATCATTTGTGGGAAGTAATGATCCTTTTAGATAAGTTAAAGTGTATGTATGGATGTGCTAGGAGTCATCTTCATTTCATGGTCTTCTATATTTAAGTAGGGCTTCTTACGGTTTAGTGTGGCATCAGAAGTCTGACAATGCTAGCGGGTATCATGTGCTAGAAAACTGATAGCCCCAGTCTCATCGTCAATAGTCGCCTTAGCAGAGGCTAAGAACAACTTCCAAAGAATGATAAGATACTAGGTGAAATCTCCTCAGTGCCCAATGTCCATGACTACACACTCTCTATATTGCACCTCGAAAAGTCATGATAACTGAAATGATTTCTCTCATCCTTTTTTGACAGGTCAGGTAAATGAACAATTATTCTTGTCTTCTTGATAAGATCGGGCTTGAGCTCATCAAACGTAGAGGTTGGTAGGATGTTTATAGATGAGACATCATTAATCTGAACATGGGTGAATGTTGTGTCACAGATGTCACTCCACCCTAGGCAACCGCTTAAGCTTTTGGTCCACCTTCCCATCACCAAGGACATGGACATAGAAACTAAATGCATATCTGATCGGATCCTTTTCATGCTCTTCCACTTTGGTGTACACAAATTCTTCAGGTATCTATTGATGTCAAACATTTATTCTATGGCATCATTTAGTGTAGTCGGTAAATTATGTGTTTCAATATTTCCTCCATGTCAGCTATTTCAAAAATCTTTTTAGGTTTTTTCAAAAATTTTGATGTTTTCTATTTTTCTGATTCTTTTATTATTTTTTGGGAAATGCAGTGGTATTGGTATGGGCTAACTCGACTTAAACTGGGGTTGTGGGTCGAGGTTGGTTCGATGTTTGCAGCTTTTTGATGCTTGTGTATTCATGAATAACTTGCAAACTTTCAAGCTCAGCTTCGCTTTATCTGTGCATTCTCGCTTGTTCTTGGTCGACAATAAGTGATTAAAGTATGAGAATGATATTAATAATCCTTTCTTCAATTAAGTCAGCACTTGAAATGGTCCTTGATAAAACATCATCAAAATTCTTATGACATGGTGTATGTTTTATCTCACGTATCAGTTGAAAGAAGGGGTGGTTATACTCATCATGACGTGACTATGTCATGTTATCCTAAGTTGAGTACAAGCCATCCAATTGGGTGTCATGGATCAGAGTTTCCTAATAAAGTGATTGGTGAGTTGAGTCATGAGTCCATTCTCCTTCGGATTGTGTCTCAATTTTTGGGACCATGATTTGTTCTTGTTCAAAGGAAAGTGATGGTAAAGAGTTTTCTCAGGTAAGAGTTCATTTTAAAATTAAGGTTTCTTGAGTCGCCTAAAGTGATGTTTTTCTTCCTATCATCGCACTTACTACATTACTTTCCATCTCAAATTTTCTCACTCCATTTTATCCATTTATTAACGAGCATCTATGAGATGATCAAACTCTCTTGCCACAAATCGAAGAAGATGGATGTGGAGTCGGTGTGAATGTTGAGTATGTGGTTGGTGAATGTGGAGGAACCCGTTGAAGAGAGGATAATTCTAGGATGTGAACAAAGATGATGAAGATGATCAAGATACAATCATGTAGACTTAATTTATGAAGTCCAAGTATGAAGACTAGCATTCTAACATCTATGAAAAGGATGGTGCGGATAGAAGCGAATTGAGGCTGAAATTGTGTAAGCGCACGCATAAAAAATGCACACAAAGACAATATCCAAAGCAATACCCCTAATTCACTTACCCACATGGTGAAGGCCACAAGGGTTCAGTCGTTTATATTTTCAGTTTTAAGGTGAAATCTTCAAGCAGTTAATCAAGCACATAAGGTAATTCTCCCGGACGTATATTTATGATTCTAATACACCCTAATCGTAGGGAATATTTGCTCTGGCTATCAGGATATATCAAGCCCCTAAGGATGAAGTAAACTTGTATATCCAAAATGTCTCTCCGGGTCGAAGGTAAGCACTTGCATCTCCCAAACTTGTAAGAGTCGGATTTGGAGACTTAGGGCAAACGTCCAAACATTTGGTCTCTATTCTATAACGGGTATGTCATTTACCTCTCAATTGAAAGTACATGTGAATAATGTAGGGTTGCTCTCCCGTAAATAATTTTCTCCGATTAATTCTGTTTTATTTGATCGAAAGATTTAGCAGCCCCCTGGTTTTAGTTTTGTTATCACTTGATTGAGTTAATTCAGAACACGTCTCTACGAGGATTCTAATTTCCTTTAAACCCTAAGTGAGATAAAATTGACCGAGAACTCCAATATAGTGATCAAAATAATCAAATACTAGTTATTACATAGAAATTGATGGGAAACAAGAAACAAGCTGCGCCGCTAATCCCTTTGGATGGCAAATTGAGGGAGAACCGATACATCGAGAAATACGATGATGTATGCGAAGTCAGAAATACTTTCAGTGTCACCTCACAATATCCATAGGGATTCACAAGAGAATTTATTTTTTTCTAAATAGATATTTCTAATGCATGCACGAGAAACCACAACTAGAACATGGATTTCTATTAGCATGGTAGAACCATTTTATTTGGCTAGAGCAAATTGTTTAGATGAGTCTTTTAAATGTGGAGTGTGGTCTTAGTCCTACGAGCACAATCAAATAAGCCTTGATAGCTTTAAGATCACTAGTGAAATATAGTTCTACATCGTGCACCATAAAACCATGTGGCCTGATGAATACCCATTCATCACTCTTTATTCTTCTATTTTAGCTACAAAAACCTTTGCAAATACATGTAGATATGTGTAAATACAAATAAATACCAAAAGCATGCATTGTGTAAAAACCTATAATTAGCATGTTTTTGTGCACAAAATAAAAGAATAAAGAGCAAAAAGAAAAAGAGGGAAATATTTAGAATAAATATTGAGCAACCTAACCCAAGGGAGGGCTCAGCATGGGCCTGACCGCATAAAAGCCAAGTAGAGGGAGATAGGGGCTCACATATGTATATATTTGTAAATAAATAAAACTTTATATTTTCCTCACCCAAAAATATGTTTGTACATATTGTGAATATTTTATTAAAAACAAAATAAAAAGATAAAAATCAAAGAAATTCAAAAATACTCTTCCTTCACCATGTGTATAGACCATCACCATTGTATTTATTTAATCTTGTAAATAAATTCAATTATTTTCTAAAATTTTTGTAAATATTCTATGGCATATTTTGTAAATATATAAAATAACAAGAAACAAAATAAAAATCAAATAAAAATCACAAAATTGAAAATACAAAAATACATTGTATAAATACCATGTATATAAGTGTATTCATTTATTTATTTCACCCTTGTATATAAGTGATAAAAATAGAATAAAAATATTCTTTTATTCCTCATTTTATCTTGTAAATAAATAAAATACAAAATGAGCATAAAAATACATAAAAATAATAAATAAAAAATCAAAAATAAAAATCCATATAGTGTACATATACCTATATATAGAGCTACCCTATTTTTATTTCCAAAAATTAATTAAAAATCACCAAAAAATAGAAAAAAATAAAAGAAAAATATTTCATGTTTTGAGTTTTATTTAATTCGACCGATTTCGGCCTTAAAATAATAAAACAAAAACCATGTGGCCCCATAAAACCATGTGGCCCCAACCACAGATGGGTCGAAACAGGCCCAAAGGCTAATATTTGAATATATATATATATATATATATACGAGTCTTCAAAGAAGACAAATAAAAATTAGCAATTAATACAAATAACTGAAAAAATATAAAAAAAATAAAAAACATAAACTAGAAACCTCTTTCTAAAATAAAAATGTCTTCTTTGGTGCCTCATCGGCGAGCTCGATCCACTGAATCTCTCACCTTAAGTCTCCTCGAGTTACATCATCTCCCAAGAAAGCTGCTCCAAGTCCACTGGGTCCCCTTCACAAAAGAAAAATAATATATTAGAAAGAATTTACAAAAAATATATACACAAAAGAATACTAGAAAATGAAATATAGTAAATATTCACAGGAAAACTTGAGGGTCATACTATCTGGGGGTGGAAAACCAATGCACTAAATTTTCTAAAAAGATCCTAAGTCATGCCTCCCTGGCAACGATGATATTTGAAAAATACAATTTTAACACTTTTGATTTTATGAATTATTGATTATACCATGTAATAAAACATGTAATTAAAAAATCAAACACAAAATTTAGTCAATGAAATTGATTTTACTTGGATAAACCCTAAGGTTGACATAAGGAGGCAATTAAACAAGCCTAGGATATAATTTTGGAACAATAAATGCTATGTTTTCAAAGTAGGATATTTTATGAATTTTTATTAGACTTATCCTTCTATTTTTTTCTAACCTAGCACTTAATATTCTGAAAGAGGTTTTCATAAAAATGTGCATCTCACTAAGCTCTACACTTTTCATGAAGGACTTAAACTCAAAACAAGAATCGTGTGCAAACTACAAAATTTTGAAGATATTTTATAGAGATAAAATACCTATTTTTGATGTTTTGTATTTTTTCTAAGATTACACATAAAAACTAAAACAGATAAATAAAATATTGTAAATAAAATCTAATACTAATTTATTTTTAGGATTTTCAATAATTAGGAAAATGAAATAAAAATAATGAAAGATGGAGGTATATACAATATATACAAGATCACAACACATTTGTTTCTACTAATTTTTATATTTTTGGATTTTATTTTCTTGTGGTTTACTAAAATAAAATCAGAGAAATAAAATGAAAAATAAATAAATTAAAATCGTTAATTTTTTGTACATAAAATGATAAGAGAAAAATGTTAATATGTATAATACACAAATCAATCCCAAAACCAAGTTGAATTCGGATTCCTCTGATTTCGATCTTCTTTTGTAGATAATTTAGAGCACATCAAACTAAATGTGAGTATAGTTTAATATGAGTTTGTACGGATGAGATATCAAGCTTTGCGATTTTCTGACTCCACAATTAGGGTTTGAGTTTATTTATCAGATATCCAAGTCAGTATTTTTTAGTATTTTTCTTTGATTAAGCTTAATGATATTTATATAATGAATTTGGTTTTGTTGAATATGGAGTTAATGTGAAATTAAAAATTAAAGAAGATTTGATTGTTTATAAATGAATATATAAAAAAACAAACTCCTTATTTTATTATTTTTTACAAAAGGATATTAATTAATTTCTTTTATAGGGAATTCAGAAATGTTAATTGGATATTTTATTTAGTTAATTACTCAAGAATTAGAATTAAAATTGAGCAATTACGATAGATGAATCACGTATTCCTCACCCAGCCATCACTGTCGACAACCACACACTCGCATGCACATCCCTGGAATACCTTGCCACCACCTATAGCCACCCACTTTCATCACACTCACCCCTTACTACCCACATCCCATAGCCGCCACCACAGTGCAGAGAGTGTGGAAGTATGTAAAGAATAAGTGTGGCGTAAATGGAAATCAAAGTAATGGCCTTCATCATATAAGACACCAAAAGTAATAATTAGTGGAAGTTGGTGGATGTTAATAAGTGAAGGGATACAACAATTGTCTTTAGTAGATGTTACCATTCAATTTGAGTACATAATACCAAGATAAGTTGGTTGTAAATATTGCAATCGTCTGAATTAAACGGCTCAATCAGCTGGTGAGTTGACCAAAGGATGATTATGGTCAATCGACCTTTGTACACGATTATTCGACTGATCAAAATCATCAGTCAACTAAATAGGAATTAATCAACTATAAATCCAGTCAACCAACTAATTGGTTCTAAGAACCGAATTAAGATATAGTTGATGTTGTGCAAATGCATAAGATTTACAATGCAACTCTCTCAACAAATTACTTAAAACTTTATTAGTCTTCATATCATCAGTAGCTTTGTTCATCAAGACTCAATGTCAATGTGGTTCCATCAGCTTGAGCTTGTAGTTTCATCGGCTTGATTGTAACTCAAGTATATCATATTTTTGTCATATAATTGATGTTCATCATATCATTACGGTTCTTGTATTTCTTCATATATTCAATAGAAGCTAATGCAACACCAACTTTTACCATCGTTCAAACTATGCATGTATGCATGCAGATGCTAACACAAATCACCACACCTAACACACTAGAAAAATGAGAGCGATGCCTTCTCAAGGAGTCTATATGAACACTTGAATGATTTCTACACCTAACTCTATTTTTGCTTGTTATTCATTCATGTGAGTGATTTATATTTATGTTATTTCCGGATCTTACACATTATCAAATCTAATATTGAAATGGTGGCTCTTGCATTTTCTATTATTTTATCTAAATTTGGATTAGGATTATTATGTGGTATTTATTTAGTCATTTATTATAATATCAAATTTAATTTCTTATAAATCCTGATAATTATGGGATAAAATTATTGACGATAATCATGAAAGGAAAATTGGCTGTATTATCTTTCCATTTAGAATCCTCACATGATACATACAAAGAATCTCATGGATAAATATCTAATAAATAGACACTTGCCTTCCCCACCGGAAAATCTCCTCCTCAAATACTCCCTCATCCACAACCCAAATTCCTCCCCCGCACATTATCCACACAAAGACCTCAATCGTCTTCCTCCCACCACTCAAAATCTCCTCCTTCGAGAAGCCCTAAAAAATGGAGGCAGTGCTCCCGAACCTCCTCGTCCGCACGGTCTCCGACCCCGTCGACTCCCACCTCTCCCCTCGCGAGCCCTCGCCGGATCCCGACCACTCCGGCGTCTCTTTCCGCCCCAAGTCCTCCCCCGCCGCCGCTGCTGTCTCCCCCACCGCTGCCGCCGCCTCCCCACGCTCCCTCCATCTCGAGGTCAAGGATCGCCGCGACCCCGCCCTCTTCAACGGCCGCCCCCGCCCGGTCGCGCTCCGGGAGTGGGCGGAGGCGCCCGACCTTGCTCTTGACGAGGAACTCGAGCGGAGCCGCGTCCTGAGCCTCGGGATCTGGACCGACGACGCGATCGGTAAGGAAGGTTCGGATTTCCTGGGGCAACCCGGCGCAGGTAGTGGGATTTAGGGTTTGAATTAGATTAGCGATGCATTGTTTTGATGGGAAAATGTGATTTTTTTTTCTTTTTGGAATTTTTGACTTCGGTTGCAGGTGGATGCGGGCGCGTTGAGGGCGCTAATCCCGCTGCCGCTGCCACTGGAGTTGCTAATTGAGGTAACTAATATTTTCTTTGTTACGTTAATCTTTAACGGGGCATTGTTTGGATATCTGCAGCATAATTGATTTAATCAGTTATTTCAATCATCATTCGATGCTATTTTATTAAAATAAAATTGCGATGAATAAGAATAATCAAATAGAGGGAAGTGAATGGACCTGTTTTATAGGCCATCAATGCATAAAACTAGAACCTGATCATATGGAAGGAAATTTGTTAGATCCTGTACATGTATCACTATCCGATATAGGTTTCATTACCGACTGGGTTATCTTTTGGGTCATATGAATGTGAGAAGGTAGTGTATTATGGAAATACGGGCAAGAGGTATATTTGGATATAGATTCAGATTGGGTGGTGTTTGGGTTACCATAAGTTGGATGCAGTTTTGGATGCAGTTATAACTGATTATTTCTTTTTAAATTCAAAAGTGGATATGGATGATAAAATACAACAATGACAAAGCCTTGTCACACGTTAAGTGGGGTTAGCTACATAGATTATTTGCCTTCATTCAGATCTATCTTGGATCATTCTCGGGCTTAGATCCAAAAAACTAGGAACCCTTTGAATAGTTTCATTCCGACACTTCTTGGGCCTTCCTAACCCTCTGGTAGCAGGCTCAAGATCCCAAGTCTCGCATCCTCTAACTGATGAAAGAAAGTAATATATAGGTAGTTTGCGGAGAAACCTATATTACTTAGTTCAAGTTTAGAATGGATACACAACATGTACCATGCTCAGATCAAGCAGAAAATGTAGCTAAATAACCTACTAAATGTGTTCATACTTTTAAGGGATTTTATCACTTGTGCCCCTCCGAGATGTCTCAATATCAGTTATGCCCCTATCTTTTTGATAATATCCGTTGTGCCCCTCACTTCTTACTAATTTTTCACTTGTGCCCCTCGGGTTAGTGGCCGTCCATCCACAGTGCAAACGGACGTTAACTTTGAGGACATAAGCGGAATTATTTTTTTAAAAAGGTTAAATGGTCATTTGACACCCCCTTCTTCATCCTCCTCTTCTTCCTCCTCTTCCCCATTCTCTTCCTCCTCCTCCTCCCTCTCCGCCTGGAACTCCTCCCCTACCCGACCTGTCTTCTTCCTTCGCCTCAGCCTGCCCCCTCCTCCGCCCCCGCCCCCCGCCCCGAGCTCCTCCCCCTCCGCCCCCTACCCCTGCCCCGAGCTTCCCGCACCCCCTGCCGCCCCCGTGCCTCCACCTGTCCTCAAGCTCGCCACTGCTCCGAGCTTCACGCACCCAACCCCCCCTCCTCCAGCCTCTATCCCGCACCCCCCGCCGCCTGCACGCACCCAACTCCCCTCCCCGGCCCCAAGCCCCGTCCCCTGTCCCGCACCCAACCCCCTCCCCGGCCCCTGTCCCTCACCCCACGCCGCCTGCACGTACCCAACTCCCCTCCCCCGGCCCCTGTCCCGCACCCAACCCCCTCCCCGGCCCCTGTCCCTCACCCCACGCCGCCTGCACGTACCCAACTCCCCTCCCCCGGCCCCTGTCCCGCACCCAACCCCCTCCCCGGCCCCTGTCCCTCACCCCACGCCGCCTGCACGTACCCAACTCCCCTCCCCCGGCCCCTGTCCCGCACCCAACCCCCCTCCCCGGCCCCTGTCCCGCACCCCACGCCGTCTGCACGCACCCAACTCCCCTCCCCCAGCTCCCAACCCCCGGCCCCTGTCCCGCACCCAACCCCCTCCCCGGGCCCCTGTCCCGCACCCCCCTCCCCCAGCCTCTGTCCCACACCCCCCGAGCTTCCCGCACCCAACCCTCCGGCCCCCCTCCCCCGCGCTTCTGCACCCCAATCCCCCGACCTTGTGCCCCCCCCCCCCCCGCCTGCTAGCCACGTTGTAGCCGCGAACCTCCCCCGCCCCAGCCCACACCTCCTCCCGCAACACTTCACCCGACCCCTGCCGCCCTTGCCCCAGCCCGCACCTCCCCTCGCAGCGCCTCCCCCGGCCCCCGCCCCAGCCCGCTCTTCCTCCCGCAACACTTCCCGCGGCCCAACCTCTCCAGCCCCATGCTCTACCCCTCCTCCCCAGTTCCTCTGATTTTATTCTGACCATAATACCCTTCTTAACCACACCATGGTTTGAATAAACTATGGTTGTTTTAATTTTTTGACGGTTAATCTGACGGAAGGGTACAATTGAAAAATTAGCAAGAAGTGAGGGGCACAACTGATATTACCAAAAAGATAGGGACATAACTGATATTGCGATATCTCGGAAGGGCACAAGTGATAAAATCCCTACTTTTAACTATATTGAAAACGATTTTGTTTATGAGTATTCCGTGGATACGGAGATCATACCCATGTTTTCTACTTTTGAATATTTTAGATAACATCCTGCATTGGATGATCATCCTTCAGCTTTTGATAAAAAAAATACGTGTAAATAATGACACGTGCGTACATGCACACTCTGTTGTAAAAAAAATGGTGATGGTTTAGATAATCCCTATATCAACCTCGACAGTACGAAACTGTTTTGAACCTGGGTAGTATAAATTTAAGTTAGGTGTAAGATAATTGATGAATTGTAAATCATGTAATGATGATTTGGTGGGAATTTGAAGGTTACATGCATCTAATTCCATTGAGTATTTGATCATTTTTATTCTCAGTGTTCAAACAATCATGAAATCACATGTGCATGTAGAATTTTGCTCATTCAGGGGGGGTTGCCCTGTTGTAGTAGTCATGTTTTCCCGTATAGAAATCAATACCTAGGAGACCTATATAAAGTGCATTTTTTACTTAGAAGGAATTATTTTTATTTCAAAATGCAAATATGTCCTCAGAATAAAAATGGATATCAGCATTTTGGGCATAAGAAGATTATATTATTGTCCTTTTCCTTGTGGATATGAACTTGAAAACAATCGGTAGAAGACTGACATGAATGTTGCAGTAAACGATAGTAACTTTGTTGTTAAAGTTTATTTTTGCTGACAGTCGGATGGTTTCCATGTCCTACACATTTTCTTGTTAATATACAGAGGTGGTGCTGCGGTTTGTGGTTCTGGATACCATGAATTTGTCGACAATACCTTTGTTGCTGCTTCTAATCTGCTGCAGGATATGGTTGCACTATTTGTTGCTGTAATAATCTCGACTTGCTTGTTGCTGTTGTCTCTTTGTTGGGTCTTGTATATATTGGTTAGCAGTTCTAGTGTCTGTATATATGCATCTCTGGGCCATAAGTGTTTGTCTTTGAGAAAGAACTTGAACTTGTTTATTATAGTTGCGGTGAAGTGCTATGCTGTTGTAACTGGTGATGTTATCTTTCAGAGAAGAACCTGCTAAGTGTGGCATAACATTTAATATGGAACGATTATTTGTGGATCAAATAAATAGAAATAGGGGAGTCAGATGCACAAGATGTTAGCACACGAGAAAATCTGCTTCCTTCTGACTTAAACACTGCAAGAATCCGAAATGAGCAGCTCACCATCATCTGACTGTTATCTCTGGAATGAGACCATTGCATTGTCTGAATCTATGTTGACATATTTGATATTTTGGGACTAGATCACTGGAGTGACTGTTGAATCACCACGAGATCGTGGTGGTTACTGATGTTCCATTCCATGCAATCTACCCTTGTTGAAATGCAGGATACATCCATTTATCTCAGGATAAATGGACTTTATTTAGGATATTTTTTAAGTGGTCGCATCATAATTTCATCATCCATTATGTTTAGTATATATCTATTTCTTATTTCTCAAACCAACCAACAAGAATGAGGGATAAGCTTCGCTATGATCGGTTGCGCGCTCCTATGCACTATTCCTCATCCAAATGGGCAAGTAGTTGAGGTTGTCATGCATTTTTCTATATAAAGATGTATGCATCCATTAGTTTAGACTAGTTTTTCCTTTGGCAACCTCTGTAGAATCAGCATGTCAATATTTATTTCTTTTGCAGTTGGTTTGACCTTAAAGATTCTAAGAAAGTCAAGTGTGTACAAAAATAATCTCATTACTCATGTTAGCAGATGAAATCGCCAATTTGATAAATATTTATGTCAAGTATTAAAAAAATAGAATCCAAATGCATTGATAATAAATCTGAATCCAAATGCATTGTGTATTACTCCGCAACCTTTAATATATCTCAAGATTTATTCTCAATGCATTTGGATTCTATTTTTTTAATACTTGACATAAATATTTATCAAATTGGTGATTTCATCTGCTGTCATGAGTAATGAGTTTATTTTTGTATGCCTGTATTGCAGTGCACCATCATTTTTATGGTTTTTGTTTTCTTAAAATAAACGAGTCCCCTGTTGGAAATTTAACATTTTGATATACAAGTAGAAAGGCATTCGTTTTCTTGGTATATAGCTTAACCATTTTAGAAAGAATTGAGGACTCAAAGATCCAATTGCCATTCAAGCTCAGATGATATTAGATATGTAAATTCAAGAAATGTTCAAGCTTTTCAAGCATTAAAGCTCACTTATGCAGTTGCAAGTTCAAATCGAATTGTATCCAAAGAACAAGGGAATACGAAAAAGTGATAAAAGAGGCGCACCGACTAATAAAGCATATTGGTCGTATTATGTAATTCGGAATAAACAGAAGAATAATGCTTCCTAGCATGGACACGGAAGAAGACCACTTAGATCAAAATAAAAATGTTTGCACATGGAGTAGAATCCAACATTGAAGAGCTATGTTGGCAATAGTCACTACCATCGTAATTTTGCTGAGTCTGAGGCCCTCCACTGATCTTGCTCATTTTTCAAGATTCGTCATCCTCCACTAGGGCTAAGATCATTGGTACAATCATCAAAATAATAGAGATGGAGTGATGAATCTATGATTAATCATATTATCTATTAATTATTATCCTCATTGATTAAATAAATTGATAAAATATTATATTAATTCATTAATATTAACCCCTGACCAACTGTATATAATTAATTCTCATTAATGTATATATATAACACTAACTTTGCTCTTTATTTTCCTTTTTATTAAAAATCCCTAAAAAATTTTGAGTAATTATTCTATATATTTATTTTGGTTCTAAAAGATATTAAAAAGACATAAAAATCATAAAACATTAAAACAAGTGTTTTTAATCCTTTAAAAAATACTTCCAAAATATATCCTTGTATAGTTGACTTCATTTGATTTTTTGTCAAGCATGAACTTATAGATCTCCTTGAGATCCACAACTTTCATGTTTTGATTTTTTTTCTAAATTTGCCTCCGTCTATTTCTTTTTGAATTTCTCTTTAGTTTTTCTTTTTCCTTAATTGTCATTGGGCCATGTGGCTCTTTCTGGAGTCGTCATGCGGCCCCTTCTCCTCGCACCAACCACCTTTGCTCTCCGTTGTTTGATCTCCCTCTGACTGCCTCCATCACAACCATCCCTCTCCGCAGCTCCCTCAGCTCTTAGATCTACCCCCCATATATGATCCACAATATCCATGCCCGCCTTTTCCTCAATCACTGGATGACAACTCATCAACGGTCATCCAACGACCCCATCTCCTCCACATATCCATCTCGCCTCATCACCATAGGATCATCTTCCTACCTCATCTCTACAATCTCTTCATGTTGCACCAACTGTCGTTGGATCAGATCATCTAATCTGGTCCTTACCATCACTCCGTGCTCACCTCCTAGTATTGGATCGCAAGATACAACGACCCAGACTCTGTCTTCCACCTCCATCTCATCCTCTCTCCCACGTAACGCCTCTCCTCGCCCGCTCCCCCTTCTATTTTTGGCCACCACCCTGAGCCACCTTGTCACTTCTAACGCCTACTCCACATAGCCCTACTACTCGTCTCCCTCGCATAGACATTAACAAGCCGCGATCCTATTCCTACAGTCACTGGCAACTGTTGTAAACCGCCCCTCCACCATCGTATCGCCCAGAGCTCCACCCTTTAAAAGCTCCTCCTCCGCTCACATATCACTCCGTCCACCTTCACATAGGCAACGACCTAGCCTTCCACCATCCTCCTGTGACAGAGAAGGAAGGGATTGATGCGCGATGATGGCAGATCCGCCTTGGTGTTGACCCTTGGTTGATCGGCCAAGCCACGTCCTCCCCTTGGTCGTTGAGCTTCAAGGATTAGTTGATCTCGAAGAGAGAAGACCAGAGGCTCCAACGGAGCCTCAACACAAGCATCTCTTATGCAATTACTCCACTTCTAACCAGGTTCTTTCTATCCCTTCTTTTTCTCTGGTTTTCTTCTATTTTTATCACTACACAATCATCATCCCACTTTCAATTCAATGGGTCTCTACCTTCACTTCTCCACCAGTACCTTCACCGATCGACCCATTCGCCACTTCCTCCCACCAAAACCTCCATCCACTCCAGGACATTTCCTCCGCCGGAGGTAGTGGAGAACTCGCTCTGGGCACCCCCCTTCTTCGCCTCACTCGCCCACCGCTCACCTCTCTACTTCGGCTATCTCCGCATTTAAACCCTTGCAGGTCAATTCATCATTGGTCGAATGCCTCAGGTGAACTCCATTCTAGAGCTCCTCCTCCAACAAGCATCCACTATCCCACTTCACCGGCCTCCACTAACTCCTCCTCGACAGTCCAGTGTCTTCGTCTGACGTACATGAAGCTCTGGCAACCTTCAGGCACCATGGAGGCCCACGGAGCAGGAGAAGGCCCCTTGTCGGAGGCCCAAAATCACTGCCATCATCACGACAGAGCATGACGTCCAGGGAAGAGCATATACCGTTGGATGGTGCCTCCTAGACACCCATTTAACGACCCAGAAGCATCCACATAATCACCTCCAAAGCAATAAGGCTAGGTGGAGTCGAGTCACCATCGAGGCACCTTGGTCTGATGCTTGGCCCAAGGCACCATCACCGACCATCGCCACCTCCCGAGTCGTTGCATGCGCGAGCTGGGAATTTTTCATTTCAACCCCTCCAGGTCCTCCAAATTGCGAAGAGTCCTTGTCGGGTGCATGGGTTCCACATGCGTGCCTGGAAAAATTACAAAGGCCCTAAACAATTTTTTGTTATTGCAATTATGCCCCTCTGAAGGAATCAAATGCAATTTTTGTCCATTTTTTCTTCATGTTTTATTACAATTATACCTTTGTACTCTTTTATCCATAACTTGAGCATACAAACTCCAAATTGATTGTTTCCAATTTCATTTGATTGATAATTTGATGCTCTTCATAATGGCATGCTTATTTCTCTAATTCTATATATTTCGTGTGTCATCTGCTCTTCAATTAAATGCCTCTATGTCTTTTCATGCATAAATTGATAATGAAATTAAATCACTTTTTGATTGATCAATAATTGGACTATTTTCTAGGGCATATATTTGCATGCATCCATATGCTGCATGGCATAATGCATAATTTTTAAGTTGCATAAAATAAAATAAAAAGTGCATACTAATCATCCTTTGATGCATCACATTTTCTTTGCATGTTGAATTTATTCTGCATATAAAATAAAAAAAAATGCATCCTCTGTCTGGGTGCCTCTTTGCTTTGGATATTCATCATTTCATAATTGTTTTGCAGCATATGCATCATTCATTTTATGTTTCATTTTTTGTGTGCATGTCTGCATAATAAGACTAGATCAGATAATTTAATCACTCATAGTTAATCATTAAGATTAGATTAATAGACTTAGAGGCTCGTGTCCCTATGTTCGACTTTAGTACACTTACCAAGTTATAAATACTTCTCATATTCAAAAGTATGGTTCTGCTTAGATCCAAAATAGCCTCCTATGCTACATGATAAAAACAACATATTAAGAAGGGGATTTTGCAGTTTGTCAGATGGCGTTGTTGGTGGAGACATGGTTCATCCTTATTTGTTTATTTTATTTTATTTTATTAATTTGTGTTGATTATTTTCAAAAATATAGGTCTTCATGTTGCGTTTGTTTTTGCATCATTTTTGTTAATTAAATTTCTTGATATATTTCTGACATTTCTCTTTTGTGGCAGGGCCCATGGAGATGGAGGACGCTCGAACAACATGGAGACGTGGAGTTGGGAGCTCCCGTTGCGAGGAGCCATAGAAGAAACTCATGATAAATCAAGGAGTTTATTTAGCAATGCATTTCATTTCATGTTGTATATATTTGCAATAATTGTATTTCCAGCAGTCCTCATTCGAGGGCTCCGGTGTGTAACACGGACTTGAACATTGCATATGTGTGTGAAGCCTATTTTACCCCAGTCCTTGTGGGGCTTCACTTGAGTGTTTGAACCTAGGGTAGACTGTAGGTCTTTGATCTTATTTCAGGCTTACTCGCTTGTGCTTGATTTGTAGGTTAGGACATGCATAAGAATCAAGGAGACTCACTTCATCTCCTCTGATTCATTGAGAACATATGTAAACATCGACTGACTTAGCCATACGTAACTCAAATCTTCCCCACTAATGGTCTCATGTGTAGGGCACAATTTCTTTTAATTGCATGCACGTAGTGTAAAATTTTATATAGTCTTGCATGTGCATGAGAATGCTAGAGGCACTGTAAGTTTATCTCTCCCAAGCATGCATCATGGATTTCACGAATGCATCAGTTTTTCTCGATCTTCCTCTTGATTTATCACTTAGGATATTAAAGGAAATTGAGAATGGCCAACTAGACAATGATTGCTTGATATGTTCTCACATTAATACAATGATAACCAAGTATAAAATAAGGATTGTTAATGGAAGTCGGCAAAAATAAATGGAGTAAAATTAACCTTGGATTATGGGAGAAATACCCACATTGTACACATTTTGTGATTGAATTTTTAGAGGTGAGGATGTATCCCTAAGATAGTGACCAAAACCTATCTTTAATACTACATAATGGACTCAAAATTTGGATGTTCACTAACTAAAACAGACAAAGATAAATTTGGTCGAACCTTTACGACCTTCATGTGGGAAGTTGGTGAAATCATGCATATAATTTCTTACTTGGTTGAGCATGAATGTATTTTTCACCCAATCCTCCTGTAACCCTAGTTGCTCCATCCACATCTTCGCTAATTGTATACCCATTCTTCACTCTAACCCTAACTACAACATGCCCCCTCTCAATTCCACATCTAAATACTTAGGCTACTCTTCGGCCTAAGTATAGAGAAACCATGCTATCCTCTGATTGTTCACCTTAGGTCCCTCCTTCCTCATTGCACATCTCTATACTCATGCTCTTCTCAGCCTAGGTATAGGGGGACTCGAGCCCCTTGTCACCTTCTCTACTCATTTGATCTCGAGTTAGTTCATGTATGTTGTTCTATATTTTGGCATGAGCTATGGCTTCAAATCACTTTGTGCTATGAGGACAAAGCAAAAGATAAGTATAAGGGGTGTATCGTATATATTGTATATATACTTTAGCCATAATGCATATTTTTTAAAATTTTGAAACTTTTTGGAAAAAATATTGAGGCTAGGGTATATTATTTATTAAATGATTTTCATATAAATGTTTGGAAAAACATTGAATTTTTTCTTAATTGTGTGATAATGTTTTGAAAAATATTTGACAATTGTTTGAAAAATGGGGTTGTAGTCGTTTTGAAAATCATTTCAAAATTATTTTCAAAATTAAATGAGACTAATATGTTTTCTTCTAACCTTATACAAAATTCCATAAAAATCTAAAAAATCAAAAAACTTTTCTTTAGTAGCGACTCTGACTACTGAGCTTAAAAATGAGTAGCTGCTTCTCAGTGAGGAAACTACGGTCTCCCTTAACAGAGTTGGTAGTTGAAAGACAATACGAATGGCACTGTCTAGAATTAATACATGTAGCCGTCTAATGGTCTGTACTAACACCCATACTGGCTGGAAGTGGATGCAACTATTCATATGAGCTTGGGCTAGTCATTATTTCTCTTAAGGTTAAAAAATCCCATATAATTGTAAATCACAAAAAAATCACTAACTTTGGAGTTGGTGTATTCCTGACACATTCTCTGTCACTTAATGTTTAAGGATTTGTGGACACTTGGTTTTTGAGATCTCGAGAGTCTGAGTTAACCAACCTTAGTCATTAGGGTTTGAAACTTAATAATCCGCACTTCCCTAGTTTGAAAGAAATGAGCGTTATATTTCACTTTCACTCTCTACCTTTTAAGAATATGATCAACACATCGCATACACAATTGCATGTTTGATGAGATACGTTGAGTTATCACTTAAAAAATCGAAACTGGAGATTTAAGTTTAGACCCAGTCTAATGATGCTCGAGGATGGGATAAATTCAATGAAGGCTTCAGGAAACCTGAGTTCAACAAACCCTAGCCAGTATATGAACAAGTCCTCATGTTATCTTTTGATATTAACATATGTGCCAGGGTGTTATGAAACATAATAATTTGTTGATCAGTGTGCACGAACTCTTGGTAAGAAGTAGTGGAGCTAGCCAAAAAGAAAAGAAAAAAAATGTTGAAAAAAAAGCTCTCTCAGTACAAATTCAAATATCAAGAGCTTACATAAATGGCGAGAACTCCCAACCATGTCAAAGTCTCCATTTGGACCAAAGGTAATTAGGACCATGTGTCGAGCTGCTACCTCAAAAGGGTTCTGTATCGTAAGCGATACAAGTCTAGGTGTAAGCATGTTAGATACTTAAAGAAGACACACCCAGTATACTCTTTGGAAAAACAAGTGCATACGACTCAACAACTCTTGATGGACACACTGGTCAAAAATCAAAAATATATGTGTTGAGTAATAAGGCCCTCAAGAGGATCCTTGTTCCAATGTGAGGGAGAAAAGAAAATACACAAAACCATGGCCTCCATAATCTGGCCTGAACGTAAGAAAAGACTTATTCCCTAGTGTTTAGGATGAGGTCAGAGGAGAGTCTCTTGGAATGGGACCATGGGTGACATCTCGACTTGACTCTCGTGATTGCAGTACACTATATATCATATCCTTATAATATATGTACACACAAAGAGTCTGAAAATTAGATAAGTTAGATTCCTTTTGAGTAAGAGCATGGTTGAGCCTTGAATTTCAAGATCACTAAAATTAAGGATCTTTAATAAATTGAGCCTTAAAAATTCACATGTGTTGTCAGGAACTAATCTGACTCCTTCATTCTTTAGATGCTCGGGGATGAGCATAGTTTAAGTATATGGGGAAAATCTTGGTGCTTGATGAACTAAACTTTGGTGAGGGTCTCAAAATATCCTCACAAGAAGAGAAGATAAATTGTCGTTGAGGTGATGATGAATCCACATTTCATCATCTTTATTCTATCATTTTGGCACCTAAAACCCTAGCAAATGCCTGTAAATAGCATTAAAATCATCATCTTAGCATCCATGCATGTGCATCACAATAGTGTATAAAATACTGTAATTAAGGCCAAAATTATAGAATAAATAAAGAAAAGAAAAAGAATAAAATATTGTAGATATTTTATGACCCAAAACCCCCGAGACCTAGGCATCTTGATGAATAGGTCGACAAGGAATAAAGTAGGGGGAGATAAGGCCAGAAACACAGTCAAAATACCTATACATTCTATTCATTCTTTATTCATTTTGGGACCTATTTTTGGTTCCACTTTTTGTACATCAAATAAAGAAACTTTGTACATGAAAGTTGTAGATAAATTAATAAAGAAAAATACAAAATTGATTTCACAGAAAAATAATGTACAGATAAAAAGTTATGGTCTGAATAAAAATCCAGAATGCCAACTTCCCAGACCTGTATCTCACAAATAAAAACTCCAAATGCAGCCTACTCACCTTTAATTGTATATAGAAGAAAATAATCTACCCAATGGTGGTGGTTTCGCATTTGGCGGAGCTACGGTTTGAAAGTTGAGTTTTGGACCCTCATTGTACACTTGTACTGAATAAAATATTCAATTTATTATTTATTCATTATTTATTCAATTTTATATTTTTATAATATTGTAAATAATACTTATAATAATTATGTACATTGAAATAAGAATAAAGACATAAATAAAATACAAATAAAAATACTTGTATATATTCAATACATAGGTATTATACATACACCTATACCAATATAAAACAATTGTGTTTTATTAAATATACTAAATAAATCAGAAAAATAAAATAAAAATATATTTGTGTAGATAAGAGTATTTTATAATTATTAAAAATCATAAATAAAAATAATAATATTGGAAATACCTAAATAATAATAAAATACTAGAACATGTAGATAATATACCTATAAGGGTATAAATGCAAACTTTTAAAAATAAGTTTCATAAAAATAAATAAAAATCGGAATAAAATACTCCATAAAAAAATAAACATTTTTTATTTTATAACCATAATTTAATTCAACATATTTCTATTTTTAAATGATTTAATAATACATTTTTGGAGGCTTTTTCCTGGTTGGTCCACGTGGACCAACCAGGTGGCCTGGGAAGTTGACCTCGGGTCAACTCCCTGGCCCTAGCCTTCCCCCTTGTCAGAACACCCGTGACCCCTCTCTTTTCTCGATTTTTTCGCCATCAGGGCGTTGCTCGAGGGAAGATAGTCCCTTCACGAAAATTGTACCCTGAACATCCATGATCCGCGCCGACCTCTCAGATCTCCCCAGATCTTCATGATTCGCCCGTGATCTTCCCTCGAAACCCGGCCCTCGACCACATTCAAAACCAACTCCCTGACTTTCCCCTTCTCTTTGAACCACTTTGGGCCGAGCTTAGACTTCCGGGTGCGGGTAGGAGTGTGCTCCGGTGACAGGGGAACCATTCCACACCTCCGTTGAGGTACGGCGAGGGCTTGAAGTGCGATTCCACCACCTCCGGCCGTACGGCCGTCGAGGTTTCTTCCTCAGGTTCTATCGCCTTCGAGGTTGTGTTTTGTCCATTTTGTTTTAGTCATTTAGTGTGCTGTTACGTGTAGATTTCATTCCGCGCCCTTAATCAACCATTTCATCGATCGAATCGCCGCCATCGACCACCTCGCCGGAGCTTGCTCCGGCGAGCTCCATTTTCGCACCATACGCCACCCCATCACCGCGCCTCTGTCTTTGGACCATCTATTGGCTTTGTCGTTTTTATCGCAGGTCCCGAAGCCAGAAAGACTCCAACTGGAGTCGACTTTTGCTATCGTCGCAACCACCTGGAGCCCCCTCCAGCACCATCACGCCGCGGCGGTGTCCCGGCCGATCTCCGGCCATTTTGAGGGCGCTGTCACATCGAGGAACCTTCCAGGAGACTCTCGTGGCCATCAGGGAGAAGTCGGAGGCACCAGACGCTGAGATTTTGAAGCTTGAAGTTCATCCAAGCCGAGATCTTCGGCTGTTCTTCCCTCACGTCCCAGGACCGTCCGATCAACCTTTGTTCTTGGCGAGCTACAGCCACCGTAGGATCTCACCCCTTGTCAGCCGCTGGATCATCATCGTGGATCTAATCCTCACCGTCCGGGGCCGAAGGGGTATCGGGCTCTGCTGGCGCGACACGCGTCTAAGTGGGAGCATATCAGCCGTTCGCCAGCGCCCTTAGCTTGGGTATTTTGTGCTTTCTACCCTAGCGTTTTTGTATTTAATAATTAGCACGCAAACATTCATATGCCGTGTGTTAGTTTTTGTAATATTTACTGAAAACCCCCAAAACTTTGCCATATTTGCAAACTGGTCCCTGCCAGGTCACGTGTGTCTAAGCACGTGACTTGGCGTTTTTGCAGGTTTAATCCCGGACATTCGTGCTATTACACTTAGGTCCTTCCCAGGCGCGTGCAAGTCACGCGCCTAGGTGGACGTTTTGTACTATTACCTCTGCGGGTTGTGGAATTCATTTTTGGTCCATAAAATTGTTTATTGCGTTATAATATTACTGTGAAAATTGCACGTTAGCCCTGGACATTTTGCCTAATTACATTTAGACCCCTGCCAGGCCTTAATATTTTGTGAGCTTGTCTTAATTATTTGGAGCCTCATGTTAATTCGAAAAATTATCAAAAATTCAAGTTAAGCTCCTGTTGCATTGTAGATTCACGGCCTGTATTTATTTTACATATTTATTGCATTTTCATATTTATTAAAAATCAAAAACACCTATTTTGTGCACTGTCTACCTTAGAAAATACCAAAAAAAATATCAAAACACCTCTAAAAATTCCAAAAAAATTACCTAGTGTCTATTTTATTATCTTTTAGTGTCAGTCCAAAAATCATTAAAAATCTCAAAACAAAAACACTAAAAACCTTAAAAACACTTAAAAACTTCAAAAAAATATAAAAAATCATAGAAAAACCCAAAAATTGCAAACTCAGCTTCTGTTTCTTCCTTATTTTGTTACTTTTATTAGAAAAATAGTGTGAAATATTTTTGCTACTGGTTGCTATTTTTAAAGTACATTTTACTCACAGCCAGCCCTTATTTTCACTGTTTGCCTTATTTCAGACTTTAAAAATACCAAAAACATCTTGAAAAATCCCCAAAAATCATAAAAACAGTAAAAAACCCTAAAAAGACTAAAAACATTTTATTCCTGAATTTTTGAGCATTTTTGTGCATTTTATTAATATTCTACCTTGCCTTGTATTATATCCCCTTGTTTTCCAACATTTGAAAAATAAAAAAAAAATATATAATATAAAATATAAAAATCAGAAAATCAAAAATCAAAATACAAAATTAAAAATTAAAAATAAAAAAAAAATTCAAAAATCAAAAACCCACAAAAAGTGTGCTTGCTTGCTTAGTGTAGACACTTCACACACTCACTCACTCGTGCATTCATTTGCTTGGATTACACTGTTTGCTCCCTGTGTTCGAACTCTCTGCATACTTGCCCTTTACATCTTTTGTGCAGAGTTAAAAATAAATCTTAACTCACACCTGTTTTTCATTGCTTGATTTGCTTGTGGGTTATTTGTTGATTAATTTCGGGATTCGTGTGGTCAAACACCGACTGTTGACTCGCCTTGTGAGTCGACATAACCGCATCGGATTCAGGGATTATCAAATGGCGCCGTTGCCGGGGAGCAACAGCGCGTAGTTCGAGTTTTTGTTTTGTGTCGTGATTATTTGTCTACCTTTGCGGCTTTTATTTCTATTTGTTTTATTTTCTTTATCTTTGATACTTCTTGTTTGAATTGTCTAACCACTCTCTTTGTTTGGATTTCGTGCGAGGTACGCGGATCGAGGGAGGAGCCCCTCTTGGAGCACCTTGGCACCCACGTGAAGCGGCTCTAGCTGAGCACGAAGAAGAACTTGGAGGATTTTGCAGGACAATTTCTTAGCATTTATTTTCTTGCATTGTATTTTGTAATTTAAGTGAGTGAGAGACCCATATTATTGTAATAATACAGGTACTCGGACTCTTGGACTTTCGGGCCCAATTTCCAAGTGTTTGTACACTTGGGGGCTCACCGCGGTTTTTACGGTTTTCACCGCCTTTCTCATTTTGTTTTCCGGTTTTGTTTTCCTTACTTTGTGTGATTGAGCCCTTAGATTTAGGATTGCTTGCGATAGATTAAGGCCAAACACCTAATATATCTTGCATGTACCTATAGCCGCGTTTGGACTTAGTCAAATTTAAACAGTCGTGTCATTATCTTTTAACCCGTGTGCCGTGAGCGAGCCCCATCAAGCGCTACTCCTGAACTCGAGTGTGTCGAGAGGAGGAGGGGTGAGCCAAGACCGGACTCTTAGGTTAAAGATTGGTGGCCGACTTGTGGTTCTTCACGGTAATAGCAATTTCTGAAACTTAGGGCGATTTCATCGGCTTTGCATTTGCATATAGATTAGGTTTCAATTCTGCTGAGCATCCCTGCATGTAGAGTGCTGGAGGCAAGGTGAGCATTTACGCTTTAGCATACATCATCGTTTTGTCGCTTGCATTGCTTTTCCGACTCTCTACCTCTGATTTTGATCACCTAGGTGCTTAAAAGAATTGACTCCCCGTTAGGTCCGTGCATTTCTTATTAAAAATCCAAAAAAAGTGATAACAAATAAAATTGGGACTGCTAATTTTACTTGACCCTAAAAATCACCAAGAGGAAAAATCTTGTCTTGGGGCGAGTAATCCCCTCATTGTCTTCGCTTTTATTTGCTCGCGCACACACTAAGGTTAGTGCCCAAATCCCATTTAAGCCCCCTAAGTGTTTGCGCAATCTTTGACTGCTCACCTAACTCTAAAACAGACAAGATTAAAAGGCCGCATTTTGCGGTCTCTACCGAGTTGAGTAGGTGAATTGAGGGTTTGACTTGCTTTCATTTTTGTTTGTGATTGTTGCGTGAGTGTCCTAGATCTCCTCTGCGCATCTGCGCCTTGTTCTTCACTCACTTGACTTGACTTTCGTGTTCCCCCGAATCACGTCCTTTTGTTTTCGAGATGGATCCCTGGAGTGCATTTTATCCGGACTTTGCGGACCCCTCGCTCGCTCCAGCCGGTCCACCTCCGCTTTATCAGGAGGATCCTCCTCCTATTTTTTCTGATTTTTGTACATATCCGCCTCAGCCACAGTATCAGACCTCAGACTTCTACCCACCTCCATCCCCACATGTATATTATCCGCCTCCACGTCCACATTCACCTGAGTCTGACCTGTTGGAGTCACCTCCCACGACCTCCATGAGTGATGTCATGAACCTAATGCTAGAGCACATCAATTTGATGAAGGAAAATCTTGACACTTTGAGAGAATATCGAACTAGTGCTCTTTTCATCGAGGATACAACTCTACTTGTGAAGAATCATGGGAGCTTGCAATCGCCCAAAACACAAAAAAATGAGAAAAATTTAAAAATCCAAAAAGATTTCGGGAGACACTTGGTTGATCACGATTTTGAGGAGAGAGTCCACTTGCCAGAACCCTGGACCACGCACCCATTCACATCCAGTCCCACCTTTGACCCCGAGGATGCCGCTGTACAGACTGCTCTTGGCATGCCTCGTGTATATGCTGATTCCGACTCCCTCCCTTGTATGGAGGAAGTCCAAAAATTCAAAAAAATGTTATCTGAACCCGAAGTGGTGGCTACTATTCATGAGATTATCCGTGCCCCACTTCAGCAGGCCATGACCCAATTATCTGCTCCTCTTCCTAAGAAGAGAAAGCGGAGGAGCAGATCTGAGCGTCACATTCTGACCATGGCCACTGCCCTCGCCATCACACACCGTCCCATTCCCAAGAGGAAGAACACAGCTACACCTTTCATCACTTGCACCATCTCTGACTATACATGTGATCGCACTCTCCTAGACGGCGGTGCTTCTATTAGCATACTACCCTTCTCGCTGGTACAGTCTCTTCACTTAGGGCCTCTCAAAAAGACCAGGATGATCGTTCAGTTTGCTGATGGATCTATCAAGAGGCCGAAGGGTATCCTTGAAAACGCCGTCATTTCTATTCAGGGCACAAGCCACCATGTTGATTTTGTCGTGTTGCCCATGGAGAACTCCACAGGGGAGCCATCTCCAATCATCCTGGGACGACCATTCCTCGCCTCTGCGAGGGTCGTTATTGATTATGGATCAGGAGAGGTTCGTTTCCGTCCTGTTGACGGGAACGAAGTGTCGATCACCGCACCCACAGTTGAGCAGAGACCTGCACCTGATGCACCTTCACCGATCATAGCTGACTCTGAGGCCCGTGACAGATCTGATGATACTAGAGACACTTCCTTAGCGACCATTGATGAGACCCGACGGATCCCCCGAAAAGGGAGGAAGTCGGAAAGCACGGACCTCACTGATCCTCCTCCTGGTGTGTGGCGATGTGTTGATGAGATCCATAGTATTTATGTGATTGAACCATTTGAGCAGGGGGCAGATACCAAGATAATTGAGGATGTTTATGATGTTGCCCATTACTTTGAGAGACCTCCTAAGGCAACAAATGACCCAGGTAAGACTAGACAGGACGGACCTAGATTGACTACTTCCACCGATGAGTTCGTGCCTTTTAGTTTTGACTTGGATGACCACTCGCAGGACGACTCCGCTTACACTTCTTCCGAGGATGATGAGTTTGTCCCATTTCACTTTGATATCGGCGAGACTTCCAAGGCTGGACTTAGTCGTACTTCTTCCACTCACCCGTCTGCGCCTTCACATCATAGGACCACCAAGGGAGAACCCAGCCATACCGCTTCCATTGATCAGTTCGTCCCTTTCCGTTTTGATTCCACTGAGCACCGTCACCGTGTCGACCCTGATCGGCTTCCGTCCACTATGGACCCCGATGTCGACATTCACCATATCAGATCTATCCCTCAGCGGTCTCGCAAGAAGGTCTGCTTTCCACCTTCTTGATCATATGTACATCCACCTCTATTGTACATTCTCCTTTGTTCATCTTTCCATCTCCCGTTTTTGCTCGTCTACCCATTTCTCGTGTTTGCCTTGCTTAGGACGTACTTTGTCCTAAGTATAGGGGGGTAGACGAGTTGAGTGTTCATTCTTTGTCAGTGACATCACTCCTGTTGTTGCCTATACTTAGGGCTTCTTTTACCCTAAGTATAGGGGGAGTGATGTGTACATCCTCACGATCTCTTCATCTATTTTCTTCATTTTCTTCTTTTCTTCTTTTCCATCTCCATCTTCTTTATCTATGAAAAAGGTGCCGCCCTTGTAGACAGTTTTCCATACTTAGGACGTACTTTGTCCTAAGTATAGGGGGGTGTGCACCCCGAGTTTCTCTATTTTTTTCGATCCTCTCCATTGTCTCCTCTTCTTGTCTATACTTAGGGATATCTTACCCTAAGTATAGGGGGAGACAATCTGAGTACGATCTGTTCATTCCCACCCTTGACCCTCCCTGCGTTGTGTACAGTCTGCTATACTTAGGATTAATTGATCCTAAGTATAGGGGGGACGGTCAACTTCTCATTCATTGATTCTTTAGACTTGTCTATACTTAGTACGAGTTATGTCTTCTCTTTTCTCTCCGATCTATGAGGACATAGCTCAAGCTAAGTATAGGGGGGTCGTATATACTGCGTATATACTTTAGCCATAACTCGTACTTTCATATTTTCTTAATAATATGGCTAATAATTCTTTAAAATTCATTAAAAATCCTTAATAAAAAGATGTGATTATTCCTCAAATTCTTTTTGTATATACTGATTAATAAATCAGGTAAAAACGTTTCTGCAAAATGTTTGAAAAATAGTTTGAAAATCTTTGTGAAAAATCTATTGAAAACTATTTGGAAAATATTTTGCTACATGTTTTCAACCTTTGTAAAAATGTGTGGTTTGTAAAAATTTCTTTTCTTTGTGTGAAATAAAATGTTTGAAAAATGATTTGCAAATGGTTTGAAAAATGGTTGCAAAAATATTTGAAAAATCTATACATACTGTTTTGAAAGCCTTTGCAAAATGATTTTCAAATGTGTGTAAATGATTGTAAAAATTATTTTGGACTATAGTTTTCAAAAATTGTTTGAAAAACTTTGTGTCAAATAAGTTTGAGGAATATGTACATCTCACCAAAATCCACTGTATCTATATGTACAAAATTGACCACTTACCCTGTAAATTCTAAAATCCACTTCTTATATATATAAGAAGCATTCCCGTGTACATAGTTTTAACCTAGTCTTTAGCCAAAATCTTTTTGTTTTCAAAAATCCCAAAAACATTTGCAAAAATTAAAATCCAAAAACATTTGAAAAATCTGTTTGAAAAATACAAAAAAAAATTGCATCTGCATGTGCATGCATCATCTTTTCAAAAATCCATAAAAAGTTCAAAATCTCTGAAAATTGCATCACAAAAATATTTTCTGCATTACATTGCATGGCATTCGCATGTTTCGGATTGAGTTTGATAATTGAACAAGTCTAAGTAAAATCTGGAGATTGGAGCTTGATTGGACCTTATAATCTACCTAATAACAGGAACCTTATAGGAACTGGGTTTGAGGTACTTCAGGTCTAGTTGACTTAATTCTTTGAGGATCACGGGACTTGGTTCAATGGATTCTTGACTGCCTAAGTAGAGTATTTCGGAGCACACGCACGACTCTTGTTGATAATGACCTAACTTGGACACCTGCACCTTTCACATAGCTCTCCACGGATGAGGTGGTGAGGAGGCAGT
Organism: Ottelia alismoides; assembly: GCA_037367405.1. NCBI lineage: Eukaryota > Viridiplantae > Streptophyta > Magnoliopsida > Alismatales > Hydrocharitaceae > Ottelia > Ottelia alismoides. The sequence goes on from JAZKJV010001099.1 coordinate 242,296, forward strand.
TTCCTTTGGCTTGGGGTAGCATATGAGGGTAGTACTTCTAGGCGGAACCTCTCTTCTTCTTATAGTGAAGGAAGTGCACCTCAACTTGGTCTAGTAGTGATGAAGTCTAAAGACAGAAGCTGTGGGTTGCAATAAAGCTTCAAAAGAGGGATAGTCTACTGGCTCAAGAGGAAAATTTCTTGTATATATGCTGCACCATGTAGATACGTTGTACAGATGCAATTGAAAAAAAAAAAATGCAAAAAGAACTCCAAAAAAGTGGTGGGTCGGATTGAAAATTTAATAACCCCACCGGAGTGTATATAGTCCAATAAAGCAAAAGCTTATGTTATCCATGTTACATCTCATGAAGCTTGCAGCGGGAGACTTAGCCACACTGGCTGAGCTTCCAAAAGTCTATACTTCTTCCTCCTCTTCTTGAGCCGGTTGCACTTGAACTTAGAAGGGAATACCCCACTTCTCGAGGAAAGAGTTGCTAGACCGAGGGATTAGAGTTACCAGGTTGGGGGAGGTTGTTTCTTTGTCACTTCTGAGGTGGGGAGCTACATATCACTTACACTGTACGAGTCAGACTCATAGTCGTAAGAGTTTGCGTATGAATTGATGTATTTCTGATCTGGCTATTGAGGAGACTTGGACAGAGTTTTGAGATACTCAAGGACTGTTGGATTTCAAACTTGGTTCTCGTTAAGGTTCCGACCGCACTAAAATTCCCAAGGTCCGACTTAAGCTCCAAACTTTGATTTTGTGAAGACAAGTTCGATAATTAAACTTAATCTAATTTTCTTCTTTTTCTTTCCTTTCTTTTCTTTCTGCACTTATTGCATAAGTGTTTGCTAGGGACTAGCAAAGGTAAAGTATAGGGGGATGATGAATCCACATTTCATCATCTTTATTCTATCATTTTGGCACCTAAAACCCTAGCAAATGCCTGTAAATAGCATTAAAATCATCATCTTAGCATCCATGCATGTGCATCACAATAGTGTATAAAATACTGTAATTAAGGCCAAAATTATAGAATAAATAAAGAAAAGAAAAAGAATAAAATATTGTAGATATTTTATGACCCAAAACCCCCGAGACCTAGGCATCTTGATGAATAGGTCGACAAGGAATAAAGTAGGGGGAGATAAGGCCAGAAACACAGTCAAAATACCTATACATTCTATTCATTCTTTATTCATTTTGGGACCTATTTTTGGTTCCACTTTTTGTACATCAAATAAAGAAACTTTGTACATGAAAGTTGTAGATAAATTAATAAAGAAAAATACAAAATTGATTTCACAGAAAAATAATGTACAGATAAAAAGTTATGGTCTGAATAAAAATCCAGAATGCCAACTTCCCAGACCTGTATCTCACAAATAAAAACTCCAAATGCAGCCTACTCACCTTTAATTGTATATAGAAGAAAATAATCTACCCAATGGTGGTGGTTTCGCATTTGGCGGAGCTACGGTTTGAAAGTTGAGTTTTGGACCCTCATTGTACACTTGTACTGAATAAAATATTCAATTTATTATTTATTCATTATTTATTCAATTTTATATTTTTATAATATTGTAAATAATACTTATAATAATTATGTACATTGAAATAAGAATAAAGACATAAATAAAATACAAATAAAAATACTTGTATATATTCAATACATAGGTATTATACATACACCTATACCAATATAAAACAATTGTGTTTTATTAAATATACTAAATAAATCAGAAAAATAAAATAAAAATATATTTGTGTAGATAAGAGTATTTTATAATTATTAAAAATCATAAATAAAAATAATAATATTGGAAATACCTAAATAATAATAAAATACTAGAACATGTAGATAATATACCTATAAGGGTATAAATGCAAACTTTTAAAAATAAGTTTCATAAAAATAAATAAAAATCGGAATAAAATACTCCATAAAAAAATAAACATTTTTTATTTTATAACCATAATTTAATTCAACATATTTCTATTTTTAAATGATTTAATAATACATTTTTGGAGGCTTTTTCCTGGTTGGTCCACGTGGACCAACCAGGTGGCCTGGGAAGTTGACCTCGGGTCAACTCCCTGGCCCTAGCCTTCCCCCTTGTCAGAACACCCGTGACCCCTCTCTTTTCTCGATTTTTTCGCCATCAGGGCGTTGCTCGAGGGAAGATAGTCCCTTCACGAAAATTGTACCCTGAACATCCATGATCCGCGCCGACCTCTCAGATCTCCCCAGATCTTCATGATTCGCCCGTGATCTTCCCTCGAAACCCGGCCCTCGACCACATTCAAAACCAACTCCCTGACTTTCCCCTTCTCTTTGAACCACTTTGGGCCGAGCTTAGACTTCCGGGTGCGGGTAGGAGTGTGCTCCGGTGACAGGGGAACCATTCCACACCTCCGTTGAGGTACGGCGAGGGCTTGAAGTGCGATTCCACCACCTCCGGCCGTACGGCCGTCGAGGTTTCTTCCTCAGGTTCTATCGCCTTCGAGGTTGTGTTTTGTCCATTTTGTTTTAGTCATTTAGTGTGCTGTTACGTGTAGATTTCATTCCGCGCCCTTAATCAACCATTTCATCGATCGAATCGCCGCCATCGACCACCTCGCCGGAGCTTGCTCCGGCGAGCTCCATTTTCGCACCATACGCCACCCCATCACCGCGCCTCTGTCTTTGGACCATCTATTGGCTTTGTCGTTTTTATCGCAGGTCCCGAAGCCAGAAAGACTCCAACTGGAGTCGACTTTTGCTATCGTCGCAACCACCTGGAGCCCCCTCCAGCACCATCACGCCGCGGCGGTGTCCCGGCCGATCTCCGGCCATTTTGAGGGCGCTGTCACATCGAGGAACCTTCCAGGAGACTCTCGTGGCCATCAGGGAGAAGTCGGAGGCACCAGACGCTGAGATTTTGAAGCTTGAAGTTCATCCAAGCCGAGATCTTCGGCTGTTCTTCCCTCACGTCCCAGGACCGTCCGATCAACCTTTGTTCTTGGCGAGCTACAGCCACCGTAGGATCTCACCCCTTGTCAGCCGCTGGATCATCATCGTGGATCTAATCCTCACCGTCCGGGGCCGAAGGGGTATCGGGCTCTGCTGGCGCGACACGCGTCTAAGTGGGAGCATATCAGCCGTTCGCCAGCGCCCTTAGCTTGGGTATTTTGTGCTTTCTACCCTAGCGTTTTTGTATTTAATAATTAGCACGCAAACATTCATATGCCGTGTGTTAGTTTTTGTAATATTTACTGAAAACCCCCAAAACTTTGCCATATTTGCAAACTGGTCCCTGCCAGGTCACGTGTGTCTAAGCACGTGACTTGGCGTTTTTGCAGGTTTAATCCCGGACATTCGTGCTATTACACTTAGGTCCTTCCCAGGCGCGTGCAAGTCACGCGCCTAGGTGGACGTTTTGTACTATTACCTCTGCGGGTTGTGGAATTCATTTTTGGTCCATAAAATTGTTTATTGCGTTATAATATTACTGTGAAAATTGCACGTTAGCCCTGGACATTTTGCCTAATTACATTTAGACCCCTGCCAGGCCTTAATATTTTGTGAGCTTGTCTTAATTATTTGGAGCCTCATGTTAATTCGAAAAATTATCAAAAATTCAAGTTAAGCTCCTGTTGCATTGTAGATTCACGGCCTGTATTTATTTTACATATTTATTGCATTTTCATATTTATTAAAAATCAAAAACACCTATTTTGTGCACTGTCTACCTTAGAAAATACCAAAAAAATATCAAAACACCTCTAAAAATTCCAAAAAAATTACCTAGTGTCTATTTTATTATCTTTTAGTGTCAATCCAAAAATCATTAAAAATCTCAAAACAAAAACACTAAAAACCTTAAAAACACTTAAAAACTTCAAAAAAATATAAAAAATCATAGAAAAACCCAAAAATTGCAAACTCAGCTTCTGTTTCTTCCTTATTTTGTTACTTTTATTAGAAAAATAGTGTGAAATATTTTTGCTACTGGTTGCTATTTTTAAAGTACATTTTACTCACAGCCAGCCCTTATTTTCACTGTTTGCCTTATTTCAGACTTTAAAAATACCAAAAACATCTTGAAAAATCCCCAAAAATCATAAAAACAGTAAAAAACCCTAAAAAGACTAAAAACATTTTATTCCTGAATTTTTGAGCATTTTTGTGCATTTTTATTAATATTCTACCTTGCCTTGTATTATATCCCCTTGTTTTCCAACATTTGAAAAATAAAAAAAAATATATAAAATATAAAATATAAAAATCAGAAAATCAAAAATCAAAATACAAAATTAAAAATTAAAAATAAAAAAAAAATTCAAAAATCAAAAACCCACAAAAAGTGTGCTTGCTTGCTTAGTGTAGACACTTCACACACTCACTCACTCGTGCATTCATTTGCTTGGATTACACTGTTTGCTCCCTGTGTTCGAACTCTCTGCATACTTGCCCTTTACATCTTTTGTGCAGAGTTAAAAATAAATCTTAACTCACACCTGTTTTTCATTGCTTGATTTGCTTGTGGGTTATTTGTTGATTAATTTCGGGATTCGTGTGGTCAAACACCGACTGTTGACTCGCCTTGTGAGTCGACATAACCGCATCGGATTCAGGGATTATCAGGTGACTGCTCACTAAAGTCGAGAACGATCAACAATCAACCCTCACAATGTAAAGAATAAGAAATGCAAGCAAGTGCAAATAAAAATTTATTATAACCGCACAATAAATGTGTATAGTAGTCAAGTATAAGTAAGGTGTCGAACACATGGAGAACGAGAGATAGACAATAAAAATTGATTAAAAAGACAACATGCATTTTTTAGCTTTGGGGAATTTTTGAATATTTGTGGCTTTTTACTTATTTAATTTTTTAAAATTTTATTTTTATATTTTTTATATTTTTGATTTTATAATTTTAATTTTCTTTTTATATTTTCTAATTTTTAGGTTTTATAATAATTATAAGTATTAATATAAATATATATAGGTAGAGCTTTATATTTATAAATATAACTATAAATATATAATATTAAAAAAATAAAATATTTTCGTTTTTTATATTTTTCTATGTTTTGGGTATTTTTCTTATAATTTTTACTTACTTTTGGTTTTAATCGAATTGATAAGGAAAAATAGTGACTACAATAAATAGGTCAAATTGTTTTAGAAATTTAAAATAGCTAAAAGCCTTAAAATTCTCCAAAACTACTTTTAGTATATAATAAATACAAGAGACAAAATTCAGAAATAGAAACAAGTACCTTTGGAATTTTTTAGATTTTTTATATATTTTTTATAAGGATTTAGAGCTTTTAATTTTTAGTGTTTTTTCTATTTTTAACGATTTTTGGTTGTAGGTTCAAAACAGGTCAATAAGAAAAATATAAATTTTTATACTTTTTCAAAATAAATTTTTGTATATTTTTATGCTAAACACGAAAAATATCTTTATTTTAAATTTTTAATAAAAAGAAACATAGGATAAAATACCTTAATGGAATTATATGTGGAAGAATAATATATATGGTACTTATCCTAATTTTCTACTAATTTTTAGGGCATAGGAACTATTTTTAACAAAATAAAATCTACACAAATAAAATACAAGTTAACATGGGTATTTATATGAATATTTGAAGTTTATAAATTTATATACTAATCTCGAACATAATAAAAATATATGGGGACAAAAATGCAAATTTCTTAGACATTTTGAATAATATATAACTTGAGGGTATTTCTGCAATTGGTACAAAGTTCAGGGGCTAGATGCAAATTATCCAGAAAATATTACACTGATATTTCAAAAATATAGACTGAAATGAAATGCACCAACATACAAGGCCCCTCTGCAAAAGCCTAACCTCACAAGCACATGCACGTGAGGTGACGTGGCTAGGGACTTGAATGCAAATATGGAAAGTATAGGGGGAAAATCAGAAAATGTCTAAACTATTTTACGAACAGACATAAATTTAAATACTAAAAATAAATTATAAAAACTACAGGCGTAGAGGGAAAAATTACCTCGACGAGCATGATCCAACAGTTGATAGTCTTCACTTAACACGTGGCGCAAATCTGATGGTTGATACCGGCTCACGCTTGATGCCTGAGATTAAATCCCCCAATGGAGATCAACGATGTTTATCTCTTGATTTAATGGATATCTTTAAAATTGGAGCGCCCCCCTTGATCGGATGGTAGCTATTATGCACAAAGAACAAGGATGAACAAAGTCGCCCCCCAACTTCGATTGACCATTCCGCTCCCCTTTGACAGTCTCTGTGGATGCTGAGATGTTCAAATCATCCTTGGAGATGGTCCGCAACTCTTGGAATCATCAGATGTAACCGGGACCCAACAATGGGGTCCTAACTGCTCATAGAAGAAATGGGCTCCATGTATTCTTTGTTCTGATCAAAATCGCCTCCCAAGATGCCATTGGACCTCCAGACCCTACACATGAGGCAAATGCACGCAAAATGAAGGTGCCTATGGTCTCGTTAGGTGGGGATGTGTTAGAGTGGATATGGGCAGAGGTGCTCCAGCGTGCGTTGGAGGTGGAGCACCTAACTCCTGATCCAATAAGGATCAGGTCGTCTGAAAGCACGTGGGGTGAAGAGAATGTGGAGAGGAATAAGATGGAGCGGTTGGCGACTCGGAACGAGGCGGAAGCACCATGGAATCATTGCCAGAGCAGATTTTCGACGAACTACGAAGATCGAATTTTACATTAAGATAGTAAATAAAAACTTAGACTAATTGCAGAAATCAAATGCTAGAACAAAAACTAACCTCGAAAATGAAGAAAAGAAGCTCTACCTTCTTGGAGATAAGGAGCTCTAGAGATCACGATGGAAGTGGCAGGAGAAGCTCGGATCGACTTCAAGTCCACACTAACTCTACCCCCTAAAGCGTGGACTGCACTCCTACTGTCACTAAAAGGCTCAATCGAGGTTAGGATTAGGGTTTACTTGGTGGAAGAGGGATCAACATTCAAAAATGGGAGAGGAGAGGTATATGTACATGGACTTCTTCATCGGAAGAATCTGTTCGATTCAGAGGTGCCTCGACTAAGAAATGATGTGGACATGAAAGTCCGAGGGTCGAGGATCAAAAGTCAAGAAGACTTCAATCCAAATAGGTGTAAGGAATGAGCGTAATAATTCGACGAAGTCAGGATCAAAGCTTTGGCAGGCGGTTGAACCAATAGGGTCAGAGTGTTGACCTGCAATCAACTACTTTTGAACCCTGATTGGGCCATGTTGGATGCTACATGACAAAACGGTAAATAAAAAGTTTATTAATTCAAAATAAAATATTAAATAGTTTTACTATTAATTTGTATTAAAATATAAAGAAATATTTATTAATTTATGTAGTATTTTAATCTGATTTTTATTTATTTTTCAACTTGATTTGTTATATGTTACTTTTTACATGTATATTTACCTATATATTTTATATTTTATTTTTATTTTGGATTTTGGATTTTATTATTTTATATACATAATTTACATATATTTATAACTTATTTAAATACACTTAAATATATTTTATTGTATTTTTTTGAAGTCATTTGCATACTTAAATAAATAGATGTATTTATTATATAGGCATGTATATATATGTATGTAATTCATCTATGTATTTTATACAATTATTTATTATAGTAAATTTTTAATTTTTTATTTTATCTAATTATGTATATATATTATAAATAATATTTACACCATAATACAAATATAAAATAATGAAAATTGTAAAGAACAAGTAAAATGAATATTTTATCAAGTATATTGTACAATAGGGGTCCAAAAACCTAACTTTTGCACCTTAACTTCAAATTAAATGAAATTACCCTCATTAAATAGCTAATAAAAAGTTATATACAATTAAAAGTGATTTTGATGATATTTTGAGTTCATATGGAGAAGATATGGGTCTGAGAAGTTTGGATTTTGGATTTTTATTTTGAGTGTAGAATGCATAATTTGTATTATTTTTTGTGAAATAAATTTTGATATTTTCTATGTATTTTTATCTACAACTTTCACGTACAAAGTTATTTATTTGAGGTTTAAATAAAATAAAATAAAATAGGTCCCCAAAAGTGAGTTATTGAAGAACAAAAATGAGTACTTTATTCCTTGTCGACCCAGTCGTCATGATTCCTAGGTCTCGAGATTTAGGATCATAAATTAAATTCTCTTTGGTATTTTATTTTATTTTTTTCATTTTTAAAGTCCAAAATGAAATAATAAAGTTGATGAAATGGAGATTCATCACCCCCATATACTTGCTTTTGCTAGTCCCTAGCAAACATTTATGCTTATAAGTGCAGAAAAGAAAATAAAGAAAAGAAAAAGAAAGAACTTGAATTGATTTCAACTTTCAAACTTGTCTTCATAAAATCAATGCGGAGCTTATTCAGACTTTTAACAGTTAGATTTGGTCGAACGTTATTGAGAATTGGACTTGAAATACAACAGCACCTGAGAGTCACAAAACTATGTCCAAGTCTCCTCAAAAGCCAGGTCAGAACAAATCGATGTCATATGTAGTCCCTCATGACTATGTATCTATTTTGTACAGTGTGTTTAATATGTAGCTCCTCTTGGCTGAAGTGGTAAAAGTCGGTCTTCTCCAACATGGTGACCTGATGAATCTGCAATTATCATTCTTTATTCTTTTATTTAAGCTTTATCTTTTAGCAAAACCATCTATAAATACCTGTAAATACAATAAATTAAATTTGTGCATGTCACTGTTAAGATCTCATAATTACCACCTATTTTCCAAAATTAAAAGAATAAAAAGAAAAGAAAAAAGAAGGATGTATTTAGAATAAATACAACGTGACCCAAACCCCAAGAGAAGGTCAAGACTTGACCTGATCGTAAAAGAATAAGTAGAGAGTATCTATAATCCTCGTGGATCCCTAGGGAGGATCAGATCTATCTAGGGTTTCGCCCCACCGATCGATCTTTCCAAATTCTGAGGCATGCCTATATATATTCTCCTCCGCTTCTACATCTCCTTAGATCGTTCCTCGCGCCACCACAGACCCCTAGACATCTTTAGGAGAGCGGCAGCTCCTTGAAGACCCTTCAGAGCTTTGTTTGGTGGTCCAATTGAGCTTAGCTCATCGCATGGCCGGAGAGCCGCCACAAGAAGCCTCTTCTTCCCGCCGCAGTAGGATTGAGGCCATAACCTCATTGTCCGCCTCATCTAGAGCTCCTGAGCTCATCGGAATCTTCAGGTATCACCCATCTCGCACGTACCTTCCATTTCGCTTCGATTCTTCTATTTATGCCACCGCCTGTTCCTCTCCTCTGACCACTGGGTCTGGAGCCCTGCCACTCACGCCTCACCACACAGATCGACACCCCAACTCATCGTCCATCTTCCTACATAGCATGATCCCCCTTAGGCTCTCTCGTCGAAGTGAGATTAATGTCTGATTTTCTTCCCCCATGTACACCTAAAATCGATTCCCCATTCCCCATCGTTACTTGAAATTTCCCAAGCAATAACTGGACCGGAGCAAAGCCCATGAGTCCTGCTAACCTTTGTAGGTGTTAGTTCGTGCAAGGTGCATCTATTGGTGCTCTGGCTGCTCAGACGAAGCAGCTTCAGGGGGAGCATCACTGTCTCAACCATCCGACCGTCGTCTCGCTCATCGGAGTCATTCATCCGACGCTGAGCACTTCCACAAAGGCATAGGACTTCTTTGTGAATCGATCATCTTCCAATATTACCATACACATCTGATCGAAGCTCGCCTGGCTGTTCTTCCAGCCCCTTCCTTCGTCATCCAATGAAGAGTTGGGTCCCAGATCTGATTAGAGTCGTGCATGCACGCCTCATTCTTAATGGACTGATCAGATTCTGGGGTAAATACTAGCTGCATGCCACTGCCACCTTTATCAGCCGTCAGATCTACACTGGCATGGCATATGTCAGTCGCACGTCCTTGACTGTGTCAGAGCCATCAGATCTTTTCTAGGGGACGGTCAAAGCCGTCAGAACCGTCCCCCCACAAGCGCCTCACGTGCCCTGGGGTATATTTCCTTTGTATACTTGCATGTTTTCTTATTTCCCTTTACTCCAGTATATAAAATGTGTAGTTAGAAACATTTGCAATTTAGACCCTATAGTTCTTATATTTGCATTTTAGTCCACCCGAGTCTGAGTCACGTCTGTCCCCACATGCTATTTTGGGTTATTTGCAATTCCTATCTTGAACTCTTTATTTGTTATGGAATGAACTTTATGTTTTGATATTTGCACTTAGACCATATCTGTCTGGATCATGTGTGACGCACAATTCGTCTTGAATAATTGCATGATTGGACATGAGTTTTGTTAATCTATTATCCGCTAGGCCCTAGAAATTAAAATATTTACATTTGGGTCTCTATAAACTGTTTTTAACTTCTTGTCTTCTATTGGATGAAATAAATAACAATTTGGCCCTAAAAATTCTACAAAAATACATGTTAGCTCCTGCTTGCTTGTTATTTACGTGGTAAATTTGATTTACCAAATTGGTCTTATTTTATATTATTAAAAATTCAAAAACCTTAAAAAGTGTCTCGTTTTCCTTATAAAAATTATAAAAATTTAAAAAATCATTTAAAAATCCCACAAAATTTTATATAGTTGTATTTTATTATCTTTTATCTCCAGTATCATTTTTGCTTGAAAATGCCTCATAAAAGCTCTGAAATTACAAAACACTTAAAACTTATAAATTTTTTTATAAAATTAAAGAAAAATCCAAAAATAGTCTTTCAGTCTTTGTTTGTAGATTGTTACTTGTATTTTATCATAAAAATACAATTCACGAGTTTTGACATTTTAACTATTTTTAACTTGCAAATTGCTCCTAGTTGTGCACTGTTTAGTGTTTTTGCCACTTTTTGATTTTTAGGAAATCACAAAAACATATAAAAAATCTCTAAAAATTACAATAACTCTTTCCTAAAAAAAAGTAGGGTATTTTCTTATAAGTTCAAGTGCAACCAACTCAAGAAGAGAAGGTGGAGAAGAGAATGGACGATAGCTAGTGTAGCTACCTATCCCAGGATGCTTGATTAGTGTAGCCAAGTCATCTGGGTGTAGGCTCACATACATTTGACTTTGAAGCTCAAGCTTGCTTATTGGCGATATACATGCTCCGACGGGAATTGATTTTTCTTTGATTTTTGCCCATCTTTTATTTTTGGAGTTTTTGACTTTGTAATTTTCTAATACTACATACAATAGCATTTACTTAAGGACTTTTTCCTCTTGAGCTAGTAGAATATCCCTCTTTAGAAGTATTATTGCAACCAATGACTTCTGTCATTAGACCTCATGGCTATTGGATTTGGTTGGGGTATAATGGCCACAAAGTATGACTTTCGATGTTTCCATTGGCTTGTGTCTCATGCCAGCAAATCCTACCCTCTACCACTTCAACTGAGTTGAGCAATGTGCAAGGTGCAGGTGTGCAAGCTAGGTCATTGTTGACAAGAGTCGTGCATGTGTTCCGAAATATTCTTCTTAGGCAATCAAGACAACATTGAACTAGGTCTCGTGGTCTCAAAGAATTAAGTCTAGCATACATGAAGTACCCCAATTGTAGTTCCTATAAAGTTCCTATGATTAAGTGAATTAAGATCCAACCAAGCTCCAATCTCCTGATTTTATTTAGACTTAGTTCAATTATCAATATCAATCGAAAAATGCAAATGCAAATTACAATACGAGGAAAATTTTTTTGAGATGTAATTTACTAATTTTGAACATCTTATGGAATTTCTGAAAAAGATTTGCATTCTTTATGCAGGTTTTTGAAAATATTTTGCAATTTTTTATAAGGGTTTTTGAAAAGTTACACATTTTTTATGAATTTTTAATTTTGCAAATTTTTAGTTATTTTTTAAAAATAAAAGATTTTTTATCAAATCATTTTGTAGAAATATTACATGGGAGAGCATTTTTATTTACAAGAATTAGGGTAAAGTTACACAAGGTTCTTAAAAGTTTGTAAAGAATTTTATTTGTTTGGGTTGTGTACATGGTTCTCAAAATAATTTGAAAAGATTTTTGCAAATATTTTGACTACTTTATTTTGCAAACTAATTTGAAAAATAATATTTACAAATACTTACAAAATTTTAAAATCATTTTGCAAATATTTTTCAAACAATATGTATAGATTTTTCAAACTATTTTTGCAACCATTTCCCAAACCATTTGCAAATAGATTTTCAGAACATTTTTTGAAACAAAGAAAAGAAATTTTTACAAACAAAAATTTTTATACAAAGGTTAAAAACATTATACAAAATATTTTTCAAATGGTTTTTAAAAGATTTTTCATATATATTTTCCAACCATTTTCAAATATTTTTAACCGATTTATTAATCAGTATATACAAAGAATTTTAGTGTGTTTTTACTTTTTATTAATTAGCCATATTATTTGAAAATATGAAAGCATGAGCTATGGCTAAAGTATATACAACGTATATACAACCCCATATACTTAGCTTGAGCTATGTCCTCATAGATCATGGAGAAAAAGGAAGACATAACTCTAACTAAGTATAGAAAAGTCTATACTACAACGACTAAAGAATGAACAAATGTGAAGTTGACTGTCACCCCTATACTTTGGATGAAATAATCCTTAATATAGTAGGTTATACACAAGGTAGGGAGGGCCAAGGGTGGGGATATACAAAATCATTAGCTCGACATGTCTCCCCTATACTTAGGTGAAATATCCCTAAGTATAGATAGAATATCAAGAGTTGAGGGGATGGGTGAGGGATCAAGAATTGAACAACTTAGGGTGATCAGCCCCGATATACTTAGGAAAAAGAAGTTCCTAAGTGTAGCGGTGATGAAAGGGGTGAATGACTATTCAAGAGAAATAGAAAAATGAAATCGAAAAGAAGAAAAGAAGAAAACATAAATCTTTTTATGATTTTCAGCTTTCATTGTCTGATCCTTCTGTCACTAGGAGATCATCTTGCAATGCAACTTCTATTGAATCAACAACAAACATGAATGTATCGTGCTTGAGGTATGGCTTCAGCAACTATCTGTTAACGACAAAAGGTTGTGCGTCAGGTTACAATTCAGATATGAGAAGACTTCTGTTGTCACATATTTTTTTCTATAAGTGGACTTATACACTTGCTTTTCAGTTTACCTGGGAAAATTTTCAACTTTGATCCAGCAAGTTTAGATACAACGTGACCCAGCACGATCCCTTCAGTCACCATGAAGTTTCTCTTCTCCCACCAGAGCACGAGGTTTACTTTACAACATCTCCTTAGTCTAAATAATCAAGACATTTATCAAATGAATCTCCATAGACCGAAAAATTGCCCAGGAACACCTCAAGAAAACTTCCCAACATGTCTGCAAAAAAGGATAGCATTCATCATTAAAATATAGTGGTGACATTACATAGACCGAACGGCATCTATCGGAAGGTGTACGTCCCAAAGGACATGTGAACGTATTCTTCTTTTGATCTTTAGGAGCGACCACCACTTGATTATATCCAAAATACTCGTCCGAGAAGCAAAAGTATTCCTTCACGACCAGTCTCTCGAGAATCTGGTCAATGAAAGGCAATTGAAAATGATCCTTCTTGCTGGTGAGGTTGAGACGTCTATAATAAACACATACTCATCAATATGTCGGTACTCTAGTCGGAATATCCTCTCCTTTATCATTAGAAAAAATTGTGATCCCAGATTTCTTGGGCACTACATGCAGGGGACTTACCCACTTGGAGTAGGAAATGGGAAAATGAATCCCTCATCACACCATTTCTAAATTTCTTTAATGATCACTTCCTAGAGATTTGAATTCATACCGTGCTAGAATTCACGGGAAGGCTTGCTTTCTTCTTCAAGGTAAATGTGATGCGATCACAAAGATGGATTGATCCCATGGAGATCTGATATCTTCCAGCCTATCACCTTGCGGTTGCATTCCAAAACCTCCATCAAACGATATTCTTGGTCTTCGGTCAAATGCGCATTGATAATGATCACGTACATGTTCGGTTCCCCAGCAAGGAAGACATACTTTATATTGGAGGGCAGTGATTTGTGCTCTTGTGAAGAGGGAGCGATTTCAATGGTGACTTCAGTGAAAACTGTAGGTGTAATCTCTTTCGACTATCATTTGTCCACCTCTTGCATTTCAGTTTCATCATTCAAGATATCACATAGATATATAATGAAATCTTCCTACTCAAACGAGAGGGATTGTTCAAGTTCTTCTAGTGGCACATCACTGAAAACCTCATCTTCAAAGACTTCAGTGAGTTGGATGGTACTTTCCCATCCTTCCTCCGGGGAGAGGAATTCTAGAGTTTCTTTTTCATTCAAAAATAGATTGGTGTCTATGACTGGAGACTTGGAGGAGGCTCGGGCACCTTGAGCCTAAAGACGCGAAGTGGAGGCTCGGAGGTGGCGACATGGCTTCGCTTGGGTCGTCCGATCATCGAGATCGGACGATAGTTGTAGATGAGAGGAGGCATCGACGTGGTAGAATGTTGGATGAGAATCAGGAGGGTGCCATCCAACAGCACATGTAAGCTCTGAGACTGCTCCTCCTTTGTCGAAGGTGGCAGTGCTAACAAAGCTCCAGCGGTACTATACATGCTCCACCACCATCCTCTACCCTCGATGAAGCTCCAGGAAGGATCCTGGAAGGTTGGTGACTGACTTTGAAGCACGTCCAAGACGTTGGAGCTCCCGGAGGAGGTTAGAGACGCTTATACTGTCGTGACCGTCCTCCCGAGGACCTTAGGTTACCCGTCAAACATGTCATTCGCCTACTTAATTAGCCTAGAGTTAATCCGATGTTATGAAAACCTGGGGAAATTTTTCGCTTTTTATCATGACATTCATAAGATGTATTTAAGCTAAACAAGCAACCACAAGGAAACTAAAAGCGGAAGTAAATAGTGTACCAGAACTGAACAACAGGATATCCATTCCTTTTCATTTCATTCATATTTACATGTTGGGGTTCCACAACACCCATATACATATATATACCAGAAGGAAGACTACAGAGGAGAGCACAACTAACAGCTGTACAACTGAACTCCAAAAGACAAACCTGCTCTGAAAGTGTTTGCACCAAAAAGCAACTGCAGCCCCAACCAAGTCGGCTACTCGGTCGCCAAACCCTTGCCTGCCACAAGTGGAAAGGGGACAAGCAAGCATCTGTCAACAATTGTCAAGTACAATTCTACACAGTTCTACTAAGGAAAAGCAGTAAGGAAAAGACTAGAAACGGCTAGAAAAATAGAAAGGTAAACTGTAGTGGACAGAAAAAGAACTAGCAAGTAAAAGTGGGTTAATTGATTCTTTTAAGTTATTTACTTGCTTTCGGAAGGCTAACAAGAAGAACACACTCGCTCACTATCACACCGTGTCTCCCTCGATCAATGGAACTAACCAAACAACAACTCAAGCCTAGAAGAAAGTCTGTGGTCTTGGTCCGGTTAGGACCTCGATATCCGGGTAGGACTTCAAAGTCCAGGTTGAACCTCACATTATGACTCTGAGGTACAGTGTACGCCTCAGGGTTGGGGTGCCTCTGTAGGCATGCGATGGTACCTTGCATCCTAACTAAGTTCCCAACACTTCTTCTAGCTTTTCTCTCAACTCATATTGATCCTCGGTCGACACGTGTGATAACTCTCTCACGAAGGTGTACAAGAGGAAACGTACTCACAACTCTCTCAACACCCAACTCTCGTTAGTCTCTACTAACGGTACTGTCGTCACTAGTCTCCTAGCGGAAAAGTTGTCACTAGGCATATAGCAGAAAGTCACCCATCTCCTACCCCCATCACGAGGCCACGAACCTGGCAGAAAGGTAGTAAAGGGGGCGTCAGTCTCTACTGACGGAACTACAACTCAATTGGGCAATTGGTGAACTATCACATGTCTACTGACCACTACCCCATCACCAGGTCACAATCCTGGCGGAAAGGTAACAGCTGCTGCGGTGAGGAAACCTCCGAAGGGATTCTCTGTCTCGCCAATCTCAGTGGAAGTGTGGTCCAAGGGAAAGGCAGTGGTAGTACGACTACTACGCCACTAGAGGCAGGAAAGAGAAGAGGTAAGCCTGTCGGTCCCGACTTCCTCTCTCATTGCTCAACTCCCGGAAGAGAAGAGCTAAGTAAAACCAGACGAGCTCGTAACTAATCGCGGAGAACTTCCAGCCTAGGCTCTCTAAAAAACCACCGGGTCAGCGGAATGGTCTAGACAACTCTTGGATCCCAAATAAGTGTAAAACCGAGCCGGCTCGAAGAAAACACGTACAGAAGACTGGGATCCTAGACCCATGCTCTCAGTGTCCGCTACCCAAGCCTGAGCAACCTCATCTTCAACTGAGGTGAGGGTCACCGCACCCTCGCACAGTCGGAGTATGAGTCTCCACGACTGGCCACATGTGACATCACTATTTCTTTTATTTTCATGTTTCACATTAAGTGTCTACGATTTCTTTGACTTATTTCACATCTACAAGTTATCGGTCCTAGACCCAAACTTGTTCTATAAGAACCTCAACTGATCCAAGGTCAGGGATACAGACCTGTTATGATAGTCTCTCTCAACTCCCACTGAAGAAAATCTATCTTATGACCTTGGCTATCCTGTCGGGAAACATCTTTCTTTCCTACGTCCCAAAAGATTCACAAACACCCACAAAGATCTGGCTACTTATTAGATGAAGACTTGCTACATGGCAAGTTCATATAGTCTTATTTTCATGTATGATAACCACATATATATCATTAAGTTCATCCCCAATTTCATAACCCATAACATGTGCTTCAAACCCACCTTCATAACAAATATACTAAGGCATACTCTAAAATGGTTACTAATAGGGGTTTACCCTTTCAAAGTTTATCATATCAAAACAATGGCAATGTGCGTGTACACTACATAGTAATTCAAGGCATCTAATCCTTTTAATTTCACTTCCAACTTTATGGGCTTCAAAGACACAAGTTAAGCATTCAATTGACTTTAAAGTATAACATTTATAGGGTCATTTAGAGGGCACCACATGCTCCAATCATGCATCTGTTCTACACATAAATCTATGTGTACAACAATCATAAAGCCACAAACATAAGGCAATTCAAGGCAACAAAATTCTCCCAATTACTTAAGCAAAGTTATAGCTTTCAAGACAACAAAATTCACTAACAATCCATGCTTAAAGATTATCAAAACAGTAGTCAATATCCAATCGAAATCATCAATGCTCAGCAATGAATTGCAAGTGTGCACAGTATCATATAGCAGTACATCAATAGCCAAAACTATCAATTCATCCACTCTAAATCCCTCTCCTTTATGGGATTAAGTCATTATATGATTACCAATTTCAATATAGAGAGAACTTGAGGACTTGGGATTACATTCATCAACTGAAATTCGGCCAAAACAAGATCCATGAACAGCAGCCAATTTGGTCTCAAAATCACCACCAAAACCAATCCAAATACATGTATTTCATGGGTATTGTATCCCCCGTATATCCAACAATCAAATCCACCAAGGGGGTTCTAAGAAAAATTCCAAAATCATGCATGTCCTCAGCCATAATGCAACAATTTCAAATCTGAAACATTCAGTGGCAAGCATAATAACAACAGTCATAAACTCCTCAAAACTCATCATATTTCGGAACCAAACCCATGGATTGATGGTTAACATGAAGGAGTATCTATCAACAAGTAAATCCACTCAAGGGGACATGAAGAAACTCCGCAAAACCATCAAGAATCTCGAATTTTAAGTGCATGGACAGATCTGAAAACATCCAGCTACTTGTATATGAACAACAGCCAAATCATTTCCAATTCACCTCAAATTTCGAAATAAAAACCATGGATCTTAGTCCAACTTAGTGGAGATGCAACCAGAAAGTAGATCCACTCAAGGGAACTCAAAGAAGATCCCCAACTCATGAAAAATCTCAGCCAACATTCAGCAAAACCATCCATGTACAGCAACCATAAAAGCTCATAATCACATGCAAATTCGAGTCCAAAACCATGGAGGGAAAGCCAACTTAAGGGAGCATATAACAGCAACAAAAACCACTCAAGGGAAATAAAAAATCCTCCCCAAATTATGCATGAATTCAGCTATAATTCAACAAGGACAGATCTGAACACATTCAAAACCGTCCATGAACAACAGCCAATAAGGCTCATAAATCCCATGAAATTTCGAATCCAAAGCCTAGTATGAAAGGACAACTTAATGGAGTATTAATAAAAAATTAATCCCACCAAAGAGGGCTCAAGAAAAATCCCAAAACACATGCACAACTCAGATTTGAAGAACAGCAACCAGATCTGGACACACATGCAAAACCGTTCACTCATAGCCTCCAAAACCCAAGTTTGATCAACAAAATCTCCAAAACAAAGACTTAATTCAAGATCTAGGTTATAAGTTGTAGGAAATCCACAAAATGGCAGCAAATGGGGGCTTAATTTGTTCCTCAAATTCAAGTTTCAAGGGCTTGAAGAAGAACATTCCAAAAACAAGTGTAGAGCAGTCCACACCTTGGACTTCAAGCTTGGATTTCTCTTCTTACTTGGCCCCTGATCTTACTTGCAATGCAAGATCCAAGATCCTCTCCTCCACAGCTTTGATTTGAGCTCTTCAAACTCAAATTTGGATGAGAAATGGGGAGTGGATCAAAAGAAGAAGGTGGAGCAAAAAGGGTGGTCGGTCATGGCTAAGGAGCTCTAAGTTATCAAGAATAAGAAGATGAAGAGAGGAGATTAAGTGTGGCCAAAGTGGGCATTTAGGTGGGTTTATAATCCTTGGGCAATTTGCAACATAAACCCACAAACTCCTCATATTTGCACTTAAGGCTTACCTATGAATAGTAACTCATACTTAGTCACTAATCCTTACTTAGCCACTTAATCCTACTTATCCACAAATAGCATCCCAAAATCCCATCAAGCTCACTAATGATTCATCGTCTTGGACTTAGTTAGTAATTAGGATTTAGGGCTATTGCATATACATCGGAGGCAAAGCTCGAGAAAAGGACTTCGACAAGGTTCCGACCAATGAAGGCATTCACCTGTAAATGTTAGTGATAATAGCCGAAGCGTGCAAGTAAGAAGTGCACATGAGATGAAAGTGACTGGAGGGCCATATGTATGGATAAGGCGGCAGCCCTGGTCTTCTCCACCGGTGAGTTGAAGAAGGGAGGCGGAGCAACTTGGGGGTGTAGAAGAACAAGAAGGCGAATGAAGAGTAGCGCGTGGATGGTTGAAGTGTGGGGAAGATTGGATGGCGGTCAATGGAGGATGAATGTGTGGAGAATGGCCTAATTAATTGAGAGAAATCAAAGAAAAACAAGCAAAGCAAGATCAAGAGGCTTACCTTGAAAATTGGCGATCGTCGGACCTGGGCTTGAGCTCCCTAGCAAAGCTCGGGTATTTGTTGGACTCCCGCGGCCACAAGGAGCAGCAAGTCGATGATTGGAAGCTGGAGGTATTCAACACCGGAGACTACGTCACCGTTGCAGCGTCGATCCGACCTCTCCCTATTACGAGGAGGCGGAGAGATGCTGGGCCTAATCCCTCATAAAGGTGGACGAGGAGATTTGGCGATGGCGAGGACTGATTTGAGGGCGGGAGGTTGGAGGTTCTGATGATGGACATCGTGGTTTCCATGGGAGATGTGGAGAGAGATAGAGCTAGATGTGCGCAGTTACATGGTCTACAAGGATTAGGGGAGAGTGGTCTTTGAGTGGGCGTGGTCCGTGAGTGGAGAGGATGGTTGAGGAGACGGTGGAAATGAAAAGGGGGTGACGGGTGCACGAGGTGTAGGACGTGGGAGAGAGTGGAAGGCCGGAAGAAGGAGACAAAGTATTGGTTGTTGGATCTTACGATCCAACGGTATGGAGAAGGACACGAAGATACAGCTATGATCAAATGATCAAGGCGCATCCAAGGGCCTAGGGACGTAGCGCATGGTATCGTTGGATCAAATGATCCAATGGCCGAGGGTATGGCAGAAGCGGATGGACCAGATGTGATCTGGAGAAGATCAGATGGCTATGGAGATGACACATGGCAAACGGAGAAGCAGGAGGAAGTGAGCGGTCGAGATGTGATCTAGAAGATGAATCAGATGGTGGAGATCGAAGCGCATGTGTGCGGTGGATATTGGAACTCCTGGAGATGATAGGACGACTGGAATAAGAGCGGGAATGAGCAGCCCTGATTGAATATCCAGAAGGCCATCGAACAGCAGGAGGCGTAGGCACGTGGCTGAAGGGGAAGCGGGCCACGTGGCTTAACCAGAAAGAGCCACGTGGTCCGATGAGGTTATATCATAAGAAAAACTCAAAAAGGGTGGAGAAAATAACCGAATTTGGAAAAACTTAAAACATGAAAGTTGTAGATCTCGATGAGATCTACAAGATTCATGTTGACCAAAAATGCAAAAAAAGATTAATCGTCCTTCCATGCATCACATTTTCTTTGCATTTTGCATTTATTCTGCATATAAAATAAAAAACAAAAAAATTGCATCATCTAACTATCTGCCTCTTTGCTTTGGGTATTCATCATTTCATAATTGTTTTTCATCATATGCATCATTCATTCTATGCATCATATTTTTTATGCATGTCTACATAATAAGATAAAATATCAGAGAATTTTATCACTCATATTTAATCATTGAGATCCTACTAATAGACTTAGAGGCTCGTGTCCATGTGTTCGACCTTGGTACACTTACCAAGTTATAAATATTCCACATATTCAAAAGTGTGGTTCTGCTTAGATCCAAAATCACCTCCTATGCTACATGAGAAAAACGACATATTAAGTAAGCGATTTTGTAGTTTATTAGATTACTTGGGACCGGTGGAATTCTCAAACTACGAAACCAACTGCTTTTATACTGGGAGAACAAGATCTAGAGCAACAACCTTCCCAAAATGAGAAAATGGAAGAGGTATCGATCAAAGGTTTTAGCATCGGTATCTTCTATATGTCCTCAACTTTCTTCGAAATATCCCAATGGTGGCATCTAGGGGTAGGAGCGGCCTCTCTTTGCGGGGACAATGATAGTCAAAGACTTTTTGTTCTTCATGATTGAAGAAGACAAACTTCCTGAGGATAACTATTCTGGAAACTCGTCGGTGTGACATTCAATGGTGTAGTAGTAAATATCTTCTTTCAAAGAAATATGAGGCCCACTGGCCAGCGTCGACTTTTACATTCCATAAGCAACTATGTGCTTCATATGAGGGAAATGAAAGCAAAAACTAATGAAACAAGGCTCTCTCTTCCCTCCCACATGTTCAATCCTTTTCTAGCGGTTTTCCCAGAGATCTTTCTCATGAACGAAATCTTCATTTTGCTCATTCATGAAGTTGTATATAGTACCTCTAAGAAGGATGATTATCCAGACCATAAGCAATACAAGCCATTCATCTTTGAGGATCGATTTACAAATTATATAATATAAGTTATCAATTTATAAGTACAAAAACATTTGGCAAAGTGAATTGTGTGTCCTAGTTCAAGGTTGCTCAAGTTGTTCAGCCAGCAACTTTGCTTATCAAGCCAATTTTTTTCATGTTAGTCGACAAATCTATTCATTGCGGTGTTCTGGAAATTCAAGTTATTCTTCACATTGTCAAACTTTTCAGTTGATTGATCTCTAAACTAGTAGACTTCATTTCTACTCAATGATGAAAGCAAATTTCACCTCTTTAATAATTGATAATTGTAATATAACAGATAAAAAGGGATCGATCAAAACCAAAATCTTTAAATGTTGTGGAATATTTTTCTTAGTAAGTGTACCAAGGTTGAATATAGGGAACGTACAATTTATAGTTATGTAGTTTTAAATTAGATCAAATAATTAATTAATCGCTAAGTCAATTTCTATGTCAGAAAATAAATAGAAATGTGAAGATGAAAATGCAATTCGAAGTGAACGAAAGTGAATAGAGAAATTAATGAATCCTAAGATTTGTGATTTATTATTTTTAATCCAAACAATGTTAATCAATATCCTCTAAATTGAATCACATATCAAAAGATATTAAATCTAGAAATATGTATCAACCAGTATTTCATATGCAGGCTAAAAAGACTAACGTGTCAAGCTTTATCCTGCAAGAATTTCTCGAGACACTCTGGCCCCTTATTTCCCTATAAATCACTAACAAATATTAGCCTTTAACCATATAAAATATCACTGGAAGAATGGGTCTCAACAATTGATCGAATGTCTTAAAAATAATGGTCAATAATTAGCAGATTAATCAACTCAAAATTCCTCAAATAAAGTATCAAGGCAATAGATCACTTTTGCTTCCTCAAGTAAAGTCCTTCGAATATTAATTCCTTCATTAAGAAGATCACTTATCAATGAAGAATTAATCAAATTAAATCTTCTCAAATGGTTCCTTGTAGGTTATATCAACTTTTCTCAATAAGTAAAATATATCAATAATCAAGCCTGCATATGTCAACAAAGAGCCGCAAATAATGATTATCAATAAATAGCTTCAAAGCTAACCACAAGGTATATAATATGAAAGAGCATGAAATAAGCTTTAAAACGAAATATAGTGCGTAAAGATTGGAGTTCGTATGAGAAAGATGTGCTAACAACAACTTCCATAGATTAAAATGTAAACAAGATAAACTTTTTTGCAATTACATATTTATGCAGGGTCTTATCTGTAATACTCTAAGCCCGGGGTATCTCTGAAATAGCTCCAAGTGGGGGTGTATTTACGATTCCAATAGGCTTCTTGGTGCCTTTGTAATTTTTCAGATCATGTACTCCTGCAGACGACACTGCTTTTGAACAGACGATTGATGTGCATTTTTGGGAAACAGAACATGAGGCGTTGGTCATCTTCAAGGATCAACGGTTGGAGGAGAGATGTATGCGTAAAAAGACCAACACCGTATGATCAAGATTGGCAGCACTCAAAGATTCATGTTTCTCCTTCAGTGATAATGTTCACAATGTCTAAGAAGCAAAGCTTCGGTTTGTGGTACTTAGATTTACTTTCATGTGGTTGATGGATACGATCAATGAGAATTCTTTCGAGCTTCTGTTCTGTTGATATCCTTCAATAAAATCTCATTCTCGATTCTTCCAGGAATCGGATAAGTTACACCTGCAGATCATTTTCTTCACACACAAACAAGAAATCACACTGTGATGCCCATAAAAAAAAGTTATCAGATTGTATTCAGTCACACACTTAATCCTACCATATGATGAGATGAAGAAAAGACAGTTAGGGATGAAAACGGTCGGATACGGATATGAATATAGGCATAATTATATCCTTATCCATTTTAAAATATGAATACGAATGCGGATACGAATATTAACGGATGTGAAAATGTGTTACTATATCCTTAAAAACGAATACGAATGTAAAACGAATACGAATGGGATACGAATAATAATAGAAAGTTTTAATAGATTGATTAAAATATACATGTTTAGGATGGTTTAAACATAAAATAAATATACCAGATATAATAATTTAATAACAATTGTATCAACAATGGTGAATGCAATCATAAGATGTTGTTACGCACAGTCATAAATAAATCTATTAGTATACTTATGTACGAAAACAAATATATTAATATGAATGTGAATATTAGCGAATGTCAAAGTGATATCCATATTCGCATCCATTTTAAAAGGAATATGAATACTGGTGTCAAAATATGTATAAAATGAATACGATAGTGAATCGGTTCATGGAAATCCACGTTAAACTTATACATATTTAGAATACTATTCCGTAGATTTCACATGATATATGTTAGTATTAAAATTGATATGAAAATGACATGCAAATACTTGAAGCATCACCTATTTCTTTAAGAATCATCTAACTCTCTATTCGGTTCACTAGTTTAAACAAATGAGAGAAAGGTGAGTGTGAGTGAGAGAAATGAGAGACATGAGTTGTTCTCTCAGTGTGAATATGAGAGTTCATGAGTGGGCTCCGGCTTTAATGGGAGACCTCGGAACTGATCTCCATCTACATAGTTAAACGGATGTGAAAAGGTGTGTGACAAGATAGAACAACATATGGGAGGTTCTAAAAATGAAGACGGTTCGATTGGGTTGACATGTTAAAATCGAAAGGAAAATATGAACGAGGTCCGTAGCAGAGAATAAAAGTATCGAAGAAAGAAAACAAGAGATAGGAAACGGAGATGAGGAAGAAAATGCTTACCTTGAGCAATAGCCGGAGTAGGTCGGATGTCTACACCTAGACATGATCTTCGCCTCGACAGGTGGCTGGACTGGAGGCTCAAGAGCAGTGGGGAGCAGCTGCTACAGTGGCTGAGAAGCCACCGGATCTCGCCTGAGATAAATTAGGTCATCGTCGCACTCAAGAACATCCCTCGAGCTGTCACCTAGAGGGCTTCGAGTCTGGTGGCTCTCTCTCTCTCTCCACAGAATGGCGGATGATTTGATGGAGGGAAACGAAGGAGGTGTTTTATTGGCCGACAAGGAGGAAACGGTCGTGGATCATGGAGTAACGGTTGAACTATGGCAAGGGCTTAGTCTGATGAGAGGGGTTACAAAATGGAAATGTACGGAGGGCCGATTATTCTTTGGGTAACTCTTGGTGGTGGCGAGTGCAAGAGAGAAGTGATGGAAACATGTGGCTTTGTGGGGGAGAAATGGGTGCACTAGCAAGTAGATATGTTGCCAGTAAGTGGAAGAAGAAAAGGAGAGAGAGGGGGAGTGGGGTGCGACGTGCCATGCTCAGGGGTTGCCATGTGTTACCCCACAAAAATTTCAAAAATAAAAGAGAAAGAAAAAATAGAAAAGAAATAGAAGACCTCGGATCGAAAATTTTCCTTCACAAGAGTTGTTCTCGCAACAAGATCTACAACTTTTATGAAGGAACCGGAAGCAAAAGAGGTCATATGTACAAAGTGGTATTTTTGGCGGTTTTCGATGTATATGGAAAACCGCTTCTAACGGATCTGTAATTTTTAGTGATTTTGAAAGAGGACAAAAAATCTAGAAAAAATAGATAAAATAAAAGACACTTAATTACACAATAATCTATTTTTTGGATTTTTAATAGATAATAAAATAGGAAAATAAAATAGGAGTACGAAACAAGCGAATTTTGTACAGACT
Source organism: Ottelia alismoides (assembly GCA_037367405.1). Classification (NCBI taxonomy): domain Eukaryota; kingdom Viridiplantae; phylum Streptophyta; class Magnoliopsida; order Alismatales; family Hydrocharitaceae; genus Ottelia; species Ottelia alismoides. The sequence continues at coordinate 267,547 of JAZKJV010001099.1, forward strand.
CACAAAGGTCACTCGGACACAGTCAGTTTCTTTGATTTCAGTCTTGACTTGGATTTGGATTTTTGTATCATGTGATAAAGGTTTCATCAAAGAACACAAATGAAAAAGAGATAAAATAAAATGGGTTAATTAAATACATAAAAACTCAGGTCAAAAATTGTAAAAAGATAAAATACGCAAAAGATGCCCAAAATCCAACATCCACATATGAACTCCGATTTTTATGAAATTGACCTTGTTTTGAAGGTATTTGAAAATGGAATACTTAAAATGGTAGATCGAAATTGGATACTTTATGAGGAAGATATGTGTGTTTTAGTCCGTCTGATGTGAAATTAGGTTTTGGGTTTATTTGTCACTTATTTAAGTTCGCATTTTTTTGTATTTTTTCAATATATACACAATGGAAGTGGTTTTAGTCAATCAGAGTTAGGATGAATTAACTAAAAATAGAGAAAATGAGCTATATTTTAGGTAAATTTACACTTGGATTTTTGGCTCCTTATTTTATACAATTATGCATGATGAAATGAGGATATCATTTACACATGTATGAATGCTAACGTTGCTATATTGATGATTAAATGGATATGGAATTTGGAAAATAAAGCTTAATGACCAATTTTAGCTTGTTGAATCAGAGATTCATCACTCGACTAATTGTTTCACCCGTCGGTTCATTTGAACAGTTATCTGCACTTGAGCTTTGTAAACATTTTTTTCGAAGGATGTATCCCTTGATTAATTCTAATGTTAATCAAGGATCCTAATGGACTCCTTGGAGCTTATAAGAAAGTATATATGCTAGCACTCCGATAACAACTAATTTGCAACTCATAAAACATTTTTTATACTTAAAATTCAAATGTTCAAGTGTTCTTGTACTCAAGTGTTTTAGCTCTCATGTTTCATTGAGTAAATTCATTGCATCACATTCAATATCTTTCAGGAAATCATTCCTAAAACCCCTAAATCCATTTAGTGCAGGTGATTGTATTTAGAGAGACATGCGGGTTCTTTTTTCAAGAGAAGGGAGTGTCCTATAAAGGGCTCAAATAGTATGTGAGCTTATTCCAATCTCATTGGAATTAGTGTAGATAGTAGAACCAATTCGTACAATATGATTTTATGTTGTGGGTTTTTTATTCATGAGGATTTCCATGTTAAAATTAATTGTGAACACTTGTTGATTTTATGATTGATTTTAATTTATAATTTTGATTGTGTGATTTATCCATCATTCATTGTTTCATTATCTCATTTGGTCTCAAAGCGAAGGTAAAGCGGATATAGATGTGGCAACCTACTTGAAGGACGATGTCACTATCATGAATTCTTGTTGCATCGACCTTTACCTAATTATCCATCATATTTCAATAGTAATAGCAATAAATTACTCATATTGAGCTATCATTATAGGTATTTTTGTACAATTAGTTGTCTATCAAATTTGGGCATGCATTTCAAAGTTGTTCACAACGTCGAACCTTACGAAAGGACAAGAAGAGATTATTGACCTTTAAATAAAAAGATTGAGAAGAATTCTAATGTGGTCGAAAACACCACAAGCGTTAATAAGGGTGTTGCCATTGTTTTACATGAACATTGTTGAGAAATATGTTTGTAACCCTAACCCTAGGTCTCCAACTATATATTAAGCCCTAAGGTTCTCTTATCAAATAAGAATAACCCTACTCTGAGTGTTTGCAACTTGCTATCAAAGCGAGCCTCGCTCCCCTGCTCTCTTCCACCGACCATCCCCTCTCCTTTGTCGCCAATCGCCCTTGCCTTCTCTTCAACGACACATCGCTGCCACATCTCCCTTTGTGTGCATGTCGCCTGCTACCTGCATCCTACAACCCTAATTCCCAAGCCCAAAGACCTCACATGATCGTCCCCTCCCTGCCATTGAAACCCACCACTACCACTGAAACCCACCACCCAATATCGAATCCAATAGCCCTTGCTACCGTTGAAACTCACCAACGCCTACCTCTGATCTCCCCCACCCCCTCCCTTCCCCCAATCGCACCCACCCTTTGAAACCCACCACCACCTACCTCTGATCATCGACAGCCTACCACTCTCGTCTACCTAGATCCCCCAACCCCCAACTTCCCATTCCTAAGACATCGCCCCTCCTAAAAATCCAACCCTCAAACCCAAACCACTAATAAACGACACAAAAGCTTGTTCACAAGCTTGTGGTTGCTTGAATCTAACGTCGCCATCATTTTCATGTCATGGTGCATGGTTCTCCATCAAGTAAATCACCGACTACCATCATTTAGCCTCTTCTCGATTTGACGACCCACAACGGATTCTAAGATGACCTAAGTGGTCTTCGGAGTGTTCCTCTTTTGTATATAATAGACCTAACCTTTAGCTAAAGACGTTGCAGTCAGAAGTCCCATCTCAGGGATATGATGAAGGAGCACACATCTACCCTCATTTGGCTTGATTCTCAAGTTGGATGAGACCAACATCCCAAATGGTCCCGCGTGTTCCTCATTATTGTACGAGAATACATCAAGGAGCATATTCTATTAGAGTCAGAGCATGCTGAAAAGATAAGAAAATTCATCACATGTGTGAAAGATGACGGGATGGTCAGTTCACAAATCATGGTCAGCATCATCGATAGGATTGTGGATGAGCTCATGTACTGCAATACCGCTCACGATATTTGGACTTCTATTCATGCCACATATGTTTGGAGAAGAAAGTGAGTAAAATGAACCCATATTATTTTGACATGCTCAATATGAAGAAAAGAGGGTGTTCACTAGCAGAGCACTTCTCTCTGTTAAGACTATTGTTTGAGTGATATAATGCCTGTGTTCCAAGATGTACATATCCTACCTGGAAGCAGCATCGCTAATAGATGATGGTTCTAGTATTATTAACCAACCTTGATCCAGATTATGTTGCATCTCATGACTAGATGATCATTGTGGTGGTTCTTCCCGCTACTGAGGAGGCCTATAGCAGCCTAAGTTGCCTTGGTGTCCCTATTGTGAGCATGACTAGTGATGTTCATGGACAGGTTTTTGGCCTTGCTACCCCGACCACATGAAGAGGTTGTGGATCATTCAAGAGTTGTGGTTGAGGCCGCTTTAGTACAGGACAAGGTCGTCCAACAGAGGTTGTCTATTATAGTAAACATGTCCACTCTACTCACATTGCTCGAACAGTTATTGAGGGAGATGGTCATCCACTAGAAGATCCTAGACGTGACTTTGAAGATATGATGGAGCATCTCGAATACACTTTGAGTGAGTCTTCTAACTTATACCAAATCGATACTACGGAGACTGTAGTGGTTGCTCGTACAGGTATCTTTGTTGCATCTATAAATAAAATTGTAAAATCAAAGTGGTTGATTTATTCAGGTTCCTCTACTCATCTCCGTGGAGAACGAACATTGTTACATCAGATTCATCACAACCCTCCTGGACGATCTGTAGGGGTCGTTGATGGAAAAGTTTCCTCTATAAAAGGAAAATGTGATGTCCATCTAACTCCTAACATCATACTCAATGATGTTTTATTCTTCCTTATGTTTCCCATCAGTCTCCTTTCTGTCATCCAGATTGTAAGGAACTCAATTGCCGGGCTATATTTGATGTCATTTCTTATATTTTAAGGATATATTGTCTCCTTTCTGTCGTCCATCCCTTCACAAGCTTTGACAGGTTCTTCCCCATCTCCCCCCACCCCCCATTGTCAGCTTAGAGTCTGAGGCCTACCAACTAGGGAAGCACCATGGAAGTTCTTGTCCACCAACTGGTACCAATCATTCTAATAGTATGTTTAAACTTGTTCATTTTAACATATGGGGACCCAGTCGTAATACTAATCGTTCGGGGAATAGATATTATTTGTTTCTTATAGACATTTTTTCTCGTTTGTCGCAAGAATTCTTGATGAAAAATAAATCTGATGTTTATCATATCATCCTCCTCCTTCATCCCCAACTCGACCTCCCACCGCCGCCCCTTTCTTCCCCACCTCCTCCCCCACCTTCAGCCCCTCATCTACCCCTCCCAACCATCCCGTCCCCTCATCTCCATCCCCACACATCCCCTTCACATCGAGCTCCTCCTGTGCACCTTCCTCTCTGCCCCCAGCTCTTCCTCACACTGTGTCGTGCATCGTTGCCTCCTCCTCCCCTACCAAGGAACACCTTGTCGTCGCAGCTGCAGGGAGGAGGTCGTTGGTTCGGATGATTGTAAGGGACGGGCTGCTAGAGGAGTCGTAAGGTTTCTCGACGAAGCGGGAGCGAAGGAAGATGAAGAAGGTGCTGGCGGAGGAGGAGGAAGGGGAGGGGGGGAGGAGGCTGCAGGTTGAAAAGGTGGAACTTTCAGTATTTGTTTATTTAGGAAAATTTTTTGTTAAATTGATTCATAAAAACACATAGAAAAAATCAATAAAATTCACCATTTGATCCGCAATAAGTGATATATCCGTGAAAATGTAAAAATTTTAGTAATTTAATGGAATTATAAAGGTGTAATTAAGAGAGAGAAATTATGAAAAGAAAGAAAGAAGAACAAATGGAGGAAGAAGATGATGATGATGAAGTATGGACAATTATGCCCCTCTTAACTGCACCATGATTTGAAAAAACTATGGTTAAGTTCAACTCATTGATAATGGAGGGGCACAATGATAGAATGGCAAGACGTCGGGGGTACAACTGACATTCCCGAAAAGAGAGGGGCATAACAGATATTGCAATATCTCGGAGGGGCACAACTGATAAAAACCCTTAACTAAAATATACATGTTTAGGATGATTTACACATAAAATAGATAAATTAGATATAATACTTTCATAACAATTATATCAACAATGGTGAATGCAATCATAAAATGTTGCTACACACAGTTATAAATAAATATCTTACTATACTTATTTACGAAAATGAATATACGTTTACGAATACAAATATTAGCGAATGTCAAAGTGATATCCATATCTGCATCCATTTTAAAATGAGTACGAATACGGATGTCAAAATATGTATAAAATGAATACAATAGCGGATCGGATACGAATATATTCACATTCATTTTCATCTCTACTCACTAGGCCATCCTCCTCCTCCTCTGCCCCTCCCCCTCCAGGCCCTCCTCTGCCATCGTTGTCCCTCTCCCTCCAGGTCCTCCTCCTCCTCCGCTGCCCCTCCCTCTTCAGGTTATCCTTGTTGTATTAAAAGATTGTATTTAGATTTTAATTGGAAAATCTATTAATTACAATTGAAGTTAATTTAGTTTCAATTGGGAAATCAAATAGCTTGGAGGGAAAGTTGGGAATTCTCAAATTTGAAACATGATAAAGTTTGGGTGGAAATTTAGTACTATATCTTAGAGATCTAAACTTTTGGTGGACTTATATGTGAGTTCACACCTTAAGCTCTTGTAGAAATAGTAGAGAGGAGGAATGGAGGACCACACACGCGCGCGCGCGTACTCAGCTCCGCTCCGTCTCTGGCAACAACGCATGAAGATTTGGTTAACCACCATAGGTTAATCTCTATGCTTGAAACTAACTGTCCTACGGTGGAAAAAGAAAATCCCACACCCGATAGCCAGAAGGCGCAATCCGCGTGGAAAGAACACGATCGTATATGGCATGGTTGCATCTTGTTGGCTCTGTCCAACACGTTGTTTGACGTATATTGTTCATCCACGCAGACTGCAAAGCGGCTACGAGAAGATTTGGATCGGAAGTATAACATCGAAGACCTGGTATTGAGAAATACTCTGTGGCCAAATTCTTGAAGTTTTCCATGGTCGAAGAGAAGTCTGTTTCTAAACAGGCACATGAGTTCTTACTCATGTTGCATGGTTTAGAAGATGCTGAAATGAAACTTCTAGAGAAGTTTCAAGTCATGTGCATCGTAGAAAAATTCTCCAAGTCCTGGGAAGACTTCGGTAATGACCCTGAAACACAGGAAGGGGAAGATTTTTATGGATGATTTGATGGTGGCAATTGCCATAGAGGAGGAACACAGGAAACAAAAACCTGTGCTTCATGTTGATATTCAGGATAAGGTCAATCTCATGACCTCGAAGGGTAAGATCCAGAAAAAGGCAAAGAATAAACCCTACTGGCACTATAATCAGGTTGGCCATTGGAAGAAGTATTGTCCGTCCTTAAAGGCTCAACCTAAGGTTGCAGACGGGAGTCCACAAGTGAATATGATCAGTATGGGACTCGGGGCTAGCGAGGGGTATGTCTTTGTAAAATCTGAACTATACCATATCCATGATCCAAATGAGTGGCTCGTGGATACGGGAGCCAATGTAAATATCTGTTCTGACAGAACTTTGTTTTCTTCTTATCAGACCTGCAGTGGTGGGACTGTGAAGATGGGAAACGATTCTGCAGCCAGGGTGCTAGGGTCGAGACAAGTCAACTTGAGGTTCTCCTCTGAACGTGTCTAGATGTTGCACAGGGTGCTGCATGTTCCTGACATCAAGAAGAATGTTTTATCTGGCTCTATCTTAGTTAGAAATGGTTTTGAATTAAAATTTAAATGTAATAAAGTTGTCATTCTGAAACATGACATTTTTTATGGAAAAGGCTATTTGGCACTTGATTTGTTATTTAGAATTAAATGTGATTCAGTAAACATTAATGAAATGAATGTTTTGAATTCTGAATGTTCTAATTATGTGTCTCATGTTGTGATAATCTAGAATCTTGTGATCTGTGGCATGGTAAATAGGGACATGTAAACTTAAATTCAATTAAAAGAATGATGAATTTAGAGTTGATCCCTAAACACACTCCTGATAAAACTCAAAAATGTAGAATCTGTGTGCAAGCGAAGACACCTAGGAAGTCTTTTTCAGTCTGTCTCTAGAGACAGTGAGATCTTGGATCTAGTGCACACGGATATCTGTGAGTTTAATGATGTATTGACCCGAGACAATAAGAAATACTTTATCACCTTTATAGATGATGGCAGTAGATCTGCAATGTATATCTAATGAAAACCAAGGATGAAGCCTTAGAGAAATTTCTTATAGTTAAGAATGAGGCTGAGACACAAACAGGAAAAGTGCTTAAACGCCTTAGGTCAGATAGAGGAGGTGAATATACCTCTAACTTATTTGATGAACAATGCAAATCATTTGGCATGGTTCATAAAGTTACGGTCCTATATTCACCGCAATAAAATGGGATAGTAGAATGGAAAAATAGAACCTTAACGGACATGATTAATGCTCTCCTACAGAGTTCGGACTTCCAACCTATATGTGGGGAGAAGCATTGAATACGGCTTGCCATATTCTGAATAGGGTTCCTCCAAGACATATGGAAAATTTTTCCTTTGAATTTTGGAGAAATAGGAAACCAAGTTTAAAATATTTCAAAGTGCAGGGCTGTCTCGCTAAGGTTTTAGTTCCAGAATACAAGAGAAAGAAACTTGGTCCTAAAACTGTTGATGCGGTCTTCTGAGGTTATTTGGAAAATAGCTATACATATAAGTTCTTGGTAATTCGGTCTGAGATACCGGGTATAGAAGTCAACACCATAGTTGAACTTCGTAATGCTACATTCTTTGATGATGTCTTCCTGTTGAAGACTGGGATTCCTCAGAATCTGACCATTGAGGACACCTCTACATCAGGATCTATTCCAGATCAAATGGAAAGGATAATGAATGTGGGGATTGAGACTCAACCTGAAGCCAATGATCTTTCTGAAGAGATTGAGCCAAGGATATGGGTAGCGACTTCATTGTCTACCATATCGAGGGTGATCCACCAAGTTACAAGGAATCCATGGCTTCATCTGAAGCGAAAAATGGAAGGAAGCCATCAAATCTGAGATGGATTCCATTATGGCTCATGGAATTTGGGAGTTGGTTGATTTACCCAAAGGGTGCTCTACCATTGGGTGCAAGTGGGTGTTTAAGAGAAAGCTTAGACCTGACGGATCAATTGAAAAGTATAAAGCCAGATTAATTGCCAAGGGCTTTAGGAAAAAGGAAGGTATCGATTATTTTGATACCTATTCCCCTGTGAATAGGATGACCACAATCCGGATGCTAATAGCATTGGCATATGTATATGATCTCTCTATCCACCAGATGGATGTGAAGACCGCCTTCTTGCATGGCGATCTTGAGGAAGAGATCTATATGGATCAACCTGATGAGCTTGTGACTCGTGGGAATGAGGGAAGGATTTGCAAGCTTGTCAAATCCCTTTATGGTTTGAAACAAGCACCAAAGCAGTGGCATGATAAATTTGACAAAACTATTTTGTCATGTAGCTTTAAGGTTCATGAATTCGATAAGTGTGTCTATTCCAAGGTGAAAGGTGATGAGTGTATTATCTTGTACATGTATGTTGATGACATATTGTTGTTTGGATCACATATGAGGATTATTAATGAGACTTTTTTGAAGGCATTCTTAAGTAGAAAGTTTGAGATGAAGGACATGGGTGTTGCTGATGTGATCTTGGGTCTCAAACTGACAAGGTCAGTTGATGGGATTGTAGTTTCTCAATCTCACTACGTTGAGAAGGTACTTGAGAAATTTGGATATCAAGATTGCAAAGTTGTAAGCACTCCTTTTGATTCATCCAAAACATTGTTTAAAAATAAAAATGGAGTACCTGTAGCTCAGATAAGGTATTCACAAGTGATAGGAAGTTTAATGTATCTTGCAAATTGCACGAGACCTGATATTTCATTCTCGGTTGCAAAGCTGAATAGATACACTAGCTGTCCTGACCATACTCACTGGGAGGCTCTGAATCGAGTACTGAAGTACTTGAAGGGAACTATTTCCCTTAGTTTGCATTATGTTAGACATCAATCTGTACTAGAAGGATACAGTGATGCAAGCTGGATAGGGAAAATAGAGGAGTCAGGGAGTAATGGTGTTACAGGGTATGTATTTACCCTTGGAGGCAGTGCAGTCTCTTGGAGGTCTGTGAAGCAGACCATTTTAGCTCGATCCACTTTTGAGGTCATGCTGTGTGCTTTGGACACCACTGGAATTAAGGCTGAATGGCTAAGGAAACTTCTGTCTAAAATTCTCATGGTAGGTCAGCCTCTTCCTGCGATCTCGGTACGTTGTGATAATATGATCACAATTGCCAAGATCAAGAGTTCAAAGTTCAATCAGAAAACAAGGAGACACATACAAATCAGACTTAAGACGTTAAGGGATTTGGTGTCTTGAGGAGTGTTGGCTGTGGATTTTGTTGGATCCAAAGACAACACGGCAGATCTGTTGACTAAGGGCTTGATAGATCTTTAGTCCTAAAGTCTAGACTTGGGATGGGACTGAGATCCATTGGGAGTTCCTCTACAGTAGCAACCCAACCTATCTGATTGGAGATCCCACAAAGTAGGTTCAATGTGGTAATAATAAGTTGTTTGGAGAACTGGCTGGCACTCTAATCATAATGCGTAAGTATGAGTGTCTTATCCCTTGAAGCCTGAGTGTCGTTTAAGTTGCAAGTTTAGGAAGAGCGTAGGCTCTGAATGGGTTCAAGCCTTTGGACAGGATGTTAGCAGTGCATCCTTGGAGAACGCCACCTATGTGAGTGTTACTGTGGGCCACAGTTAAAGGAAGAAGGTCTTTCCTGAACACACTCATGAAACAGGATAAGGGTGCATGGCTTTTAGGAGCACCAACCCTGAAGATTGTAAAAAGAACAATGCTTTGTTGTTTCTATCGTATACTTTGACACCAAGGTCTGAAGTTCAAGACGTAGTTCACTTCATTCTTGTTAAAGTGAAAGTAGTAAAGGCAGGTAGAGGTTCAAACCGGAAGGTACCTTTATTGAAAGCAAAGTGTGGCAGCCGAAAGTTGTGTTTTAACTCCTTTTGAATCTCTTTCTCAAATTGATGAATTCGTGGGGGATTGTTGTATTAAAAGATTGTATTTAGATTTTAATTGGAAAATCTATGTAATTACAATTGGAGTTAATTTGGTTTCAATTGGGAAACCAAATAGCTTGGAGGGAAAGTTGGGAATTCCCAAATTTGAAACATGGTAAAGTTTGGGTGGAAGTTTAGTACCATATCTTGGAGTTCTAAACTTTTGGTGGACTTATATGTGAGTTCACACTCCAAGCTCTTGTAGCAATAGTAGAGAGGAGGAATGGAGGACCACACACGCGCGCGCTCCGCTCCGTCTCCGGCTCCGGCTCCGGCTCCGGAGAGTCAATTTGGATCTCGATACTTTTGCTGGAAGTTTCATTTGGTAAGCCGATTAAATTAATCACACGATTAATTCGGTAATTCCACTAAAATGGGAATCTAACTCGCCATTGCAGACGCGTTTATGGCCGCGATTTCGGTATCCGAAATGGCGCCCATTAAGGGGCATTTTCGGAAATCGAAATGGTAACGCGCTAGGGCACGCGACCGTCTTTATATATCCCTTCCCCCACGTCGTGTTTTCTACGCTCGCAAGAAAACCCCTCACACCATCTTGGCTCCGTCTCTTTTGTTCTTCCTCTCATGGACGAACTTCTCTCTCCCGGCTGTAGTTCTCTGAGGTACAATCGAGGACGATCATGTTGGTGTGTGCCTACGAAGATCATGTGCCGTCGTATCCTGGGAGCGGATCGCCAGTACCCTACGCACCGGTATTGTGGGGGCGATATCCTCTCTAAGGACAGTCAATTTCATGGACGCTTCGATGACTTCTAATCTAATCTCTCTTTTATTTTGTTTGCCGCAATTTGTTTATTACTTTACCCTTTCTGGATCACGCCCTGTTTTATGTTTCCATATGTTTAATCGGTTCATGCTTGCATGTCGTAATCGGATAATGGATTGGATTCCGTTCATTTGGATCCGTGTAATTACTGTGTTTTATATGCTTGGTTGATCTTGTTAACAACAATCCTCCTCCTCTCCTCCCCTGGAGTGAATCAACCATCTGAAGTCCTACACTTTCCATCTCTGCATGCAACTTCCACTATCGCCTAATCTGTACAAGAATGAAGTTACTTGATCAGGCCTTTAGAACCTCCCCAACACCTTCAACAATTTAAGAGCACAACATTCGATAGCTTCCGCTACTGACGAAAGATCTGAACTTCTATCCATCTTCAAAATCTTTCAAGAACCCATCAAACTGTTTGAAGCTTGATGAAGAACATTAAATCAGAGTAGAACCAAGCACAACCGCTTGTAGCTTCACCCCAAAATCCATGAGTAGCAACAACATTCGGCCAAAACATCCCAACCACGACCTCAAGCGAATCAACCACCTGATGGTCAGCGGTGGTGGAGGGGTCTGGAGGCACGAGGCAGAGGACGAGGAGGTTGGTGGAGGTGGCAGAGGAGATGTTGTAGTGCTCGTTAACCATACCTCGTTTTGGAGAAACTATGATTTAGTTTAATTCAGACAGATAAATTAACAAAAAAACACAAATGATAACTATGAAAGAAGTCAGGACCGTGATTAATATTCTAAAAAAAAGAAGAGTATAACTGATATTACAATATCTTAAAGGGGCACAAATGATAAAAAAAATCTTTTATATAAACTTGTATTTTTTATAGGTATTTAAAATATATTGATCCCATTTTTGTTATTTTGATTCTTTTTGTATCTTTAACCAGGACTTCGTATATACACAAATAGAGGAAAGGGAGCATAGTTTGTAACATTACCTATTTCACATTCATTTTTAGTAATATTTTATTTTTTTTTAAAATATCATTATGGATTTTTATAACTATATCCCTCTAATATGTCATACAAATTTTGTCAGAAACAGAAACTCTTATGCCTTCCATCCAGAACAAGTAATTTTAACGGTCTTAGATTTGTTGTAATCGACCTGTTCTGGATAAAGGGCATAGGAGTCTCTGTTTCTGACGAAATTTGAATGGCATATTAGAGGGATATAGTTATGAAAATTCACGGTGGTATTTTTCAAAAAAAAATTTTGCTAAAAATGGATGTAAAGTAGGTAAGGTTACCTATTTCACAAGGTAGGCTCCCATTCCTCATACAAATATATATATATATATATATATGGGAAAAAGGAGTATGCTCTCTGGGTGTAGCTAACTTACAAGCTCCTACCCATTTTCTCCTGTATTTTTTTGTTTTTCTGAAATGAAATATATTGAAATTTAGATCATAATATGTCATCATCATTAAAAATTCGACTTAATTCGAGAGTTCTAACCCCTTCCATCAAGAGTTTCAAATTTTAACAGTCTCAGAATTTTTAAAATTGACCTCCTTCATATGGAGGGCATAGGAGTGATTCTGACAAAAATTGGAGTGACATGTTAGGGGATATAGTGATGAATATAAATATTTTCATTTTCCAAAAAATAAAAAATATGGAAAAAAATAAAGGTGGGAGTAGCCAATTGACTACACCCAAGGTGTAGCCTCATTTAATCGTGTGTGTGTGTATTATGGATTTTTTTTATAGTAAGATGGAAGTAAGAGAGGAAATGAAACGAAAAAGATTACTTCAATTCCTCCATGAGCACCGGAACATAATTGGAGAGATTTCATGGAGAACAATGTTTGATGCGAGGTGTGGCATTCCGTGGACAACCTGTCTTACTCTTTGTTATTCCAAATAGAGGATCTTTATGGTCTAAATCTATCTGTGATGTTCCATTGTAAAAGAAAGATCAGCGATGAAAAAAATGACTCTGAAAATATGATTTATTGTATAACTAACCAAGGTTGTAAAAGTCGGTAGTCGCTATTCGATAGGTTGGGTCACTGACTGAGGATTGATAGCCAGTCGAACGACTAATCGGATTTAGTCGGATTTTAATTGGCTTTGAGCTTAATGATTTATTATAGATATATAACTCATTTTTATACATATACTTAGATTTTGCACATTTTTATACTACCATAATAAAATAAAAGAAGTAATTGAATTTAAATAAAACAATTAAGCATATTATAATAAGTTCGCTTATAAAAAAGCAAAACATTAAAAAAATATAGTATCTCCAAGCAAAAATTTATCGATTAGTGTACCTAATCGGAATTAGTCAGTACTCGATCGGCCACCCCACTGACTAGACTAGTCGGACCGGTCGGACGACTTTTACAACAATGTAACTAACCATATATATAAATTGATCTTCCTAATTTTTTTATATCTCATATTATAAATATTAATTTAAATATAATTATAAAGGTGGACTTTTGCAATGGATTTTTTAATGATGCTTTTTTATTTTTGATATTCTTATATGCTGATGTAATTATAATAAAAATACATAAAATTACGAAGATCACACTATAAAAAAGCGAACAATATATGGCAACAAGTATTTTTTTAATGCCCCTTTTCATATCTTCCATGGTTGAATTTATAACAAAAAAAAGTATTCTTTGAAAGATTAGTTTGATTATTTATTTGTAATGACTATCATGTTATTAAAAAATGATCAATGATGCAAAAGTGATAATAAAAACACGATTTATGATGATTATAACTAGAGTTTAATGGGGGCTGCCCACCTTTACTTCAGCGAATTTTTTTTTTTTGAAAATATCATCTTGTATTTTCATCACTATATCCCTTTAATATGTCATTCAAATTTCATCGAAAACAGAGACTCATATACTCTCCATCCAGAACAGGTCGATTACAACAATTCTAAGACCGTTAAAATTACATGTTCTAGATGGAGGGCGTAGGAGTCTCTGTTTTTGATGAAATTGAAGTGGCATGTTAGAGGGATATAGCTATGAAAATATACGATGTATTTTCTGTAAAAAAAATAAAAAATCACCAAATAGGAGAGGGGGCAGTCCGTAGGGGCATCTCCATTAAACTCCTAAAACTATATGTATAAATCGATCTCCATATTTTTTTATATCCCTTACTATGAGTATAGTCGTTAGGGTGGGTTTCTAATGGATTTTTTAATAATGTTTTTAATTTTGGCATACTTATATTCTAATGCAATTCTAATAAAAATATAGAAAATTATGAATATCCCACTTTAGAAAAGGGGGTTTTACTAGTTGAAACCCTCTAAGATATCACAACATTAGTTATGTCTCTCCCTTTTCTGAAATTTTAGTTGTGCCCCCGACTTCTAGCCGTTCTATCACTTGTGCCCCTTGGGTTAGTTGGTGTACATCCCCAACACAAATGGACGTTAACTTGAGTACACAAAGGGAATTAAATTAAAAAAAGAATGGTTGAAAGGTTTTTCCTCCCTCCTCACCCTCTCCCTCCTCTCCAGCCTCCTCTTACCCCTCCCCCTCCTCTCTGTTGCCCCCAACCTTCTCGCCATCCATCGTCGCCAGCCTCCTCCTCTTCCACTTCCCCATCCTATCCTTCGCCCCCAGCCTCCTCCCCCTCCTACCCCTCCTCTTCTCCGTCCCCAACCTCCTCCCCCAACATGTAATATGTACACACCCAGTTATAAATGTAGCTTGCGTTATGTCCTCATGATTCTGATTGAAATAAAAATATAGCACGTACTAAGTATAAGTGGGCAAAAAAAGAATAGAAGTCGAATGCCCCCCTATACTTAGGCTTTTGAGGGTTGAAGTACAGAAGAAGAGCGAAAATAAGGCGGTCAAGGTTAAGAAAAAAAGTAGAAGCGAAGGTTAATATTACGGGTATCGGTCCCCCATACGCTTGGGCTATGGTATGGAAGAGTACTCACAAGTGAGGAAACCCACAGGTGAAATGGATATGAACAATATGGAGTCCGTGAATTTTCACATACTGTTGAATCTTCTAGTTGTTAAATATGTTGACACTATCGATGGTCACGAAAGCTTAAGGTGTCATACGAGGTATCTCGATGAAGCATCTGAATCCGCACCCCACATGAAGACTATCTCCTCGATATGGGTCGAGCCGACTGCTCATTCAATTCCACATAATGTTAAAGCAATTGTCCATTCACCAAGAAAGAAGGCGGATCATCTTTGAGATACTATATCTCAATACAACCATTATTGTGCACCTCACAGGCTACGAAGGGACATGTCCACTTTTACTTTAACTTACCTTGGAAGACCTTTAACTTGGTGTTAAATAACCATACCTTCTGTTCAGGGACAGAGTTCTTTATTCGGATGTGTTAATTGTGCCATCTCTTGACCTTGTCCGTATAAATCATGTTGTTTTCATACGCTCGGTTTCTAATCTCTATCAG
This sequence comes from Ottelia alismoides, assembly GCA_037367405.1. Lineage (NCBI taxonomy): Eukaryota > Viridiplantae > Streptophyta > Magnoliopsida > Alismatales > Hydrocharitaceae > Ottelia > Ottelia alismoides. The sequence goes on from JAZKJV010001099.1 coordinate 282,710, forward strand.
TTCATTGAGATCCTTCTCTCTATGCTTCTATAGTGGATGATTGTTCCAATATACCTTTCTAACTGTCCATTCTGATTTATGTACTAACTCTGCAAGAAGATGGCAATGTTTTTCCTAATTCTTCCTGTCAGGGCGGACCAACTTCTGCAAAATACCATTCACTTCCCTATTTGAAATCTCAGTCATGTCATTGGACTATGGGTGGTAGGGACTGACGACTCGATGATCGATTCCATATTCCTTGGTCAAATTCTTCATATCACTGTTCACAAATTCTCCATGTCCTCGATTCAATAATGCTCATGTTCAACGAACGCCACAAAATATCAGATTGCTGAACAAAATATAGATTTCCTTTTTATTTTCTTGCACTTGTAGATCATGACCGTGGTTTCTAAATTCCTGTATGTTTTTATCTTATCGATTGTTTTGTTCAAGGATCTAGATATTAAATGTGAACACATATATTTTTGATACCGGCAAGCAAATCATAACCATATATACATGGACATGTGCTCCACTATTTCCGTCAAGATCACCAGCGAGACACCGGAGATCATCACAGGAACTAAGAACCGATCCTTACATCTGAACTAAATATAAAACAGATTGTCTGAAAGAGCCAATATAGCCGGTTTGATTCGAGCTCTTACCATGCGATTGGTTCTGCGGTCGACAAGAAACCAACTGCTAGAACTGCTGGCTGCCCCCAGTATCCAAGAGAGGAACCATCATAATATATTAGGCAATTTGACTGAAAAGAAATAAAACATAGTGCAGTTCTTCTGACAGCGCTACTTCATCTGCCATTAACAGGAGAATCCAGAAGATCTTACTCATGACTCTACATCCTGAAATCGCCGCGCAATCCATGTAAACAGGCAGAAACTTGTGTAAACAGGAAGAAATATGGAATCGATCATCCATGACAAGAGAACTTCTTATGCAGCAAAGGAGAACAAGACTATACATTGATCAAAGTTAAAATACCGATCAAGTCATCAAGGAACCCATTTATTTAGAAAATTTCCAGATGATCGCATCCCCCGTAAGATCGTCGATTTTTTAGCGGACAAAAATGGAACCTGGCATCGCCGTACGACATGATTAGGTGGTTGGGATCAATTCCAGTTTCTGCATTATATGAGATAAGAACATGATTAATCAGTCCCTTCATCTGTTGAATCCAGATTACAATTCTGGATGGAGTCCTGATCAGAATTCACAACACCACCCTTTGAATCCCCCCTCAGCATCTCCTCGAAAAGCTCCACGAAGACCGTCTCATAGGACGGCATCTTTGCATAGCCTGGGAAGTAATTCACGTCGATGACCACATAGTGATCGCGGTCCCTTGCATCCCTGATGATGTCGAAGTTGAACAGGTTCAGCCCTGTCTCCTTCCTCAACCCCCTCGCGATATGCTCGATGAGCTCCTTTGGTGGCATCTCGGCCTCGCACTCGTAGTGCACACCGTTACCGTTGACATTGGACACAAGCGAGAATGGGACGGAGCCCACGGAGCAATTGTGGTCGTGATCGGTGACGTCGGGGAGGGAGCGCCGCTTGACGCATCGTACGTGGTCTCGAACAACGTAGGCCTTGAAGAGAACACCGCCGTGGTTGACAAACTCCTGGAGGATGATGGGGGGGTTGAGCTTGGGGAGGTGCTGGTGGTTGAAGAGGAGGGACATCTTGTGGGACTTGGCGGAGCCGTCGGCGAGGAGGGGCTTGGCCACGAGGGGGAAGCGGAGGGAAGAGGGGATGCTGAGGAGGTCATCGGGGTAGGATACAAGGAATTGGGCAGGCACGCCGAAGGAGGTAGGTGGGGATGGGTAAGGAGGGAGGTTGGAGACGGAGCGAAGCATGGAGAGGCGATCACGGAGGCGGAGGATGGAGTCAGGGTGATCGAGGATGGGAACAGATGGGTGGGAGGAGGAGAAGAGGAGGAGGAGGCGACGCCACGGTTCGGAGGAGGGGAGCTTGTGGAGGATGAGGTGGAAAGGCCCTTGCGGGGAGATCGGGAGGGACGGCTCCACCTCCACGAGGTCAAAGCCACTGGCAGAGGCAAGGGAAAGAAGCGATGGGCGTATGAAGCTCTTCTGCTTCTTAGGGGTGAGAGCATAGCCTATGGTGTATCTCTTTGGATGGGGAGGAGGAGGAGGGGGAGGAGGGGAGTCTTCCATGTTATGTTGTGGGTTTGGAGGGAGTTAGTTGCATAGGTGGTGGTTAGTTATAGAGAGAGGAGGGGAGAGGGAGAAAGTCAAAGAGGAGGGAAGCAATATAAATAGAGTGGGAGTTACTGTCCCCTTGAGAGGACTAGTTGATGCTCTTTTGGTGCTTTTCCCCTCCCTCGCTTCATGAGCGGATCCTCTGCTATAACAGCATATGTTATTCTAGTTAGGATTCCATTGGAGGGCTTCTTTAAGAAGTCTTGGAGTAGATCCCGACATACTCGAGGTTTCCAAAGGAAAAAACATACCCCGAAGAGAAAGCCGAGGGTGTAAAAAGCATTTCCGACTCCAAGTAGAGAGTTGGTATCAAGAAGATAAAATAGGAGGTCGCAAAGATATGCTTTGTACAGCACCCTAAGTATCTTTAACTCTGAGTAGAATCCTGTTGATGACGTTCAGAAGGATGGTGATGGAGCAATTGGCCTGATGAAGATGCTTCAACTTGCGATGCCGAAACGCCTCATGACGCGAAACAAGAGGTGGGGGAACTGCTGGAGGACTGTGATGATTCATATCAGAGATCCAAATATCTCATATAGAATTGACACCATTAGAACAGGTCAAAATATACGACTGAAAGTGACCCCACACCAATATCATTTCATATCAAAGAGGCACATCTCGGATTGCGAGATTCCACTATGCGCAATGCAAGTGATAATAGAAGGATATAATTATTTGTGAATTGCTTTTAAGGGTAAAGAAAGAAAGAAAGAATATATGAGAAGTTATCGTCTTCCTCCGCATGGATCAAAGAGAACTTCACTTCTTTAATAAAAGGTCCAGAGATAGCTAATAAAGCCATCTCACATGGAATCGTATTCCACTACAAAAGTGGTAGTGGTAAAGCACAGAATATGTTCAAAGTGCAGCAAAGGAGATGATGGATATAATATCAGAGGCATCTCATCTTAGTATACAAATGTTCTGTGGACATATCATCAGAGGCATCACATCTCTGCATATGTTCCATCTACATATACGCAGCATGTAGAGGGAAATAAATATATAAGAACAGGGACCTCATGTTTGCGTAGGCATTTCTCTGACTTTAAGATTACTTTATCGAAATGCTGAGGCCCCATCTCTTCATAGATATTGTCAGGATAAGGCCAAGGGATATATCATCATATGAATGGCAAGGGATTAGTCAAAGCCTGGAGGTATATAGCATGGATCGCGTCGCGCAAAAGCTCGGCCTCAGATCCAATTCCAAAAAAAACATAACCTTGCTCCAAGCAAATAGGCTGTATAGCCCTACATGAAATATTCACAAATGTGAGTAAATCATAAGTGGTGTATAATGTATATGACAACTTGAACGTAAGTATTTCGAATGATTTTTAACAGATCCACTCAATGACGGAACCCGACAAATTATGGTGACCAGGTTCCCTCGACAATTTTGGCATGCTTTCAGTTTTCATGTGTATTAGCCTGCATGCAAAGACTATTGTTCAACTTACCAAACCATTTAGGAGCATTGTTATGCTTGTCTACCATTCAGGGATTGCGCTGAAAAATGCTCGTCCAGATGCATCCTGTGGTTTGCCAAAATTCGCACTAGAGCATCCACTTTGAATTGTAAAGAACTGATCATATTCGGAAATAGGAGAAACACATTAAACTATCAATGTCTACGGTTTAGAAATGAATATGCACAAATTCAGTAGGGTGTTTTTTCCGTTAACGATCAAAAATAAAATTGATGATTTTTTTTCTATCGAAGAAAAAATATACCTATGATCCTCAATGATTAATGGTAACAAGGATTGGACTAGGGCAAGGAAATCGAAACTTTTGATCTAATTTGAGCACAGCAACCATAGCCACTTTTTCTTCAATTTAGCTACAAGTCCTTCTCTGTGCAATATGGGACTAACTTTAGCTTATTCTTCACCAATTACGGTTCACATTCCTTCTAGATAAACCAGATAAGAATATCGCACCAAGTAGTCGATATAAAAAACTCGGTGCATGAACAGATTTCGAATTACGTTAGACAAAAGCATGAAAGCTGATATCATTTGATGTATCTTTTTTAAATGAACAGCAAAAATTTTGAACCCAAAACCATGAAAGGCAAACTAGTCAGCTAGTAGACCATACAAGTGATTCCATAAATAATTTCAAAATAAGTGAAGATTATATTGAATGAAATTAACTTGTAACATTACAAGAGGCGGTACTGAGATTTTACATTTAGTGTGATTCTCAAGTACAAGCAGAACCCGCCTGGAAGGCTGCATAGAAGGAATACACAGACTTGGGGAAAGGAGAACCATTTCAAATGGCTCCTCTTAAATGGTGTATTGGTTATCCCGTTCCCCTAATATACGGATCCTCGAGAAATTTTACGTCAGCAGATACAGAAGACTTCTTCGTCGAGAATCTCACGTCAGCAGATCCAGAAGAGGACTGTCTTCTCTGGCAAGCACAAATAACCCCCCATCTCCCCGTGAGATTCTGAGATCCTTGTCTAGGTAGGTGGTCAACAACCAAGACGATGTCCTCTCCCCCGGAATGGGTACCTTCAAAGGAGGCAGCCCAGAAACGGCACGTGTGATGTTTGCAGCAGCTTCCTGTACAGGGTTGAGGACGCTCTGCACTGGTGACAAGTCAATCTTCTGCCCAAAAAGATCAAGGTCTTGAGGTAGATCTAGAGAGGATGATATCACCGGGGCATCAAAACTTCCTTCCTTGAAACGGACCTGTAATTTAGGACATGCACGCATTATCACAGTTTCCGTAAAAGACTGTCTGCATGAAAGAGAAGATTGCAGTGAACTGTTTTGGATCTGGATGGGAAATCACCAGTTACTTCACTGTTATTTTGTGTGTAAAAGAGTTCACGGTTGGGGTGTGAGTTAAGCAAGGTATGAACTACTTTTACATGTCTGATACTTTCCGCTTAACCCTCAAGGAATGGGGCAATCAAGAAATTTTGGATCATATGGAATGCAAAAAAAAATGATAGACGTGGTAGGGATAAACATCAAAAGCCCCAATCCCTAGTACATTCCAAAAAGATCATTATTTAGGAAGTTTAGACAGAAAAAACTATAAAAATAAGATACTAGGGGGAAATAGACAGAAGGATCAAGCTGACAATTCACAAATTACATACAATAAACACCGTGTCCATGAATTTGAATTTGATGATCTATCAAATCCACCAATTAGTAGCAGATAGCAGGGACAGGAAATGCTAAGTTCAATAAGCACACAAATCAGAAACAAAAAGAGAAATTATGATTGCATGGAAACCAATCGAAAGGAAAGATGCATGTACTATTACACAATCAAAGACTAGATTGCATTTATGTACTAAGCCTCTATATATAATGCAGATTAAGAATGTCATCTCAATGTAACAATGCATGTAGACCCGTAACTCCCTAACATCCAATTGTCAATCTTATAGCCCCCAAGATTCAGCCACCCCAGTATAAGCCAATCTCCAAATCCCAATATGTTGCAACGTTGCCAAATTGAGATGCTAAATTAATTTAGAAGACGCAAAGACCGTAGACCGTGTTTATTTCTTCAATAGACTTCCATTTAGTTCACTTTCACCATACAAGTAGGGACACAACTAAATATTGATTTATCCACATGCAACCTGCTGGTAAAAAATAGTTGGATCTTTCAACATGGATTTGAGCAAGAATCGGTGTAGCCGACCCTACTTAAAGTGGGAGAAGGCTTCACCATTCGCCATCCACATGCAACATGCTAATGCAACATTTTATACAGATTTGGACTTTCTTCTCCATTTTAAAATACGAGACTGCTCACACCAAGATGTTGACTCTGTCTGAAGGTAGAGAATAGGAGGCTTATAGTAGGGTGAACCGAATGTCCCTTTCTTTGACCACTATTCCAACTCACCATGATGATTTCTCAAAACTGAAGACATGGCTGTGGACGTAGTCCAAAAGGATGTCGACTTGCAACCACTAGACATGAGTACACGAGATAGTGCACGTATTGAGGCAAACTGCCACATGGATCACTCTTGTTGGTAGAAGTGTGGTCACCCGACCTGTGTCACCATGCTACTGCTGAGGAGTCAAGACAGGATTTCTATGTTTCTCTCAGAGTATGATGAGTTGATCACTCGACTCCATAATCTCAGAGGCTTCTTCCGAAGAGGTGTCATCTTCTACATCCATGTTTGCTAGTACCACAACAGCTGATGATAGTTCAGGTGTTTTTCATGATGAGTGTGACTGGCTAGTTGATTCCAGCGTATCTCATCATGTTAACATGATTGGGGGCTGTTCCTAAGGGACACAAAAGAAAACTCGCTGATGGACATCACTCTCATATCGCTAATCAGAGGAGATACTCTCTCCCATATTAGGCTTCAAAGAGTCCTTTGCCCCTGATTATCCACTAAGCTTACCGAATGTTAGTCAGATCATCAAAGGCTTGAACTGTGAGACTACTTTCTACTGTATACCTTGTTTTATTTCAGGATATAATAATGCAGCATGTGATTGGATGTGACCCTGAGAAGAAAGATAGCAATTGTTTGATGCAGTCTCCACATACTACACATGCCGCCACCTCTGATAATATTGATTCAGTTTTTTCTGATAGCTTTGCTTTAGACGTCTCGTTGTTCAGAATCTCGAAAGGGTTAGCCATATTATCCCCTCGGTCACAGTTTCAGTGGAGTTCTGTCAGCTCGTAAGGCATCATTTTAGCTCCTTCCCAGGCACGACGTCTTTAGTGTGAGTCTCGTCACAGTGGCTGCATGATTTTCGTTGTGATTGCCTCATGCAGGATATCTTCACGAACATGAACTCTGTCAACATGTCCTTGATCTTGCCCAAAACCCAAAAATTTTATGGCCATCTCGCATGGCCAGATCTCATTAGGTTGCCCGGTGTGCAATTTAAAGCATGTGATGGGTCCCACCAAGTTGTTTTTGAGGCCTGATGCAAGTTCATAAAGTTCAAGAACTTTGACAGTAGAACAATTGAAAAACAACCAACCCTGGATCAAAGGCTCAAAATCAATTTATTGGGATATCATGTTGCAAACAATAATCTGAACATATATTGTGCATCCAATAAGCATCAAAACATTATTTCCCTAGCTTATCATTCCCTGTTTGATTTTTAATTCATTTTCTAATCAAACTAGGTCTGTTTTTTTACGAAACTCATGTAGATCATAGTATTTGTGTAAGTGCGCAAATCCGCAGATTCAAGATATGAAAATATATAAGAATTTTTTTGAATCAAAAGAGGGGGAAACAAAAGGTGTCCTCCCCAAAAACCAGTGTTGCAATATTCGGCCAACTAGACCGACTGGTCGGGCTGAATATTGCGGTGTGAGGGAACACCGATTAGAATACCACTATTCGGCCATTATTCGGCAAACCGACTACGCAGTCCGACTATTCGGGATAGTCAGGCGCATACTTGGCCGACTGAGCTTTCAGGGTTCAACGGTCAAATCCATTTATCGATTCCAACCCGCATCTGAAAACCTGAACCCAACTGAGGGCAAAAACCTCCATTGGGGGGTTAGAAGCCCTAACCCACATTCTTGCGAGATACGGAACGTTTATATTCCGAAACCCTACACTCTATTGCGCCGGAGATCTTGCAATCAAGCTCAGATCTTCACGAAGCTCCGGCGACACATCCTTTCCAACCTCGCTGCCGGCCATTGCCTGATTGGCCCCCAACATGTTGCGTCGGTGATCCTCGAGTTATTGCCGGTAGGTGTTGTAAAATAAAAATACTAAGGTCCTTCCTCATTTTTATGCATCTTAATTGTTTTATTTCAGTAGTTATTTTATCTGTGTACATCTTATAGTCAGTTTTATGGTTTTATTGAGTTAGATTTTATTTTTGCATCAAATAAATCGTGTTTGCAAGGATGTGGGTATGCGTCGCATCGCTCCTCTTTGCCTGTTTCTAATTTCAGATTTTGGACTTGGAAAAGTTGGTCAATGTATTTCGTTGAAAGGAATAAATAACTTGGATTAGGAGGGTTTGGTGAGGCAAGGACTAACTTAATGGAAGCACTAGCAGCTCCATTTATTTTTCTAGGATATGGTGACTGTAAGGAGCCTGTTCGTAAAAACTATTGTTTCAATGATTGCTGGCTAGCTGCATAGTTGTCGTTGTTATTCATCGATACAAGGTATCATACTTGCTTGTTATTCGTAAATTCAATCGAATAAAAACTAAACTCGTACTATAATGATGTTTTTAACATAGTTGTTGGCTTGCTGCATAGTTGTTATTTATTTCCATTTCTGGCTTGTTGCAGTAGTATGTTAAACATATTATGGTTGTGCTTTTGTGATTTTGAACATTCTGGCATGTATAATATTGCTAACATTTGGTTCTTAAATTTGCCTTTGTTGTCAGAATTTATTTTGATTACATAGTTCATTTTTACTCTTATCTCATAAAATTGAAACTAAAATATCCCTTTTAATAAAACCTTAACTATAATCATGGATGGAATGACTATATATTAATGTGAATATAGAAGATTATTCCCTTGAATATTATAAATATATATTAAAAATAATTTTTAAAAAAAAATACAAAATCGAATAATTCCAAATAGTCACTCGAATATTGATTATTCTCTATTCAGTGACCCCTCCGACTGAATACCGAATACTGACTTCTACAACACTGGTTATCCTCCCTTACCTTCTCCCTTCCCACGTAGCTTGCCATGTTTCTCCCTATCCCCTTACCCTAATTCCTTCTTTTCTCACCCCTCAACAATTCTCCCCTGATGTTAGACCGCATAAAACGTAGAGCATTGTTACAACTCCTACAAGCATGGTTTCAGATATCCATTTATCTGTGATATATCGATGATGACATATCAGTAATCGCAAAAGAACTGATATCGATACTAATATATCATCGAAATATCATATAGACATGATACTGATATCGACATTTAAACCCTTACCTACATGACAGCATATTGTGGGATGCAAGTGGTTGGGTGTTCGCAGTGAAACACTAAGCAAATGACAGCATAGATCGCTACAAACACTATGGCAATATTTGGCCGAATAGACCGAATATTCGGACGAATATTCTTTTCGGTGGGGTGACCAAATAGAATATTGATATTCGGTCCAACCCGAATATTCCCGAATATTCGGCCTTATTCGTTCGAATATCCGGCCTACTATTGCAACATGTTGCTGATTTTTTTTATTTTTTAAAGGTTCTCGTTTATCTCGACATCACCACAAATGTTAAAAGTCCATATATATATAACTTGTTAATTGGTACTTTTATCTTATTATTATTGATTGACGATCATATATGTATAAATATATAAGAAATGATGGGATTGATGAAAGGGGACGTGGAGCGACTATCTGAGGAATCCCGAGCACCTCTCCTTAGGGCAACTGGAAAGCGGTTGTTCAAGAGTTCAATATAAAGTCGTCTCTCTTGAATCTCAGCAGATCTTGGGACTTGAGTTCAATGTGTAGTACTGGGCCCCGAATCCAGATGAATAGAGTCCCAACAGGTCAGATCCACCGACATCATGTTCTGTTACAGCACTTGATCAGATCAAAAGGGGTCCGCCTCCTGTTGCCCACTGTAGAGTATTGTAGAGGCGTCAACTTTCAGACCGGAACTTCAAAAGGCTCTTTTTCTCAAAATTTACTATTTACTTATTATTTTATTATTGATAGGAATTCTTTTGTTGAGACCCTATGAATCAATTAAAACTTCATATTCATACTATAACCCCGATGATTTAACAAAATTAAAAATTAAGCTCAAAGACTCTCTGAGTAAGAACCGTTTGACCATCACTTATTCAATGACTGGACTAAATATAACAACTCAACAAAATTCAGAGAAAAAGTTGTCCTTCAGTCAAGGTGCATGATTTTGAAGGTAGAAAAGGCGTTTTATTTACTACTCCATTTATGGGGGTTGCAATGGCTTCATTTGCAATATTCCTATCTATTATTTTGGAAATTTATAATTCTTCTATTTTATTGGATGGAATTTCAATGAATTAGATTTGATTTATAAGAATTATGAAGTCCTATTTTTTCGAACCATGTAAATCCATCGAAAAATCAAAAATACGCATGTCCGATGAAATGGTTGTTGCTATCTGCTCCAATAACGAATCATCGGTTTAACTGAACAATTAAAGAAATTAGATAGACCTTTCTCTTCGTCTCAGGTGGATGGATCTTCATTCCTTGACCAAAAGGAATTCCAATGGATCCAACAAATGAAGTAAATAGTACCAATATAAGCAGTGGAAATAGCATAGTATTGTCCGATTCATGTGGATAGATAGAAGTGTATTTTTTCCAAAATGAGTACTAAAATTTCGTATCTGATTTATTACATTCCCATCGAGTTTATATATATTTTGAAAAAAAGGAAACACTTGCATTACTATTCATTGGTGATAAAAGTAAATTTTCTTTATCAATTTTGGTGCTTCTTTCCCCCATAAAGATATGGAATATAGGGAGCTGTTTTAAATTCAACTGTAATTTTTAAAATGAACATGTAAATATCCCTTGAAAGTAAGTAAATATATTCGAAACATATAAAATGCAGGGAGGCCTGATTGACATGCGAGCGCGAGGAAAAGCGAGAGAGAAAGCACATCCCTGAGGTGAGGGGCAAGTCTCATATCAGAGTCGGAAAGAGGCGCGAAAAGGCGGGCGGCATTCTCAAAGCAGACCTCCACGACCCCATAAGCAGGAGTCCATGCCACTCCTGGCCCACTACGGCCCCATAAGCATATTCTAGAACCCAGCTTGAATATATAATTAGCCCATCCTGCCCCTCAATATCTAAGATCTTCCCCCAGTCTAACGCTCACTCACTTTTGTCGGCTTGAGCTTCCAAGGATAAAGGTACATGAACGGCCATTTGATCCCCGTCAAAGTATATATAAGACATTATATTTATATTTGAAATAATTTAAAAATACATAACCGAATAATTCTGAATATTCTCCCAAATACTGAATATTCTTTATTCAGTGAAACTTCTGATTGAATACCAACTACCGACTTTTGCAACACCGCCAAAAACTTAATTAAAAAGTTAAATAACTCATCCCACATAATATGATTTAGATTATGAAGAACAACCTCAACCCCCACCCACCCCCAATCCATGAACCCCCAAAAGTCAGTTTTGCTTCGAAAATCGTGAAAACAAAAGGAGGGAATCCATTACTTATTGTGCATGCCTTCACGCATGGTCCTTCACCCCTTCAAACTGTATCTAGATGCATGTGGATTCAGCCTAGAAGTCACTAAAACCATAGATTTAGTCAAAAGCCCGAAGACATAAAACCCTAGAAAATAAAAGTAAGGATCGTTGTGATTCTTATTAATTTCTAATCAATGTCCATGGATTAATGTTTTCGATTTCTTCAATTTGCGCATCTAAATGCAACTATATGTGAATCTGGGTCTTCAGGTGCTCGATCCGAATCTTGGAATGCAAAGAACGTGCCCAGAAGATCTTTGAGAATTTCCAGGATTTTTAAATGAGTCAAACAAATTCACAAGCTTGCCTACTCGGCTTTGTATTAGAAAAAGAGAATGTCATCTGGACCTAATAACTTTCTCTTTCGAAATCCAATCAAAAAGAAAATCTAATATCATTTGGAAGTTCTAACCATGGTGGTTCCATATACTTGAGTCGAGACCTAATTTTTGGTTTCAGTGAGTTGTTACAGTTGAGATTCAAATATCGACAACTTCCCAAATTCATAATTCCAAATGAACTCTGATGGACAAAAAAAATAGATCCATTGGAATCTGATGCAAATCATGGAAAATTGTAATTCACTGGTTCTAGGCCTCAAATAATACCACATATTTTAAAGTTGGCCAAACTATGGTCGGCAAGTTGATATAGAGAATGTCAACTTATCGTTCTCGCTTGCTTTAATCACAAAACAACTAAGACTAAACTTTAGCAATCTTTATTGATGCCAGTGTATAAATAAGGAGAGTGGAGGTTTTCTCATGCGAATAAGATCCCAACAGCTTCAAGGGTTGTTGGAGCCATAGGTGCACATGATGGATATGTTGGGGCTGACGGAACAGACTTGGGTGAACCGGCAATGAGTTTGTAGGCTAAGGCTGAAGTCGCTGCTGGGAATAGGTGGGCTGTGATGGCGAGGCTAGACCATGGTTGGTTGGAAGGAGATCGAGGTGAGGGCAGGGGGTGAATCAATGTGGCTATGGGGAGTTATGGGTTGGGACAGCGATGGTGTGGGTGGGGAAGCAAAGAGTGGTGTCGAGAAATGGAATGATGGGGCAAAGAGAGGGGTTATGGGAGAGGGAAGGATGGGGTGAGGAGAGACGAAAAGAGAGGAGAGAATTTGGTTTCCCAATAACTTGTCTTTTCAGTTCTCTTTACATGAGGAATCATAGCCTCATATATAGGCTTTACAATAAAGAAGTAGCACACCCTTATGTTCAAAAGGGCCTCTTTACAAATGCACCCATTCATTCACAGCCTCTTTGATAATATAAAATAAAATAAATGAGAAATTGTAGTAATGCCCTTAATATTTTTGTTGATCGTGTTGCTGTATCAGATTCTTATCGTCAAATGGGATCAAATAACTATATGACGGCAAGATGTGAATTAGTTTGAGCCATCATAAAAGCATTAAGTTCTTGTCCCCGAGAATTCAAAGGATAGTCAAAAAAAACCTTAAAGAAGATCGAAGCTATAAAATCTTCAAGAGAGTAAACACGTACATAAAAATCTTCAAAGGCTGAAAAAACTCAAGTTCGGTAATCGCTCAAATTCGATTCGTTAAAAATTAGGTCAAGGTTCAATTTGAATAAACGAACCAAACACGAACGTAGGTTTAAATTTGTTTCTATAAATGAACAGAACCTGATAAGGTAGGTTAGTTTAGGTTTGGTTCGTTAAAGGTCATATTAAATCTAGCGCATGTACGTACATAAATATGCATGAATATGGAGGAAATTATAAAAATCTAGTTGATACTACTTATTAACCATTAAATATAAAACTTCTCCAAGATTCAAATTGATTCTGGTTAAGGTTTAATGAAGCAAATCACCTATATGGACCTATCAAAACTTAATAGAAGCAAAAAAGAGTTTTTAACTGACGTTGAAGATTTTTTCTCTTAAATGAGCCTCCATCAACGCAAAAATGAGTACTGTCGAGTGTTTATTCTAAGATAAACCTTTAATTAAATCAAATTAAACATTCATTAACCTAAACCAACTTGATTCGAACCGAAACACCATCTTCATGTTATCGAACCGAACGCTAACACTTGTATATGCTAAATAAATTGAATTTACATAGGTTTATTCATGTTCAATTCGTTTGCACGCCCTTAATCTCAGAGTATTCTTAATGTGATCAGAATCACTGGGATCTCTATTTCAACCTCTTGCTAGTATAAACAAGTAGCATATTTACAACCATAAAAAAGCCTCAAAGGATCTCATGTTATGCTTACAGGATAGCTGGTATCATAGTAAACTCGACAAGAGGTGAATGTCCGGTCCATGAGCCAGCCCATTCCAAGGCGCACACTCCCAATCGATCCTACAGTGTCTAAATGGTACACTCTAACCAACCGTATGTCTGAGGATGACACACCAAGATTAAACAAATGTGTGCTCAATGGCCATGGATTCATCACAATAACATTAGGTTAATCTTGGGTATGTCTTAAATTATCTCTTTTGGTATTCCATGTAGAGAACTCACATGATTGACGAATAAATCCAACCCCGACTAGACATTCCAATTCACGGATATGAAGTATGTCGACTTTTTCAAATGGTCAATCATCACCAAAATAGTTTCTTTCCATCTGGAATCCATGGCAATCCTATCAGGAAGTCCACAAAAATGTTCTTTCATTTCCATTCAGGAATGGAAAGATGAGGCAACAAATCAGGTCGGTGGCTCGGTGGTAAGAAGGCTTTGCCTATTGACAGGTAAAGCAAGGTCTAACAAACTCAACCACATCCTTTTTCATGTCGGGCCACCAAAAATGCACATAAAGATCTCTATGTATATAACCATCACAAGTGGAGAATGAAACATTAGTATAGTGCTCTTTGCACATGGTATCTCTTATCATACAAGGAGTATCATGTATACAAAAGCAGTGATGACTGTATAGCAAACCATCATGCACCTGAAAACCCCTGATCTCATCCTTGTCGGCAAGTTGATATAGAGACTGTCAACTTATCGTTCTCGCATGCTTTAATCACAAAATAACTGAGACTAAACTTTAGCAAACTTTATTGATGCCAGTGTATAAATAAGGAGAGTGGAGGTTTTCTCATGCGAATAAGATCCCAACAGCTTCAAGTGTTGTTGGAGCCATAGGTGCACATGATAGATATATTGGGGCTGACGGAACAGACTTGGGTGAACCGGCAATGAGTTTGTAGGCTAAGGCTGAAGTCGCTGCTGGGAATAGGTGGGCTGTGATGGCGAGGCTAGACCATGGTTGGATGGAAGGAGATCGAGGCGAGGGCAGGGGGTGAATCAATGTGGCTATGGGGAGTTATGGGTTGGGACAGCGATGGTGTGGGTGGGGGAGCAAAGAGTGGTGTCGAGAAATGGAATGATGGGGCAAAGAGAGGGGTTATGGGAGAGGGAAGGATGGGGTGAGGAGAGACGAAAAGAGATGAGAGAATTTGGTTTCCCAATAACTTGCCTTTTCCGTTCTCTTTACATGAGGAATCATAGCCTCATATATAGGCTTTACAATAAAGAAGTAGCACACCCTTATGTTCAAAAGGGCCTCTTTACAAATGCACCCATTCATTCACAGCCTCTTTGATAATATAAAATAAAATAAATGAGAAATTGTAGTAATGCCCTTAATATTTTTGTTGATCATGTTGCTGTATCAGATTCCTATCGTCAAATGGGATCAAATAACTATATGACGGCAAGATGTGAATTAGTTTGAGCCATCATAAAAGCATTAAGTTCTTGTCCCCGAGAATTCAAAGGATAGTCAAAAAAACCTTAAAGAAGATCAAAGCTATAAAATCTTCAAGAGAGTAAACACATACATAAAAATCTTCAAAAGGCTGAAAAAACTCGGTAATTGCTCAAATTCAATTCGTTAAAAATTAGGTCAAGGTTCAATTTGAATAAACGAACCAAACACGAATGCAGGTTTAAATTTGTTTCTATAAATGAACAGGACCTGATAAGGTAGGTTAGTTTATGTTTGTTTCGTTAAAGGTCATATTAAATCTAGCGCATGTACGTACATAAATATGCATGAATATGGAGGAAATTATAAAAATCTAGTTGATACTACTTATTAACCATTAAATATAAAACTTCTCCAAGATTCAAATTGATTCTGGTTAAGGTTTAATGAAGCAAATCACCTATATCGACCTATTGAAGATTTTTTCTCTTAGTCTTAAATGAGCCTCCATCAACGCAAAAATGAGTATTGTCGAGTGTTTATTCTAAGATAAACCTTTAATTAAATCAAATTAAACATTCATTAACCTAAACCAACTTGATTCGAACCGAAACACCATCTTCATGTTATCGAACCGAACGCTAACACTTATATATGCTAAATAAATTGAATTTACATAGGTTTATTCATGTTCAATTCGTTTGCACGCCCTTAATCTCAGAGTATTCTTAATGTGATCAGAATCACTGGGATCTCTATTTCAACCTCTTGCTAGTATAAACAAGTAGCATATTTACAACCATAAAAAAGCCTCAAAGGATCTCATGTTATGCTTACAGGATAGCTGGTATCATAGTAAACTCGACAAGAGGTGAATGTCCGGTCCATGAGCCAGCCCATTCCAAGGCGCACACTCCCAATCGATCCTACAGTGTCTAAATGGAACACTCTAACCAACCGTATGTCTGAGGATGACACACCATGATTAAACAAATGTGTGCTCAATGGCCATGGATTCATCACAATAACAATGGGTTAATCTTGGGTATGCCTTAAATTATCTCTTTTGGCATTCCATGTAGATAAATCACATGATTGACGAATAAATCCAACCCCGACTAGACATTCCAATTCAGGGATATGAAGTATGTCGACTTTTCAAATGGTCAATCATCACCAAAATAGTTTCTTTCCATCTGGAATCCATGGCAATCCTATCAGGAAGTCCACAAAAATGTTCTTTCATTTCCATTCAGGAATGGAAAGATGAAGCAACAAATCAGGTCGGTGGCCCGGTGGTAAGAAGGCTTTGCCTATTGACAGGTAAAGCAAGGGCTAACAAACTCAACCACATCCTTTTTCATGTCGGGCCACCAAAAATGCACATAAAGATCTCGATGTATCTAATCATCACAAGTGTAGAATGAAACATTAGTATAGTGCTCTTTGCACATGGTATCTCTCCTCATACAAGGAGTATCATGTATACAAAAGCAGTGATGATTGTATAGCAAACCATCATGCACCTGAAAACCCCTGATCTCATCCTTCTCAACCTGGTGCATCAAGTCTCTTGGAAGTGTGTCATCTTTTTGCCTTGTTTTGTCATATCACAGCTCGCTCGCATGTAGCATGTCAAATGGTAGATTTCCACTCAATTAATGTGAAAGCACATTCCAGAAATGATGTGTGATCATCATACCAGAAAATTACATCCTCGTACTTAGAGTATAAGCAACAACATTTCCCTTACTAAGGTTGCAAAAAATAACACAATCATAATCTTGCAAAAGCTCTAATCAAAATCTCTGTTTCATATTGTGCTTTTTCTAATCAAACAGGCATTTCAAGCTCTATGACCAGTTAAAATCATAAAGGTACTACCATACAGATAACACCTTCATGTCTTCAGAACGAAGACCACTAAAACAATCTCTAAGTCATGTCCCAGGTACATGTACCTTCAGCTAACGTGATGCATAAGTGATTGCCTTGTCATGCTGAAGGATATGGTATAATCCTCAAGCGCATCACGGAAGCGTGAGCGTCGTATCGAATACGACGAAGAACGACTAGTCGCACTAGTTGTTCTATGCAGCGGAAATTAAAAAATTTTCATGCGACGAAACCACATGATCCAAGAACACTTCTCGGATCGTTTCGTCTAAACCACAAACAAGTATTAAGGTTACCTCTTGAAGCGTGGTTGCGATCATGGTTTTAAAAAACGCGCCTCGAGGCTATAGCCTCAGTCTGGATATCTGAGGCGTAAGCCTCAGAGACCCGAGGCGGTATTGAGGCGGTCGAGGCAGTGAGGCGGTCCCGAGGCGCCGCCTCGGTCTGTTGTGCATTTTCTTCGGTAAATAAATAAAAAACTATATAAAGTTGTACTTTTATAATAATATTAAAGTTATAAAGCATATTTTAGTTACAAACATACAAGTCACAATCGCAATATTGTGTTATAGTATCATCATATGTTATTTCCAAAACATAACATTTCATAAATATACAATTATACATTTATATTACAATCGCTATTGCATCAAAGAAATCATGCAAGTGTACAATGATTGTTTCTAATTAGTATGAACAAATTTTATGTCAACAATTGATATTCGATCGCTTATATCGCTACAACGAGTATAATATATGTTTAAGAAACTGTATATTTTTGTAAGAATATTAGAAATTCACATATTTACAATATTAATATTACTTAATCACAAATTAAAACTAGCATATATGGTTAATATGGTATTCTTTGTACATCTATTAAATTTAAAATATTCAAATTTAGGATCTATGATCATATATTTTGTCAATATTTGAAGTTTACCGTTTTATGATAATATAATTATGCTTAATAATAATTTTGACATGTATTTTCTCTATAAATCGAGGCTTACGCCTCGCCTCAATAACTGAAAACCGCCTCGATCCGCCTCACGTTTTTTAAAACCTTGGTTGC
The DNA here is from genome assembly GCA_037367405.1 of Ottelia alismoides. Classification (NCBI taxonomy): domain Eukaryota; kingdom Viridiplantae; phylum Streptophyta; class Magnoliopsida; order Alismatales; family Hydrocharitaceae; genus Ottelia; species Ottelia alismoides. The sequence goes on from JAZKJV010001099.1 coordinate 300,884, forward strand.
GATCGAGTCTCTAAACGAAGAGACCTCCTGTCTCAAGTCCGATCCGACGGAGGAGACGCTTGCGAGCGCAGGGATGAACCGCGTGCTTCTCGCAATCCATGTTGATGATCCACGCGGCGGATCTCTTGATCTCGACACACGAAATCCGACGTCTTCTTCACGAGCAAGGCACGCTGAAGTAGACGGAGTTCCACGAGCAAACCATCGGGCAGCATAACAATGACGCTGCGGCGATGGAGAACCTCTCTAGGGCATCCATGGTGGACGGCCATGAGAGGGAGAGAGAGAGAGAGAGAGGGCGTGTAGAGAGAAAGAGAGAGAGAGACTTGTTGTCTCTTGTTGTGTAAAGAAGAGCAATGGGGTGCCTCTCCTTTTATAACATTTTGGGATCCATGGATCTCAATCCATGGGACAACACAAATCCAATGGCTCTCATTGATTGTGTTTCTTTCAATGGTCATGATTTGTTGCTAAAAACACAACAACGATTAATTTAATTAAATTAAATATATATTGAATAAATCATCAATAAATAAATTAATTCAAATCAAATCAATATGGAAGATTTAGGAAGGAGGCATGCCTCCCTTCCATATAGGGGATGGCGGCACTCCTTGAATCCAATTCAAGGAGGTCGTACATCCTCCTTAATAGGAAGGAGGCACTCCTCTTCCTTATTCATGAGATCTTATATCTTATGAAAATCTCCATTATTTACAACAACTATTTGTTGTAAATTATTCATACAAATAATCCATAGTTATTTTGTGAACATTGCAATCATGCCATTGGAAATTAGTGAATCATATTCACAACCCAAAATAAAATGTAAATTACATTTTCAATTTAATGTCCAATGTGAATCCAATTCACATTAACATTTAATTAACAAATGTAAATTACAAATAGCTCTCTCTTATATATTATAAATCACATTTATAATATATATGACTAATATGGATATTACTATACATATTATTCATATCTATGATAATTAAATCATATTTAATCATCTTGGATCTCTATTCTCATGTGCCCAAATAATATGAATCACATTCACATTATTTATATCTTTGATAATTAAATCACATTTAATTATTCATTTTCTCAATGCTCGGATACATAATATCAACAATGAAATTATCCTGAACTCTTTCAAGGATAATGCGCTTTCTCCGCGGATACTTGGAGATAAGGACAGGACGATTGTATTGTTCCACGTATAGTGACATGGATATTGAGATCGTATCTCAAATCCAGATCGTGGGCCTCCCATAGATGCTTGATTAAATCAAGACCGCAAATCTAATCTTCTCATTGCATCTGAATCATATTCAGATCAATGTCCAACATTTTGACTAAGATCAGATTACTTCTCTACCGAGAGGAGTCACTAAAATCCAGACTCGTTTCATCACTCCCTAGAAATGGAAGCGTCATGGTTATACAATCGTTTATGATCACATCACCCTCAGGTATTCCCAATACCTGTACATCCTGTGTACCGGAAGACTTAGAATAAACCCGAAGTATTGGATCAACTTTATACTGTCTACTTCATGGTTTTATCAGTAAGTTTCTCATTTCATCATTGGGAGTCGGTATCGATCATATACTTTCCAAAAGCATATATCATACCTAGGTCTTGATCACATACTTTCGAAAAGTATATATAAAACCTACCAATTTAGTCAAGCTTCCAAAGCGAGACGACCATGCGCATGGAATTTGATTCTTCCCAATATCTTATGAGTGAGCTCATGTCTTCCGGTTCAGTAACTGAACCTGTATGATCCCTTTGAGCAATCGTATTACTCATACGTCCTTATATGCACACCAGCGCGTCGGTGTATAGACCTTGGTTAGGTCATCAACCTATTGGTCTGCCAAATGTACATACTCAGACATATAGTAACACATCTGTCTCCGGTCAGAGGATGTGTGCCTATATCATGACAGCTTACGATATAGGACTTTGGTTATTTCGATCTCATTAAGTCAACTCTTTGACCTAACTAATCTGACACCTCTGAATCTCTATTCCTATGCAGAGGACCTGCATCAAGAGGTCGGTCAGATATCAGCCTTAGAGATAAGGATTGTCATCTCCTACTCAGGCTGGAGATCATCTCTTAACAATCATTTGACGGTGCTTGATGAGTCCTCAATCTAACTCTTTAGATATTCATCCAAGCACCAGCCTCTATGAATCAACAGTTGAATCAACAGATGTATGATCATCAAGATGGCCATGGTACATAACCCTAATTGTACTAAGGGACCTATTATGCAAATTATTCATTCTTCATTTCAGATCAGGGAATGATATTTGCAATAACATTTATTGCATAATGGCTCGACATGGACTCGCATGTCCAACACATGCAGCATCAAGATTGAACCAAGGCTTAAGCTCTTGGTGCTATAAGGTAAAATAAGGACAAATACAGTCAAAATCACCTTTGAGAAATTGAACCGCATGATACTCTCCATGAAATAGGAAAGTTTTTTTTGCCGTTTAAACTAAGGTCACACTTGATTCAGGTTCAGGGTTAAAACTTAGGAAGAAATTCTGGAAGATGCTCTTAAAAAATAAGATTTGGGAGGATGGAGTTAACCCCAAGGGTACAATCAATGACATTAAAAATTTTCAATGAAACAAGTTGTTGCAAGTTGTTGGCTAGGTTAACAGTAAAATAATCTTATAATGTAATAGTCAATGCTTGCAAAAGTTAACCCAACCAACCAATATCGTACTTTCATGAAAAACACTACGTGAGTAAACTAAATAGAAACTCCAAAACCTGCTTCCTACCCCTGGCTTGTACTTTTTTTGCAAATAATCACATCCCAAACTGGTGTATTAGATATCAAATATATGGTGAGATGATGTATCTTGATTTCTCAGACACTTGTTTGATTTAATAATTGTCTATTTGGAGGTAAAAACAAATTTTGCAATACACGCAGCTATTAAACAAAAGGGATAAAAAAATATCACAAATAATACCTGTATCCTTGATGGGCTGCGAACTTCAAAGGATGCAGAAGCACTGAAAGATATGGAGGCAAACGGACTGGAGATCGTGGGTAGCATTTACTATAGTGAATGATTTGGTATCGATCACTTGGGATATTTTCTTAACTTTCACAAGAGGAATTTCTCCAACAGCAATAAGCGGCAGAAGCTCTGAAAAGGCTGTGTATCTGATTAGAACCAAAAAACAACTATGAGAACCAAACAGGTAACTGTGAACGGATTGGCTTGTATTTCATTGACATGGGTACTCGATATACAGAGAAGCACCAGACGTGAATTATAAAACTCCCATCAACAAGTGAAATAGAAACACACGAGCAGGAAATAGTAAAGAGAGAATACAAATATGGGAAATTAGATTGTGGTAATATCTCTGACGCTGCTGAAGCAAATAGATTAATAAAGCATCAGCTTGGAAGTAATGTCCAATTTAACATGTCAAGGAGCTTTAACGGAAATCAGCAAGTTGTTTGTGTTAGAAGATAAGTTGTAGCCAACTGTGCACAACATATGGAGTCCCTAATAAAACGCCCGTCAACATCTATGTGCTAGATTCTTTCATGAAAATGGTTTGTTTACGGCCGATGAAGAGCGGGTTAAGAAAACTGAGGTCAACGCATTGTGGGAGGTTGATGATGTGTATGCCGAAGTTTGACTTTCTGGGACATTGACGATAGAGATCACCAATAATGTGTTACATCAGCCAACCACCAAGGCAATGTGGGACATCCTCGCAGCCACTTACTCTCAGGCGAGGAACGAGACAAAGATTCTGCAACTTCACCATGATATCTTTACCATCAAACAGAATGGATGGTCGCTTCGCTCTTTGTATACATCCTTGCGTGGGATGTTTAAGAAGCTCCATAGCTTTATGCCACCGGTGTCTACTCCTGAACAGCAGAAGACATATAGAAATGCCACCATGGTTGGTGTATTCCTTGCCGCCCTTGATCCTGAGTATGAGGTTGTTCGTTCCCAGATTTTAGCGGATGCCACTATTCCTACCGTGGAGGACGTGTTTCGCCGACTCTGCAGGATCATTGTTTCTTCGATTGCCTCTAGTCAGATTTCTTCAGTGATGGTAGCTTCCTGATGTAGAGGACGCTCTTCTCATTTTCGCGGATGTAGACCTCGTGGTAGAGAAGGTCGCATTCGCCAACCCTACACGCATTGTCATCGTCCTGGACATATATAGGATACATGCTACTCCAAGTATGATTTTCCTGCATCGGCCCGAATAGTAGGATGGGTTGAGTCCTCAGCTACTTCTACTTCAGATCAGAGATTTGATGACCTCGTAGCCAGATTGAGGGATATTAAGCCTCATGCTTCTTCACCATCTTCAGGAGGCAACTCAGATGTAGCAGCTTTCACCTCTGCTTGCCTCTGCTAGCACCTCAAGTAGTGCCTATACTTTTACCTCTTGCCATGGATCTAAGATTACAAAGTGGATTATGGACTCTGTGGCGACGCATCATATATGTGGAAATAAAGATCAGCTTACAGCATATGGACAGGTTCCTCTAGGGAGAACCATTGTGATAGACGATAGGACTCATTCCCCGATCACACTCATGACAGGGGGAAATCAGGTTGACGCCCACGATGCGTCTACAGAACGTGCTACATGCTCCTGATTTTTCTATGAATTTGTTATCCACTAGTCAGATTACGAAGGATTTCCATTGTCGGGCTATTTTTGATCCATCACCTCTTGTTTTTCAGGACATTCTTATGGGAACGGTGATTGGTTGCGGCCGTGAGCAGCGGTCTCTATCGCTTGGTCCGAACACCCTACGCATGTCTCTCCACTCATTCAACAGGACCAGTCTCTCCATTCACTTGGCACCTGCGCTTTGATTACCTCCATCTCAAGAAGATGTGTCATATTTTGCTGCAAATTTCATGGAGTTCATCCTTCCAGTACGAGACGTGTCAGTTGGGAAATCATCATCATTCTGTTTTTCTTAGTCGTCAGGGTCGGAGCAGTGGCTCCCTTTTTGAGTTATTTAATGTTGATATTTGGAGTCTGAATCGTGTTCCTGATCACCAGGGACACAGGTTTTATCTGGTTGTTGTTGTTGATGATGTTTCTTGTTTGTCAAGGTTCTTTTGTTGAAGAATAAATCCGAAGCTGAGGATGTGATCAAAACTTTTATGAATAAAGTAGAGAATGTTTTCTCTTCTTTCAGTCAAATTTGTGAGAACTAATAATGCTTCGGAATTTTGTACACGTGACCTCTCACATTTCTTTTCATCCCGTGGTATTATTCATCAAACAACATGTGCTTACATTTCTCAGTAAAATAGTGTTGCAAAGAGAGCATCGTCGTTTACTTGATGTTGCTCAGACTCTTCTCAGTCAGAGCAATACCCCCACATTCTTTTTGGGGTGATGCGGTTTTTACGGCATGTTATCTGGTGAATCGTATGACCTCATCCGTTTTGGATGAGATAATTCCTTTTCCATGGCATTCTCGGAGAATGAGTTATTCTCAGTTACTCCTCGTGTCTTTGGCTTCATTGTATTCGTTCACCAGTTGTCTCCGAGTCTTGACAAACTCTCTCCTAGAGCTGTCAAATATGTGTCCTTTTCCATGGCATTCTCGGAGAATGAGTTATTCTCACTTACTCCTCGTGTCTTTGGCTTCATTGTATTCGTTCACCAGTTGTCTCCGGGTCTTGACAAGCACCCTCGTCGACAGGGGCCTAGGGGTGAAATCACTTGAACAAATGAACGAGACCCTTTTGCTCAAGTGGGCTAGCAGGATTTGGGGTCCGAGGGATGACCTTGTCTGCTCTGTGATCCGTAAGATCTACGACATCAGCACCCCCACCTTCGTTGTTGGCTGGCCCCAACGCCCTAACTCCTTTTTGGCGCGGCGTGGTGAAGGCTTTTGTGAGCAACATCGCTCTTTTTAGACCAATTATTGGGAGGGGGGACTCTTTCTCCTTTTGGACTAATGATTGGTCGGGGGGGCTTGCTGGGGATAAGTCTTGCTCGGTTGCGGATTGCTGGGATGATGGGCTCTAGTGCCCTACCTTTGCTGCCTCCCTCTCTGACCAGAGGTTCGACGATTTCTTAACCTTGTTGGAGGCCGTGCGGGAGGTGGGGTCGCCTGGTGGGGGCCGGGATCATTGGAGTTGGAAGGAGGGGTCTTTCTCGGTCAGGGGGGCCTATGGCGCCATTTCTAGGCCTCCGCCGGCCGGCTCAAATATGCTTATCAGAGATTGTGCTCTTATTTGGGCTCTCAGGCTTCTTGAGAGAATTGGTATTTTCCTTTGGTTGTTCAGAAGAAAGAGGCTGTTGACGAGGGATAGGTGCGTAAGACTTCTTGGGGTTCATTCTGACAGATGCTTAATTTGTAATGCTGCGATCGAATCGGTGGACCATCTCTTTTTCTCATGTCCCTTGGTATCGCAACTGTAGCAGGAGATGGGCCCGGATTGGTGTGGCAGCGATGGCTTCCAGGCTTTTTGGGTCTCGGTCCACGCTAACTCACACAGGCCAAGGAGCGAGTGGATCTGCCCCATGGCCATTCTCTGGGCGGTGTGGCGGGAGAGAAATGACCTTCTATTCTCGGGTCAGCGTTTCTACAAGGAAAATGTGGGTGTGTTAGCTAATCACATGCTAGATGAGTCGATTACGTAATGGTTAGGGCGCAATTGGTTTTGTTCGTTAAAACTCTGTTCCTCTTTTGCTTTAATTAATAAAACATGGGACGGACACCACTGAGTGTTTCCCCCTTTCTTTTAGACTTCAAAAAAAAATATGTGTTTGTTGGGTACTCTAGGACTCAGAAGGGATATCGATGCTTTGATCCTTTGCGCAGGAAATACTATATTAGCGTCGATGTTACATTCTTTGAGACTGTGATGCATTTCTCTCCTATAGGTGATAGGTTGGCTTCATGAAATTCTGATGATGAGGTTCACATGCCACCTCCTCCGACCAATCCGCCACCACCTCCACAAGTGCCTGTTGTTCTGCCACCACCTCCTCCACCTCCGTCACCTTCTCTTCCGTAGTCATATGTGCCCATTGTTCCACAGTTGCCATAACTCTATACCTGTCAGCCTACTTCTACTCGTAGCCATGGCTCATCATCCAGCACATCTCAGGTTTATTCTGATTACAATGTTTCTAACGATGGGTTTGGAGATGTATCTGCACAGGAACCATTACCGAGACTAGTCCACAGTTACAGGAGGTTCCCAATGAACTGGATATACCCATTACAATTCAAAAAAAAGGCCTACATGCACTTCATATCTTCTTGCTTCACAAGTCTCATTTCATCGTCTCATAGAAGAATTTCAGAGATTTTTCGTTGCCCTATCTGCCGTGGAAATTCCACGGAATTATCAGGAGGCCTTGAAGGATAGTCGCTGGCGTCTAGCTATGGAAGAAGAGATGGATGCTCTACAATCACGTGAGACCTAGAGCTTGGTATCTGCTCCTAATGATGCATCCGTTGTCAGAGACTTATGGAGTAAACTATTTGTACACGTTCTCTCATGTTGCTCAACACTCTAGTTTATGTGTTCTTTCAGTTGATGTGATACGTGATTGGCCCTTATATTACCTAGATGTTAAAAATACATTCTTGTATGGAGATCTCCAGGAAGAAGTCTACATGCAGCAGCCTCCGGGGTTAGCTGTTGAGGGGGAGTGTCAACAGGTTAGTAGACTTCATAAAGCAATATATGGTCTTAAGCATAGTCCAAGGGCATGGTTTCGGAAGCTCTCGGATCAAATTGAAAGACAGAGGTTTAAGAGGTCAGATGCGGATCATTCATTGTTTCTGCAGAGAACATCCAGAGGTACCATTGCTATCATGGTATATGTTGATGATGTAGTTGTTACAGGAGATGATGTGCAGGGGATAAAGAAGGCAAAAGAAGTTCTAGATCGTCAGTTTGTTACTGATGATCTTGGCACCCTAAGGTATTTCTTAAGGTTAGAGTTTGCTTGGAATACGCAAGGTCTTGTCATGACCCAAAGGAAGTATGTTACAGACAAGCTTATTGAGACAGGAATAATTAGGTATCGACCCTCTACTACTCCTATGGAACCTACCATGAGGTTGTATGATGATGATACAGATAAGGTTGACGGGAGGAGATATAAAGAGTTGGTGGGAAAGCTTCTCTATGTTACTATCACTAGACACGATATCTCTTTTACAGTGAGTCGGGTGAGTCAGTTCATGGAGCAGCCCCGACAGGTACACATGGATGTTATATATATATGATATTGAGGTATCTAAAATCTTCTCAAGGTACATGACTACTATTCGAGAAAGGAGCAATTCTTTCAATCTCTACATGTGATGATGCTGACTATGCAGGGTGTCCTAAGGACATGAAGTCTACTTCGGGCTTTGTGATGTTTGTTGGTAGTTCTCTTGCTTCTTGGAAAAGCAAGAAACAAACGGTTGTTGCTAGGTCAAATTTTGAATCTGAATATAGGGCTATGGCACAAGCAAGAACAGAGATGATGTGGGTTCGATCAGTGCTAGCAGATTTGCATATAGATGTACCTCTACCCATGCAATTACAATGCGATAATCAAGTTGCCCGATTCATTACAAACAATCCTGCATTCCATGAAAGAACGAAGCATATTGAGGTAGACTGCCATTATACTAGAGATATGATTCAGAAGGATTTGATTTCTACCTCTCATGTCAGTTCAGGAGATCAAACGACGGATATTTTTACTAAAACTTTGCTCAGAGGACTGTTTCAGAAGTGTCCTTCCAAGCTGAGCATGATTGACATCCATGCTCCATCTAGAGGGAGAGTGTAGAGATATATCTATGTTTCTGTATCTTTTCATTTATTTTATTTTCTTCATGTCTGTCTTATATAATTTACCCATAGATCTCTCCTCATTATAAGAGAGCCTAGGGTTCCCAGGAATAAACAACTCTTCTATTTTTCCCAATACGCTTAAATGCAGACGGTTGTCCTGGATCAGACGGTTTTCTGATCTTTTTCTTCAAGGAGTTTGGGAGTCGGTCCACATGGAGGTTTTAGAGATGATGGCGGAGTTTGCAAAGGGAAACAAGGGGTTCGAGCAGCTCAACAGATCTCTCATTTTCTTGCTTCCCAAGAAGACTGTAGCGTCCAGAATCGATGGCATTCGTCCGATCGCCGTCTCAAACGCGATATACGTGGTTGTGGTAAAGGTACTAGCGAATCAGCTGCAAGGTATGCTATGTAGGATTATCTCATTGGTGCAAAGTGCTTTCTTGTCGAGTAGGCAACTAATAGACAGTATGGTGTTGGCATCCGAGATAGATGCGGATTGGCACGGACGGAAGATGAAAAGCGTCTTATGGAAGGACGACTTCTCTAAGGCTTACAACAGCATCGACTGGCGACCCATTTGGGCTTCCTTACATAGAAGAGGTTTTCTGGGCAGATGGATATCATGGATGAAGAGATGCATTATGACTACCTCGTATGCAGTACTGATTAATGGTCATCCCAAGGGTGGTTTCTTTCTGCCACAACGCGGGGTGAGACAGGGGTGCCCGTTGGCACCTCTCCTTTTTGTTCTCGCGAGTGACATATTGGTCGTCATGATTGACTGGGCGGTGTCTGGGGGCTCTGCAAGGGCTATTCTCAGGAGGAGATTTCTCTTCTGCTCTGTAAAAAGGGAAATGAATTTAATTGATTAGTGAGGGGCCCTTGGGTTCTCTTACATGGGAGAGGAACCTATTGGGAAAATTACATGAAGAAGATAAGATAAATTATTAAAAGTAAAATAGTACAAAAGATAGGAAATAACTCAACATTCCCCCTCAAGCTGGAGTGTAGATATCGATAAGGCTCAGCTTGGAACAACATCTCTGATAAGGTCCTCTGGTTAGGGTCTTAGTAAAAACATATATTGTCTGATCTCCATAGATGACGTGAGTAGTGACAATAAGACCCTTTCGTATAATGACACGAATGTAGTGATAGTCCACCTCTATATGTTTGGTCCTCTCATGAAAAGTTGGGTTGTTGGCAACAAGGCCTTAAATGTCGGTTTCGGTCACCATTTCGGTATCGACCAAAACAGAATTTCGATGGAATTTCGGTGGAATTTCGACCAAAATTTCGGTCATTTCGGTCATTTTTTGTACAATGGCCCCCATATTTCGGTCATTTCGGTCGAATTTCGATTTCGACTGGATATCGATATTCGACAGAAATTCGACCGAATTTCGCTGAAATTTGAGGCCATGGTTGGCAATGAAAAGAGCAGTATGATTGTCACATTGGAGGTACATGGGAAGAGGCACTCTATAATTAGGTCAGCCAGAACAGAACTGACCCACATTATCTCTGTGCTAGCCTACGCCATGGCCCTGTATTCTGACTCAGCACTCGATCCGGCAACCACGGTCTGCTTCTTGCTCTTCCAAGAAACCAGGAAATTCCTGGATAGGGTCTTAGTAAAAACATATATTGTCTGATCTCCATAGATGACGTGAGTAGTGACAATAAGACCCTTTCGTATAATGACACGAGTGTAGTGACAGTCCACCTCTATATGTTTGGTCCTCTCATGAAAAATTAGGTTGTTGGCAATGAAAAGAGCAGTATGATTGTCACATTGGAGGTACATGGGAAGAGGCACTCTATAATTAGGTCAGCCAGAACAGAACTGACCCACATTATCTCTGTGCTAGCCTACGCCATGGCCCTGTATTCTGACTCAGCACTCGATCCGGCAACCACGGTCTGCTTCTTGCTCTTCCAAGAAACCAGGAAATTCCCTATGAAAACCGCAAAACCTGAAGTAGACTTCCTATCCTTTGGACATCTAGCATAATCTGCATTTGCACATGTTGTAACTGAAAGAGATGTATCTCTGCTGAACAGAAGTCTCGGACCTGGTAAAGTCTTCAGATACCTCAAAATCATATGGACTGCATCCATATGTGCATGTCTAGGCAGCTCCATTGCTCATGGCAAAGGATAAGTCGAGCCTGTAAATAATCACATATAATAGCTTGCCAATAAGTTCCTTGTACCTCCTCTTGTCGACCTCCTCAGTGCCATCATCATATAACTTCATGCTTGGGTCGATAGGAGTAGTGGCAGGTCTGTAATCAACCATGCATGTCTTTGAAAAAAGATCTGTAACATACACTGTTGTAAAAGTCGGACGACTAGGCCGACTCGTCGGTCTGACTAGTCGAGTCGGGGGGTAGCCGATTCGACTAGGCCTAATCAGCCATTAGTCGATCAACTCGACTAATCGGGCCGACTTTTACATAGAGGTTTTTTATTTTTTTTTATTTTTTGCTTTTTTTAAATCAAACCTATTCTAATATGCTTAATGTTATATTTAAAGTTAATTACTCCTTTTGTTTCACTGTAATAGTGTAGAAAATGTTCAAATCAATGCAAATATATAAGAATATATGTATAAAAAATGATTTATATTGCAAATATATAAGAATATATGTATAAAAAATGATTTATATATTAAAAATAAATAAAAAAATCAAAACTGACTAATGACTGACTAAATTCGATTAGTCGCCCGACTGCCGATTAATCCTTAGTCAGTGACCCCACCGACCGAGTACCGACTACCGCTTTTTGCAACCTTGGTAACATACTTCCTCGGTGTCATCACAAACCTCATTGGCGCCTGGAAAACTCCAGTCCAAGGAAGAACCGTAAATTACCAAGGTCCTTGGTAACAAACTGTTGATCAAGGAAGTCCTTGACACTCCGAATACACTGCTCGTCATCCCATGTGACAATAATATCATCGATGTAAACAAGAATGACAATGGTACCTCCCTAGGTCCTGTGCACAAACCATAGATGTCAAGGCGCGCGCCTAGGCGCGCCTAGGCGGCCGCCTAGGCGTCTAGGCGCCCCAGGTCTTGCGCCTAGAAAGAGCGCCTTAGTTTAATTGAAAATGGCGCGCCTTGGGTCTACGCCTAGGCGCGCCTGGGCGCCTAGGCGACTATTTTTTTATGTGTTCTACACATATATCGTATTTTAAAAATGCGATATACATAGCGCATTTACAAAATGCGATATACGTGGCGCATTTTGAAAATGCAATATACATGTCGCATTTTTAAAATGCGATATACATATAAAAAAATAAAAAAATGATGTCGCATTTGAGACATGCGACATCCGTTTGCCTTAAATAACTATATGTCGCATGTCTCAAATGCGATATGTAGGGCACACTTTGGAAAACGCCTAAGCGCGCCTAGGCGTCCAGGCGCCCATGTTTAACGCCTTGTCGCCTTGCCGCCTTAATAACCATGACACAAACAAAGAGTGATTAGCATTCAATCGCACAAACCCCTGCTGCTCTATCAAGTTTGAGATCTTCTGAAACCATGCTCTTGGGCTCTGCTTAAGGCCATAAATAGCCTTGTGAAGCCTGCAAACCTTCTAACACTCCCCTCAGTAGTAAACCAGGTGGCTGCTACATGTAGACCTCTTGTAGATCACCATATAGGAAGGCATTCTTCACATCAAGATGGTAAAGAGGTCAATCTCCTGTCACGGCAATAAAAAGTAGAATGCGCGGAGTGGAATGTCTAGCACTGGAGAGAAAGTATCCTGATAGTCCACCCCATATATCTGGGTGAACCCTCGTACCACAAGTTTCGCGTTATAGCGATCCACATTGTCATATGCACGATGTCTCACAGTAAACACCCATTTGCATCCCACCATGGATGCGCCAATTGGAGCACAAACAAGACTCAACATACCATGTGATTATAATGCATCCATCTCCTCCTCCATGGCTAATCTCCACTGGTTGTCCTAAAGAACCTCCTGATATGTCAATGGTATTTCCACGGCTAATAGTGCCAAGGTAAACCTCTTGAAATCCTATTATAGTCTGCCCAAGGAAACCTGGGCTGCAAGAGGATAAGGAGCACACTTACGTTCCTGCTTGCGTAGAGCAATCGACACATCCAGATCATCTGCCAAGGGCACCTGCTCATCCTGTATGGAATCTTGTTGCACAGCCAATTCAGTATTGCCATCAGTTGAAACAATGTGCTCATTACATAAATGAGGCATGCTGGATGATGGGCAAGGCTTGTGAGCGGGGGGAATCGAGCGAGACATGTGAGTAAAAACACGTGACAAAAACTGAGTTACAGTATGAGATGGAGCCACAAGAGCAGGTGTAGAGGTAGGAGTATGTGTAGGAAGTGGCGGTGGTGGTGGTGGTGGAGGAGGAGGAGGTGGTGGTGGTAAAGTAGGAGTAGAGGGAGGTGGTGGTACAACAGTAGGAGGTGGAAGCATGTAGATCTCATCGTCAGAGTCGGACGGGGCAAGTCTATTTCCTGTAGGAGAAAAATAGATGACAGACTCAAAGAAAGTAACGTCAGTACTCACAAAGTATTTCCGCTTTAGCGGATCAAAGCAATGATACCTCTTCTAGGTATAAGAATAGCCGACAAAAAACACAATTGACAACTCTAGGAGAGAACTAAGCGTGACCTGGAGAGACATCATGAACAAAAGCAACAGAACCGAACATACAAGGTGTAAGAGAGAAAAGATTTCTCGAGAAATGCGATCGAAAAAAGAATCTTCTCTCCCAACACATACGAAGGCATGCGATTCACCAGATAGTAAGCCGTGAGGACAGCATCTCCCCAGTATGAATGAGAAGCACGACTCTGTATCAACAATGTCCGGGTCACATCAAGTAAGTGACGGTGTTTGCGCTCGGTAACACCATTTTGCTGGGATGTATAGGCACATGAGGTCTGGTAAACAATGTCAGGAGATCTAAGAAAATCAGAAAGTTGTAAGGTGCAGAATTCTAAAGTATTATCAGAACGAATATATTTGACACTGGCAGAAAAAATATTCTGTATCTCATTAATAAAAGATTCGATCACATACCCAGGCTCATATTTAATCTTCAATAAAAAGACCCGGGAAAGTCTAGAAAAATCCTCGACAGCAACAAGATAAAAACGATGTCCCTGGTGATCAAGAACACGACTCAAACCCCAGATATATAAATAAGGAGCTCAAATAACTGAGAACTGCTTCGACTCTAACGGGATGGAAAGGAGGAATGGTGATGCTTCCCAAGCAGGCATGTCTCACACTGGAAGGAGGATCTCATGGATATCTGAGGGAGAACATGGCATAGCTTCTGCGGAGGAGAGTGACCAAAACAAAGGTGCTACGAATATGGTGAGACCAATCCAGTAGGTATAGTAGAAACGTCAACATGAGGAGGTTGAAACAGACTGCAGAGTCCCCTATGCTCACGGCCACATCCAATCACCCTGCCGGTGAGTATGTCCTAAAACATGAAACGAAGGGCCAAAGATGGCACAACAATGCATATCCTTAGTAATCTGACTAATACAAAGTAAATTAATATGAAAGTCAGGAGCATATAAAACATTCTGAAGATGCATGGATGGTGTCAACTGCACCTCCTCATGTTCTGTAGCGGGTAAGTGGTCGCCATTGGCAATAACAACCCATCTACCAAGTGGTATGGTCTTGTAGGACCTCAACTGATCTCTGTCCCTACAAAGATGATGGGAAGATTCAGAGTCCACAATCCACTCGGTCATATCCACACCATTACTACCAGTGAAAGCATAAGCGATACCTGAGGAGCTCGAAGAGGCCCTGGCTGTGGTTGCAGTATATGTAGTGGTGGTTCCTGCAACAGGAATCATCATCTCTCGGATATGAGAGACGATATCATCCAGGCGATGATCAGCCTGGGAAGCAAGTGTATCTGAATGCTCAATTTGTTCTGCCACGCGACCGGAAATAAGATATCCATTCTTCCGGTAGCATCTATCCTCTGCATGTCCAGGTCGACAGCACAAGGTATAAGGGTCACGCGGACGTCCACCACCTCTGCCACGAGGGGTGCATCCTCTAGACTGGCTCGTCACTCCTCGAACACAAGACACAACCATAGTAGACGAGGGCTGCGGAGTGGTCGTAGGAGGCATGATGATCCAACTAAGACGGCTATAGTCCTCCTCCATAGGAGGTATGGTAGCTCCAGTGAGAAACTGAGTATGTGTTGCATCGTACTCTGTATCAAAGTCGGTCATGAAAACTCCAACTATATTGGAGTTCCTATATGTCTTCTACTGCTTAAGAGATGTCGTAGTAGGCATATAGCTATGAAGCTTCTCAAACATGCCACGAAGTGAACGGTAATACACATTCTGGTTGGCCTTGTAGATGTCAAAATATAGCTGAAGAATCTTGCCATCATTCTTTACCTTGAGAATGTTCAGAATATCATTGGCTATCTTTGTAATGAGGGTTCCACATAGCCAAATACGCGCATATGCGTCATCTTGCTTCCAAGAAGCATTTGCCCCGATCTTATTCGTTGGCACTAGATCTGTCAGGATGTGCTCCTTTTTGTTGCACTGCATGAGGGTAAAAAACCGCATGGACCACAACTCATAGTTGGTCCCATCCATCTTAACGATGGGAGTCGGGCCCTTAAAGGCTCCAGCCGAAAAAATATCACCATTGTTCTCTGACATGATGGGAAAACGGTCGAACAACGGAACTCATTGGGGAGTAGACCGATATGAACGAGTCTACACGATCATATGGAAGATCGATTGTACATGTAGACTCATATAACCATTCTCATCAATCTTCGTTGTGCGCTGGGGCCGGTGGTGGCCTGGGGAGGGGGAGGAGGGCTTGGGCGGTCTAGGGCGGTCTGATAGGTGGCCTGGCCGGCCTGGATCGCGGGCGAGAAGACCAATGCGACCTAGGCGACAGTGGTCGAAGGAGGGCATGGGCAGCATCAGGGGAGGTCGAACGAGGGCCAAGTGGCGACGGAGGATCCCGGACGGCCTGGGCAACGGCGGTGGCCTAGGGTCGGACGGCCTGGGCGGTGGTGGTGGCCTGGGGCCAGACAGTCTAGGCAATGGCGAACTGGGGTCGGGCGGCGTTGGAGGAGGCCGAGCTGCGGCAGCGGGGGAGGGGTGAGTAGGGCTATGGTTTTGGTGAGATAAGGGTAGGACCGTTGCTTTGATACCATGTAGAAGGGAAATGAATTGAATTGATTAATGAGGGGCTCTTAGGTTCTCTTATATAGGAGAGGAACCTATTGGGCAAATTGCATGAAGACAAAATAAATAGATAAAAGGAAAATAGTAGAAAAGATAGGAAATATCTCAAAACGTTCCTCCACTATGCAGACGACACAATACTTTTTGCTGAGTGTCCAATATGCTCTCCAATATCTCAACACGCTCCTCTAATACGCTCCTCCAACATGGGGAGGTGTCCAAGCGAATGGTAGAGGTCTCTTTAAGGTCCTGGAACTTTTTGACGGTCTCTGTACTCGACTTAACATGGAAAAATTTGAGTTCGCCACTTTTGTTTGGACGACATGGAGATGGCATTATGCACGGGGTGGTTTCGCTCACTGCACAAGGAGGTGCCTTTGCACTACTTGGGCATTTCTTTGGTGACTGGGAGGATGCTCGTGACGGATTGGTTACCGTTGGTGGAAAAGATGGAGCAGAAGCTGGCAGGTTGGAAATCTCCTTGCCTCTCCAGAGGTGGCAGATTAGTGCTTCTTAAATCGGTGTTGTCCTCAATCCCTATCTTCTTCTTATCTTCCAGCCTCATGCAAGTTGGTGTACAGAGGAAACTGGAAAGCACAATGACACGATTTTCCTGGTTTGCCTTTGGGGAAGCAATGGGTTCCCGCTGGTGGATTAGGAGACAATTACTTGCACCAAGGATGATGGCGGTCTTGGTCTTTGTAGCCTAGCAGAGATAAATAAGGCCTTGTTGGGCAAGTGGATCACCAATATCATGGGTGAGTTTGACAATCTGGTGTGCTCGCTGATTAGAAAGATTTATGTTTCCAATTCTTCACTTCAAACATAGGGTGATATGGGCCAGGCCCCTTCCCTTTACTGAGAGGCATTTGCAAAGTGGCGCAGAAGATGTGGTTGTTCTTGAGACAGGTCATGGGTGACGACAATGGTTTCAGATTCTGGACAAATGACTGGAGCGAAAATGGGATGCTCGGGGATAGATTCCCGCGTCTGATGGCTTAGTTAATGACTCGAGATGTTTGGCGACATACTCGTGGGATGGTCATTCTTCTTTCCCCGCTTCCAGTCAAAACTCTCTGATCAAAGCATGTAGGAACCTTCGGCATTGCTTACGGAGTTGGAAGGGGTGAAGGGGCCTACTAAGGGTAGAGAAATGTGGAGTTGGTTTGACGGGATTTTTTCGGTTAGCAAGACGTATAAGATGCTAAAGGGTCATGTGGTTTTTGACCCCGAAAGATGCGGTCTCGATTGCAAAAGGCTTTGGAATTGGAAGATTCTCATGAGAATCAAGGTTTTTCTGTAAATGTTCATAAGAGAGGCACTTCCCATAGGCGGCAGACTAGTGTAAATCATCTCAGTTGTTGACCCCTTATGCTCCCGGTGCCAGGAAATATCGGGATATATATGCGATATATCGCCGATATATCGATATCGACATGGGACTGATATGAGTACCGATATGGTGATATATCCCGATTTCCAGGCATTTTCTTCACAAAAGCTCGTCGATATGGGCGAATGCCCGGTGCAGGGCAGAGGGGAAGGAGGTTGGTCACCTTTTTTCAGTTGTGAAAGCTCGGCGGAGGTGTGGGATCAAGGTTGCAGAAAGCGGTAGTCGGTACTCGGTCGGCGGGGTCACTGACTAAGGATTAATCGGCAGTCGGGAGAGTAATGGGATTTAGTCGGGCATTAGTCGGTTTTGATTTTTTTTTAATTATTTTAAATATATAAATCGATTTTTAATACATACACTCTCATATATATACACAAATTTAGCAATTTTAATACATACAAACACAAAGCTAACCAAATTCACAAGTTACTAATCAACAAACTCACATGTTACTAATCATTGTAATTAGGAATCACCAAGCTAATTGACAAATCACAAAAGATAAATAAAAAGATGTAATAATTATATTGTAGTTATTGACATAATTTGATAATGTAAAAGAATTCATATACATAACTGTTGTAGTCATGGATGCTAAATGTTTGTTAGGACGTTGTTAGTTTACACCGTACTTTCATGTGTCCACAAGGATGTTAAGGCAAAAGGAGGTATATTTTTGTATTATTTTAAGTATAAAACCACTTCATATATATTTGAATTTATAGTAATAATGACTAATTAATAACAACACAAACAATTAAAAGTATATAAAAAAGTATACAAAAACAATATACAAACAGTTTAAAACTTCTATGCAAAAGTCGGCCGACTAGTCGGCCGACTAGGCCGATTACTCAGGCGACTAGTCGGGTCGACCCGACTATAGGCTGATTTGGCCTAGTCGAGTCGGATACCCCCCCGACTCGACTAGTCGGGCCGACTAGTCGGCCTAGTCGGCCGACTTTTACAACAGTGTGTGGGATCTTCTGGGAAAGCGAAACATATGCCATGTGAATGCTTTGGGTTTCTGGGACTCGATTGGTCAGAATTGGTGGGGCACAAAAAGAGAAAGATCGCAATGTGTTGCCCTGATTTGGGCCATATGGTTGGCTAGAATCAACGTGATCTTCCGCCAGGATAAGTTTTATGCTGAAAAATGTAGTGGCGCATGCCAAGACTTTGATTGAATTGTGGTTTGTATAGTCTTTTTATTTGATGCACTACATGTCTATAGGCGCGTGTAACTTTGGTTCAGTGATTAATGGCGAAGTTTTTGGACACACACCTATGGTGGAGGCCCTTTTTTCTTCAAAAAAAAACATATGTATATGTACTTGCAACCATGGAAGGTTGTATCGGCGATATATCGCCGATATATCGGTTTCAACAAGGTAGGGGTTTCGATATTACACAGTATCTCCTTTTACAGGGATATCGATGATATATCGCCATATCGGCTCATATCGGTCAAAAATGACTGGATTTAGTAGAAAAAATCTTGGATATCGATCGATATAGTCGATATTTCGTCAATATCTCTATATATCAATGCTATTATTCATACAAGATTGATTCAACTACTTATCTAGCTAGACTCCCATACTGATAGGGTATGGTGCGACAGGAGGGTGCATACAATGGTTCTTCAACTCGGTGTATGTTTACAAATTACAAGTTATTCCATGTTGTAAGACTTGAATGAAATTGATTTCCAATATCTATAAGTCAGTTCTTCAAAACAAAATATCTATAAGTCAAGAATCAAACATTAATATCGATATGTTCAAAATGATCGATATATGCGATATAATCTTGATAGATTGATAGATATGTGTGATCTAAGAGTATATTTGTAAGCAATTTAGTGATCTAAGAACTTGGATGAACTCCATTTTCAATATATATAGGTCAACAACTAATAGTACCGACGATATGTTCGATATGACCGATATGTGCAATATAAGGATCATAGTCCTCACAAATGATCTATATGTGTCATCTAATTGTATATTTGTAAGTTATTTAATGTTATAAGAACTTGAATGGAATCCATTTCCAATATCTAAAGGTCAGGAATAAACATTAACAACGATATGTTCGATATGATGACCGATATGTGCGATATATTGGCTATAAATGACCGATATGTGTGGAATAAGTATGTATTTGTAGGTTATTTGTTGCTTTAATATCTTGGATGATCTTAATTTCTGAAAAAATGACAAAAAAATGGCTTTTTTGAGCCATTTCCGATATTTCCACCGATATCGTCAATATATCGGCGATATATCCCGATATCTCCATTTCCGGGGAGACCGAAACGATATTGATACGGCCTTCCTTGCTTGCAGCCATCCATATACGTATATGCTTGTCTATATATACGTGTGCACATATTTACATGTGCTACAAAATAAGTACACATATATACATATACTAGTATACATAAACATGTATGTATACATGTATATATAACATATATATTAGTCCTCGATTATACACATACGTTTACACATATATGTTAGTTTGAAGTTCTGCATATACATTTACAATGACACATACACATTAATTTTAAGTACTATAATTACAGACATGCTACATGTGTATACACACATATATACATAGACATAGATATATACTCATACATATACCTATATATACTGAATTACTATTAGATTGTAATTTAGGTGTGTATGTGTGTACCTTTTTTATGTAAATATAATGCCTTGATTTTCCCATGCAAGCACCTAGCACCTCAGGATTTTCAGAAACCCTAGCTCCTTGAGCACCCTACGCCTTTGATAACATGGACTCCACTATTAAGAAGAGCGTGAAGTTTTGCATGAGAATCACCCTGAAAAGCAACATAGCTCAAAACCACATTGTGATTCGAATACTCGTGTCTTCAAGAAGGTTCCCTAATTCTTGTTAGTTGCTACAGAACCTTGACGAATTTAACATATGAGCTAAGGACCCACCAAACGACCCAGCAAAGGGAAGCCATCAGATCTGCTCAGTTGTTGCATGCAGTTATGATTCAGTATCAGTCTATGAAAGACAAGCACAAACGACGTTTGATATCCCTTAATATGTGAATCAGCGTAAATAAATGTGTATTTAATTGTTAATGTATCAAATCTGCCTTCTAATCAGGCCACTTGACCCTTGACTGGTCTTGATCAGGGAGGTTTCTCGGATAGAGGAGAGAGTAGAGAAGCTTAATTCATGGAGAAGGACGTGGCAAGGTTGGTGTCATGTGTGTTGTCAAATTGTGTATCATTAATGCTGAAGGAATCAAGGACTCTGATATTCATACTGGGAGCCTAGATCTAGAAAGGAGTGTCATAGAGTGAGCATGCAGCTTGAGGGCATCACTGTATTTTCTTTTTTCTTTTTTTTTGAAGTCCGCATCACTGTATTTTCTAGTAACATTTCTGTGGTTCTACCATGGAGCATACGTATTTAAGTCATGCAGGTGATTGGGCCCTTGCGGTAATCAAGCAATTTCTGCCTACGCTAAGACTTCTGGATTATATCCAGCTCCCGTGCTTCTTTTCACATTACCACCTACGCCTTCCTATTGATCTCACCAAATTTTGTCGGTTCATGCTCTTCGCGGCAAAAATTGTCTTCTCCTTTTAATGCATGTGTAGACATCTTTCACCACTGCTCTCTTGTGTGGTTCATTGCATTCTCTTGCATTTCATATTAGTACAGTTCTTTTTTTCTAAACTTCAAGGAATTACCTCTTTTATGCCTGGGAAGGATCCCCTTTTCCTCCATCTTCTCTGAGTTGACAACAATGTCCTCCGGATATTTTTGGAAATTATGAATCTCAGAAATAGGACAAATGCCATGACTCAACTATCACAGCATGCACAACACTTCCTTCGAAAATATCCTGTATTATTCTACTACAGCATTTAATCTTCCAGCATATTTACTTCATGTCTCCGTTCCATTGCAGCCTCACCACAATCCTTATCTTCTTCACCACAAATCTCGTCACCACCACCAGCCTTACCAATTCTTCATTAATAGCAATACAGCATCTAGAACAAAAGATTAGCAATACTCCAACTATAAATGTTGCTTCACTGAACGGAGATCCGCCTTAAATATCACTGCTTTGTTCATTCTCAGAGACTCTGAATCAGATATTCCTATTACTTCCATGTAATTGTGAAACTAAGATGATGCTAAAGAAATATTTAGAATCCAGACACTAGGATCCAATTACAAGGAACCAAAACCTACATAACCAAATCATATTAAAGGAATTTAATCAAACTGCATCCAAACAATCTAAACGAGAGATTAAAATCAAGCCAACAACAAACAGCCAGAAGCTTACAGCAGAACCCAGCTCCCATCGAGAAGCTCCGGCTTTTCGTTAGGCGTGGGGTTCGGATTCTCGGCCTCGAGCTGGTTAATGATCTCGGAAATCTCCGCCCTGACCTCGGGAGACGCCTTGAGCCCGAGCTCGACGCCGTATAAGGAGTCCACGAGGCACCTCTTGAGGTCACCGAGCTTATCCTCCAGCACCCCATCGGTGGTGCCGTTACCGGAGAGGTAGCCCCACTCGTCGTCGTTAAGAGGCGGATCGGCCTCGGAGGGGGGTTCGGCCTCTGGCTCGGCCTTCTCGCCCCACTCGTCGGAGATGAGGTTGGGATCGGAAGGGCTGTTGTTGGAGGCGCGGAGGGGTTTGCGGAGGAGGGGTTTGGTGGCGGTGGAGAGGGAGAAGAGGAGCGGCTTGGAGGAAGAGAAGGGGCGGGACGGGTTGGGATGGAAGAGGAGGGAGGCGGTGGAGAGGAAGAGAGCCATGTGGATGGGAAGGTGGGAAGTGTTCGGGGTTTGGAGGGAGAAGCCGAGTGCGTGTGTTTTGTGTGTGGTTGTGCAACGGACGGGCGGGTGTAGGCGGAGGCCAAGATCTATATGGGAACATTTTTACCTTCAGAAGAGAGTTTTGTCCTGCAGTTGGATATGGACTTTTTTATTAAATAAATATTAATTAATCGTGATTAAAAATAAGTGTGAAAATAATATTTTAAAAAAATAGGTATTGGTCGTTACGTGAGGTGTCAATTTGAAAGGATTTTGGTGTCGATATATGGAGGAATCCCACCCAAATCGGTACTTCATGTGCTCATTTGAGATGCCGTGTTTTTTCAAACTAACCACGAATCAATTAAACTATTACAAAATATAATATAAAGGTTATAAATCTCATCTTGAGACTTTCTTTTTATTATAAAATATGGTTAAATTATTAAAAAGTAATACAATCTCAAGCTATGAATCAATTAGACTATTATAAAATATTGTATATTATTATAATTCTCATTTCAAGTCTCCCTTTACATTATGAAATATGATTAAGTCATTATATAGTAATACAATCTCAAGCTACAAATCCACGAATCAATTAACCTATTATAAAATATTATATAATATTATAAATCCCATCTCTGAATATTCCTTTGTATTGTAAATAGAGTAATAAAAATATTATTAAATTATTATAAAATAATACAATCTCCAAGTCATGAATCCACGAATCAATTAAACTATTATAAAATATTATAATATTATATTATATTATAGAATATTATTAAATTATTATAAAGTAATACAATCTCAAGCCACGAATCAATTAAACTATTATAAATTATTATATAATATTTTAAATCTCATCTCGAGTCGTGCTTTGTATTATAAAATATTATTCAGTTGATATAAAGTAATACAATCTGAAGCCACGAATTAATTAAACTATTATAAAATATTATATAACTATTATAAATCCCCTCTAGAGTCTTCCTGTATATTATAAAATATTATTAAATTATTATAAAGTAATGCAATCTCAAGCTATGAATCAACTAAATTGTTATAAAATATTATATAGTATTATAGATCTCAATTCGGGTCTTCTTTGTATTATAAAATATTATTAAACTATTGTAAAGTAATGCCATCTCAAGCTACAAATCAATTAAATTATTATAAAAATATTATATGATATTGTAAATCTCATCCTAATATTATTCAATAGTATAAAGAAATACAATCTCAACTCAAGATCTTCCTTTATTATAAAATATTATTAAATTATTATAAAGTGGTACAATGTCTACTTGAGGTGAATAATATTTGTGGGCAGATTTCCTCAAATCAGCACTTCATGTGTCAATTGATACATATTTTTTAAATATTGATTTTTCATGGTTATTATTTTTTAATTATGATTTAATTAATAATTATCTAGATACAATAGTGGAAAAACTTATTTTTTATAGTATACTTTCAACACGCTTAATATAGAGAGAGAGGGGCAGCGTGACGATCTCAGGATCTAACCTGGTTACACAACATTCATATATAATTTTTTATTGATCGTACTAAGTTATGAAAATGAAGAAAAATTCCATGATTAAATGACATTAACACTTCATTTAACCATTCATAGCACAACACGTGTCATTGCGAAAACATTTGTGTATTAAATGTCATTCATTTCTTCTCAGACTCACGACGAGTTAGAGAACTGTCGCTATCCGAGAACTTAATGCGGTCAGAATTATTATGAATGTTGTGTGGCCGGGTACCACTGCTCTGATACCATGCATGTGATGACTTCAGGATCCAGGTTACTCAATTACACAACATTCACATGCAAAATTATGATTGATCATACTAAATTACAAATATTGACAATTCTATAATTTGTCACGAGTCTGAGAAGAAATGAATGGCATTCAGTACACAAATGTTTCTGCAATGACGTGTGTTATGATGTCAATGGTTAAATGAAGTGTGAATATCAACCAATCGCAAAAAAAAATCCACCATTTTCATAACTTTATATGATCGATCAGAAATTTTCTTATGAATGTTGTGTAAAGTGGTAATTGGATCTCGTTATTGTTACGGGAAATAAGAAATATTTTCATTATGTACGTGTATCCCAAAATACAATAGAAGAGAAGGAAATCACAAGAGAGATACATTACCTATTAGGGATGTCAATTGAACCGAATCTTTGGAATTCGATTAGAATTCGTTCGATAAAAATTCAAAAAAAAAATCAGTTTGAAATCAAATGAATTGAATTTGGATTTATCTTGTGGATTTGATTTAATCGAATCTAAGTTAACCCGAATTCCTTCGATAATAATTCGATTCAATATTTATACACATATATACATATATATGTATATATGCATCCATGTATTTTTATGTACACATAGTACATACATATACATGTGTATAATACATACATATTTACATACATACATACATGTGACATACAACCACCATGGCTCGATTAGAATCTTTTCTGAATATTCTTGTAAAAGGAATTGTAGCGTAATTACATCGAAATATTAACATGCATTTATTTCAATTCATTTTTAAATAAATAGATGCAAAAAAGAATATTTGAATGTGTACCTAAAAGTTACTACTTTTAATTTACATTGAAATATTTATCATTTGCATTATATTACTAAGCATAACATGTGCAAGCAACCAAAGATACTCACAAACCAACGTACTACAGTTATTAAAGTGGTTAATTTTAAACTTATATCATATACATGCTCCATTGATATGATTTATCATATCAAGCATTCACTGCTATGATTTCCATACTCCCACGTTACACCAACATGACTTGTCAATGTGTGACGTGTATATGCAACATTATCCCCCCCCCCAATGAGATCCAAGTTGTTTCCTTTCCTCTTTATAACTAAGTTCAAGTGGTTTGACTGCAAAATATGTTATGAGTTAGAGATGTGGGTCCTTCATGCATCGGTTTCTGCAAAATTTTCCGTATTGCCCTCGCTCCGCTCCCCGGCATCGGTCTTCTTCCTCTACTTAGGCCAAGGCCTAAGTATAGGGGGGACCGATGCCATTTGTATATACCATTTCCCTCATCACACTCCTATCTCTCGATCACTCCATATTCCTCCTTCTTCTATACTTAGGCTGACCAGAGCCTAAGTATAGGGGGACCCGACAACCACCTGTATATACTCTCCTCATTTACATATCCTGACCACCTCTTCTTGCGTTCTTCTTCTATACTTAGACTATTCACAGTCTAAGTATAGGGGGGCGGACCGTTGTATAACAATTTTTTCCACTCTCTTACGCTTAGCCCGAGCTATGTCTTCATTACGCTTCTTGTGCTCTGAGGACACATCACTCGCTAAGTATAGGGGTCTGTATATATACTATGTATATATTTTAGCCATACCTCGTACTTGCGCATAAGTCTATATGTATTTACGGGATGGGTATTTAATAAAAAAAAGTTTTGCTACTAACACTAACTTTGCCCAAAATTTTTGGAAAAAAATGGCTTCTTATTTTTGCATATAAAAAAATCATCAAAAGAAAAAAAATGTGTTTGCACTCCACACACCTGCACTTCATCCAGCATTACATTCATTTGCATCTGTGAAAAGTCATTGGGTTCTGAACCGAGTTATGAGCTGAAACCAAGAGTGGTCTGGACTTAATCTTAATCAACCTAATTTTCAGAGGAACTTCACCGAGAAATAGGATTTTAGAGTCTTTAGGTCTGTGACTTAATTCTTTGAGTTCCACATGACGATGCACAGAGTTTGACTCTTAGTGTCTAACCTGGTCTCTTCATTCTGGGTACAACTCTGGAATAAGGAATTAATTTGTACTCTTGCACTATGCACTTAGCTCAACTCAAACGGGATGTTGGAAGACTGTGTAAGTTTCTTTTCTGGTAGCATGGAAATCTAAAGACCGGAGTACGGGTTGAAATAAAGCTTCGGAAAAGGGATGGACGGCTTGGCACAATTTTTCTAAGACCCCAAAAAATGTACGGAAACAAAAAAGATTCTATATCCGTAGGGGCAAAACAAGATCCAAGCAGAACCACCAAAAAATTCCAAATACAAAGAAGCAACTACCAAATAAAATCTGACCAAAAAGGTCCAAGCTTCAAGAAACCTGCAGATCTTGGTGGAGACTCGGCTACACTGTCCAAGCTTCACAAGGAGAGGTGAATGCACTGACCATCCTCCAGTTCTTTTCTCTTTCTTCTAACTTCTCCCCCCCAATTCGATTGTGAACACAGCACGATAGACCTTAGAAGGAAATACCTGACTCCCCGTGGACGAGTTATTGGAGAGGAGGTTTGCGCGGTAGTCCGGCATTCTGGGTGGGAAGAGCTAAATACCTTTCACACACAAGAGTCGGCTATTCAATGTTCATAGGGTATACTTTGGGAAGAGGATTGATCTAAGATGACTTCTGAGCCGAAACTGTAAGCATTGATTTGTAAAACTTGAGGGCTGTTGATTTTAAAATTCTATGTCTCACAGAAGTTCCGACACACAAATAATCCAAAGGTTGAGTTTAGGTTCACTTTCACCTTCAGCTCATGGTCTTGGTATGGAACCCAATCTCATTTCACCTCATGGCATTTCTTTTTGATGCTCAGGGACGAGCATGGTTTAAGTATAGGGGGACGATGAATCTCGTATTCATCACTCTAAATCTCATTTATTAAGCTCAAACTCCCTAAAAATCAACAGCATTTTAGCATCTATTCTGCATAATTAGCATTCATGCATGTTTCCATAAGAATGGCATTTTAACACAAAAATCTGCACAAAATAAGAAGCCAAAAATCCAAGCCAAAGTAACCTGTAAATAGCCTAACTCCCCTGATTTTTAACTCATTCATGCTAACTCCAAATGACACAAAACCACCTCCAATGTGTACATATCACTAACAAGAATAAAGGAAAAATAAAAAAATAACTAACCCAAATAAGTGGACCAAAAACCCAAACCCTAATTTCAGGATTTTCGGACTAAAACCCTCATATCTCCTTCATCCAGTGTCCGATTTAATCCTACTCACTTTTGAACTAATATACATTCAATTACCCTCAAAACAAGACCAAGTTCAAGTGAATCAGAGCTCATGTGAAAGTTGGGTTTTGGGCCTCTTTTGTATATTGTGTATTTTAGTGGTTTTTGACCTATTATTTTATATACTTATTTAACCTATTAATAGAAAATTCAAAAAAAATTAGATTAAGGTGTCTTTATTTATCTTTGACTTTACCATAATTTTTCCGGATTTTTATCTAATCTTAAAAATGACATAAAAAATATAAAACCCCAAAATTAGGGTATTCTATGTACATAGAATACCCCAAAAATTCACTTTATGCATTTGATCGATTTTAGCTTTGATGTCTTCATGAAAGTTGTAGATCTCATCGAAACAAGCAACTTTCATGAAGAAACTTTTTCGATCCGAGATCATTTACTATTTATTATTGATTTTACAAATCTTTTATTCTCGAAATTTTCTGGTGCTGACACGTGGCCGCACCTGGTGCCGCCACGTGTCAGCCATTTTTGAGATATTTATAACTTCGATTTAAAAAAATAAAAAAAATAAATTAAATAAAGAGGACGCACGTGCGTCGCACGTGCCTCCAACGCACGTGCTCCGCACGTGCGCCCCATCCTCTTCTCTTCTGTTCCCTTGCCTGCCACGAGTCAACATCATGGTCGTCCGATCTCGGCCGATCGGACGGCCACCGTCCATCGTCTTCCCCAGAGAGTCTCCCCCAAATCCTCGGCCGCCGCCCGTGATTTGCGCCACGTATCCCGCAAATCCCTCGCCGCCGCCGCGTCGAATCCATCACCGGATCTCCTCCTCCATCCCCTCAATCTCGCCGATCTCCTTCCTCATCAGACATACCCCCCTCTCCTATTTAAGAGCCCTGTCGCCCCTCATCGCATCCATCTGCCGATTGCTTGGAGACTCGACGGCGGTGACAGTGCCTTCGCCTTTGGCCGGCGAGATCCGAGGATCTCTGGTCCTCATTGCAGCGCCAACCACCGGCCGTATTGCCCTCGCTCCGCCCCTCGGCGTCGAGCCAACGACGATATCTCCGCCATCATCGACTTCGCCCAGCCACTTCATCACGCTTCAACTTCGCTTCGACGACTTTCATCTTCAACGTCGCTCGCCTCCGACTTCTTCTCCGACCGCCTGGAGACCCATCTTCACCGCCAACTCCTCCGCCGACAGTAGGTCTTCGTCGACCACCCCCACCTCGACTCCAGGCTCCAGCAGCTTCTTCGCCTTGACTTCAAGCCACGACTCCGACTCGCTTCACCGCTCGTCTCCACGTCATCGGCACTGCCTCCGTGCCTCCGCTACTCCATCGACGACCACGGCCATCTCCAGCTCCTCCGCTCCGGTTTCCAACGCTGCACCACCTTCGTCCACGACAACGCCACCGCACAGTAGCTCCCTCCGACCACCGCGACATTGCTCTCCACCATGGTCGGGAGCCGCATCCGCCTTGCTCGCCCGTCACCGGAGGCCGGGTCCCAGAGCCCGAGGCCCTCCCACGTGCACCGCACGTGCGGAGGGAACGACGTCATCAAGAGCTCAGCCCAGGGTCACGTGCTACGGACGTGCCCCTTGGGCAAATTGCAAGAAGACCCCGGAGGATTTCATATTGGCGCCACAGTCCTCCAGCCAGAGGTCACGTGCGTCGCACGTGACCCTCTAGTGAATTTGCATAGAGACCCTCAGTTATCTCGGTAATTGCAAACAAGTCCCCCCCCACTGCAGTTTTCTTTATTTATTTATTATATTTGCATTCATACCCCTGAGTTCCCCTTAATTTTTGAACCATTTCTACACTTTATTTAATTATCCAAAAATAGCATGATGTTCATTGACTAATTCTCTACATTTTGACATATTGTGGGTATTTTTATGACTGATGGTTGATTAATAATTAATTGTTTTGTGGAAATTTGCATAGTTTGCCCATTTCTTGCTCAAAAATTCATCTTTGATTGACCATTGCTCTAAAAATCCCTGAAAAATCACATATTGTAGAATTAATTGTTTTTAACATTGTGAAGATTTGCAATTGCATGCATAATTTGCTTGATAAAAATCATTTTGCACATTTCACTATTTAATTTTTAATAGGTATTAGATCTCACATTTTTGAGGTTTAGGATTTTTCTAAGATTCATCACCTAGTGACAATTCTTAGATAATTTTGTTCCTTGAAAATAAGCAGGTTTAGTATTTATCATAATTAAATATTGAAATTCATTCTGTTTCTATTTAAAAATTCATAAAAAAAATTCATATTACATCCAAAAATTCCAAAAAAAACACAGTACACTCATTTTATCGTATTTTACATTGTGGCCAAGTTTCGTATTTTTTGGACATCGTTTGGACTTAATTCACATTAGTCCATAAAATAGGCCGAATTTGCATGTGCATCCCTTATTGCATTGAAAAATCCAAAAATAACCGCCTCGAAAACCGAACACGAACTTTGATAGACTTGATTCTAGGTTGTTCCTTTGCCTCCTTGTGATCGACCTTGGGACTTGCCCAAGTAAAATAAACATAAAACCACACGATGAAAAATTGAATAACTTGTTTGTGGTATTTTCTTGACCGTTTCCGATTGCCGCCTACAACGCACGACACATATTTTTTACGCACTTCACGACAACTTTTTAAAAGCGACATTTCCGGATTCGTCATTATGCAAAACATCGGATTTTTTATCTTTACTTATTATTTTCGCCTAGTGGCAATAACTTAGGTATGAATTGCTTTGTATAAGTATGATAATCAATATTAGCATCCTATTTGGAAAATTAAAGGCATCAAGAGGAAACAAAGCGCTCTAAGCCATATCCAATTTAATATGTATATATAAGTGTATATAATCATATTTGTTAAATACTGTATATCGAATATAAAAAAGAGTAAAAATATTAGATATAAAATATAATAGGAAAGATCAAATGTTTAAGATTATTATTCTAAATCCTCACTCACACATTTATTTTCATGTTCCCACATTCCTTACACTACCTTTTTCATTCCCCATTCCATTATCTACCAAAGATCCTAAAGGCCCACATTAGAATAAGGTGGACTTTCTCCTAGCACATGAAAATGATGGTTTTGCTACTTTGAGTTCCTCCTAAATATTTGTCGTGATTCGAAATTTATCTCGATATATCTTCTTTTCTTTTTTGTTTTGCCTTTCCTAGCATGGAAAACCATGATGATTATTATTGTCAAGGCGACATTTATCATCACATGAGTAATATACAAGTTCTTCTCAAAATAATCGTAAGTTGTTCCTTTGTTCATCAAAAATTCGTATAATTCATTTTCATGACTTAGTTTTCTGATATCGAAGACCCTCACGCTTGATGAAGAGGTTTTATCTTGTTAAATTATTTTTTACTATTCCCATCATTTCAAATAATAATATTATTTTGTATCAAAATTTCTATATAAGTTTGATCTTATTTTTCTTTAATATGCAATGCTAATTATAATGTGTTCAACTTTTTCGTCAATGATATTCTATCTCTTTGATATGCTTAGATAATTATATTATATTTATATATTTCTTCATCATTATTAAAATAGTATATTTAAATTTTAAAAGATACATGATAATTGTAACAATTAGATATTTTTATCCACTGTATTATATTGGTTTGATATTTTTCTTGATTTTATATTTTGTTCAACTTATCTTAGTAATATTTTTCAATTCTAAAATTAAAAAATAAAATATTGTTATTATATTATTCTTTGTATAATAATATTTATATTGGCTCTAAAACATCAATTAATATTTCAAATTCGAAATAAAATGAATTGAATTTGAATATTCGAAACTCAAAATGAATTGAATTGGGATTTAATTTAGTAAATTCGATTGAAATTCGGTTCGAGTTCGAATTCAAAAAATTTATAGTGAATTGGATTAGAATCTCGTGGATTCGATGGTATTCGATTCGATTAACACTCCTACTATATATACAATTCTATAATGTGTACCGTCAAAAGAAACTATGTGAACCTCAGAAACTAAAAGTCCATCTGTCAGACCACCGTGTCACATGCGCTTTCCCTACCATCTATGTCAAGAACAAGCGGATGTCAACAAAAGCTAAGTAGAACCATATTTTTAAAAATAAACAGTTATTTTAAGTGGTTACAAAAGAAAATAAGTAGATAGGTGGTTATATTTAAGCTTCTTGAATGGAAAATTGATTTTCTGGATATTCCATGTATGAATCCCCCTTTCCCCATACCACACCTCAACTCTCAACATTTAATACTCCCCTTGTTTCATTATAAGTTTAGGATGAAATGCATGATCTTGATCTAAATTACTTCCCTTATCATTTTTGTGAGATGAAGGATGTGATGATATTGACGATTGATAATTTCCATGATCTAAACTTTATCCTCGTCGGCACCTATTGGTGGAACAACAACCAAACTCAAGCGGTGAGAACCTCTTAAGAGACTCCTTCGTCTTGCCTTTCCAGTAGAAGAGCGGTCTAGGAGAAGGCTAGGCACACTCCAACTACGCCTCTGAGATGTGTGAGAGAGACTCTTCGGTCTGACTCACTCTAGTCTGACCCGACCAGTGTACTGGCAAAATGATCTCATAAAATAAAACCAAGGGTCCTCCATCTTAGGCACCCTACCGAAAATTTGGTTAGTGGAATTGGTCAAACTAAAACACCTGGATCCCAACAATGCGTAAAAACCGTGAACTCGCGAAAACCGTACAAGAGATTGGGATCCTAGACCTGCGCATTAAATGGTCGTTGATCTAATTAGGCTTCCCAACTCCCTCCCTGTTGAGGGTCCTGCACTCCGCACAGTCAGATGTAAGGGGTTACCATGACCTGGCATAGATATCACTCATCATTGATTCATAACAACCAAATATCTCAAGAATTTCAGAGTAATGTAGATCACTTAAGTTCATTAGTCTATTAAAGCACTGAGATTCATAAATAATAATGATCAGGTCTGGAATTTAGTGTCAATTTCATGCAAAATTCCCAACGTTTTCATTTTTTAAATCATGAGATTAGAAGTTACTCATTGGATCTGGATTTCAGTTCAAATCAATGGAAAATTCCCCCACCTTTTCTTCTTTTCACGAGATTAGATGCTACTCATTAGATTTGAAATTTAAGTTCAATTCTATGAAAAATCCTCAACTTTCCTTCTTTAGATAATGAGATTTAGAGCTACTGATTAGATCTGAATTTAAGTTCAATTCTATGCAAAATCTCCAACTTTTCTTCTTTAATCATAAGATTTAGAGCTTCATTAGTTCTCAATTTAAGTTCAATTCTACGCAAAATCCCTGAATCTTTCCATTTTCCAAAGCATGAATTATGTAGCCTAATCACTGGTCTGAATCAAGATTAATTGCATGTCAATTTACCCCCAATTCTTTCATTCTTAAGGCATGGAAATCTGTAGCTAATTAGTGGTCTGAATTAGACTCAATTTCATGTAAATCACCCCCAATTTCTCATATTTCCAAGCATGAAACATGTAGCTATCTGAAATTAGACTCAATTGCATGTAAAACACTCCCAATTTCTCATCTTTCAAGCATGAAATCTATAGCTAATTAGTGGTATGAAATTAGACTCAATTGCATGTAAAATACTCCCAATTCATCATCAATCAAGCATGAAATCTGTAGCTTACTAGTGGTCTGAAACTAAAACTAAGTATATGCAAACCACCTCTAATTTTTCATTTTAGAACATGAAATCATTATATAAATAATGGGTTTTGAGTTGGATCTCAAGAAGCATGGATAACGACAAGAGGTGGACTGGATTGTACCTTTGATTATCTTCAAAATCGAGGAAATCATGCATGCAACAACTCCATAACAACAACATGCGGCATTTCCTGGATTGGTTATTCCATGGGAGTACTACAAGTGCTTGGAACAACTCTAGTAGGAGGGGAGAGGCTCTAGTAGCAGCCGTCTTGAGCTGCTGGAATAGCATCTCTAGTAGTAGTAAGATGACAGCACAGTGCAACGACCCAATTGTTGTAGCAACAAGGGACAACAACAACCAAAGGAGTGGAGATGGCAGCGTCTCCAGCTGTAGGGGCTCCTTCGGTGGTATTAGAAAAAAAATTTTGGGGGAAAAAGAAAGAGAGAGGAGGGTGTTATATAAACAAGAAAGGGGGTTTAGGTCTTGACAAGGGGAGAAAAAAGAGGGCCATCTATTGGGCTGGAAATGACATTTATTATTTAAAAAACATTTATCTCTCTCTTATATGAAATCTCAAAGCCATCTTCATTTTTATCTCGAATCTTAGATTCAGATGAATAATAGCTCATTTTGACCATCTCTGAATGACGATCAAAATGAATATAATATTCATATACTTATGATTTGAGATGAATCCGGTAATTACCAAGATATGGTTTTGACTTGTGATGTATCCTGCAATTTAAATGGTCAAGTGACCTCCAATTGACAAACGATTGATTTTATTAGTTTCGATTCGATGATATGAATTTTATATTGGTCTTGGTTTATTTTTGTGGTTTCGACTGCATCATGGCTTTTCTAATGACATGAATTACAATGCAATCGATTTTTGATCGACTGACCCCAAATGAAATTTGATTTATGATCTATGGATTGATTCAGATTATTTAATATTGATCGATAGTTTTATCAGATCATATGGACTCTAATAGGTCGGATTCGACTTCAAATCCGAGTGTTAGATGCAGGAGGGGACGCAACCCCCGTCATTTTGAAATATCATTGTATTTAGGAATCTCTTCCATCTCTCATACACCTCCTTGCTAAAAAAATCGTATTCATCCATCATTCTATAACAATTTATTCCAGTTTTTATCCCTATATTAGGTATCTATTACATAAAATCGATTTCCGCCTCTATTATAGAATATATAGCGAGCAAGGTCAAATGCTATACAGAAGATATACTAATATGCTCCAGTCTGAGACCAACATTTGACGGAAAATCACTCCCTCCCCTGCCATTTAAATCAGATATATGTCCACACAGATGTAATGGAATAAGTACATGTTTTTTTTGCATAATGCTCTCCTCTCTCTAGTCTTTACCAAATATTAGTTGATTAAATAAATAGTATATATAAATTGTTGCATGAATCAAAGTACTTACTAAAAAATTGCAACCAATATTTGTAAGTTTGTGATTGTGTTTCAAACTTTTGTATTATTAAATATTACAATGGCTTGCATTTATACCATGACCGGAGTAACATATAATTGTTATCATAATTTTATATAAACATTTGGACTTTTTCAATACCAAATATTACTTCCTAAATCCTAAATCATATTTTCTTTGAATTTTTGGGCTAACTTTTCATTAATCAAAGTAGCTCAAATCATGATATTGTGTTAATATCAAAAATTAACACAATGTTCAAGTTTTTATACATGTTATCGTCGCTACAAAATGAGTCTATGATGAATCCATGATTCTCACTCTTTATTATATTATTTTAGTTATTTATCTTAGCAAAGAAGTACGTAAATACCATAAATACAATAACATAACATTCAACATGCATTTGTTAATATTGCATAATTTGCATGTTTTTGTGTAAAAATAAAAGAATAGAGGAAAAGAAAAAGGAAGGAGGCATTTAGAATAAATACAAAGTGACATGAACCCCAAGAGAAGGTCAACCCTTGACCTGATCGCCAAATAAAATAAGTAGAGAGAAATAGAATCTACTCTATGTTGTACATATTACCTATGTGTATAAATAATTATTTTTGACAAATGAAAATTAAATCATTATTTTACCTCCTTGATATATTTCTAAAAATAATATAAAAACAAATAAAAATCAAAAAAGAAAATAAAATAAATAAAATCTCTCCACAATTGTACAAAACACATGTATATGCATTACATTCACTATTTATTATATACCTGTAAATAACTCATAAAAATAAAATAAAAATTATTTTTTACTCCTAAAATTATGTTATAAATACATAAAATATAAAATTGGGGTATTTGTGTAAAAATAACAAAATAAAAATAATTGTACACAATACATAGGTATATTATACATGTATGTAAGACTATATATTATATATACACTAATTTATTTTTCATAAAAATAAATAAAAATCACATAAAAATTCTTTAAAAAATAATAAACATTTTTTATTTTATTCATTTATTCATTTAAATTCATTTATTATTTCCAATCTAATTTTCTTTATTTTTCTTCTCTATTTTGTCATGTAGAGGCTTTTGTCCTTTTCCCAGCTCGCCATAGATTGGGCCACCATGGTTTGTTGATTGAGGTCAACTAGTCCCCCGGTCTCCCTTTTCGCCAAAATCGAGTTTCACATGCTCTTCTCCAAATTTTTCTGACCTGATTCGACCGTTATTTCACCCAAACTTCTGCTCCGAATGAAGAGTGTGGACCCCTGACCCTCGCCCGTTATTCTCATGCTCGATCTGCATCTCGGTTTGCGGCTTACGCCTCCTTCTTTGTCCATCCTGGAACACTATATAGAGCACCCCTCCTCCCTTTTATAGCATCTATGGCTATGCCACCACCTCCCGCATACCCTTTCACCTTTTCCAGAGTGACAATGAGCGAGAGAGACAGTGAGGCAAACGTTGGAGCATGAAGCCCCCAGGTCCGGTGAGGTTTTTCCTCAGCTCCGTTGTGAGGACCCCAACCTCTAGCTGCGTCGGCTATCGAGGCCACTACCCCCCATGGACGACGTCCGCATCCCCAGGCATACTTCCTCCATCCTCACGTACCAATTTGACCTTCCATTTTCCATTGATTCGATCCTTCCATCATTGAACAAAGCACCTCTGACCATCTTCTGTTCTCCACATCTCTGTCGCACTTCGACTCTCATGCGCTTCGCTCTGACTTCCTACCACTTCTACGTCTGCTCCACACCCTTCCACATGGCTCCACCCATCAGGTTGGAGCCTCCTAGCAGGTCAAATCCTTCACGTCATCGTAGACCTGCCTCGTTCACCCTCCATATCTATTCCCGATATGTATAGAGCTCTAACCCTCGTTGGAGCTTCATCTCCGAGCATGACCTCTTCTCCTGAAGGGTTAGCGCACATGCAGACCTCATGTGGAGGTCTTGGATTCATCCAGAAGGCTCCAGGTCGTCCATTATTCCCCAGGACCCCTCTCTTGGTCCTGGGCCCTTCTGAGCCTTCCAGCAGCTGCTGAGCATCTTCGCCGACCCTTCTCACATCCCATCAACTCATGAGGACGTCGGACTTGCACTGAATCATCGATTGAAACTCATCTCTGACGATTTCTTCCCCCATTCATCTAGATAGCATCCCAGCCGTTCGATCAGGGCCCTCTCTAGGCCTAATCCGAACCATCCATCATCTGAAGGCCCCTGACCATAGGATCCATCTGAGGATCTCATCTCCGTCGTCCATCACTGACGGGTATCCGTGCATCTCAGCTGTCCATCCATAAGTGGAGCTCCATCGATCGTTAGATCGCACTTAATAAGGGGTAGATTGTTCTTAAACCCCTCTTTGTTTTGATTTTATCATTCAGTTCTGTAATTATTTGTCGTATTTTAAAATAGTTTGGATAATTTGCATGTGGACCCGTGTTACTTTTTGTATGCACTTTAGTCCTCTGTGTGTGAACTCACGTGGCATACCATGTGCTTTTCTGATGTATTTGCATTATCTATCATGAACTTCACATATATTATGTTTTGAATAAATAGTTTCTGATATTTGCATTTATGCCCATGTACGTGGTTTATTGAGCAAGTGCGTTTATTCTCTGGCCTTTTTGCATTTTCAGTCCTAAATTTATCATCTGTGTTACTTTTTGGCCTTTGAACTTTATCATGAATGCAAGTAGGTCCCTACAGTCTGCGTGTCTTATTTTTAATTAATAAAACACTAAATTCAGTCAAAAATTTCTATAAAAATTAATGTTAGTTCCTGCTAACACGTAATATTTATTGTGATTTTTGGGATCAATTTTGTGTTGTATTTTTTCTAAAAATAAAAAACTCATAAAAATCTTACTGTCTATTTTAGAAAGTACATAAAAATTAGGAAAATGGTTTAAAAATTCCAAAAAAATAGTTACCATGTGTTTCTGTATGCTCTTTTCCCGTGACATTTTTGTTTCAAGAACCCTTATAAAACCCTAAAAATGACAAAAGATATAAAAAATTATAAAAATATAAAAAATTCTAGCAAAATAAAAAAATCCATTTCAGTTCCTGCTTGTAGATATTTTTTATCTATGTTTTTATAAAATTGCTTTCTAGGACATTAGCACACTTTAAGTGTTTTTAATTTGTAATTTTGATCTGACTGTGTACTATTTTCATGTTTAACTTTTGTTTGATTTTTATAAAATCACATAAAACTTAGAAAAGCCCCATAAAATTACCAAAAAAGTCTTTAATATTTGAAAAAACCAAAAATATTTTTATCCATGATTTTGAGAATTTTTAATCTTAAATAAAAATTTAAAAGGCTTGTGTTTGTGCATTGGTTGCTTTTTTTTCCCTTGATTGAAAATACTAGAATTTGCAAAATTAAAAATTAATAAAAATATGCATTTTATTGTCTGAATTTCAACTACTTCAAAGGATTTCGCGTGTTCCTTGTGATTGCCCTCGGTTGAGATACCAGGTTAAAATAAATAGGGGAGACCGCTTACATTGTTTTGAGTGATTTATCTTTTGATTATGCGGTTCTCTATTTTTCTTGTTGACCTAGCTTTGTGATTCGGGTCGTAATGACTTTGTTATTATTTGATTCCCTAACTCAAGTTGCAAAGTGTGTCATCAGAATGGCGTCGCTGCCGGGGAGCACGACTTAGTA
This sequence comes from Ottelia alismoides, assembly GCA_037367405.1. Lineage (NCBI taxonomy): Eukaryota > Viridiplantae > Streptophyta > Magnoliopsida > Alismatales > Hydrocharitaceae > Ottelia > Ottelia alismoides. Next base: position 339,205 of record JAZKJV010001099.1, read on the forward strand.
GTCTTTTTCAAACTTTTTGCCTATTTTTATCTCTATCTGTTATAAATGTTTTATGACATTTTTACTGCTTTACTTTTTGTGCGAGGAACCGCCTGAGGATACTTTAGAGGGGACCTGTACCCGAGGAAGAGCAGGAGCTGCGAAATAAAGTACTTATATTAAATAGAGTAGATTTAGATTAGTTAATTTATTTTCAGCAGACTTCCATTTATTATTGTTGTAATAATCTTGGACCTTGGACTCTTCTGGACTTAGCTTATATCAGGGTATGTTTCACCGAGCATCGGTGTGCTCGGGGAACGCCACCAAGTTTTTCGCAGCTTTATTTTTATTGATTTTTTTCTATTTGATTCCCGCAGATTTTGACCCCTAGGCTTAATATTTTCTGATTGATTGTGACGTAAATAAATTAAGTCCAATCCCTAATACATTGCTTGCACCTATAGATCGTAATCAAACCTTATTAGTATTTCATAATAAAAAGTTAGTTTAATCGGATATGAGACCATGTGCCGTGAGGAACCACAGACAATGCTAGCAGGACTCGTTGTGACGGGCATCAAGTGGTTCCCAAGATCGGACTCTGGACTCGATTCGATTAGCTAGCTATCGTTCTTCACGATCATTAGAAATTGCTCGTCTAAGGTCGTTTTCTTCGTGCATCACTTAGAGTAGTTTAAATTCTGTCTTTAAATTTATGTGCGGATCACCTTGCATGTAGAGTGCTGGTGATAGGTACGCATCTCTTACTTTGCATGCATCATAGTATTTGATCGTGCATCAACTTTTTCAACTTCCTCCCTCTATTTTTGAACTTAAAATAACCTCATGAAATTAGAAAATTTGTTAGACATTATTTGTCTTTGAAAAATACCTAAAAAAGTGAAAGCAATAAAATTTAGGACCGCTAATGCTAACTTGACCCTAAAACCCACCTCACTTAAAAATATTTTTTTTTGGGGAGAGTCACCTCCTCATTGATTGGTTTGATTGAGCGAGAGAGTGACCCGCACACTAGGATAGAGCCACACCTGAACTTCCATTAGACTATTGGTCTTGGGGTTAGTCTTCTCTAATGAGGATCTCTCCAGGTGTCGGTAAAGAGTCCATGACGTCCTTAGCAGATTGAATTGATCAAGTAGCCGGCAAAAGGTCCCAATTCATACTAGATGGGAAAGATCTAGCTTTGGGATTAGGCCAGTCTCCTGGGAGCATCAGATTCCTAACAACTTGCTTAATCGCTCTGCAAGACTGATTTATCACCTAGAATAAAATTGACAAGATTAATGACCGAACCTTTACAGTCACCAGCTCTCGTGTTGAGTAGGTTAATTGAGGGTCCCACTTATCATCTTGTTTGCATCCAAATCTCATCCACACTCATCCCCATATCACGATGATGGGCCAGAGATCCCTTAGACTACCTTTGGTAGACTCGCTCTCGAGCACTCTGCCTCATTCATCTAGGGAGGTTCCGGGGAGCTTAGACCCGCTCTTCAAACCTGAGTTTGATTCTGCCATGTTCCCCCTCAACCGCCCTTCTTCCAGCTCTGAGGTACCCGAGCAGAGACCAACGCAACTATTTGTTCATTTGACGGCACCTGAGTTAGGGTCTTTTGCCTTTACAGAGATCAACGAGATGGACAACATTAAGAGACACAAAAATGAGCAGCCCCAGGGTTCCACTTACGTTCTTGATCATGGCTTCATCAACAACACGCTTCTAGCCTCCCTGGAAACGATGCCGAGACAGATGAGAGATCAGGGAGCATTTATGGCAGAGGTGTGTCGAGAATTAGCACAAATGCGAGTTGATAGAGGAGAGCCGCAACGACTAGCCGGTGGAGACATACTCGTAGCTGGTGGAGGAGCAAGAGTACAATAAGAAGAACTACAGGAGACATCCAGAACTGCCAGGATGATGAGGCAGTTGCACAACCCTAGTGCAACCCTCACCCACCACTAGATCCAGCTTCCGAAGATTCGAGCGACTTCAAGCTTGGCCCCCAGACCATTCAGCTCTTGCCCAAGTTCCATGGTCTAGCAACCGAGGAGTCGCATCTGCATTTACATGAATTTGAGATGATATGCAACATTGTCCACGACATATTCTTGGACAAGGAAACCATCAAGATGATGGCATTTCCCTTCTCCCTTGTCGATAGAGCAACCTACTGGCTGAAGCGTTTGGGGAGATACGTTACACTTGGGAGTATCTCCAGACTGAGTACTTGAACAAGTACTATCCACTCGATCAGACCAATGCAGCGAGAGCTCTGATCAACAATTTTACAATGATCCCCAATGAGCAGTTCCATGAGGTGTGGGATCGATTCCATGAGCTCATCACGTGTCCACACCATGCCATATCCAAGCCCAACCAAGTGCAATGTTTCTTTTGTGGGCTGACACTGGAGTTGCAGGGGCTTGTCAATGCTTCTTGTGGGGGTTCCTACTTCGCCAAGGATGAGGACCATATCTGAGCCATCTATGAGGAGATGGCCGAGAACTATACAGTGATGTCCCAGACGCGAGTCTATACATGAGGGAAGCTCCTTCCACAGGTCGTGTCCTATCAGAGGATAACAAGGGTTGATGCAAGTCCATCTACTTCATCAGCAGCAGCACATGCAGAGTCATCGACTGCAAACATGGGTAACATCAATGAGAAGTTGGACCACATAGTGATTATAGAGAAGAAGCAGTGTCAGAGTATGGCACAGATCGACCAGTTGGTACAGACTCTCAGTGACCTAAAGACCCAGATCATGTGTCTTCAGGAGGCACAGACGACTTCTCATCCCCATCTTAGGTCACAGGTTGATCCTAGCAGCAGCAGCTCGTCCCAACACTCTACCTAGTACCACCAGGTCCACCATATTCAGGTGGAGTCGATCCAGCCATTGCAGCATCACTACTCTCAGCCACCATCATCTCAAGACACTCATATGATGGTGTACCATATGGATAAGCCTCTGACAGTTCTTCCCCCCGTCCCCTTACGAGCATGAACCATTGATAGAAGTCAACGGGATTTGATATATGATCGATAACAACCCGGGATCCGTCGAGATCATCCCGGATTCAGGTGGTCTACCGGAGGCACCTCGTCCCAGCAGCAGCCTCCAGCTTCCAGTGGCCAGAGCAGCCAACAACACCAGCAACAACCCCAGTACTCCCACTAGACACAGTATTACCAGTCAGGTCCTTGTCCCTACCAATAGGGACAACAGTGGAGGCAAAAACAACAGCCTTAGCAGTATTCTCAGCTTCCCCATCACCGGTTCCATCAACAACCTCATTTCCAGCGAGGCAACCCGTCCGGTTCTCATGGTCCATCCTATAAGAATCCAACTCTTGATGTTGTAGCCCGCCCACTCTAAGACCATCAGAAATCCTTTAGGCGGGATATGGACGAGTTTCGACAGGAGATGAGGGACATAATAAAGGACAAGGCTGCCATACCCGCTCAGATCAAGCCCAACCCGAACAACTTGAAGAGGAAATCTGAGCAGGTACAATTCACAGAGACCACCACTCCTAGTGCTTCATTGGGTGATATTTCTTCCTACATATTTGATGCTAATTTTGTGACAACTTAGGAGTGGTAGGATGCCGGCCGACGACGCCTCGTCTGAGAAACGACCCCATGATGATCCATGAGCGCCAAACGAGGAGGATATCGATGCTGCTGCTGATGATGATGTTGATGACGGTGGTGCTGACGTCACCAAGAATGATGATCCTGTCGACGGTACTGAGGTCGTCGCTTCTCAGATGTAGTTAGTGGTACATATGCTACCATCTGACTTAATGCTGAGCCAGAGCACGGTGTTGGTGCTGCGAAGACCGATGTTGTGGGTGGTGTTGATGCCACTGTTTCTATTCCAGTTGTGCCTCTTCCAATTTTTGTATCTCAAGATAATATCAAAAAGACCAAAAAAATTAATAAAGGAAAGGTTTCTTCATCTACTTCGAGTTCATTATGTGTCACATGATGATCCTTATATGGGGCTCCATTCCTTCTCAGCAGTAAGAACCTATTCCTATCCCTCTATCTGAGGAGGTCCCATCTATCCCCTTCCCTCAAGCACTCCGCTTGGCGAAGGGGGATAAAAAAGAAAATCCCAAAAGAGACAACAGTTAGAGTTCAACCAATAGATGATAGATAGATTCCATATCTAACTGACTATACAGGAGGCACTTTAGCACATCCCTCTCTTCCAAAAGAACTTGAGAAAGAAGAATAATGTCCGTAGGAAGAGAAGGAACCATCATGCAGAGATCCATGTGCTCACCCGTACCACCTGCCTTCGTCATCTAGAACCGTCTGCCAACCAAGAGGCTAGATGCAGGAGCTCCATATGTCAGATGCCACATTCATGAGCAAAGATTTGATCGGGCTCTATTAGACATGGACTCTTCTATCAACCGCCTTTCGGCATCCTTACTCGACCTATTCGAGTTTGGACCTCTTCGATAGAGCAAGATAATCCTTCGGTTTGTTGATAGATCTGTCAAGAGGCCGAAGGGGTTGTTGAAGGACATGATCGTCACAAGTCAGGGCCTGAAATTCCCTTTGGAATTCATTATGTAGGATATGGACATCCCTGAATATGTGACGGATACCCCCAACATTCTAGGACGTCCATTCTTGGCCACAACCAAGGCAGTATCCGACCATGATAGTGGGAAGGTGTATTTTCATGTCGTGGGTGAGAGTATACAAATAGAGATGATCTATGAGACCAGAGCGCAAGATTCAACTTGCTCAGAGCAGTTCAGCGATTCAGAGCAGACGGTAGAGATAGAGCGATATGTCCACCAGAAGTGCGAATTTGTGATAACTGATGATGAAGCCTCTTAGTCTGACCCCATTTCACGAGCTCTTCTCTCACCTTCAGACATACACAGAGTTACAGCTTCCAGCGGATGAGAGTTCGGAGAGCACACTCTTGGCTGAGGACACATTCGAAGCTGACACCGCGTTCAGGATAACGAGGCAGAGTACATTTCTTGTGATCCAAACTCAGATACCTCGATTTCAGACATTGATTGGGCTGAGTTTGATGAATTGTTACCTTGTCTGATTCCCACAGAGCCAACATCTAGGGTGGAGATTGAGCCAGCACCGAGTACAGACACACCAACAGGGTCGTCTTCCACCAGATATTCACGATCAGCGAGAGTTCTCACATTCAGATCTGGTTGCCTTCAAGTAGAAATTCCAGAAGCCAGATTTGCCAGCTCCCAGTTGCCTGGAATTGAAGCCTTTGCCGCAGTCGCTGAAGTATAGATTCCTTGTGGGTGAGCCAGAGATGTACCCAGTCACTATCTCAACGGATTTGATTGGAGAGTAAGAATCTCATTTAATGGAGGTTCTTGAAAGGAACTGCACGGCAATAGGATGGAGCGTAGCTGATCTCCAGGGGATAAGTGATGAATCTCCATTTCGTCACCTTTATTCTATCATTTTGGCCTTAAAAACCCTAGCTAATGCATGTAAATAGCATCAATTTGTACAAAATAACATTCATCATTTATTGTAATTATTGTGTAAATAATACTAATGCCAAAATTATAGAACAAAGAAAAGAAAAGAAAAAAGAATAAAATATCAAATATATTTTATGACCCTAAACCCCGAGACCAAGTCAAGAATTGAGTTGGTTGACAAGGAATAAAGTAGGGGGAGATAAGGGCCAAAAATGGAATAAAAATCCAATTCTTTTATTCATTATTTATGTATTTTTGACACCTATTTTACTCTTTATTATTTACTCATCAAATAAAGAAACTTTGTAAATAATACACAGTGTTCATTTCATACACCGAATAAAAAGGCAAAACCCGACTTCACAAACCCATATCTTTCAAATAAAAATAAAAACATATCAAAATCATATCTATTGTATATATTTTTTCATAAGCTATTTAATAGTTGTGGTTTTATATTTTTTGGAGTTACTTTGTGAAAGTTAGGTTTTTGACCCCTCATTGTACATAGACTCAATTAAAATAATTAATTTATTCATTCCTTATTATTTTTACAAATTTATATTTTTATATTTTTGTAATTATTATTTATAACATATGTGCATATTAGAATTAAAATAAAATCAATAAAATAAAAAATAACATAAGTCTATACAAATATATAGGCGGAATACATACAATTATACCTGTCTATAAATAAAAAGGAACTGTGTTACTTTATTCTTTTATTCTTTATATTTTTATAATATTATAAATATTATATATATTTTACTAAAATATGAAACCAAAATAAAACCCATTAAAACACATTAAAATATAAAGATGGATATAAAATATAGGTTAAAATACCTATAAACACACCTATAAGATACACATATCTATTTATCTAAGTGTACAAATAACATCATAAAAATATAATAAAAATATATTTATACTCACAAAAATAAGTTGTAAATATATAAAATAAAAGAATAAAATAATAAATAAAATATACAAAATAAAAATAAAAATGTACAAAACATCGACAAATATACCTATACATACTCTAATAAAAATTAGCTACTAATAAAATATACAAAAAATAAATACAAATCATATTTAAATACTACATTAAATAATAAACATTTTTTATTTTATAATCAAAAATCAATAAACTCATTTACTATTTTAGAATCATTATTTTTGATTTAATAAACATGTTTTGTCGTGTAGTGTGCTGACCTGGACCAATGGCTTGCTTCCCAACTGTTGACCTAGGTCAACTACTCTGCCTCCAGCCAATGCGTGTCAGACGTCAATCACCCCGTCTTGTCCGAATTTTCTCTTCCAATCTATTGATCTTCTCTTCTCGCTTCCTTCACGAAAGACCTTCTACGATCCATCCTCTATCACGTTGGCTCCTTTTCATGGTCAAACGCCCCTCAATTCAAACAAAAACCCTAACCTAACAAGCCCTCATCATTCTTGTCTATAAATAATCCTATCCTCCTTCCTTTCGAGTTTGATCCCCCTTCGAGCTTCGCTGGGCGTTCTTGTGTGTGAGTCGAGGTCTAGGTGACAACTGTGATCCCCCTCGCACCTAGAGAACGTGTGGCAAGGACAAGGCAGCGGTCCATGGTCGTTCTCCGACCACCCTGCTCCATGCACTCGAGCAGATATAAGAGATGTGTTCTTACCCTTTATTTTAGTTGCATTTAAGCTTAGCCTCAATTTCCATTTCTTAGATTAATCTCTAGATAGTTAGATTAGCTTAAAATCTCTCCAAGTACTTAGCCGAGGTTGAGCTCTGGCGAGCTCCTCCGCACACCATCATCGCCTCTCCGTCGTTTCCTCCATTTCCACTTCGTTCCTGGTCACCTTCTGACCACGCTGCTCATCTCCGTTCTCCCAGCTCCCTAGTGGATCTGGAGATTCGCTCTCCAAGCTCCGATGTTCATCGGAGAGCGCCACCCGCTCCACCTCTCTCCCCACTTCATGCCTAACCGGGTCGAGTCACTTTGCCCTCGACCCGTGAGTTTATTTTTGCAGGTCCTAAGAGCCAAAGAAGCACTTGGAGGCGGAATCGAACTCGCCGGAGGTACCTGGAGCACCTCCCCTTCCCCGACCTCGTGGGGATGCTCCAGTGACCCTCTGCCCATTCTGAGAGCCCAATCCAATATAGGAGTGCTCCGGGCATCTATCTGGCCCCCTTGGAGCAGTGGAAACCGACAGGTGAGGGAGATTTCGCCGAAGGAAGTTTGCCCAAGCGAACATTCCTCCCTGTTCTACCTCAGCCCCTCACTGTCGTCGGATGAAGAAGGAGGCCCCAGTTTTGATCCTCACCGTTGGATGACGTTGTGCCTCGACCGTTAGATCAGCTTTGCTGATCTAATCTATGCCTCCAGATGCGAATCGTTTTCACCCGTTGGATGAACGCCACGTGTCTAAGTAAAATGCATCTCGTCATTAGCTAGCACCTTATATTGGGGTAAATTTCATATTCATCCCTCCTTTTTGTAACTAATATTTAGACCGGTAAATAAAAGTTAGCACGTAAAAATAAATGGACATTTTGCAAATAGGCCCATGTATTCATGTAAATTGCATTTGGGTCCTGTCCACGTCACCTCACGTGTAGTCCTACATGAGAAGGCGAAATTGCAGGGACAACCTTGCAAGTTTTTATATTAATATTTTAGTCCAATAAATTGTGGATAACATTGTAAATGTTTTTTTGGAAAAATTGCAGTAGAGCCCCTATAGTTTCTGTAAAGTACAATTAGGTCATCGCTAGCGTGGCTCACGTGTGCGAACACGTGAGTTGCGTATTTTGTAAGGAAGGGCCTAGGGCTTTGGCTATTTTTGATTGGTCCTATAATTTTTAAATTGTGTTATATGTTTTTGGGAAAAATTGTACTTTTGGTCCCTAGATTTCTTGCTATTTACACTTATACCCTTGCTAATAGTTAGTTTCTCTTTGTTGTCTCTATTTATTTCATGCATCTATAAAACTTGAAAAAATCCTCAAAAAGAGACATGGATTCCTATTGTATTGCACGTTCACATACATATTTTTATTTTGCAATTTGAAGCATTTTATTATAAAAAAATCAAAACATGCATTTTTATCCTTGTTTGCAAAAGAAAATAAATAAAAATTATAAAAACTCTTTGAAAAACTACCAAAAAATATATTTTGTGCATTTTTACATGTTCTATTTCTAGACCAAAAATCACTAAAAAATATAAAAGAAAATTTAAAAAATAGAAAAACTCTAAAAACCTTCGTAAAAATTTAGAAAATCCATAAAAAAACCCAAAAATTGCATTTTTTCTGGTTTTAAATATTCTTTTATTATCTTTATTTTAAGATCGGTTGTGTTGCAAAGATTGCAAAGTAATCCCTGGAGAGAGTTTGACAACCCAACATCGCTTGTTAGTCTTGGATTTACAAATAAAAGGGCTGGTAAAGAAAAGGAAGGTTCCTAAGATCATTAGAACTAGGTGGTGGAATCTTCCGCGGAAGCAATCAAGCTTCAGGGAGAAGGTTTTAGAAGACTTATCTTGGGATTGTAGCGGTAGTGCAAACGAGATGTGGGAGGTTGTAGCATCTTGTATCCGAAAGGTAGCCAAAGAGATGCTAGGCGAGTCAAAAGGAGGAGCTCCGGGTCAAAAGGAGGCTTGGTGGTGGAGTGAAGGGGTGCAAGAGAAGCTAAAAATTAAAAGAGCTTGCTTTAAAGCTATGTCTAAGGATAGAACAGAGGAAACTGTCACAGACTATAAAATAGCGAAGAAGGAAGCAAAGAAGGCCGTAAGCGAAGCTAAGTCAAAAGCTTATGAGGTTTTGTATAAAAATCTCAACTCTAAGGAGGGCCAGAAGGATATATTCAGGTTGGCCAAAGCAAGAGAAAGAAACACCAAAGAACTTTCTCAAGTGAGATGCATTAAGGACGAGGAAGGTCACGTGCTTGTTACTCAGAAGGATATAGAGACTAGATGGGATCAATACTTCCATAAACTTTTCATTGGAGAAGGAAATAGAGAGATTACTTTGGGTGATTTTCTAGTAGTGAAAGTTACTTGAATCGTGCATGCTATAGACGAATACAAAGAAAAGAAGTAGAGGAGGCTTTGAAGGTTATGAGACCTAGGAAAGGTGTTGGACCGGATGACATCCCTGTAGAAGTTTGGAAAGTTTTAGGTGAGCGTGGTTTGACTTGGCTTACGAATCTATTCAATGTTGTTTGGCGAAGCAAGAAAATACCAGAAGATTGGAGGAGGAGTATCGTGGTGCCTATTTATAAGAACAAAGGAGACATTCAAAATTGTTCAAATTACAGAGGTATCAAGCTGATGAGTCACACTATGAAAATTTGGGAACGGGTGATCGAAAGAAGGTTGAGGCAAGTTTCCCAAATAAAAGAAAACCAATTCGGATTCATGCCAGGTCGCTCAACTATTGAAGCCATCCATTTGTTGAGGAGAACAATGGAGATTTATAGAGCTAAAAGGAAGAATCTCCATGTGATCTTTATTGATTTGGAGAAGGCTTATGATTCCGTCCCACGAGAGATACTGTGGAGAGTTTTGGAGAAGAGACAAGTACATGTCTTATACATTAATCTCATAAAGGATATGTATGATAGGGCTTTATCTTGTGTAAGGAACCCGACGGGGAAGACTGCCTATATTGATATCAACATTGGTTTACATCAAGGTTCAGCTTTGAGTCCATTTCTTTTTACTTTGATTATGGACGAGTTGACAAGTCACATTCAGGATGAGTTACCTTGGTGTATGTTATTTGCTGATGATATTGTGTTGATTGATGAGACTATAGATGGAGTAAATGAGAAGCTTGAGGTTTGGAGACATGCATTGGAGACTAAAGGTTTTCGTATAAGTAGGGCTAAGAAGGAATATATGGAATGCACCTTTGATGGAAGAAATGGTGAAGGAATCGAGGTGAAGATTGGTGACGATAACATTCAGAAGAGAGATTCTTTTGGATATCTGGGATCTATTTTGCAACATGATGGGGAAATTGATGGAGATGTTACTAATAGAATAAATACAGGCTGGCTAAAGTGGAGAGGAGCCTCCATGTAGCCGACCCTACTTAGTTTTTTAGATATCTGGGATCTATACGAAGGGATCTTAGTTTTTTTGGATATAAGTCCGAGATTGACCCAAGATAGATCTGAATGGAGGCGAAGAATCCATGTAGCCGACCCTACTTAATTGTGGGAAAAGGCATTGTTTTTGTATTATCTTTATTTTAAAATTAATTTGGAGAATTTTTGACCATGTTTGTATTTATATCTCCAACTGATTTCATGTATTTATTTTAAAACCATGTTTTGGGTATTTTCGACTTTAAAAATATCTTAAAAAGTTAGCAAAAATCTTTGAAAACTCATAAAAATAGTGAAAAATTATATAAAACCCAAAAAGATTTTATTTCCTCTATTTTGATTATTTTTACATATATATACACTATATCTCTCTTACCTATATTGTATATATACTCTATATAGCTTTATATATTTTAAAAGAAAAAATATAAAAACATAAAATATATAAAAACACAAAACCAGAAAATTTAAAATCAAAATAGAAAAATAGAAAAATAGAAAAATTAAATAAAAATATAAAATAAAAACTCACAAAAACAATAAATGTACATATATGATGAATGAATTGGTTATTCATAAATATCCTTAGGCTACCTGTTTTGCTCTATGTGGTTCGACCTCTTCATGCTTATTCACAATGCATTTGATGGTAGAGATAATAAATTTTAACCTCACTTATGCTATTCACTGCCTCTATTTATATTATGGATTAATTGTTGATTAATAGGGAATCATTGAGTGGTCAATTCATCGACAACGGTTTCGCCTTGTGAAACCGTGCGACCCTCACATCTTTTCCTCATTATCAACAAGTCTGGCCCTATGCTTCCACCATATCTATCTCGAAGAGCACGCTAAGCCATCATGTGAGTTCTAGCGACGACTGAACCCGAATCTTCGAGAAGTTGTCATGTAGGAAATATCAAAATGGTGTAGTGTCGATTTTATCTACCCCGTCTTCGACTCCAAGTGGGTTACTCCATTACATGTGGTGCCTAAGAAGATGGGCATCACTACAGTTGTGAGTGAGTCTGGAGAGGAGATCACTACCCGAGTACCCACTTCTTGGAGGGTTTGTGTGGACTACAGACGATTAAATCAGACCACCAAGAAGGATCATTTCCTACTGTCTTTTATTAATCATATTATAGAGAGGATAGCCGAGAAGAGTCATTATTGCTTTCTTGACAGGTACTCCGGCTACAATCAGGTGGCCATAGTGCCTGAAGACCAGGACAAAATGACATTCACATGTCCGTTTGGGACTTATGCTTCAAACGTATGCCTTTGGTTTATGTAATGCCTCGACTACATTCCAAAGGAGCATGTTGTCCATATTCTCGGACATGGTAGGTGATTGATTGGAGGTCTTAATGGATGATTTTTCGGTCTATGGCGACATGTTCCATGCTTGTCTTGATTGCCTAGACTATGTGCTTCAGTGTTGTATTGAGGTCCATCTTGTTCTATCTTGAGAGAAGAGTCACTTCGCGGTGACTCAAGGGATGGTGCTTGGTCATATCATCTCCAACAGGGGCATGGAGTTTTATCCGGCCATGGTGGATATCGTCAGGAAACTCAATCCACCGTCCAACTTGCGGCAGTTGCGGTCTTTTCTTAGGTATGTGGGTTTCTATCGATGTTTTATTCAGGACTTCAACAAGATTGTTTGGTCGCTGGCTGATCTGCCGATGAAAGACACTGAGTTCATTATAGATGATAAGTGTCTTGTGTCTTTTGATACTCTCAAGAACCTAGTTATCGAGGCTCCTATCCTTCAGTCGCCTGATTGGTCTCTCCCATTCGAGATCATGACATATGCCTATGATTTTGCCGTAGGGGTTGTGCTATGGAAGAGGAGGGATAGATTACCATTTGCCATTCACTATGCTAGCCAGACATAGAATGCCGCTCAACAAAATCACACAGTCATGGAGAAAGAGATGCTAGCCGTAGTATTTGCCTTGGATAAGTTCAGATCTTATATTCTTGGATCCAAAGTGACTATTTATACTGATCATCCTACCATCAGGTACCTCATGGCAAAGAAAGATGCCAAAGCAAGACTGACTAGATGGATCCTTCTACTCTAGAAGTTTGATATTGAGATTAAGGATAAGCCTGGAGTCAAGAATGTGGTGGCGGATCATCTCTCCCATTTGGAACATCTTGAGAAATCTGAGAAGATCGATCCTATTATAGAGAAATTACCATATGAGGCGATCCTTGTTATCACCTCGCTTCCATGGTACGCCGACATTGTGAACTATCTTGTCACCAAGAAAGTTCCACAAGGTTGGACCAGACAACGATTTGAGACTTTCCTTGCGAAGACCAAGTCGTACCATTGGGAGGATCCCATCCTTTATCATAAAGGAGGGGATAGCATCTGGCGTCAGTGCATTCCTCATGAGGAGCACCATAGTGTCCTCACTTACTACCACAAGCTTGAGGCAGGAGGATATCATTATGGGAGGAGAACAACACAGAAAGTACTCCAATCCAGCCTATGGTGGCCTACCCTCTTCAATGATTCTGATGAATTCATAAAGAGGTGTACTGACTGACAGAGGATGGGCACTTGTGGAAAACGTGATATGGCGTCGATGCAGCCCATTCACTTCTGTGAGGTCTTTGTTGCATGGGGCATTGATTTCATGGGTCCATTCCCTAAGAGTCAGGGATTTGAGTACATTCTGTTGATTGTTGATTATGTGAGTCGTTGGGTTGATGCCATTCCCACCTGAACCACATATATTAAAATTGTTTACAGATTTTTGAGGAAGAATATCATTTCACGGTCCGGGGTACCTAGAGTATTGATATCTAACGGGGGTCTCATTTTATCAACGACAAGGTAAAGGCCCTTGCTAACGAGTTCAACATAGACCATCAAGTAGCCACTCCATATCATCCTCAGACCAATGGTCTTGCTGAAGTATCAAACGTGGAGATCGAGACGATATTGCAGAAGGTAGTCCACCCAGACCGAAAGGATTGATCACGGCTTTTGGACTCGGTCTTGTGGTCATATCGGACTTCCTTCAAGACTCCTTCGGGTACGTCTCCCTTTCTTCTCATTTATGGAAAGCCATGCCATTTACCTGTGGAGATAAAGCATGCCACTATGGGTTGTTACTGAGATATTATTGGATCCAGAGAGTATAGGAGATAAAAGGAAGGCAAAATTGGCAGCCTTGGAGGAGCATAGAGATAGTCTTTTTGAGTAGCCAACAGTATAAGGAAGCGAGTGAAGATATGGCATTATTCTCATATCAACCATAAGCAATTTGAGCCAAACCAAAGAGTATGATATTCGACATCAGGCTTAGATTATTTCTAGAGAAATTCCAGAGCAAGTGGAAGGGAACATACTCCGTCCAAAGGGTGCATAACAATGGCAGCTTGATATATCTGAGATGCCATCTGAGTCCACCTTTCGAGTTAACGGTTAGCGCATTAAGCCATATCTAGATCATGATCCGTTGATCGTTGACGTTGCCCCTATTTATTTTGCATGATATGTGGTCTTTGACTCACATCATTTACATTTCATGCCTGATTATCACTATCTTCCGCCTTGTATAGATCCAGATGTCCATATCATACATTCTTCAGTCTAACACCCCATTTGCATCTTATGATTATGCTATACTTAGGGTGTACTTTACCCAAAGTATGGGAGTGTCAGATTTCTGATTATTCTTTTGATTCTTTTTACCTCTATTTTGCTGCATATACTTGAAAAACGAGAATGCGAGAGCCGTTAAATAACGGTCTGACAAATCAGACTCACTGTCGCTGAGGCAACTACTCAAACCTTCCCGTTTGTCATCAATTAACCCACACAATTCATCAGGCAATCAATAGCAAGGATTAAAATTTATTATACCCTACTAAAAATGTACAATGGCAAGCAAGTAGGGGTCGAACACAGGAAACAAAGGTGTAGAGTATAGACAAAAAGTCAAAACCTAGGTCTAATGGACTACTTAGCCAATCTGGAATTTTTTTGTGGGTTTTTAATTTTATATTTTTTTATTTACTTTTTAATTTTATATTTTGTATTTTGATTTTTAATTTTCTGATTTTTATATTTTCTTTTTATATTTTATGTTTTTATATTTTCTTTTTTCAATATTGGAATATATGGCCTATACAATAAAAGAGGGGATAGAATATTTATAAAAATATGCAAAGGTACTCAAAAATTCAGAAATGAAAGATTTTTAGTCTTTTTATGATTTTTTACTGTTTTTGTGATTTTTGGGTATTTTTCAGAAGCTTTTTGGTATTTTTAAAAACAGAAATAAAGGAAAACATGGCACAAATCACTGGCTGCAGTAAAATAGGAATGAAAAATATCAAACAGCCACCAAAATTTTCCAAACTGATTTTAGAATAAAGATAAGAAAATAAGGAATCTACAGAACCTTAGTTTGCAATTTTTGGAGTTTTCTAGA
The DNA here is from genome assembly GCA_037367405.1 of Ottelia alismoides. NCBI lineage: Eukaryota > Viridiplantae > Streptophyta > Magnoliopsida > Alismatales > Hydrocharitaceae > Ottelia > Ottelia alismoides. Next base: position 354,278 of record JAZKJV010001099.1, read on the forward strand.
ATTTTTTAGATTTTTTTGAAGTTTTTAAGTATTTTCTAATTTTTAAGGTTTTACTTTTGAATTTTTTTAGTGATTTTTGGACTGACACTGGTAGATGATAAAGCACACAAAATATAACTTTTTTGGAATTTTTCAAAACGTTTTTATAATTTTTATGGATTTTCGAATGCAAATAGTATGAAAAATGCATGTTTTTGGTTTTTAATAAATATGAAAATGCAATAAAAGTGTAATGCAAAAATATGGCGTGAAAATGCAAGTTAACAGGAGCCTCTATGAATTTTTGTAGAGTTTTTAAAGTTGAAATGATGCTTGAAATAAATAAAACAAACACACAAAAATCCTAAACCTGGCAAGGGTATATATGCAATTATAAAAACATCCATGGGCTTGGGTGCAAATTTCACCAAAAAGAACCCGCGCTACGCACGTGTTATGTTGTACACAGGGGTATGATTGTAAATAATGAAAAGCTGCAGGACAATAGTGCAATTAACCCAAAATATACTTAATTACTACGCAGAGGGGTATAATTGTAAATACATGAAAGTCTGAGATTGATAATGCGAAATACCCAAAAAGCACGTGACCCAGTCACGTGACGTGACGTGGCCGAGGACTGAAGTGCAAATAAAAGAAGTTCAGGGATCTAATTGCAATTATTACAAATATTTTTAGACTATAGATGAAAGTTTTAGGGTTAAAACATAAATACAAAAAACACTTGGGTTGAAAGTGCAAAATACCCAAGATGAAGATCGTGCGGCCGAGGACGATCCACTTATCCACGTGGGTTGATCTGGTGGCCCGATGGCGCTTCGCACGGATGTCCAAGATGGGATCCCGCGACGAGATCCGACGGTGGCGGATGCTGAAGATCTGACGGCTCCTGTGCGTACTGGAGGTTGCTCCTGATCCAACGGTGGAGAGAGGTTCACGAAGAACACTCTCCACGGCGAGCTTTGGCGAGTGGATTCGACCGACACACGGCCTCTCTGGCCCTAGGATCAAGGGCAAAACGATCCTGGGGCCCCTCCGCGTCAAATGGAGGTCTCAGACGAGCCTGAGACGGCGAGATGAAGGCAGACGGCGGCGGCGACTTGGGAGGTGCTTCCCCGAGTTGTCGAGGCTCGATAGAGCCTCCTCTTGGGCTCTGACCTGCAGGGTTAGAAGCGCAAAAACCAGGCGAGGCGGCTGGGGGCGTTTTTGGGTTGAATGGAGGTGGTGTGCGGTTCGGGCGTGGAGCTCCGGCGACAGGCGGAGATGAGAGCTCTGATCGCTCGATCTGGGCGAGATCGAGGTGGGTGGAAGGGTGGTTCGTGATGACAGAATGACAAGGAAGAAGATGGAGGCGATCTTGGAGACTGTCGATAATGGAGGTGGCCGGAAAGTGGAGGCGGAGCTAAGCTCCGCCGTGGAATGATTCACGAAATCACGGCGAAGGGATGAATGAAAAGAGAAACTACTATGGTCCTAATCTAAGCTAATCCTAAGTTACAAGAAAATGGAAGAAGAAGAAGAAGAAGAGAGAACGGCTCACCAGAGACGACGGAGTGAACTCGCGGCGGAGCTCCGTCGAGGGCCTGGATCTACTTCGATTCGACACCAAGTGGCGAAAACCCAAGCTCGAATCGCCTCCTGCTGTCACTAGGAATGCAATCGGCTAGGGGTTTGCGGACAAAATTGGCGGAAGAAGGATCAAATTCAAAATGGAGGTCGAGGGGTTTTTTTGAAGAACTTGCTCTGGCGTGACTTTTGATGCATGATCACGGGCGAACGAAGAAGATCTTGGAAGATCTAATAGGCCGGCGAGAATCATGATGCTACAGGGAACAATTTTCATGAAGGTACCCTCCCTTCTCGAGCAACAGATTGATGGCAAAAAAATCGAGAAAGGGAGGGTATCGTGCGTTCTGACAGGGGTGCAGGGCTAGGACCAGGGAGTTGACCGACGGGTCAACTTCCCAAGCCACCTGGTTGGTCCACGTGGACCAACCAGGAAAATCCCTGAAAAAAATATTTATAAATTAGTTTAAAAATAGTAAATGATTTTGTTAATTTTTGGTTATTTAATAAAAAAGTTTGTTATTTTATAAGGTATTTTAATATGATTTTTAATCATTTTTATGAGGTATAAAATTAAAAGTTACCTTTTTAGACCTTTATAGGTATATGTATTTGTATATCGAGTTATTTTATTTTATTTTGTATATTTAATTTATTCATTTATGTGTATTATTTTATAAATTGATAAAGTATTTTTATACACTTAAATATATTTTTATTTTATTTTTTTGAAGTGTTTTGTATATTTAATAAAATATAAGTATGTATTATGCAGGTATTGGTATAGGTATTTTACCTATGTATAATATACAAGTATTTTTATTTTGTATTTTATTTAGGGTTTTTATTCTGATTTTAATGCATAAATACATTATAAATAATATTTGTAAAATTATAAAAATAAGAAATTATAAAAATAATGAATAAATAATAAAATGGATATTTTAATCTGTACAAGTATACAATAATACAAGTAGGGTCCAAAACTCAACTTTCAAATCGTAACTCCGAAAAATACAAAACCACCTCCATTAAATAGATTATTTTATGCTATATACAATTAAAGATGAGTTTGGTACATTTCAAGTTTTTATTTGCAAGACACGGGTCTGGGAAGTTGGGATTCTGGAATCTTATTCAGACCATAACTTTTTATCTATACATTATTTTTGAGTGAAATCAATTTTGTATTTTTCTTTATTAAATTATCTACAACCTTCAGTACAAAGTTTCTTTATTTGAGGTATAAAAAGTGGAACCAAAAATTGGTCCCAAAATGAATAAAGAATGAATGAAATGAAAGGTATTTTTATTGGTATTTTGGCCCTTATCTCCCCCTACTTATTCCTTGTCGACCTAGTCATCGAGATGCCTAGGTCTCGGGGTTTCGGGTACAATATTTTATTCTTTTTTTTCATTTCTTTACTCTATAATTTTGGCTTTAAAAACCGCATTTTATACAATATTTACACAATGATGCATGGATGCTAAAATGCTCTATTTAAGGTTATTTACACGCATTTGCTAGGGTTTTTGAGGCCAAAATTATAGAATAAAGATGATGAAATGTGGATTCATCATCCCCCTATACCTTACCTTTTCTAGACCCTAGCAAACACTTATGCAATAAGTGCAAAGAGAAAAAGAAAGAAAAGAAAAAGAAGAAATTTGGATTAAGTTTAGTTATCAAACTTGTCTTCACAAATTCAAAGTTTGGAGCTTAAGTCAGACCTTTGGAATTTTAGTGCGGGCGGAACCTTATTTAGAATCGAAATTGAAATCCAACAGCCTCTGAGTATCCCAAAACTTTGTTCAAGTCTCCTCAATAGCCAGGTCAGAAATACTTCAACTCATACGCAAACCCTTATGACTATGAATTTGACTCGTACAGTGTAAGTGATGGTGGCTCTCCTCAACTGAAATGACAAAGAGACTGACTTCTCCGATATGACAACAATGATTCCCCAATCCAACAACTCATCCCTCAAGGAGCAGGGTATTCCCTTCTAAGTTCAAGTGGCAACCAGCTCAAGAGGAGGGGGTGAAGAGAAGAATGGATGGTGGCCTAGCTACCTATCCTAGGATGCAAGATCAGTGTAGTCAAGTCATCCAGCTGTAGGCTCACATGATTTGACTTTGAAGCTCAAGCTTGCTTATTTGACTATACACATATGTAGACTCCGACAGACATTTTTATTTTTGTACAGGCCTGTCCACTTTTTTGGAGTTTTTGCTTTTGCAATTTTTTTAATACTATACAGCATCATTTACATAGGGAGTTTTTCCTCTTGAGCCAGTATACTATCCCTCTTTTGAAGCTTTATCGCAATCCACGATCTCCTATCCTCGGAACTCATCATCACTGGACGGGTTGGGGTGCACTTCCCTCCCTAGAGGAGGACAAATGTTTCCACCTGTGTGCGTCTCAAACCGGCAAATCCAACCCCCTCACCACTCCAACTGAGTTGAGCCAGGTGAAAGGTGCAAGTATCCAAGTTAGGTCATTATCAACAAGGGTCGTGCGTGTGCTCCGAAATACTCTACTTAGGTAGTCAAGAATCCATTGAACCAAGTCCCGTGATCCTCAAAGAATTAAGTCAACTAGACCTGAAGTACCTCAATCCCAGTTTCTATAAGGTTCCTGTTAATTAGGTCGATTTTAAGGTCCAACCAAGCTCCAATCTTCAGATTTTACTTAGACTTGTTCAACCATCAAACTCAATCCGAAAAATGCTCATGCTATGCAAATGATATGCAGAAAATATTTTTGTGATGCAATTTTCAAAGATTTTGAATTTTTTATGGATTTTTGAAAAGATGATGATGATGCATATGCATTTTTAGATTTTTCAAAAAGGTTTTTCAAGTGTTTTTGGATTTTAATTTTGCAAATGTTTTTGGGATTTTTGAAAATAAAAGGTTTTTTGCTAAAAATTAGGTACACATATTTACACGGGAATGCTTCTTATATATACCAGAAGTGGATTTTAAGAATTTACAAGGGTAAGTGGTCAATTTTATAAATATATATAGTGAATTTTGGTGAGATGTATGTATTCCTCAAACTTATTTGACACAGGTTTTTCAAACGATTTTGAAAACTATAGTCCAAAATAATTTTTCAAACAGTTTTTACAAACATGTTCACACATTTGAAAATCATTTTGCAAAGGTTTTCAAACAGTATAGAGAGATTTTTCAAAATATTTTTGCAACCATTTTTCAAACCATTTGCAAATAGTTTTTCAAACATTTTATTTTACACAAAGAAATCCCTTTTGCAATCAAAATGTTTTTACAAAGGTTGAAAACATGTAACAAAACATTTTCCAAATAGTTTTCAAAAGACTTTTCACAAAGATTTTCAAATTATTTTTCAAACATTTTACAAAAAATATTTTCACCTGATTTATTAATCAGTATATACACAAAGCATTAGAGGAATAATCACATCTTTTTATTAAGATTTTTAATGAATTTTGTAATTAGCCATAATTATTGAGAAAATCCGAAAGTACGAGTTATGGCTAAAGTATATACGTAGTATATACGACCCCCCTATACTTAGCTTGAGCTATGCCCTCATAGATCGGAGAGAAAAGAGAAGACATAACTCGTACTAAGTATAGAAAAGTCTAAAGAATAAATGAATAAGAGATGAATAAACAAACGAATGAGAAGTTGACCGTCCCCCCTATACTTAGGATCAAATAATCCTAAGTATAGTAGACTGTACACAAAGCAGGGAGGGTCAAGGGTGGGAATGAACAGATCATGCTCAGATTGTCTCCCCCTATACTTAGGGTGAGATATCCCTAAGTATAGACAAGAAGAGGAGACAATGGAGAGGATCGAAAAGAATAGAAGAAACTCAGGGTGCACACCCCCCTATACTTAGGACAAAGTACGTCCTAAGTATAGAAGACTGTCTACAAGGGGGCGACACTTTTTGGATAGATACAGAAGATAGAGAAGGAAAAGAAGAAAAGAAGAAAAGAGATGAAATTGGATATGAACAACTCGGGATGCGCATCCCCCTATACTTAGGATAAAGTACATCCTAAGTGTAGCAATGATGAAAGGGATGGCATCAAGTAGGTAGAAGAGGATAAAGAAATTGAAAAGAAGAAAAGAAGAAAAGAAGAAAAATCATTCAAAAATGTTTTGCTGTGTTTGGCCTTCCTCTCCCTCTTTGGAGATATCCAGCTCATCCTTATAGATTACTTGAATCGAATCAACGACAACCATGAATGTATCATGTTCAAGATATGGCTTAAGAAGCTGTCCATTGACTACGAATGGTTGTACGTCAGCTGACAGATTGGATATCAACACACTTCCGTTGTCACGCACCTGCCTAACCATAAACGGACCAGTCCATTTACTCTTTAATTTGCCTGGAAATATCTTTAATTTAGCATCAAACAACCACACCTTCTGACCTGGATCAAAGGACTTGCGGCGGATATGCTTGTCATGCCATGTTTTGATCTTCTCCTTGTACATCAGGCTATTGTCATATACATAATCTCTGAATTCTAGTAATCTGTTCAGATCCAGTTTTCTGTTCTTTCCTGCTTGCTTGGAGTCCAAATTACATATGTTAATGGCCCATAAAGATTTGTGAATTAGTTTGACGGGCAGATGACATGGCTTGCCATACACAAGGCGGTAGGGAGACATTCCCAAGGGTGACTTGTACGCTGTTCTATAAGCCCAAAGAACGAAATCAAGCAACTGAGACCAGTTCTTGCGATCCGGACACACAAGATTCTGTAAAATTGTCTTGATCTCCCTATTCGAACATTCAGCTAAGCCATTGGACTGCGGGTGGTAGGGTGAAGCAACACGATGTTCAATGCAGAATTCTTGGGTCAGCTTCTTCACCTCTCTGTTTATGAAATGACTACCCCCGTCAGATATGAGAATCTTGGGAATCTCGAACCGTGCTATGATGTGATCTCTCAAGAATCGACAGATGGTCCTACTATCAGCGATTCGGACAGGAATAGCCTCCACCCATCGACTTACATAATCGACAGCAAGTAGAATATATTCATAGCCCTGACTGTTGGGAAACATGCCCATTAAGTCGATGCCCCATGCGTCGAAGACGTCTGAGATCTGAATGTATTTCAGAGGCATCGTATCTCTCATTCCTATAGTTCTGCCCATCTTCTGACAGTCAGTGCAGCCTTTGATATAATCATCTGCATCTTTGAATAATGAAGGCCCCCAGAGGCCACTTTGAAGAACTTTTGCTGCGTACGTTTGCCTGAATGATGTCCTCTAGAATCTTGGTCATGAAATAAAACGAGAACACTTGGAACTTCCTCCTGAGGAATGCACCTTCTCCAGATACAACCTGCTCCCTCACGACGGATCCTCCCACTGGTAGAAATGGATTTTAGACAAGAATCTGTCTATTTTGAACTTGGTCCAGTCCTGTGGGATTTTCTTGGTCACCAGATAATTCACGATGTCCGCATACCAAGGAAGCGAGGTGACAGACAGAATTGCTTCATCTGGAAAGGTCTCTGTGATCGGCTGTAGGTTCAGCTCAGGAGATTCCGGCTCGGGAAGTCTTGACAGATGATCTGCCACCACATTCTTTACCCCAGGTTTATCTTTGATTTCTAAGTCAAATTCCTGGAGGAGAATGGTCCACAGGATGAGACGTGGTTTGGCGTCCTTCTTCTGCTGTAAGTACCGAATGGCCGAATGATCAGTGTAAATGACTACTTTGGATCCAAGGAGGTAGGATCTGAACTTTTCCGGGGCAAAAACTACCGCTAGCAGCTCCTTTTCAGTGACAGTGTAGTTCCGCTGGGCTTCATCGAGCGTTCGACTAGCGTAGTGAATCGCAAATGGTATATTATCTTTCCTCTGTCCCAGGACAGCTCCGATGGCATAATCTGACGCGTCGGTCATTATCTCAAAAGGCTGAGTCCAAATCTGCGGCTGTAAGACAGCGGCCTGGGTGATGAGTTCTTTCAATTGATTAAAGGCAAGGAGCACACGGTCATCTACAATAAATTCATTCTCGTTGCCGAGCAACTCAGTCAACGGTCTGGCCAGTTTGCTAAAGTCTTTGATGAATCGTCGGTAAAAACTGACATGGCCCAAGAATGACCTGACTTGCTTGATGGTTGTAGGTGGCTCAAGTTTGGAAATCACGTCCACCTTGGCTGGGTCAACCTCCATACCACGTTTAGAAACTACGTGACCCAGCACAATTCCTTCGATCACCATGAAGTTGCTCTTCTCCCACGAGAGCACAGGGTTGACTTCGCAGCACCTCCGTAGGACTCGGTCTAAATAATCCAGACATTGGTCAAATGAATCCCCGTAGATTGAAAAATCGTCCATAAAGACCTCGAGAAAGTTGCCCACCATATCGACAAAAACTGCAAGCATACACCTCTGGAATGTGGTTGGGGCATTGCAAAGCCCGAATGGCATCCGTCTGAAGGCGCATGTACAAAAAGGACATGTGAACATGGTCTTCTCTTGATCTTCAGGAGCAATAGCAACTTGATTGTATCCATAGTAACCGTCCAAGAAGCAAAAATATTCCTTCGCGGCCAATCTCTCCAAGATCTGGTCGATGAAGGGTAAAGGAAATTGATCCTTCTTGGTATCGAGATTAAGTCTTCTGTAGTCCACGCACACTTGCCAAGAAGTGGGTACTCTGGTTGCGATCTCTTCTCCTTTGTCATTCTTTACAATAGTGATCCCTAATTTCTTGGGCACAACATGCAGAGGGCTCACCCATTTACTGTCGGAGATGGGATAGATAAATCCCACATCACACCACTTCTGGATCTCTTTTATAACGACCTCTCACAGATTAGGATTTAATCTTCTCTGAAGTTCTCGAGATGGTCTGCAATCTTCTTCCAGAAAGATGCGGTGCGAGCATAGTGACGGATTGATCCCATGGAGATCGGAAGTTCGCCAACCTATCGCCTTGCGGTTGCGTTCAAGAACCTCCATCAGACGAGATTCTTGGTCTTCGGTCAGATGTGCATTGATGATGACCGGGTTCATGTTCGGTTCTCCCGCAAGGAGGGCGTATTTCGTGTTGGAGGGCAAAGGTTTCAGCTCTGGCGGGGTCTGAGCTGCTTCAGAAGTGACCTTAGCTATTAATGCAGGTGGTGATTCTTTCATCTGTTCTGCATCCACCATAATCTGTTCTGCTTCTTCTCTCAAATCTTGACAAAATGTCTCGATAATTTCCTCCTCATCAAAAGATTCTTCAAACATCTGCTCTTGGTTGAAGGCACATCACCCCCACAGCAGTCTCTTGCAACATATCAGCAAGTTCCTCATCCTGATCGATAAGGGGAAACTCGACTGCGGTCTCCACTTCCTCCTCGGAGCAGAGGAGTTCATGGATCTCATTGTCATCCAAAAATAAGTTGATATCTTGAATTTCTGCTAGAAAGTCGCAGTCGTCAGCATACTCAATCACCCTTGCACATGATGGAGATGTCTGTTTGGCTGGTGTTCCCTCAGACAGGGTCTCTACTCTGATTGTTTCATTACCAGCGCCAAAAGTAATTTCTCCCGTCCCATAATTCACTACTGCGTTTGATGTCTGCAGAAATGGTCTTCCAAGTATGATTGGGGTAAGGAGCAATGGAGAGGGGACGTCCATATCTAAGACCACAAAATCGGCCGGGAATGACTTTCCCTGAACCGTGACGATCACGTCCTCCAACAGGCCCCTAGGCCGCTTGACTGACTTGTCTGCGAACTACAGAATCATCTTTGTAGGCTTGAGCGGTCCTAGCCTGAATTCCGTAAGTAACGAGACCGGCATCAAGTTGACAGAAGACCTGCTGTCGAGAAGTGTTCGTTCAAACTCCTGATTGAACATCTGACAACGCACAAGAGGTGCTCCCATATCTGGCTTTTTATCCGGGTGGTTGCTGATGGCATTAACGGTGGCCATTGTGAGGATATGCTTTTCGGACTTGCCACCCTTGCTTCTAGAGTTGTGAGGGTGCGACCTGCGCTTGGTTGTGCATGCCTCTTTCAATCCTTTCTTTACAGCCGACATGTACTCAAGAGCTTTCATTAATGGCATATTCAGCACCAAATTCTGGATGATTTCTATAATGGACGGATCAGACAAAGCATTTTTCAAAATTTTCATTTTTTGTGCTTTTTCATTGCTTCAGGAAAAGGAATAGTTACAACATCTTCATCAATTTCATTCAAAAGAGTGTCCATACTATCGTGTACAGGTAGATGGCAAAAAGGAATGGGTTCATCTACAATTTGTGGACCAAAAATGACAGGCTCGGCTTCCGATGCTGGCGTTGGACTCGCTGCAGGTGCAATGCCCCTCCTGGCAGGAACTGGCTGTGAGGCAGGTGCAGGCGTCTCCAATGCTGGCCGATCTCTACCGAGGTTGCTGCTATCTTTTTGTGTTTTCTTGTTTTCTTCATATTTTTGTGATTTTCTGAATGATGGTGCTGCTCCCAAAATGCTACTTGGCCCTGGTGTTGGCTGGACTGACGACTCCCCATCACATGCAAGATGCTTTCCCTTCGCCGTCGCTGATGGCTGGAGTGTCCTACCGCTCCTGAGTGATTTAGCCAAAATCAGGTGGTCTTAAGTTCCACATAAAGCGGGAACTCAGTCAGTGTGTTGACCACACTAAATCTGGACTAAAGTCAACAATTAACCCACACTATAGATCAAAGAATTAGAAATAAATGTGGAATTAAAATTTATTTTTAACTCCGCACAAATGGTGTATAACAGTCAAGTATGCAGAGAGTTCGAACACAGGGAGCAAACAGGATAGATCAAACAAGTGCGTGCGTGAGTGAACGTGAAGTGTTATCTACACTATGCAATCCAAATATTTTTGTGGGTTTTTAATTTTTATATATATTTTTTAATTTTAGTTTTGATTTTCAATTTTCTGATTTTTATGTTTTATATTTTATATTTTTCTATGTTCTTTTTCAATAATGGAATATGTATACAATGTAATAGAAGGGGTGATACAATATTTATAAAAATATGCAAAAATGCTCAAAAATTCAGGAATAAAATCTTTTTGGTCTTTTTATATTTTTAAGATGTTTTTGTGATTTTTGGGGATTTTTCTAAATGTTTTTGATATTTTTAAATATTGAAATATAAGAAAACAGTGAGCAAAGGTTCTGGACGAATTTAAAATGAGGTTGCAAAATACTAAATAGTACCTAAAACTCCTCAACTTAATTTTAAAATATGGACAATGAAACAAGGAAGACACAGAAACTAAGTTTGTATTTTTGTGATTTTTCTATGATTTTCTATATTTTTTTTTGAATTTTTTAAGTGTTTTCTAATTTTTTAGCATTTTCATTTGCAATTTTTAGTGGTTTTTGGACTGACAGTAGTATAGGACAAGACACACAAAATATATTTTTTCTGGAATTTTTCAAAAGGTTTTTATAATTTTTATGGATTTTCTAATGCAAACAGTATGAAAAATGCATGTTTTTAATTTTTTAATAAATATGAAAGTGCCAACAATCCAATGCAAAAATATGGCGTTAAACTACAATGCGACAGGAGTCTATGATATTTTTTTGGTAATTTTCAGAGTTAAAGTGATGCATGAAATAAATGCAAACATCCAAGCAAAAATAAAATACTAGCAAGGGCATAAATGTAATTACACAGAAGTTCGAGGGCCTACTTGCAATTATTTCAAAAACATATAATGTTAAATACAAGTCTATGGACTAAAAACAAATACCCAAACCCGGAGCAACTCACGCGCACTGGGCACGTGACCTGGTAGGGGTATTCTTGCAATATTACAAAGTTCCAAGGGCTCAGATGTAATTTCTCCAAAACATCACAACTTAATTAAAAAGTTCATGGACTAAAGCGAAATAAACAAACCCCAGGGGGGTCCTTGCAAAATACCCAGCCCCCCTCACGCGCACGGGCACATGAGGTGACATGGATAGGACCTAAGTGCAAATATGAAAACTATGGAGGTCTGGATGCAAATATTACAGAAATATTTAAACTACGACTTGAAGTTTACGGACTGAAATGAAATACAAAATTTGGCGAGGGTGAAAGTGCAAAATACCCACGCCTATATTCCTCGTGCGCGATCGAACGGTAGAGAGCCGTTCACTAATCCACGTGGCGCGCGCACAACGCGCGTGATGACAGTTCGGAGATGATCGGCGGAGATCTGATCTGGCGAAGGAATCAATGGTCGTCGCATGCCTCGATCGGACGGTGGCTGATCAATCTGGAGAGGACCTCTGATCGGGCGGTAGGAAGGCAACGAGGAAGAACGGGGAAGAACGCTGGCGAGGCGAACTTCCCCGACCTCGATCTCGGGCCTCCGGCGATGGCACGGGCGCAAAAATCGGTCAGAAGGCTCCTGGAAGGTCGAAGAAGATGCTGGAGGGCTCAAGTTTGTCGGAGGGGCGTCGAGGTGCTGGCGAGAAGGCGGCGGAGCTCGAAGCTCCAGGTGGCTCCGATGAAACCCGCAAAATGCCCCCCAGGGGCTTTGATTGTCCCTTGACCTGCAAAATGGGGTTAAAGGGTCCAGGGCAAACTGCCTAGACCCTACGGAGGTGAAGTGGAGGTCGGAGTTGGTCGGGCGAAGGCGAGGAAGGTCTGGCCGGAGGTGCGCTCCGACGGTGAGCTACGGGAGGCGAATCGATAGATGGGACTAGGAAATTTTTTTGGGGTTTTTGATCTTGGAGCTAAGGGAAACAAAATGAAACGAAGAGGAAAGGGAAAGGAGTAGACCTCGAAGGTGGAGAACCTGAGGTGGAGGAACCTCGACGCCGGTGGTCGGCGGAGGTGGTGGAGCCGCTACAGAGCCTCCTCGACTCGCCTGAGGGTGTGGATGCGGAGTTGTCACCTCCAGCAACACGAAGAGCGCAACATGGAGGAGAATTAATGGCTAAGAAGGGTTCAAAATTGGGCTTGAAGGTGGCAGGGCATTTAAGTAGAAGATGATGGCGTCTCCTTCAAGCCAGACCCACACGTGAATGATGGAGATATGGCTGGATCCGAATATATGGCGTGGCTCAGTGAAGATCGGGGATGAAGTCCCAAGAAGGAATCGCGGCGCGAGGACGCAAGGATCGAGCTCGAAAAATGGAGGAAATCCGCGAAAAATCGGAGTGTCAGAAATGGCAGGCCTCGGTCAGGGAGTTGACCGAGGTCAACTCTAGACCGCACCTGGTTGGTCCATGTGGACCAACCAGAGAAATCCAGGCAGAAATTATTTAAAAATTCAAAATAAAATAGTAAATGACATTATTAAATTTAGGTTATTAAATAAAAAATATTTATTATTTTATGTAGTATTTTATTCTGATTTTTAATTATTTTTATGGAATATATTTTTATAAGTTTTCTTTTATACCCTTTATAGGTATAATATCTATATATTTTATTCTTTTATTTTTATTTTGTGTATTTTAATTTTATTATTTTGGTTTATTATTTTATAAAATACTTTTGTACACCTAGTTATATTTTTTATTTTTCTGATGTGTTTGCATATTTAATAAAATAGAAGTATATTTTCTATAGGTATAAGTATATGTAGTGTACCTATGTACCTTATATTCATGTATTTTTATTTGAGTTTTATTTACGTTTTTATTCTGATTTTAATATACAAATAAATTATAAATAATATTTACAAAATTATAAAAATGTAAGAATACAAAAGTAATGAATAAATAATAAATTGAATATTTTAATCTGTACAAGTATCCAAAACTCAACTTTTAAACCGTAACTCCGAAAACTACGAAACCACCTCCATTAAATAGATTATTTTATGTTATATACAATTAAAGGTGAGTTTGGTAAATTTCGAGTTTTATTTGCAAGATACAGGTCTGGGAAGTTGGAATTTTGGAATCTTATTCAGACCATAGCTTTTTATCTGTACATTATTTTTCAGTGAAATCAATTTTGTATTTTTATTTATTTAATTATCTATAACTTTCATTTACAGAGTTTCTTTATTTGAGGTGTAAAAAGTAGAACCAAAAATAGGTCCCAAAATGAATAAAGAATGAATGAAAAAGAATAGGTATCTGGCCCTTATCTCCCCCTACTTTATTCCTTGTCGACCTATTCATCTAGCTGCCTAGGTCTCGGGGATTTGGGTCATAAAATATTTACAATATTTTATTCTTTTTCTTTTCTTTGATTTATTCTATAATTTTGGCTTTAATTACAGTGTTTTATACACTATTTGAATGCACATGCATAAATACTAAGATGACGGATTTAAGGGTATTTACACACATTTGCTAGGGTTTTTGATGCCAAAATGATAGAATAAAGATGATGAAATGTGGCTTCATCACCCCCCTATACTTTACCTTTGCTAGTCCCTAGCAAACACTTATGCAATAAGTGCAGAAAGAAAAAGAAAGAAAAGAAAAAGAAGAAAGTGGATTAAATTTGATTATCAAACTTGTCTTCACAAAATCAAAGTTTGGAGCTTAAGTAAGACCTTTGAAATTTTAGTGCAGGCGGAACCTTAATGAGAACCGGATTCGAAATCCAACAGCCTCTGAGTACCCCAAAACTCTGCTCAAGTCTCTGACGAGTCGCTAAATACGATAAATAATTCAGTCACGTTGTAATATGTGTACTTAGCGATTCGGTCAGAACAGAGAGAAGATCTCCGTGAAGAGTGTCTCGGCTTAATTTATATCCCGGGCAAGTCCGGGGTCGAACTCAGGGAGGCAAAGGAACAACTTTGGGGTTAATTGGCAAATTTAAGATCTAGATATCCAATGCGGTATTTTTTAGATTTTTTATGCAAAAAAAACGAAGCAAATGCAAATGCGACCGAATAAGAACACTAAGAAATCACACAACTTAGCCAAATTAATTTTAATGTTAAATTAATCCAATTCAGCCAAATTATATTTTTCCTAGCATCCTAGTCCAGTGATGAACACAAAACACATTTTTTTGGAATTTTATGGGTTAAAATGCAATAAATAAAAATACACACTTTTTATGGGTTTTTTCGCAATTTCTCACACAAATAGTAAGTAAAAACTATGAAAAATTTACTGAAATGAAAACATGATGCAAGAAGACTACACTAATTTTTTTTGGAATTTTTTGACAATGTATGATTTTTTTATGAATTTTTAGTGAAAATAGAGTGACAGTGAGTAAATAATTCTTAATAAATCCACGTTATCAATTTAATCAGAATGCAAATTATCTCACGTAGATATTCAGATGAGCAATCCAGTAGACTTGAAATTTTGCAAAAAGGATATTCATGGATTTAATTAAAAATCAAATACTAAATTCACTCTACAAATTATTACAAGCACAAGACAACTCCATTTTCGATGAAATTTGGACAGTAAACTCATCACATATCAATACATTACATATATTTTTTGTGGAATATTTAGAGCAACCATGTAGGAGATATAACTTTAAGATTCCAGATTGGGTAAAATAGGCAGTATTTCAGTTAACCATTTTTAATTAATTACCCAACTAGCATAAAAATACAAATAAATGGTCAAAATGTAGGCAATTAGTTGCTCGTCACAGTGACATTTTTTATTGCATAAAATGATGCAAAAGAGAGGTCCAAATTAATGCATGATCACAAGGGTCTTTGTGCAATACAGGAAACAATATTCACAAGCAAACTGTATACAGGGACGCCTTTGTAATTACAAAAACTATAACTAAAATAACTACAATTTTTACATTAAAAAAAATAATAAACAAATATGACCTTTCTTCTTCACAGGTGCCTTCGCAGGTGGAGGAACCCAAAGGGAGAGAAGTCGGCGGTGGTCGGCGGCGCGCAGAGGCGGCGACGCGGGGGGCAGTCGCGGTGGTCGGCGGCCTGCGTAGGATGATGGTGGAGTCGAGGCGGGTGGAGGGGCAGCGGCTGCGCCGCTGCGGGTGGACGCGGGTCGCTGGGGGGGGCCGCGCGGCTGGTCGACGCGTGGAGCGGCCGCGCGCGGTGGCCGCTGCGCCGCTTGGTGGTGGGGGCTGCAGCGCGGAGCCGCGGGAAGGGCCGGCGGGTGGTGGCCGCTGGAGAGGCGGCTAGCGGCGGAGAAGAGGGGGGGTGGGGCGGCGGCGGTTGCTGTTGTTCCACCCTCCTGTGCGTTTTTTTTTGATTTTTTTTTGAAATTTTTTTCTGCTGTAATAAAACAAAAGGTTTTTTTTTGTTTAAATTTTTTATTTTTTTTAATTTTGATTTCTTAAACAGGGAAACAAAAGAGGATGTTTACAAAAAGGAAGGGAAAAATTGGTAGAAGGAAATGGTGGAAAAGATGAAGATTGTGGTAATGGTGGTAAAAATGTGATGGGGAATGTGGTGATGATGAATAAAATGATGGTGGGTTGGATGTGGTGTGCTAAAAAAAATAAACATAAAAATGATGAGACAACAATGAAACAAACTATTAGATAAGATAAAATAACAAGAAAAATAAGAAGAAATACTTACCTGATCTTCGCCGGATTGGCGGAGCAGCTACGCTGGACTCCTGTTGTCGCCTCGATCCGATTGGTGAAACAAAAATCGGAGAAGCTACGCGTGCTCGACGGGGAACTCGTGACGCGAAGCAGAGCTCCGCGGATCTCACCTGAAGGAGGTCGTCGCTTGAGGACGATGCTTCGCAGCTGTCACCAACAAAACACTCCAAGCTCTCTCCTTATTCTATAAGAATGGTGGATGGGGAAAAAATGTGGATGTGGAGATGATTATAAAGAGATGAATAATGGGAGTTAGAGAGGTGGTGGTGTTGAATGGAGGTTGATGAAGACTTGGAGGTTAATGGAGAAAGGGGAGTTATTGTAGAGAATGTTATTAAATAAATAAAAAATGAAATGAAATAAAGTAGGCTACTAAAAAGAGAAAATAAAATAAAGAGAAGAAAAAGAGTGGGGAATTTACAAAAAGAAGATATACAACATGTACATTTTTTTGTTTGCTTTTCTTTTTATATTTTTTTGTCTTTTTAATAGTAGATATGTACAATCGGAAAAATACTATAAAATAATATAATTAAAATACAACACAATCATGATATTTTTGTATTTTTAGCAATTATGAAAGATACAATAACAATTAAAGAAAGAATGAATATATACAAGGTATACAATGTACATCTAGGTCCCAAAACCCAACTTTTGCAAATGAGCTCCGATTTTAATAAAATCACTTCCGTTGGATAGATAATTTTCTAACTTGAACTTTAAAAGTTGAGTTTGGTGAATTTGGAGTTCATACGGAGCGGGAATTTCGCTTGGAAGTTGGTCTTTACGGCTTTTTCCCATTGGGATCTAGGAGTATTTATTTGAGGTAAAATTTGTTTTGTATTTTTGTATTTTTATGTACATTGATATGAACATGTTGGAGAAAGAATTAGCCAAAAAGGAGTTGATATGAAATTATTAAAAATACATAAAGTTAAGGGCTATTTACATGTATAAAACTCCTTTGATTTTGCGGCTTTTTATTGTTAATTTATTTTGTACAATCTAATATACAATAATTCATGTATTTTATTTACAAGAGTCATTTGTTAATTTATTGATTTTATATACATTTATTAGAGAATTTACTCGTGGATTTTGCTAAGATCAAGATATTGAGATGATGAAATCATGGATTCATCAGTCTCCTCAATAGCCCGGTCAGAAATACTTCAACTCGTACACAAACCCTTATGACTATGAATCTGACTCGTACAGTGTGAGTGATGGTGGCTCTCCCCAACTGAAATGACAAAGAGACTGACTTCTCCAATATGACAACCCAATGATTCCCTAATCCAACAACTCATCCCTCAAGGAGCAGGGTATTCCCTTCTAAGTTCAAGTGGCAACCAGCTCAAGAGGAGGGGGTGAAGAGAAGAATGGACGGTAGCCAGTGTAGCTACCTATCCTAGGATGCAAGACCAGTGTAGTCAAGTCATCCAACTACATGCTCACATAATTTGACTTTGAAGCTCAAGCTTGCTTATTTGACTTTACAACATGTGTACACTCTGGCAGGCATTTTTATTTTTGTACAGGCCTGTCCACTTTTTTTTTTTGGAGTTTTTGCTTTTGCATTTTTTTGAATACTATATACAGCAGCATTTACATAGGGAGTTTTTCCTCTTGAGCCAGTAGACTATCCCTCTTTTGAAGCTTTATCACAACCCACGATCTCCTATCCTCGAAACTCATCATTACTGGACGGGTTGGGGCGCACTTCCTTCCCTAGAGGAGGACAAGTGTTTCCACCTGTGTGCGTCTCATACCGGCAAATCCAACCCCCTCACCACTCCAACTGAGTTGAGCCATGTAAAAGGTGCAGGTGTCCAAGTTAGGTCATTATCAACAAGAGTCGTGCATGTGCTCCGAAATACTCTACATAGGCAGTCAAGAATCCATTGAACCAAGTCCCGTGATCCTCAAAGAATTAAGTCAACTAGACCTGAAGTACCTCAAAACCAGTTCCTATAAGGTTTCCTGTTAATTAGGTAGATTTAAGGTCCAACCAAGCTCCAATCTCCGGATTTTACTTAGACTCGTTCAACTATCAAACTCAATCCGAAAAATGCTCATGCTATGCAATGCGGTGCAGGAAATCTTTTTGTGATGCAATTTTCAAGATTTTGAACTTTTTATGAGTTTTGGAAAAGATGATGATGATGCATATGCAATTTTTTTAGATTTTTGAAAAGATTTTTCAAATGTTTTTGGATTTTAATTTTGAAATGTTTTTGGAATTTTTGAAAATAAAAAGGTTTTGGCTGAAAACTAGGTGAAGAATATGTACACGTGAGTGCATCTTGTATATACAAGAAGTGGATTTTAAAAATTTACAGGGTAAGTGGTCAATTTTATACATATATGCATAGATGATTTTTAGATGTAATGTATGTATTCCTCAAATTTATTTGACACAGGTTTTTCAAACAATTTTGAAAACTAGAGTTCAAAATAGTTTTTACAATCATTTTACAATCATGTACACACCTTTGAAAATCATTTTGCAAAGGTTTTCCAAACCGTATATATAGATTTTTCAAATATTTTTGCAACCATTTTTTAAATCATTTGTAAATCATTTTTCAAACATTTTATTTCACACAAAGAAAATAAACTTTACAATCAAAATATTTTTACAAAGGTTGAAAACATGTAGCAAAACGTTTTCCAAATAGTTTTCAAAAGATTTTTCAGAAGGATTTTCAAACTATTTTGCAAAAATATTTTCACCTGATTTATTAATCAGTAAATACACAAAGAATTTGAGGAATAATAACATTTTTTTTATTAAGAATTTTAATGAATTATTAGCCATATTTATTAAAGAAATACGAAAGTACGAGTTATGGCTAAAGTATATACATAGTATATACGACCCCCCCTATACTTAGCCTGAGCTATGTCCGCATAGATCGGAGAGAAAAGAGAAGACATAACTCGTATTTAAGTATAGAAAAGTCTAAAGAATAAATGAATAAGAGATGAATGAATAAACCAATGAGAAGTCGACCACCCCCTATACTTAGGATCAAATAATCCTAAGTATAGTAGACTGTACACAAAGCAGGGGAGGGTCAAGGGTGGGAATGAACAGATCGTACTCAGATTGTCTCCCCCCTATTCTTAGGGTAAGATATCCCTAAGTATAGACAAGGAGAGGAGACAATGGAGAGGATCTAAGAATAGAAAAACTCAGGGTGCACACCCCCCTATACTTAGGATAAAGTATGTCCTAAGTATAGCAAAATCATAAGATGACGATGGAGTATGAACCATAAAGAATGAGTGATCGATGTACAACTGAGTATATATACAATGTCGGATCTCAGTGATAATCATGCATGAGATGCATAAGGTGTGAGTCAAAGAAACATCTCATACCAGAATGATGGGGGCAACGTCAACGATCGGTGGATCATGATCCAGATATGGTTTCAGGCGCTGACCGTTGACTCTAAAGGTGGAAGATGATGATGGTTCGGGATATATCAATGCTGCCATTATCATGCACCTTCCGTACCACATATGGTCCTTTCCATTTGCTTTGTAGTTTCCCTGGGAATATTTTCAACCTAGCATCAAATAACCATACTTGCTGTTCTGGCTCAAATTGTTTGTGGCTGATCCGGGAATCGTGCCATTCTTTCACTTTCTCCTTATACTGTAGGCCACTTGAGAAGGCTGTATCTCTTAATTCTTCCAGGGCTGCCAACTCTGCTTTCCTCTGATCTCCTACACTCTTGGGATCCAACAATAGCTCAGTAACTGCCCAAAGTGACTTATGCTTTATCTCCACTGGTAGATGGCACGGCTTGCCATAGACGAGACGAAAGGGAGATGTCCCTAGTGGTGTCTTGAAGGATGTCCGATAAGCCCACAAGACCGAGTCCAAAAGTTGTGACCAATCCTTTCGGTCCGGGCAGACTACCTTCTGCAAAATTGTCTTAATCTCCCTATTCGATACTTCAGCAAGACTATTAGTCTAAGGGTGATACGGCGTGGCAACACGATGGTCAATACTGAACTCGTCAGTAAGGGCCCTAACCTTGTCATTAATAAAGTGAGACCCCCCATCTGTAATCAAGACTCTAGGCACCCCGAACCGTGAAATAATGTTTTTCCTCAAGAAACGACATACGGTTTTAGCATCTGCGGCTCGGGCGGGGATGGCCTCAACCCAACGACTAACATAATCCACAGCAAGAAGAATATACTCAAACCCCTGACTTTTAGGAAATGGACCCATGAAATCAATTCCCCATGCATCAAAAACCTCACAAAAGTGAATGGGCTGCATGGGCATCATGTCTCTCTGTCCGCAAGTACCCATCTTCTGACAGTCAGTACACCTTCTCACGAACTCATCAGAATCCTTGAAAAGGGTAGGCCACCAAAGGCCGGATTGGAGCACCTTCTGTGCTGTCCGTCTCCCAGAATGATGTCCTCCTGCCTCAAGCTTGTGACAGTAGGTGAGGACACTATGCTGCTCATCTTGAGGAATGCACCGTCTCCAGATACTGTCCCCTCCCTCATGATAAAGGACGGGATCCTCCCAATGGTACGATTTAGCCCTCGCAAGGAAGGTCTCAAGCTGCTGTCTGGGCCAACCTTGTGGAATAGATTTGGCAACAAGGTAATTCACAATGTCGGCATACCATGGAAGAGAGGTGACAACAAGGATCGCCTCATCTGGAAAAGTTTCAGTGATAGGTGCTATGGGCTCAGATTCCTCAGGTTCTCTAGGCAGGAGAGGTGATCTGCCACAACATTCTTAACTCCAGGTTTATCCTTAATCTCAATATCAAATTCCTGGAGGAGAAGGATCCATCTGGTTAATCTGGCTTTGGCATCCTTCTTCGACATCAAGTACCGAATGGCAGTATGGTCTGTAAAAATTGTCACTCTAGATCCAAGAATGTAAGATCTGTACTTATCCAAAGCAAAGACTACCGCTAGCATTTCTTTCTCAGTCACTGTATAGTTCCTCTGAGCTGCATCCAAAGTCCGGCTAGCGTAGTATATGTCATAGGGTAATCCATCCCTCCTCTTTCCAAGCACATCCCCAATGGCATAATCTGAAGCATCCGTCATGATCTCAAATGGAAGAGACGAATCGGGTGGCTGAAGGACAGGAGCCTCGACAACTAAATTCTTGAGAGTCTCGAAGGACTTAAGACACTTATCATCTACAAGGAACTCGGTGTCTTTAGTCAATAAATCCGTCAGCGGTCGGGCAATTCGACTGAAGTCCTGAATGAACCGTCGGTAGAAACCGACATGCCCCAGAAAAGACCGCAACTGTTTCAAATTGGATGGTGGATTGAGTTTTCTAATGATATCCACCTTGGCCGGATCAACCTCCATTCCCCTGTTGGAGATGATATGACCAAGGACCGTCACCTGAGTCACCATAAAGTGACTCTTCTCCCAAGATAGTACAAGGTTTACCTCTATGCAGCGCTGAAGCACTCGGTCTAGGCTGTCAAGACAAGCATCGAACCCGTCGCCATAGACCGAGAAATCATCCATGAAGACCTCCAAACATTCACCTATCATGTCCGAAAAGATGGACAACATGCACCTTTGGAATGTCGCAGGGGCATTACATAGACCAAAGGGCATACGTCTGAAAGCATACGTCCCAAATGGACAGGTGAATGTCGTTTTATCCAGGTCTTCGGGCGCAATAGTCACTTGATTGTATCCGGAGTACCCGTCAAGAAAACAGTAATGACTCTTACCGGCTAGCCTCTTGATAATCTGATCAATAAATGGTAGCGGGAAGTGATCCTTCTTGGTGGCCTCATTCAATCGTCTGTAGTCCACACAGACCCTCCAAGAAGTGGATACCCGGGTGGCAATCTCTTCTCCAGACTCATTCACAACTGTAGTGATACCCTTCTTTTTGGGCACCACATGTAACGGACTAACCCACTTGGAGTCGGAGATGAGGTAGATAAAATCGGCGCTCCACCATTTAGATATCTCCTTCATTACTACATCTCGAAGATTCGGGTTCAGCCGTCGCTGGAACTCACGCGAAGGCTTAGCATCCTCCTCGAGGTATATATGGTGAGAGTACAGGGCCGGACTTATCCCCTTGAGATCGGTCACGTTCCATCCTATTGCCTTGCGGTTTCTTTCAAGAACCTCCATCGGACGAGATTCTTGTTCTCCAGTCAAATCTCCTGAGATAATGACTGGGTGCATTTCAGGCTCACCCGCAAGGAATCTGTACTTGAGCGACTGCGGAAAAGGCTTCAATTCTAGCTTGGTGGGAGCTAGCAAAGATGGCTTCTGATATGTCTGTGTGAAAGCAACCAGATCTGTATGTGAGAACTCTCGCTGTATGTGGTCATCTGACGAAGGGAACCCTGCTGGTGTGGCTATCATCTGTGCTGGCTCGCTCTCCGTCCTATCTGTCGGCTCTTCTGGAAACAGACATGGCAAATATGTATCAAAATCCTTCCAATCAAAGTCTGCCTCCGAGGGACCTGAATCAGTACAGTCATCAATGTCATCACGCAGTACGCAACTGTCAACCTGTATGGTGTCCTCTGCCAAGGGTGTGCTCTCCGAACTCTCGTCTGCCTCAAAAGGTGGGTATTCTGAATCTGCAGATATGATGAGGGCTCGTGTATCAGGATCTTCCCAAACTGCTTCATCATCGGTCATCACAAAATCACACTCCTGGTGGACGTCTAGCTCGGCGTCTGTCATCGGCCCTGTATCACTGTTATGCTCTGAGCATGCTGAATCTCTCGCTTTGATCTCGTCGATCGTCTCTATTTGTATACTCTCACCCTCTACGCGAAAGTACACCTTCCCACTATCATGGTCGGACACTGCCTTGGCGGTGGCCAAGAATGGGCGTCCTAGTATGATGGGGGCATCAGTCACCGATTCAGGGATCTCCATGTCCAATACTACGAAGTCCACGGGGAATTTCAGACCCTGAATAGTAACGACCACGTCTCTCAACAACCCCTTCGGCCTCTTAATCGATCGATCAGCAAACTGAAGGACTGTCCTGCTACGAAGAAGAGGGCCGAACTCGAATCGGTCGAGTAGGGCTGCCGGAAGGAGGTTGATAGAAGAGCCGCTGTCTAATAGAGTACGGTCGAATTGCTGCTTACTGATCTGGCATCTGACATAAAGAGCTCCTGCGTCTGGGCGTTTGGCTAGTAGTTGGTTTCGAATGGCACAACATGTGGCACGGGTGAGCACATGGATCTCTCCTCTATTGTTTCGTCGCTTCCTGTATACAGTGGTCTTCTCTCTCAGATTCTTTTGGAAGAGGGGGATGTGCTCAAGTGCCTCTTGTAGAGTCAGCTGGATCTGAAATCTGTCTATCATCTGTTGGTTGAACTCTAACTGCCGGGTCTTTTTGGGATTTTCTTTTTTATTCCCCTTAGTCAAGCCGAGTGCTTGAGGGAAGGGGATAGATGGGCCCTCCTCAGACAGAGGGTTAGGAGAGGGCTTCTGAGCCTGTGAAGGGCTGGCATCCATACAATCATCATTCATCACACATGGACTTGGGATAGATGAAGCCTTTCCTTTATTCATTTTTTTGTTCTTTTTCATTGAGTCTAGAGATACAGAGAATGGTAGCACAGAAGGTTGGAATACAGATTGATTCAAAATGGGGGCATCAGCACCACCCGAAATATTCTTCTTTGCGGGCTCAGCACCGCACTCTGGTTCATCAAAAATGGTGGCTTCAGCACCACCGTCTGCATCTGGTACTATGACGGCCTCAGTACTGTTGTCTGGAATGTCATCCTTGGTGGCATCAGCACCACCGTCATCATCATCATGGTTGTTAGCAGCATCAGCACCGCTCTTTTCCTTATCTGGGGCTCTCGAATCTCCATTGCGTTGTCCCTCAGATGAGCCGCCGCCGGCTGGTTGCCTACCGCTCCTAAGTGACACAAAGTGAGTATCAAAGATGGAAGGCATGTTATTCAGAAATGCACTAGGAGTGGTATCCTCGGTACGCTGTACCTGCTCAGACTTCCTTTTCAAACTATTCGGGTTGGGTTCGCTCTGTGCGGGTATGGCGGCTTTGCCTTTCATGATATCCCTCATTTCTTGCCGGAACTCATCCATTTCTCGCCGAAACGATGCTTGCTGGTCAGAAAGCAGGCGGGCGAGATCATCAAGTGCTGGGTTCTCCAAGCTGGGGGTGGAAGAACCAGAGATGTTCCCCTGCTGGAACTGTGGCAGCTGGTGGAACTGAGAGTACTGCTGCTGGTATTGAGATATATGCTGGGGGCGTTGCTGCTGAAATGACTGCTGTCGTGGCTTCCATTGCTGCTCCTAGTAGGTGTGACGAGGATTCTGCTGGTATTGTTGCTGCTGTTGTTGGGAGTATTGGGGCTGCTGGTTTGGCCACTATGATTGCCCTGAGCTGGAGGCTGCTGTTGGGATGAGGTACCTCCGTTGGACCAACGAAATCCGGGGTGATCACGGCGAATCCCTGGCTGCTGGGGTACCGGTCGTACCATATCCCCTTGACTTCCATCAATGGCTCCTGCTCGAAGGGTGGAGGTGGTAGTGCTGCCAATGGATGTTCTGGTTGATAAACCACCATCTGAATATCCTGAGATGGTGGTTGATGTGAATAATGCGGCAACTGCTGTACTGGCACCTCCTGAACATGGTGAACTTGGCGGTATGCGGGAGGTGGTGGGGTAGAACGGCTGCCTCTGGATTCCGCCAGTGACATGGGAGGTTGATGTGAAAATGATTGTGCCTCCTAAATACTCAAAATGTGAGTCTTCAGATCACTCATGGTCTTTGCCAACTGGTCCATTTGTGCCATACCTTGTCCCTGCTTCTTCTCAAGGATTTCCATGCGGTCCAACTTTTCACTGATGATACCCATATCAGCTGCGGTGGATTCGGCTTGAGCTGCGGCTACCGGCGGGGTGCTGGGACCGGCATCAATGCGGGCTATCCGCTGGTATGATCCTGCTCCTTGGGGAGGTTTTTGTTGTGTGTAGACACGCGCCTGGGCCATGACTGTAGAGTTTTCTGCCATTCCTTCATAAATGGCCCAAACATCATCTTCACCCTTTGAGAAGTACGATCCTCCACAAGAGGCATTAACAAGCCCCGCCCCTGCAGCTCCGGTGTCAGCCCACAAAAGAAACTTTGAACCAAGTTGGGCTTTGATATGTCATGATGCGGACATCGGTCAATGAGATCTCTAAAGCGATCCTAGGCTTCATGGAATAGTTCATTTGGGATCATGGTAAAGTTGCTGATCATAGCTCTTGCTGCATTTGTCCAGCCGAGTGGGTAATACTTATTTAAGTACGCGGTCCGGAGTTGTTCCCAAGTGTCGATGTACCTCCCCAAGTGTTTGAGCCAATAGGCGGCTCTATCAACCAAGGAGAATGGGAAGGCAATCATTTTAATTGTATCCTCAGTCACATATCTATCATGGATTGTGCTGCATATCATCTCAAATTCTTGCAGATGGAGATGAGGTTCTTCGGTGGGGAGACCATGAAATTTATGCAGTAACTGGATAGTGGGCGGGCGAAGCTCGAAGTCTCCATAGATGGGTGGGATTCGGATCCACCGGTGAGTAAGGGTTGCAGCTGGGTTGTGCAACTGCCTCATGGTTGTTTGTGGTGGTCTTTCCTGGTTCGGTCCTCCCCCTCCTGCGGCTGCATCAGGAATCTCTCCACCGCCTTCAGATCTGTCTTCTCTGTCCGCTCGTATCTGCTCCATCTCTCTCAGGATGTTTCCCATGAAGGCTCCCTGGTCCCTTATTTGTTGTTGCATTGTTTCTAAGGAAGCCATAAGGGAGTTGTTGATTGCGGCTTGATCATATGCGAAGGGATGCTCGCCCTGCTCATGTCTGTCTCCCTCACTGTTGGCCATGGGTTCCTCTTGATTTTCTGCAAAGGCAAATGTACCCATTTCAGGCGTGTCCAACTGAATATCTTCTGTGGTCTCTAGATTTATTGGAGAAGGGTGGTCGAGGGGGAACAGGGTGGTTGAGAACTCAGGTTCGGAGAGTGGGTCTGAACTCTCCAGAACCCTCCTAGATGAGTGGGAAGGAGTGCTTGATAGCGGTGCCACCAGGTGTGGCCTAAGGGATCTTCTTCCCATCATTTTGATGTAGAGAAAGGCGGATGAGATCTGGAATGCAAACAAGATGATCAATCAAACCCCCAATTCACCTACACAACTCTTGAGCTGATGACCGTGAGAGTTCGGTCTGTTATCTTGTCAAATTTTATTAAGTGATCAGTCAATCTATCAGAGCGTTAGAGCGAGCTGTTAGGTACCCTACTTTCTTAGTCGACTGTCCCAATCCATGTCAGATCTTTCCCAGCCAGTATGAATTGCGGACCGTAACCCGGTTGTTCCCGCTAATTCAATCTGTTAAGGACATCGCGGTCCGCTTTACCGGTTACCGGAGAGATCCTCACTGGAGAACGACTAACCACGACCAGTAGTCAACCAAAATTTCAGATGTGGCTCTATCCTAGTGTCGAGTCACTCTCTCACAACAGATAAATCAATCAAGGAGGGGGTTACTCTCCCCAAGACAAAGTTTTTGGTGGGATGAGTTTTAAGGTCAAGTTTGCATTAGCAGTCCCAATTTTTATTGTTTTCACTTTTTATGTATTTTTCTGATCAATCATCGTCTAACGAATTTTCCAATTTCCTTATTATTAAAAGTCCAATAAAACTGGGGAAGGAGAACGGAAAAGCCGATGCGCGGTCAAAATCTATGTTGCATGCAGGGATAGAAATGCGTACCTTTCCGCCAGCACTCTACATGCAAAGTGATCCGCGCATAATTTAAAGACAGTAAATAAAACTACCTAGATGCATGCACGAGGAAATCGTTCTAAGATGAGCAACTTCTATTAACGTGAAGAACAAGTAGTTATGACAAAGAAGAGAGTCCGGAATCCGGTCTAGGCTCACCCCTCCTCTTCTCGACACATCGAGTTCAGGAGTAGTGCTTAACAGGGTGGGCTCGCGGCACGTGGTCTCTAGTCCAAATCGAATAGCTTTTTCAATTGATTTTTAGCCAAGTCCAATTACATTCTATAGGTACAGGCAAGATATTAGGGATTGGGCCTTAGCTTCTTAGTTCATCACAGTCAACAAAAATTCCTATGTCTAGGGGCTAAATCCTCGTGAAACAAATAGGAATAAAAGCGAGAAAAGCCGCGAAAAACACGAAACCGCGGTGAGCCCCCAAGTGAACAAACACTTGGAAATTAGGCCCGAGTGTTCAAGTGTCCAAGTCCTGTATTATTACAATTCAAAGGTCTCTCTCTCGCAAAAGAATAATAAACTAGCTGACTATCTATCTATCTAATCTCCTGCTCTCTCCTGTCGGTTTGGAATAGAAAGCCGACTCCGCTTCCCAAGGCTGCACCGAATTACCTAAGCGATCATCCTCGGTCCGCGGTCCCTCGCAAGAAGATAAGAAAGAAGATGGTCAGAAAGCTCACAAGGTATATCAAAAATGAGAGATAAGTCACAGCAAGAATGTAAACAAACAATCACACACAAT
The DNA here is from genome assembly GCA_037367405.1 of Ottelia alismoides. Lineage (NCBI taxonomy): Eukaryota > Viridiplantae > Streptophyta > Magnoliopsida > Alismatales > Hydrocharitaceae > Ottelia > Ottelia alismoides. The sequence goes on from JAZKJV010001099.1 coordinate 381,942, forward strand.
CAAAAATGAGATCTAAACGTTGTTGCTCCCCGGCAACAACGCCATTTGATTTAGCCAAAATCAGGTGGTCTTAAGTTCCACACAAAGCGGGAACTCAGTCGGTGTGTTGACCACACTAAATCTGGACTAAAGTCAACAATTAACCCACACTATAGATCAAAGAATTAGAAATAAATGTGGAGTTAAAATTTATTTTTAACTCTGCACAAATGGTGTATATCAGTCAAGTATGCAGAGAGTTCAAACACAGGGAGCAAACAGGATAGATCAAACAAGTGCGTACGTGAGTGAACGTGAAGTGTTGTCTACACTATGCAATGCAAATATTTTTGTGGGTTTTTAATTTATACATATATTTTAATTTTTAATTTTGATTTTCAATTTTCTGATTTTTATGTTTTATATTTTATATTTTTCTATTTTCTTTTTCAATAATGGAATATGTATACAATGTAAGAGAAGGGGTGATACAATATTTATAAAAATATGAAAAAATGCTCAAAAATTCAGGAATAAAATCTTTTTGGTCTTTTTATATTTTTAAGATGTTTTTATGATTTTTGGGGATTTTTCTAAATGTTTTTGATATTTTTAAATATTGAAATATAAGAAAACAATGAGCAAAGGTTTTGGACGAATTTAAAATGAGGTTGCAAAATATAAACAATACCTAATACTCCTCAACTTAATTTTAAAATATAGACAATGAAAGGAAGACACAGAAACTGAGTTTGTATTTTTGTGATTTTTCTATGATTTTCTGTATTTTTTTGAAGTTTTTAAGTGTTTTCCAATTTTTAAGCATTTTCTTTTGCAATTTTTAGTGGTTTTTGGATTGACACTAGTAGAGGACAAGACACACAAAATATAATTTTTCTGGAATTTTTCAAACGGTTTTTATAATTTTTATGGATTTTCTAATGCAAACAGTATGAAAAATGCATGTTTTTGATTTTTTAATAAATATGAAAGTGCCAACAATGCAATGCAAAAATATGGTGTTAAACTACAATGCGACAGGAGTCTATGACATTTTTTTGGTAATTTTCAGAGTTAAAGTGATGCATGAAATAAATGCAAACATCCAAGCAAAAATACAATACTGTCAAGGGCATAAATGTAATTACACAGAAGTTCGAGGGCCTACTTGCAATTTTTTCAAAAACATATAACGTTAAATACAAGTCTCTGGACTAAAAACAAATACCCAAACCCGGAGGGGGTTCGTTGCAAAATGTCCAACTCACGCGCACTGGGCACGTGACCTGGCAGGGGTATTCTTGTATTATTACAAAGTTCCAGGGGCTCAGATGCAATTTCTCCAAAACATTACAACTTAATTAAAAAGTTCATGGACTAAAGAGAAATAAACAAACCCCGGGGGGTCCTTGCAAAATACCCAGCCCCCCTCACGCGCACGGGCACGTGAGGTGACGTGGATAGGACCTAAGTGCAAATATGAAAACTATGGGGGTCTGGATGCAAATAATACAGAAATATTTAAACTACGACTTGAATTTTACGGACTGAAATGAAATACAAAATTTGGCGAGGTTGAAGGTGCAAAATACCCACGCCTATATTCCTCGTGCGCGATCGAATGGCAGAGAGCCGTTCACTAATCCACGTGGCGCGCGCACAACGCGTGATGACGGTTCGACGATGATCGGCGGAGATCTGATCTGGCGAAGGAATCAACGGTCGTCGTGTGCTCGATCGGACGGTGGCTGATCAATCTGGAGAGGACCTCTGATCGGGCGGTAGGAAGGCAACGAGGAAGAACGGGGAAGAACGCCGGCGAGGCGAACTTCCCCGACCTCGATCTCAGGCCTCCGGCGATGGCACGGGCGCAAAAATCGGTCAGAAGGCTTCTGGAAGGTCGAAGAAGATGCTGGAGGGCTCAAGTTCGTTGGAGGGGCGTCGAGGTGCTGGCGAGAAGGCGGCGGAGCTCGAAGCTCCAGGTGGCTCCGATGAAACCCGCAAAATGCCCCCCGGGGGCTTTGATTGTCCCTTGACCTGCAAAATGGGGTTAAAGGGTCCAGGGCAAACTGCCTGGACCCTACGGAGGTGAAGTCGAGGTCGCAGTTGGTCGGGCGAAGGCGAGGAAGGTCCGGCCAGAGGTGGTGCGCTCCGGCGGTGAGCTACGGGAGGCGAATCGATAGATGGGACTAGGAATTTTTTTTGGGGTTTTTGATCTTGGAGCTAAGGGAAACTAAATGAAACGAAGAGGAAAGGGAAAGGAGCAGACCTCGAAGGTGGAGAACCTGAGGTGGAGGAACCTCGATGCCGGTGGTCGGCGGAGGTGGTGGACCCGCTACAGAGCCTCCTCGACTCGCCTGAGGGTGTGGATGCGGAGCTGTCACCTCCAGCAACACGGAGAGCGCAACAGGGAGGAGAATTAATGGCTAAGAAGGGTTCAAAATTGGGCTTGAAGGTGGCGGGACGTTTAAGTAGAAGATGATGGCGTCTCCTTCAAGCCAGACCCACGCGCGAATGATGGAGATATGGCTGGATCCGAATATATGGCGTGGCTCAGTGAAGATCGGGGATGAAGTCCCAAGAAGGAATCGAGGCGCGAGGACGCAAGGATCTAGCTCGAAAAATGGAGGAAATCGGGGAAAAATTGGGGTGTCAGAAATGGCAGGCCTCGGTTAGGGAGTTGACCGAGGTCAACTCTAGACCGCACCTGGTTGGTCCACGTGGACCAACCAGAGAAATCCAGGCAGAAATTATTTAAAAATTCAAAATAAAATAGTAAATGACATTATTAAATTTAGGTTATTAAATAAAAAATATTTATTATTTTATGTAGTATTTTATTCTGATTTTTAATTATTTTTATGGAATATATTTTTACAAGTTTTCTTTTATACCCTTTATAGGTATAATATCTATATATTTTATTCTTTTATTTTTATTTTGTGTATTTTAATTTTATTATTTTGGTTTATTATTTTATAAAATACTTTTGTACACCTAGTTATATTTTTTATTTTTCTGATGTGTTTGCATATTTAATAAAATAGAAGTATATTTTCTATAGGTATAAGTATATGTAGTGTACCTATGTACCTTATATTCATGTATTTTTATTTGAGTTTTATTTACATTTTTATTCTGATTTTAATATACAAATAAATTATAAATAATATTTACAAAATCATAAAAATGTAAGAATACAAAAGTAATGAATAAATAATAAATTGAATATTTTAATCTGTACAAGTATACTACAAGGGTCCAAAACTCAACTTTCAAACCGTAACTCCAAAAATTACAAAACCACCTCCATTAAATAGATTATTTTATGCTATATACAATTAAAGGCGAGTTTGGTAAATTTCAAGTTTTTATTTGCAAGATACAGGTCTGGGAAGTTGGAATTTTGGAATCTTATTCAGACCATAGCTTTTTATCTGTACATTATTTTTCAGTGAAATCAATTTTGTATTTTTATTTATTTAATTATCTACAACTTTCATTTACAGAGTTTCTTTATTTGAGGTGTAAAAAGTAGAACCAAAAATAGGTCTCAAAATGAATAAAGAATGAATGAAAAAGAATAGGTATCTGGCCCTTATCTCCCCCTACTTTATTCCTTGTCGACCTATTCATCTAGATGCCTAGGTCTCGGCGATTTGGGTCATAAAATATTTACAATATTTTATTCTTTTTCTTTTCTTTGATTTATTCTATAATTTTGGCTTTAATTACAGTGTTTTATACACTATTTGAATGCACATGCATAAATACTAAGATGGTGGATTTAAGGGTATTTACACGCATTTGCTAGGGTTTTTGATGCCAAAATGATAGAATAAAGATGATGAAATGTGGCTTCATTACTGAGAGTAACAACATTAGATAAAAAACAACTAAATTCACCTGCTTCAGGTTGGACACTGCCGGCTACCTGCTCCTTGCGTCGGAAGTTGTTCAGATTGGCTTCGACCTGGGCTGGTATGACGGTCTTGGCAGCCGTCAGGTCGTCGATCTTCTGGGTCATCTCAGCCATGTTCTTCATTAATTGTTCTAAACAGGCCAGGGTTGGATTAACCGGCATAATCTCAGAGGAATCCCCCTGATGGGGACTAGAGTGCTGGTGAGTCTGTTGAGATTGCGACTGGTAGCCTTAGGAAAATTGGTGAGGAGGAGGGTTGGAGGAATACTGTGAATTCAGCTGGTTGTATTGAGCAGCCGGTTGTTGATGATATCCCTGTCCGCGATATCCGGCCTGTTGAGGATCGTGCTGGTAATTCTGCCTCCAGGTGTTACCGTGAGATGGAGGCTAGAATTGGTAGGAGGGCTGGAAGGGCCTCCCACCCTGCTGCTGCTGGTGATAGGGCATGATGCCCATGTTCTGACCTTGAGAATGTCCCTGGGGATGGTTCAGTTGCGCTTCATTGTTCCATACGCCATTGATCTCCTAAATCAGTGGCGGGGGTGGAGAGAACAGCTCGGAGTAAGCTGGCTGGGGCTCAGGTTGATATACAACCATCTGTGTCTGGGGCTGCGGGGGCTGCTCCGGAACCTGCACGTAATACACGTGCTGAATAGGCTGGGGCTGCGGTGGAGTCGGCTAGGGTTCTGCTGCATTGTAGGTTCCTTCTTCTCAGCATTCGGCTCGGCAGAAGTAGACACAACGTTGCACATGTTTGCATTCAATGCACGAACGAGCTGCTCCAGCTGTTGGGAGATCTGGTCGAGCTTTTCCAGACCCTGGGTCCTCTTCTTAATGATCGATAATTTTTCGAGGTCCTGCGACCTCTTCTCAATGATGTCCACCTTGGACAGGTGGCTCCCAATGATGCTCAGGTTGGAGCTCTCATCCTTGTCCTCGGTGTGAGAAGCCATGTTCACTGGCTTGCTGATGGTGGTTGGTAGCTTTAGGTATGCTCTGGACGAGGATTGAGCGGCTTCTCCTTCAGCCATTTCCTCGAAGATGTTCCATACCACGTCCTCGTCCTTGTTGAAATGCGACCTGCCGCAAGCGGCATCTACAAGCTTTTGGCTCTCAAGTGATAACCCCCCAAAGAAATGCTGCACGAGACTAGTCTTTGGAATTTCATGGTGGGGGCACTTTTCCTGGAGATCCTTGAATCTCTCCCACGCTTCATGGATGGTCTCGTGAGGCTGCTGGCAAAAACTGGAGATCCGGGCACGCATCTGATTCAATCGCCCGAGAGGATAGAATTTATGGAGAAATGCAGACTTCAGCTCCTCCCAAGTCGTGACGACCTTCCCAAGATGGTCGACCCAATATAGGGCCTTGTCTTGAAGGCTGAAGGAAAAGGCGATCATCTTTACTACCCCCAGAGGGATTCCAGGGTAGTGAGCAGTGGAACAGATGCGACCAAATTTCTTGAGAAAGATATACGGTTCCTCAGTGGTATTCCCGTGGAATGTGGGAAGTAGGGACAGAAATTGCGGCTTCAGCTCGAAGTGGGCATGCATACGTGGAACTTGAATCCACTCAATGATGCGTCCCGCTTCTGGGTTGTAAGTTTCTTTGAGCGTAGGCTTTGGCTGCGGTGGATCTGCTTCCACTGCGTCAAATTCTGGTCTTCCCACTGAGAACTCATCTCTGACTTCTTCAAAGTTGGGCTCTTGGTTTAGATCATCCTCCCTACGGTCATCTCTTGCATCGGCCATCCTCCTCAGATCGTTCAACATATCTTGGAAGGCGGTCTGGGCCAGGGCTTGATTAGTCAACTGTTGCTGGATGGCTTGAATGGAAGCCATCAACTAACTGTTAACCTCGTTCTGCGTGGTGTATTTCCCTTCCACCGGATTGACTTCAGGTTCAGGTGGGGGATGTGGTCCCTTTCCTCTTCCTCCTGCCATCTCAGAATGAACTTGAATTTCCTGCTCGTGATCAGGTGAAGAATCTGCATGACGAAGCAATCCCTGATCAGCATCTTCCTGAGCACCCGTTGTTGAGATGAATCTGGAATTAAGGTCAATCCCAGAATGTTGTGAACGGAGCATAGAATATTGACTGAAATCGATCTCCATCCACAAGGGGTTATTTCAGGGACAAGAGTAATCCCGGTTTATTTGAAGGGAAAGGGCTAATTCAGGTTGCGAGTCCATCCCGAACAGCGGATTTATTGGTGACAGGCAATGTTGAAAGAAGCGAGAATAGGGGAGTTCAAGGAGACATTCGCGAGATCCGAACTAACTTCTTGGAGATCACCCCTCTTTATGGAAGATGTTGCCGATACGGAATCGATGTAGGTGTCGGCGAGGTCCCGACTGAACCATCCGTGTGACGACATCTTGAGAAGGTCAAAGGAGAAGATGATGGATGAAGAGCACGAGGGTGAACAAGAAATAAAATGATTGTAAAACAGTAGAAGGCTCACAGTGAGCAAGGGTTAAATGGAAGGAGAGCAAAAATGGCGCAAGGGTGCGGTGTTTTTGATCTTGACCTTAATCCAAATAGCAATCAAACACAAAGCAAGGGGATTCACCAACTCAACACATGAAGCCATAAGGGTTCGACTATTATCTTTGTAGTTTTTAGATGAATTCAGGTATTTATCTTTTAACGAGTCCTTAGAGCGCTACGCCTATAGGAGAGAGAGTACTGCCGGAAGAGTATCCCGTACTTGTCCTCCTCCTGTGTAACCTGTAGTCTGCACTTTTTGAGGTCCTTGTAACCCTTCCTGGATCCCTACTCAGCCAAAGAAATAGAGAAAGGAAGCCAATAGGCGAAACCGATACTTCAGAACTCGCTCGCAACGGAATCACCCGTGAGCGTGCAAGAACCTACTCGGACGCAAGACGATGAGACAGACACCCCCGTGAAGGCGTGGCCTAGGCTCGATACTTCGGACAAGGTCGATGCTCTGCACAATAGAGAGTCACCAATGTTGACCAAGCCCTATTCGTCCACGTACGATAGAAGCGCCAATACTTCGGAAATCCAGGCGATACACAAGGCAGCCACAGACTGGGTTTTGGGCTCTAATCCTTACGTAGCACTCTGCTCACTTGGAAGGAGACCTTCCCATGCAACCTGAATACAAGTGAGGGTGTGACTCTCCCCAATCAATGAGTCCAATTACCAATTTTATTTAGGTCAAAGTTTTCTTAGCAGCCTTTTTTTTAATTTTTTTGTGTTATCGCTTCTTTTGAGTAAATTCAAACAAGCGCCTAACGTTTTTTATTTTTTTCTTGATTCCTATTTTATCCAAAAACAGAGGGAGAGAAGAGTCGGAAAAGCCAATGCAAGTGGCACTAAGATGGAAATCTCACCTTAGTGCCTAAATGATGAATGCAAAGATAGAAGACTTACAGTGACTCCCAGCTCTCTCCATGCGGGATGCAAAACAGGAATTTATAAACCTATACTACATGCCGATATGCACAAGGAAATCGTCCTAAGCAGGCAATTGCTAGCGTGAAGAACCACAAGTTAATCACCAATCCTCGATCCAAAGAGTCCGGTCTAGACCCTCCCCTCCTCTTCTCGACAAATCGAGTTTAGGAGTAGCGCTTGATGGGGTAGGCTCGCGACACGGTGGATCTAAGAAGATGATTTAACTGGTTAATTAAACTAAGTCCAAATACGCACTATAGGTACATGCAATGGTTATTAGGGTGTTTGGACCTAATCTAATCGATCAAGCAATGCCTAAAATCTAAGGGCTCATTCCACAAAAGAAAGGAAAAAGGAAAACAAAACCGGCAAATGACAGTCGAGAAACGTGAAGAAAAACCGCGGTGAGCCCCTGGGTGAACAAACATCCGGAAATTAGGCCCGAAGTGTCTAAGTGTCCAAGTCCTGTATTATTACAAATGATCAAATGTCTCTCTCTCACCAAAAATGAGAAAAAACTATCTCTCTCTCTCTCTCTCAAGTCCTCATGCTCTCTACTGCCGGCTAGGGTAGAATAGCCGGCTCCTCCTCCCTAGGCTGCTCAGGATCCCCTAGGCGATCCTCCTCGGTCAGTGGTCCCTCACAAGAAAACAAGAAAGGGATGTCAGACGGTTCAAAACAAATTATGCAATAGAAACAGATAATAAAAAATGGCTAAGCAGATAAAGAGACACAAGTCTACTCTACAAGCCGATGCTCCCCGGCAATGGCGCCATTTGAAAAACGAGAATGCGAGAGCCGCTAAATAATGGTCTGACAAATCAGACTCATTGTCGCTGAGGCAACTACTCAAACCTTCCCGTTTGTCAACAATTAACCCACACAATTAATCGGGCAATCAATAGCAAGGATTAAAATTTATTATACATTACTAAAAATGTACAATGGCAAGCAAGTAGGGGTCGAACACAGGAAACAAAGGTGTAGAGTATAGACAAAAAGTCAAAACCTAGGTCTAATGGACTACTTAGCCAATCTGGAATTTTTTGTGGGTTTTTAATTTTATATTTTTATTTACTTTTTAATTTTATATTTTGTATTTTGATTTTAAACTGATTTTTATATTTTCTTTTTATATTTTATATTTTTATATTTTCTTTTTTCAATATTGGAATATATGGACTATATAATAAAAGAGGGGAAAGAATATTTATAAAAATATGCAAAGGTACTCAAAAATTCAGAAATGAAAGATTTTTGGTCTTTCTATGATATTCTTACTGTTTTTGTGATTTTTGCATATTTTTCAGAAGCTTTTTAGTATTTTTAAAAACTGAAATAAAGGAAAACAGGGCACAAATCATTGGCTGAAGGTAAAATAGGAATGAAAAATAATAAAACAACCACCAAAATTTTCCAAACTGATTTTAAAATAAAGATAAGAAAATAAGGAATCTACAGAACCTTAGTTTGCAACTTTTGGAGTTTTTAGAATTTTTTAGATTTTTTTTGAAGTTTTTAAGTTTTCTAATTTTTAAGGTTTTACTTTTGAATTTTTAGTGATTTTTGGACTGACACTAGTAGATGATAAAACACACAAAATATATTTGTTTTGGAATTTTTCAAAACGTTTTTATAATTTTTATGGATTTTCTAATGCAAACAATATGAAAAATGCATGTTTTTGGTTTTTAATAAATATGAAAATGCAATAAAAGTGTAATGCAAAAATATGGCGTGAAAATGCAAGTTAACAGGAGCCTATATGAATTTTTGTAGAATTTTAAAGTTGAAATGATGCATGAAATAAATAAAACAAACACATAAAAATCCTAAACCTGGTAGGGGTATATATGCAATTATAAAAACATCCAGGGGCTTGGGTGCTAAGTTCACCAAAAAGACACACGCTACGCGCGTGTTATGTTGTGCACAGGGGTATATTTGCAAATAATGAAAACAACAGGACAATAGTGCAATTAACCCAAAATATACTTAAATCACTACGCACATGGGTATAATTGTAAATACATGAAAGTCCGAGATTGATAATGCAAAAAACCCAAAAAGCACGTGGCCCAGTCACGTGAGGTGACGTGGCCGAGGACTGAAGTGCAAATAAAAGAAGTTCAGGGACCTAATTGCAATTATTACAAATATTTTTAGACCAGACTAAAGTTTTAGGGGTAAAAGTAAATACAAAAAACACTTGGGATGAAAGTGCAAACTACCTAAGATGAAGATCGTGCGGCCGAGGACGATCCACTTATCCACGTGGGCTGATCTGGTGGCCCGATGGCGCTTCGCACGGACGTCCAAGATGGGATCCCGCGACGAGATCCGACGGTGGCGGGTGCTGAAGATCTGACGGCTCCTGTGCGTACTGGAGGTTGCTCCTGATCCAACGGTGGAGAGAGGTTCACGAAGAACACTCTCCCCGGCGAGCTTTGGCGAGTGTATTCGGCCGATGCACGACCTCTCTTTCCCTAAGATCAAGGGCAAAACGATCCTGGGGCCCCTCCGCGTCAAATGGAGGTCTCAGACGAGCCTGAGACGGCGAGATGAAGGCAGACGGCGGTGGCGACCTGGGAGGTGCTTCCCCGAGTTGTCGAGGCTCTATAGAGCCTCCTCTTGGGCTCTGACCTGCAGGATTAGAAGCGCAAAAACCAGGCGAGGCGGCTGGGGGCGTTTTTGGGTTGAATGGAGGTGGTGTGCGGTTCGGGCGTGGAGCTCCGGCGACGGGCGGAGATGGGAGCTCTGATCGCTCGATCTGGGCGAGATCGAGGTGGGTGGAAGGGTGGTTCGTGACGACGGAATGACAAGGTTGAAGATGGAGGCGATCTTGGAGGCTGTCGATGATGGAGGTGGCCGGAAAGTGGAGGCGGAGCTAAGCTCCGCCATGGAATGATTGACGAAATCACGGCGAAGGGATGAATGAAAAGAGAAACTGCTATGGTCCTAATCTAAGCTAATCCTAATTTACAAGAAAATGGAAAAAGAAGAAGAGAGAACGGCTCACCAGAGACGACGGAGTGAACTCGCGGCGGAGCTCCGGCGAGGGCCTGGATCTACTTCGATTCGACACCAAAGTGGCGAAAACCCAAGCTCGAATCGCCTCCTGCTGTCACCAGGAATGCAATGGGCTAGGGGTTTGCGGACGAAATTGGCGGAAGAAGGATCAAATTCAAAATGGAGGTCGAGGGGGGGGTTTGAAGAACTTGCTCTTGCGTGACTTTTGATGCATGATCACGGGCGAACGAAGAAGATCTTGGAAGATCTAATAGGCCAGCGAGAATCATGATGCTACAGGGAACAATTTTCATGAAGGTACCCTCCCTTCTCGAGCAACGGATTGATGGCGAAAAAATCGAGAAAGGGAGGGTATCGTGCATTCTGACAGGGGCGCAGGGCTAGGACCAGGGAGTTGATCGGCGGGTCAACTTCCCAAGCCACCTGGTTGGTCCACGTGGACCAACTAGGAAAATCCCTGAAAAAAATATTTATAAATTAGTTTAAAAATAGTAAATGATTTAGTTAATTTTTGGTTATTTAATAAAAAACGTTTGTTATTTTATAAGGTATTTTAATATGATTTTTAATCATTTTTATGCGTATAAAACTAAAAGTTACCTTTTTAGACCTTTATAGGTATATGTATCTGTATATCGAGTTATTTTATTTTATTTTGTATATTTAATTTATTCATTTTGTGTATTATTTTATAAATTGATAAAGTATTTTTATACACTTAAATATATTTTTATTTTATTTTTCTGAAGTGTTTTGTATATTTAATAAAATATAAGTATGTATTATGCAGGTATAGGTATAGGTATTTTACCTATGTATAATATACACGTATTTTTATTTTGTATTTTATTTAGTGTTTTTTATTCTGATTTTAATGCATAAATACATTATAAATAATATTTGTAAAATTTTAAAAATAAGAAATTATAAAAATAAATATTGAATAAATAATAAAATAAATATTTTAATCTGTACAAGTATACAAGTAGGGTCCAAAACTCAACTTTCAAACCGTAACTCCGAAAAATACGAAACCACCTCCATTAAATAGATTATTTTATGCTATATACAATTAAAGGTGAGTTTGATACATTTCGAGTTTTATTTGCAAGATACGGGTCTGGGAAGTTGGGATTCTGGAATCTTATTCAAACCATAACTTTTTATCTATACATTATTTTGAGTGAAATCAATTTTGTATTTTTCTTTATTAAATTATCTACAACCTTCGTGTACAAAGTTTCTTTATTTGAGTATGAATAAAGAATGAATGAAATTAAAGGTATTTTTATTGGTATTTTGGCCCTTATCTCCCCCTACTTATTCCTTGTCGATCTAGTCATCGGATGCCTAGGTCTCGAAGTTTTGGGTTATAAAATATTTACAATATTTTATTCTTTTTCTTTTCTTTTCTTTATTCTATCATTTTGGCTCTAAAACCGCATTTTATACAATATTTACACAATGATGCATGGATGCTAAAATGCTCTATTTAAGGTTATTTACACGCATTTGCTAGGGTTTTTGAGGCCAAAATGATAGAATAAAGATGATGAAATGTGGATTCATCAATACTTAAGGATATTCTACCCTAAGTATAGGGGAGGTAGACCATGTACATTCTAACCCTTGGTCTTCCCCTTGTGTACGGTTTTCTATACTTAGGATTATTTGATCCTAACTATAGGGGGATCGTCGACATCTATTCATTCGATTCTTTTATTCGTCATTGTAGTATAATATTTCTTTTCACTTCCCAATACTAAGCGTGAGTTATGTCTTCTTCATCGCTCTTTGATCACTCTGCGTACATCGTTCGAGCTATATAGGGGGGGTGTCGTATATATTACATATATAGTTTAGCCATAACTCATACTTTGTGTGACTGCATTAATAAATAAAATGGCTAAAGATCACAAATTTTTAGAACTTTCTTGTACATAAAATTCTTTCTTGCACATAGATGTTTGTAAATAGCTAGTTACAACAATTATTTTTGTACAAATGTTGTAAAAATATTTTGATTGTAAAATGTTTATAAGTATTTTTGTATCAAAACTATGTATATAACACATTTTTTAAAAAATGTTTGTGTAAATAGTTTGCAAAACTTGTGCATCCTTGCATTCAAACATTTTTCAAAAAATTTGCATGATTTTCAAAAATTTTGCATAAAAATAATTTTGTGTATATTTTTGTATATTCTTCTCAATCATAGTTGACATTTAAACTAGTCTGGAGTTAAATTGAAAAATGGAGCGTGGTCAAGATCTTAATCCACCTAACTCTCAGAGGAACCTTATAGGATTTGGGGTTAAGACTTTTCAGGTCCATTAGTGACTTAATTCTTTGAGTCCACTAGGCTATGTTCACATGTCATCTTGATGAGCCTAAGTAGAACACTTAATAACATATGCATGACTCTCACAGACAATGGCTTTACTTGGACCAACACCTTACACATAGCTCCATTCGGATGAGGTGGTGAGGAGGCAGAATCCTTTGGCTTGGGGTAGCATACGACGGTAGTACTTCTAGGCGGAACCTCTTGTCTTCCTTTAGGGAGGGATGTGCACCTCAACTCGGTCTGTCGGTGTTAAGGTCTAAAGACAGGAGTTGTGGGTTGCAATAATACTTCAAAAGAGGGATAGTCTACTGGTTCGAGAAGAAAAAGTCCTTATGTATATGCTGCACCATGTAGATATGTTGTACATATGTACATAAAAAATGCAAAATCAAGAAAACTCCAAAAAAGTGGACATGCCTGATTGAAATAAAATGCCTGCCGGAGTGTATATAGCTAAATAAATCAAATCTTATGTATTACACCTTCTCATTTCATGAAGCTTGCAGCGGGCGACTTAGCTACACTCGTTGGGCTTCCAGGGATATGTGGCTACACTGGTCATGGTCCATTCTCTTCTTTCCCCCTCTTCTTGAGTCGGTTGCACATGAACTTAGAAGGGAATATCCTGTTCCCCGAGGAAAGAGCACCTAGACTGAGGAATTAGAGTTACCTTGTTGAGGGAAGGTTGTTTCTTTGTCATTTCTGAGGTGGGGAGCTTCATATCACTTACATAGTACAAGGAAAGATACATGGTCATTAGAGTTTGCGTATGTAGACTTGTTCTGATCTGGATTAGTGAGGAGTCTTGACCATAGAGTGGTGGAACTTAGTGGCTGTTAAGTCTTAAACCTATGTCCCAATAAGGTTCGACAAGATACTAATCCAAAGGTCTGATTGAGCTCTATACTTAAATTTAATGAAGATAACTTTAATAATCAACCTTTATTCCCCTTCCTTTTCTTTTCTTCTCTTTTCACTTCTATCCCATATAAGTGTTTGCTAAGGGACTAATAAAGGTAAAGTATAGGGGGATGATGAATCCCTGATTCTTACTCTTTATTCTTTTATTTTAGCTACTTATCTTAACAAAACAACATGTAAATACCTATAAATACAACAACATAGCAATCACCATGCATTTCTTAATATTGCATAATTAGCATATTTTTGTGCAAAAATAAAATTATAAATAAAAAAGGAAGGATGTATTTAGAATAAATACAAAGTGACCCGAACCCCAAGATAAGGTCAAGCCTTGACCTGATCGCCAAATAAAATAAGTAGAGAGAGATAGGATCTACTCTATGTTGTACATATTACCTATGTGTATAAATAATTATTTTGACAAAATAAAATTAAATCATTATTTTTATCTCCTTGTATATATTTCTAAAAATCATATAAAAAGAAATAAAAAATAAAAAAAGGAAATAAAGATAAAAATAAAATCTCTCCTCAATTATACAAAGGGAAAAATGGGCCTGCCCCTAGGGGTAGCCAACATGGCTGCCCCCGTCCCATTTTTTGGCAAATTTTTTTATTTTTTCGGAAAAATAAAATCATGAATATTCATCCCTATATCCCTCCTACATGCCATTCGAATTTCGTCAGAAACAGAGACTCTTACGGTCTCCATCTACATGTCATTTTTTTAACGGTCGCAGGATTTTTTAAATTGACCATGTCTGCATGGAGGTCGTAGGAGTCTCTGTTTCTGACGAAATTCGAATGGAATATAGGAGGGATATAGGGATGAATATACATATCGATATTTTTCAAAAAAAATAAAAAAATTTGCCAAAAAATGGGCGGGGCAGCCATGTTGGCTGCCCCCAGGGGGCAGCCCCATCAACCCCTTATACAAAACACATGTTTGTACATCACATTCACTATTTATTCTAAAATAAAATTTATTTAAATTATTTTTACTCCTAAAATTATGTTATAAATAAATAAAATATAAAATTGTAGTATTTGTGTAAAAATAACAAAATAAAAATAATTATACATAATAAATAGATATATTATACATTTATATAAGATTGTATATTGTATATATACTAATTTATTTTTCATAAAAAATAAAAAATCATAAAAAAATTATTTGAAAAATAATAAATATTTTTTATTCATTTTTCATTTAAATTCATTTATTATTTTTAATCTAATTTTCTTTATTTTTCTTCTCTATTTTGTCCTGTAGTGGGTTTTGTCCTTTTCCCAGCTCGTCTCTGATTGGGCCACCTCGGTTTGTTGACTGAGGTCAACTGTTCCCCCAGTCTCCCTTTTCGTCAAAATCGGGTTTCGTCTGCTCTTCTCCAAATTTTTCCGACATGATCCGACCGCTATTTCACCCGAACTTCTACTCCGAATCAAGAGTGTGCATCCCGAACTTTTGCTCGTTATTCTCCTACTCGATCTGCGCCTCGGTTCGCGAGTCATGCCTCCTTCTTTGTCAGACCTGGAGCACTATATAGAGCACCCCCCTTTTCCAGCACCTTTGGCTGCGCCACCACCTCCTGCATACCCGTCCACCTTTTCCAGAGTGACAGCGAGCGAGAGAGAGGGTGAGGCAACCGTTTGGAGCGTAAAGCCCCAGGTTCGGAGAGGTTCTTCCTCAACTCCGCTGTGAGGAGCTGATGATTCTCGTATTCATCATGCTAAAAATCACATATTAAAAACCCTTGTTTTAATTAATCCAATAAAAATCACCATTAATTCTTCATTTTTATCTTGTAATATATTGTGTATAATTAACCTTAATTAATTGTATTTAATTTCCATTATTTTCTTGTAATTATTTTATCATCAAAAACTCCTAAAAATCAGGTAGAGTAATTGTCCATAATTCACTGACCATTAAAAAGACTAAATATGCAAAAACATCTCAAAACCAAAAAGCCAGTATTTTTACCCCCTTAAAAATAACCTCAAAAATACTTTTTATACAAATGACCTCTTTTGGCTTTTCGTCCAACATGAAACTTGTAGATCTCATCGAGACGAGCAACTTTCATGTTTTGACTTTTTCCTAATTATTCCTCTATCTATTTCTCTCATATATTTTTCTTTGTATTTATACTTCCGAATTTTCTGATTGGGCCACATGGTGCTCTCTGGAGCCACCACATGGCCCGCCTCTTCTCTTGCCACCCGGCTCTTTCCTAGGCCATCCGATCTTCACATCCCGCCTCGATCTCAACCCTCCATTGCCGCTTCGCTCGCAGCCCTTGGATCAATCTCCCAGATTAAATCTCCACCGCTACCTAGCACCTCATCTACAGCCGTTAGATCCATTTCCTATCCTACGGCTGCCATCTCTCCACGTCACCCAGTCATTCTCAGCCCTCCGATCAACCGATCATCCTACGCTTCAACGCTTGCCATGTCATCTCTTTCCCTCCCACCGTTGGATCTCCCTATCTCCAAATCTCAGCCGCTCCTTCGTGCCCTTACACCAGCCGTTCGATCAGATCCTCGAATCTGATCATATCCCTCCACCTGAGCTCACATCCAAGCCGTTGGATCGCATGATCCAACGGGTAGCCGGTCATATTCCTCCTTCGTAATCCCCTTCCCCCAGCCGTTTCACCTCACCAACCCACCACCCCTTCCTATTTTGGGAAGAACCCCAGGTTACCTCTCCCTCTCCTAACGGCTACACCACGAAGCCCCGTTGATGAATCCGTGATTCATCACTCTAAAAGTTGAAAATAGAGCTTCGTTCCCGAGTAATTAGACGCATATTTCCACTTATATTGCATAATTAGCATTCATACATGCAAGCATAATATCTGCGTTTTAGCATTCATATTTGCATAAAATAAGAAGCCAATTTCACTTGTAAATATTCACATGTATATTAGATAAAATACCTTATTTGTATATATTTTATACTAACTCACAATCTAATAAAACCAACTCTATTGTGTATATATGACTAACACTAATTAAAGAAAAATATCAAAAAATACTAACTTGTAAAATTGACCAATAAACCCTCAATCCAAGATTGAAATTAGGAGCCTTAAAATGCACATATCTCTCTCATACAACCTCTGAATTAGGTCTACTCACTTTTAAAGCAATATACATTCAGAGACCTTCGAAACAAGACCTATTTCACTAAAAACGGAGCTCGTATGCAAAACTTGGGTTTTGGGCCCTTTTTGTACATTGTACATAATGACCGTTTTACCCCTGTATTTTCTCATTTTATTTTCTTCATTATTAAAAATCCAAAAATTAGAGTAAGTTGTAAATATTCTCCTCATATTTTTTATTTTTATTTTGATTTTTCTCTTATTGAAAAATGATAAA
The DNA here is from genome assembly GCA_037367405.1 of Ottelia alismoides. Classification (NCBI taxonomy): domain Eukaryota; kingdom Viridiplantae; phylum Streptophyta; class Magnoliopsida; order Alismatales; family Hydrocharitaceae; genus Ottelia; species Ottelia alismoides. Next base: position 398,963 of record JAZKJV010001099.1, read on the forward strand.
AAAAATCACAAAAGATAAAATGCGGTATTTATATTTATAAGGTACCACCCAAAAATATATTTTGTACAGATGATTTCCTTTGATTTTCGACCCTTCACGAAAGTTGTAGATCTCGTCGAGACGAGCAACTTTTGTGTTGACCACTTTTTGATTAATCCCTTTTGTTATTTCTTTTTGATTTTCTTTACATTTAATCTTGAATTTTCTGGGAGCGACATGTGGCCGCTCCTGTAGCCGCCACGTGTCACCCCATTTTTTTATTATTTTAATTTCGGATTTATCTTATTATTTTCGGATTTATTATTTATTATTATTTTACTATTGATATTTTAATTATTTTTTGTTGCCTACTATATTATTTTATTATATTATTTATTTTTCCCTTTTACCCCTTCTTTTCTTACTCCCTACTCCAAGCCACCACTAACACCACCATCCCTCCATCTTCTCCACCTCTTTTCTAACTTCCCCTCTCCTCTTTATATTCTCACCTCCTCCACCATTTTTCATCATCCGCCGTTTTCGAGAGAAGTGAGGTCGAGCCCCTTTAACCTTCAGGTGACAGCTGCAGGAGATGAGTCGAGCGACGACAACCTCAAGGCGAGATCCGCGGCATCACCATTGCCGCGTCGCGAGATCCATTGGACTTGCTCAGCTTCGAAGGACTCCGCCATCCTTCTCGAGGCCACGACGGAAGCCGCACGACACGGCTCCATTTTTGGCGAACCGCAGGTAAGTATCTTCTATCTTATCTTTTCATTTTCGTTTATCTCACAATTTTCTTCCTTATTGTTTCATCCACAAACCACCACACAAAAACCATCATCACCATCATCATAGTGCCCATATTCATCAAACACCACATTCACAAACATCATATTTCCATCACCATATTTTTCAACACAACAACCATTATCACCCTCTACCTTTTCACATATCCATTCCACTGTTAAAAAAATAAAAAAATATAAAAAAAACAAAATATAAAAAAATAATTGTGCAGGCCGTTCCGCCGCAAGCGTCCCCGTCCCCTTCAAGCGGCCGCAGCCACACGTCCGCCCTCGTCGGCCACGCCCCAGCCAGGCCGTCATCCTCCTTCCCCACGCCTCCAGCACGTCCGCCCCCGCCAGCCAGTGCTCCCTCGCCGTTCGCGCATCCACGCACGGTCAACTCCGCCCCTCGCGCACAACCGCGTGCCCCCTTTCCTCTGCGCGCGTGAACCTCGCCCTCCCGCCGATCACGCGCATCCGCGCGCCGCCCGCAGCAGTCCATCTCCCCTGTGCCGTTTCCGCTCTCCACCGCTCCAACGCAGCTCCGCTCCCCAAGGCGCGTACGACCCAGCCGCTCCTCCAGCCCGCGCCTTGGCTGGCGCGCGCGACCCAGCCCACGCCTCTCCTCCGCCATAGGCCGCGCGCTGCCACCCTCCATCTCCAGGCGCCCCCTCCGCCGAGCGGCGGCGCCCCGCGCGCCTTCAGCCCACGCGCCCCCGCGGTAGAACGCCGCGTAGCGGCGCCGCCCCCGTGGACCGCCGCCCGCGAGCCGCCCTGTTCCAACTTGCGCCTTACGCACCGCGCCCCCGACCCTCAAGCCCTAGCCGCACATTCCTCCCTCCTGTGCTTGCGAGAGAAGAAAAGAAAATGTGCCTTTTATATTATTTTATTTTTTGTGAAAATTGCATTCGAGTCTTTATATGTTTATATATTTGCAGAAGTGCCCCTGTGCACAAAAGTTTGTTTATTTCAATTTTTCTATTTGCATTGACACCCCCTGCGCTTGAGCTTTATTTTGGACAATCATTTTTAATCAATTTTTAATCAAAAAATAGCATGTTATAGAGCAACTCATTATTTATTTTTTAGCTATTTATTTATATTTTTGTGAGCATTTGACATTTTATAAAAAATTAGAGATTGAAAATCAGTGATATTTTTTCCAATTATGCTCTGAAATTCGCACATCCCTATTTCGCATTCCAAAAATTGTGAAAAAATTGTGAATGATGCTTTTAAGTATGCTTTATTTATTGTCCAAATTTCGCCCAATTAGGAATTGTTTTGTGCATAAAAAAATTGCAGAGCAAATTCCGTAATTGATTTTTAATTAATTCCTGAAGAACATTTTTGAGAAATTTCAAGTCTCCTGGATTCCTTGTTAAAATATCTATTTAAGATAAATCAATCTTTGGATAATTTGATTTTGTGGATTTATTAGAAATTAAATACTCACAGTCGCTTTGTTTTCAGTAAAATATCCATAAAAAATCATAAAGTGTCAGAAAATTCCAAAAATATTAGTGTAGCTTCATTTCATCATGTTTGTCATCCACTAAATTTTTCATATTTTTTGCATATCATTTGCATGAAAAATTGCATAAAAACCCAAAAAAAGTTTGTATTTTTCATGTGTGCATTTTAAATCCAAAAATTCCAAAAAAGAACCATTTTGCATCAATCATTGGATTAGGTTCTTAGTAAAATTATCACTTGGCTGATTTGGTTTAATTTCATATTAAAATTAAATTTGGCTAAGTCGAGTATTTTCTTGTTAACCTAATCCAATTCATATATTGCATCTGGCATTTTTATTGCATAAAAAATCACAAAAAAATCCCAATTGGAAAACCGTAATCTAATCACTCTAACTTGATCCCGGGTCTGGTGGACATGGAGCGGCTTTCTTGAAGTCGACGCATCTCGAAGTGCATCGGAGGCCGACGATTCTTGGATCAAGTCGGCTGTTGGACGTCAAAAAGATTTTTGTAATTTAAAAAAAAGAGTGTCTGCATCATTTATAGCGGTTCCCGTTTGGGTTCTCGCGTGTGTAAACATAGTGAAACTGTGTCCCCGTCTGCTGTGTGGTTTGAATTTTAGACTAGGCTTCCACTAGCGGCTCCTCGAGCCACTCTAGGATTTGCTTGTGCTCATAATTTTCTACGACCATACATCATTTAAAAGACGCACTTAGACCGTAGATCTAGTCAAATATAATCTGTTCTTCACTCGCTAATAGAACTACCTGTCTAGGAGCGACTTTTTCATCGTTTGCATTCATTTAGTATAAAATTTCAATTCAGTACTGCATCCTGCATTGAAGAGAGATGGAGGCACTGTAAGTCTTCTTACTCAAGCATTCATCATCGTTTTCTCGATTGCATCGGCTTTTTCCGATTCTCTCTCTCGGTTTTCTAACCTAGGATAAAGGAATTGGGACTGGACGGTAGACGTGATTGCTTGTGTGGATTAATATCAGTGACAACTAATCTTTAAAATCGGGACTGCTAATTGAATTGGACAAAATATTGACAAAAATTGACCCTTGTTTGCAGGAGAGTAACCCCGACCTTGGTTTCAGGCTGAGTGAGGGTACTTGAGTGTGTGTGAACACCTTAAGGCAGAGCCCAAATCCCCGCCTTCCATATCACGGGCCAACTGATCCTAGCAAATATCACGAGTTGGATACTTTTAGCTCATTGACCAGTACCAAGTAGCCTCCGCCTGTTCACGGGTAGTCAGGAGCGAACCAGCGGTACTTCGCGACAAGGCCTTGCTTTGTCAGCCTCCGCCTGCTTGCAGGTAGATAGGGGCACGGTCTTTGAGTCCCCAACTCCGGATAGGAGCGAAGAAAGGAAGGACCGGCGGTATCTTAGGCGACAGGTTAAACAGGGAAGACGCATCCGGCTCTGAGCCGACTTCCCTATAGGTCGCGTAACTCCTTGTTATCTTGCTTGAAAAATCACACTTAAAATTGACAAGATTAATTGGACTCTGTTTCGGGTCCTTCACCGTGTTGAGTGTGAATTCAGGGTTTGCTCTTGCGTTTGTCTTTGTGTCTGTCCATGTGTGTTATCCTGCGTAACTGCGTATTATCTACCTCATTCTACTTACATATCCTCTTCAAGATGTCGGGATATTGGTCCACATACCCTGTGACCTCTGGTCATTCCTCCTTGACCGTATACCGTTCATCTTCACCTTCTCCTTCTTCCATGTATCCTCTGCCATCCACGGGAGACCCTTACCCGTGGTCGGTCCCACCTCAACTCGATTATGAAGTCAGAACTTCGACTGATTTCTCCACTTCTTCGCTTTTCTCACCTACTCCATATTCTAACACTCCGGATCCACTTCCACCTTGGGCTGACTGCCCTTACTCTCGAGAGCTTGCATGAATCAAAGACTCAAATGAAGAGCAAGTCACTCCTGAGACAGATGATTGGCAAAATTATATGCCCCCACATACATCATCCCAAGTAGGGACCATACCACAACTCACATATACACATCCTGACTTGAACTTAGGGCATAACATGGTCGCTCGAACAACCCGAATAGAGAGGCATGTACATCATGATTTCCCAGACTTGATTGACTTTAGTGATCAAGCTTCCATTAACCAGCCTTCATTTGGAGAGCCTATGCATTCACAAGATTGGACTCATGAGCTAGAATTATCAGTCCCCGTTTCATCATACGAGGCTTCGACCAATATTTGCCATCTAGATGGTCCATACTCGACCCAGCATTACATGCCAGATTCTAGGTATGCTGAGTATGAGCACCCAAAGTCTCAGCAGTACCCTCCACTTGAGCCGAACTCTCCCATGATTTGTCATGAGAATTTTGTGGAGGATGACATCTCTAGACTTATTAAGAAAAATGAATCATTTGGTAACAAGTTGAGAGATGTCATGGGAATATTGCACTCAATTTCAGCCAGCCGAGGTATGAAAGTGGAGAAGGAAGTAAGTAGATCTGATGTTGAAAACCGGGCAAACATCAGGGAACCCACACCGTCTGTACAGCTGGAGTCCATTCTATCTCCCTCTTCTACTAACCACTTACCTTCCAATCCAGAGTCTGATCATTCATCCACAAAAAATACCAAAAATTTGAAAAACCGAAAACCCACATAAAAATTGAAAATGAAAAAGACCTAAAAAAATTGGATTCTGCCCTAAGGGAAGCACTTGATGAGGAATTGATCTTTAAACTTCCCTTAATAAAGGTCATAGATCACTTCCCCGACCTCAAGAGATTTGTAAAGAGTAAATCGATTCCCAAGAGGTCAGGGACTAAGAGAACCAGGACTGAAAGACACATAGTGTCTATGGCCACCTCCTTGGTGATGGGACGAAAGACCAAGAGCCGCAGAGTGAAGCGATTGCCTAGGGTTGAATGTGAAATCAAGGAAACTATCTTTACCCATGCAAGAATCGATGATGACTCTCCGATAAATATCCTCCCGACCTCTGTGTTTGACAAGCTCAAACTCAGGCCAATCAGAAAATTGAGAGAGACCGTTCAGCTGGCTGATCGATCCATCAAACGGTCTAGAGGAAATATTTCAGTCATCATGACTTTCCAAGGTGCTCTACTTCAGGTGGACTTCACGATCATTGACATTGAGCATCGAGGAGAGTTCATCCAGTCTCCGATTATTCTCGAGAAGCCATACTTAGCCTCAGCTAAAGCGTCTATAGATTGCGAGACTCGGGAGATCGATTTCTCAGCATTGGGAGCACTCCGACCTCACCCATTCTTTGATACACTTTACTCTAAGATGACCCGCATATCCGCTGACAGTCGTGACCATCGAGAGGTAGATGAGTCCCACCTCTCTGCTACACCTGAGAGACCGACTATTCGGACGACCGTTGGTTCTGAGACTCCCCACATTTTCACTTCATCAACTGCTTGCACCACCACCGTGACAGCTTCTAAGGAGGACTACGACAAGAAGCTATCATTAAGTCAGACATGACCTTTGTTGATTGCCTTGATCACTTTGATGTTCCGATACAAGAGCCCAATAATGCTAAGCCAACTGAGATCACTGGCACATTCCCGAGCCGTGTGCTGACCCTTCAGGAATATTACAATCTATATGGTGACTCATCTGATGAGGAACCCATGGTCAGCACCACACCCCATCCCGGACCTTCAAAGGAAACAACCAAGAGTAAATTGAATCCACATAAAAACACGGTTGCTCCCTCTTCTAGTCGGACATCTAGTGAGAGGAAGTCGAGAATTGATTCCTCGAGGTGTTCCCCCGAACCTCTCAAGGCGCGTCGCTCTCATCTCCCTCTCAATGATCCAGGTTCTAGAAAACCGACTAAGAAAGTTTCCTTCAACACACCAGAGAAGGAATTTTCTGAGGAGTCCTCATCTGGTCCGGACAAGGTGATTTATATGAGTGAGCTCAGTTCGGCTGTTCTCAAGCCATATCTAAGCAAGCAGCCATGTGTCGACCCTCGTTGGACGATCCCTACACCTAACTATTATTCATCTGAGGACGATTCCGACAATGACACATATGTATATTATCCACCTCCTCGCGTCCGCAAGAAGGTTCGTCACAAACCTTCTTAATCCTTGTCCATTCTCACTCTTTCTTGTATATACTTTTTCTCCCTCCCTCCTCGATGATTCGAATCACTCGCCCCGTCTCATTTCATTTCATTTTAAGACTATACTTAGGATAATCAGATCCTAAGTATAGAGGGGAGAGTGACCCGCATCCATTCATTGTACATCCTCCAGATCACATCGGTCCTCATACTCACTCCTGTCCTATACTTAGGCTGACCAGAGCCTAAGTATAGGGGGGACCGATGCCCGCCTTGTATATACTCAATCATTTTTTCCTCTTGCCCTCGTCCGCCCCATTTTTTGATCTTCTTCTACACTTAGGCTGTCAAGAGCCTAAGTATAGGGGGTTGGTGCGACTTCTATACGATTTTTGTAATTTTAGCTCTCCTACACTTAGCCCGAGCTATGTCTTTTTAGTCGCTTTTCGTGCTCTGAGGACATAGCACACGCTAAGTATAGGGGGCGTGTATATACCCATAGCTCGTACTTTCGCGTATTTTCACGTATTTTTGTATATATTATGCAGTAAGTACGGGGTGGGTAAAAATTGAAAAAAAATTTGTATACTTGTATAATATGTATAAAATAAAATGTAAATAATACTCTTGTAATATTTGTTGTAAAATAGGATGTATACCAAAAAAAATTATACTATGTATATTATTACAAACTAAAAATTGTTGTAAAAATTGTTGTATAATAGAAAATAAAATGAAAATGTCAAAAATAAAGGCTTCTTATTTACTCTTGCATATCATCCTTGCATTTCAAAAAAAAAGTCTTGCATCTCATACATAGCATGTCGTCTACCTCTCATCTGCATATGCAAGGTGAAAAGCTAATGGGCTCTGAACTGAGTTATGAGTAGATATTGAGGATGGACTTGATTTGACCTTAATCCACCTAATTTCAGAGCAACCTTATAGGAACTGGAGTTAAGATTTTTTCAGGTCAAGTGACTTAATTCTTTGAGTCCGCAAGTCTATGTTCACATGTCATCTTAATTAGTCTAAGTAGAATATCTCGTGCACACGCATGATTCTTTTAGACAGTGACCTAACTTGGACAAGCACAATTCACGTAGCTATTCATTGATGGGGTGGTGAGGAAGTAGAATCCTTTAGCTTGGAGTAGCATACGGGTGGAAACATCCGTCCTCCTCTAGGGAGGGTAGTGCATCTCAACCTAGTCTGGTGGTGTTGAAGTCTAAGGACAGGACGCTGTGGGTTGCAATAATGCTTCAAAAGAGGGATAGTCTACTGGTTCAAGAGGAAAAACTCCTGATGTACATGCTGCACCTTGTATATAGTTCCAAAAGAAAAAGAAAAAAAAAGAGAAAAAATGCAAGAACGCCAAAAAATAGACAGGCCAGAAATTAAAAAAAAGTTATTGCCTGTCGGAGTATGTATATTAGCAAGAAGTCTGCAACCGAATGACTTAGCTACACTGATCAGGCATCCCGGGATAGGTAGCTACACTGGCTACCGTCCATTCTTTTCTCTACCCCCTCCTCTTGAGCTGGTCGCACTTGAACTTAGAAGGGAATACCCCGCTCCTTGAGGAAAGAGTTACTGGACCAGGTTATTGAGTTACCTTGTTAGAGGAGGCTGGTTCTGAGTCATTTCTGATGTGGAGAGTTACATTTCACTTACACAGTACAAGTAAGAATCATAGTCATCAGAAATTTGCGTTTGAGGATTTGTTCTGACCTGACTGTTGAGGCGTCTTGAATAGAAGACTTGTGGAACTTTAAGTCTGTTAGGTTTTAAGTTCAGATCCCAATAAGGTTCCGCCACACAATTAATCCAAAGGTCGAGTCAAGCTCCATTTTCAACTTTTGTTCATGACCTTGGTATGGAACCCAAAATCATTTCACTCTTGCATTTCATTTAGTTGCTCGGGGACGAGCAAGGTTTAAGTATAGGGGGTTGATGAATCCGTGATTCATCACACTAAAAGTTGAAAATAGAGCTTTGTTCCCGAGTAATTAGATGCATATTTCCACTTATATTGCATAATTAGCATTCATACATGCAAGCATAATATCTGCATTTTAGCATTCATATTTGCATAAAATAAGAAGCCAATTTCACTTGTAAATATTCACATGTATATTAGATAAAATACCTTATATGTATATATTTTATACTAACTCACAATCTAATAAAACCAACTCTATTGTGTATATATGACTAACACTAATTAAAGAAAAATATCAAAAAAATACTAACTTGTAAAATTGACCAATAAACCCTCAATCCAAGATTGAAATTAGGAGCCTTAAAATGCACATATCTCTCTCATACAACCTCCGAATTAGGTCTACTCACTTTTAAAGCAATATACATTCAGAGGCCTTCGAAACAAGACCAATTTCACTAAAATCGGAGCTCGTATGCAAAACTTGGGTTTTGGGCCCCTTTTGTACATTGTACATAATGACCGTTTTACCCCTGTATTTTCTCATTTTATTTTCTTCATTATTAAAAACCCAAAAAATTAGAGTAAGCTGTAAATATTCTCCTCATATTTTTTTATTTTTATTTTGATTTTTCTCTTATTGAAAAATGATAAAAAAATCACAAAAGATAAAATGTGGTATTTTATATCTATAAGGTACCACCCAAAAATATATTTTGTACAGATGATTTCCTTTGATTTTCGGCCCTTCACGAAAGTTGTAGATCTCGTCGAGACGAGCAACTTTTGTGTTGACCACTTTTTGATTTAATCCCTTTTGTTATTTCTTTTTGATTTTCTTTACATTTAATCTTTGAATTTTCTGGGAGCGACATGTGGCCACTCCTGTAGCCGCCAAGTGTCACCCCATTTTTTTTATTATTTTAATTTTGGATTTATCTTATTATTTTCGGATTTATTATTTATTATTATTTTACCATTGATATTTTAATTATTTTTTGTTGCCTACTATATTATTTTATTATATTATTTATTTTTCCCTTTTACCCCTTCTTTTCTTACTCCCTACTCCAAGTCACCACTAACACCACCATCCCTCCATCTTCTCCACCACCACCATAGGCCGCGCGCCGCCACCCTCCATCTCCAGGCGCCCCCTCTACCGAGCGGCGGCGCCCCGCGCGCCTTCAGCCCACGTGCCCCCGCGGTAGAACGCCGCGTAGCGGCGCCGCCCCCGTGGACCACCGCCCGCGAGCCGCCCTGTTCCGCCTTGCGCCTCGCGCGCCGCGCCCCCGACCCTCAAGCCCTAGCCGCCCATTCCTCCCTCCTGTGCTTGCGGGAGAAGAAAAGAAAAGGTCCCTTTTGTATTATTTTATTTTTTTTGAAAATTGTATTCGAGTCTTTATATGTTTATATATTTGCAGAAGTGCCCCTGTGCACAGAAGTTTGTTTATTTCAATTTTTCTATTTGCATTGACACCCCTGCGCTTGAGATTTATTTTGGACAATCAGTTTTAATCGATTTTAATCAAAAAATAGCATTTGTAGAGCAACTCATTATTTATCTTGTAGCTATTTATTTATATTTTTGTGAGCATTTGACATTTTATTAAAAATTAGAGATTGAAAATCAGTGATATTTTGTCCAATTATGCTCTGAAATTCGCACATCCCTATTTCGTGCTCCAAAAATTGTGAAAAAATTGTGAATGATGCTTTTAAGTATGCTTTATTTATTGTCCAAATTTCGCCAAATTAGGAATTGTCTTGTGCATAAAATAAATTGTAGAGCGAATTCTATAATTAATTTTTAATTAATTCCACGAAGAACATTTTTGAGAAATTTCAAGTCTCTTGGATTCCTTGTTAAAATATCCATTTGAGATAAATCAATCTTCGGATAATTTGATTTCGTGGATTTATTAGAAATTAAATACTCACAGTCGCTTTGTTTTCAGTAAAATATCCATAAAAAATCATAAAGTGTCAGAAAATTCCAAAAATATTAGTGTAGCTTCATTTCATATGTTTGTCATCCACTAAATTTTTCATATTTTGTGCATATCATTTGCACGAAAAATTGCATAAAAACCCAAAAAAAGTTTGTGTTTTTCATGTGTGCATTTTAAATCCAAAAATTCCAAAAAAGAACCATTTTGCATCAATCATTGGATTAGGTTCTTAGTAAAATTATCACTTGGCTGATTTGGTTTAATTTCATATTAAAATTAAATTTGGCTAAGTCGAGTATTTTCTTGTTAACCTAATCCAATTCATATATTGCATTTGGCATTTTTATTGCATAAAAAATCACAAAAAAATCCCAATTGGAAAACCGTAATCTAATTACTCTAACTTGATCCCGAGTTGTTCCTTTGCCTCCTTGAGTCGACCCTGGGGCTTGCCCAGGCTAAATAAACATAAAACCACGCATTAAACTCATTCGACGATTAATCGATTCGTGCGGTTATTTTTGATCGACGCGGATCTATCCGACTGCAACGAAACCGTCAATTATACGACATTAAAGGATAGGTCATTCTGCGCTTATCACCCATCCTCCGCCATCCTCGCGCGACCACCATCATTCACTGCCATTACTCCCTCGCCATTAACCCTCCATTGCAAAACGCCTCGCCACCACATAACCGCTGGACGTCCTCCGCCTATAAGAGCCTCTCCCCTGCCGCCTGAGACCCCGTCCACCATTCCATGGGCAAAGTCCCAGCTTCCCCCGTCCCTCCGGTGACAACGGAGGGGCGGATCGTCGAGGCGACGATGACCCAAGCCCATGTGTCAACCCACGGCTGCCATGGTCGTGTTGTGGGCGCCACCACGCTCCGCTGAGCTCCGCGCCATGGCCGGGCATGCTGGGCGATGATCCCTGATCTCCAACGGAGCTCTATCCCAGGTCACTGCCTCCACCAACACCTCGCTCCGGCGAGGTGATTTTTCTCTTATTTCTTCGAATTTCCCCGACCTCATTACTCGCCGCCACCCTCACTTAACCACCTTCCGACCTTCACTACTCATCAAACACCCTTGCCGACCACCCTCCTCTTCTCCAGGACCTTCCCACGCTCTGACCCCCTTCTGCTCCATCTCGCCGGAGAAGAAGACCCTGGGCCCCCATTCCCTACACCCCATGGCCCCCAACCCACTCACAAACACTATCGCACATTTTGGCTATTCGAATCTAACTTCTGCAAGTACATACCTCTTCAATAGCCGGAGTCAGGTGTTGGAGCTCCTTTGAGATGATCTCCTCCGGTGAGGCTTCGTCGACTCCGAGCTCTGATCATCCTTGGAGTCTCGTCGGATCTCCACCAACTCCGCCAGTCGAGCAGCGACCTTCTCTGACCTTCAGACTATCCATTGGAGCACGGCGGAGCTACCAGCAGGTCGCCGGAGACCCGCCTTCTTCGGTGGCATGGGGAGGAGATGAAGCTACAGGTGCCGTCCGATCATCTTGATCGGACAGCTATGATGAAGGCATGTGGCATCCTGGACCTCCAGACGACCCTACAGGCTCGGGTCCCCCCCAAACCTCCACCCGAGCCACCAGCTACTGCCACATTGCCCCGAGCTAGAGGCACCCACCTGAGCTTGGGCCCCTCACGTGCACCGCACGTGAGGACTTTGGTAATTTGCACAAAGGACCCCAGAGTTATTGATAATTGCAGAATGGTCCCCAGGCACGTGCCTCTCGTGCATGCCAGGCTATTTTACAGGGAGGCCCTCTAAATTTCCTGATTTGCAAAAAAGGTCCCTGTGCATGGATAATTTATAGAGGACCTCAGGCAGTTTTTGATATTTGCATTTAGGCCCCTTCAGGGACCTAAATGGAATGGTTATCCTTTTTATTTCTTGTATTTTTATTACAATTATGCCCCTGTATTGTTTTTAGCATAACTTGATCACAGTAGGTCCAAATTGTATGATTTTAGTGTCGTTTTGATCCTTGTTTCCTCATCTACATTATGACATGTTTAATTTTCTCATCCAACATCATTTTAAAAGAAGTGAATTTTTGTGTTAGATGATGACCCTGCTCTACTTATTCTTGTTCTGATTCGATAATTGATTTTTAATGCTGTGATCAAATTGACCCTGATTTCAATCTCTATTATGTTGCTCAGTTTCAGTGATATTTTTAGGGTATATTTGTAACCTAATTGTTTGCATTATCATCGCATTTATATAACCTTGTATTATTGTTTATTCATCACTTTATAATTGCATAAAAACCAACTAAAAACTGCATGCATCATATTATTGCACTGTAACTAGCGTAGTACTTCATGCATTTTATAAAGACCTGAAATTGAGAAATACTTCACACATGTGCTTCATTAATCAAAATTCGATAAATAGAGTGAGTAGTTGTGTCCTTGTGTTCGACCTTGGTACACTTGCCAAGTATAAATACTCCACAACATTCGAAGATTGTGGTTTTTACTGAACCATTTTCACCACCTGTACTACGATAAAATAAGACAATTAAAGTGGTGAAAATGACGTTCATCAGGAGCCCAACCTATAGTTGTACAGTTATCGAGGCCACTACCCCTCATGGACGACGTCCGCATCCCTAGGCATACTTCCTCCATCCTCAAGTACCCATTTGGCCTTCCATTTCCATTGATTTGATCCTTCCATCGCCGAACAGATCACCTCCAACCGTCCTCTGTTCTCCACATCTCCATTGCACTCTGACTCTCTCGCACCTCGCTCTCACTTCCTACCACTTCTATGTCTGCTCCGCACCCGTCCACGTGGCTTCAGCCATCGAGTTGGAGCCTCCTAGCATGTCGAATCCTTTACGTCACCATAGACCTGCGTTGTTCACCCTCCATCTTTGTTCCTGATACGTATAGTGCTCTAACCCTCGTCGGAGCTTCATCTCCGAGCACGACCTCTTCTCTTGCGGGGTTAGCGCACTACATACCTCATTAGGAGGTCTTGGATCCATCTAGAAGGCTCAAGGTTGTCCATGACTCCCTAGGACCTCTCTCTTGGTCCTGGGCCCTTTTGAGCCTTCCAGCAGCTACGGAGCATCTTCGCCGACCCTTCTGACATCTCAGCAGCTCGTGAGGATGCCGGATCCACACGGAATGGACGATTGATACTCGTCTCCAATGAGTTCTTCCCCGTTCCTCCAGATAGCGTCCCAGCCGTTCGATCAAGGCCCTCTTCAGGTCTAATCTGAGCCACCCATCATTTGAAGGCCCCTGACCGTAGGTCCATCTGAGTATCCGTGCATCTCAGCCGTCCATCCATAAGTGGAGCTCCATCGCCATTGATTACTCTTAATAAGGGGAAAATTGTTCTTATGCCCCTCTTTGTTTTGCTTTTATCATTTAGTCATGTAAATAATTATCGTAGTTTAAAATAGTTTGGATAATTTGCATGTGGACCCTTGTTATTTTTTGTATTCGCATTTTATTCCTCTGTGTATGAACTCACGTGGCATACCACGTGCTTTTTCTGGTGTATTTGCATTATCTATCCAGAATTTCACATATGTTATGTTTTGAATGAATAGTTTCTGATATTTGCATTTATACCTATGTACGTGGTTTATTGATCATGTGCATTTATTCTCTGGGCTTTTTGCATTTTCGATCCTAAATTTATCATCTATGTTACTTTTTTGTCAGTGAACTTTATTATAATTGCAATAGGTCCATAAAGTCTGTGTCTTATTTTTATTTAAATAAAATGCCCAATTAAGTTCAAAAATTCTATAAAAATTACTGTTAGCTCATGTTAACACGTAATATTTATTGTGATATTTTGGATTAATTTTGTGTAGTATTTTATTTTCTAAAAATAATAAACCCATAAAAATCTTACTGTCTATTTTACAAAATACATGAAAATTAGAAAAATTGCTTTAAAAATTCCAAGAAAATAGTGAGTGCGCGTTTCTGTATGCTTTGTTTCCAGTAGAATTTTTGTTTCTAGCACCTTATAAAAACCTTAAAAATTACAAAAGACATAAAAACTTATAAAATTATAAAAAATCTAGAAAATAAAAAATGACATTTCAGTTCTTGCTTGTATCTATTTTTATCTATGTTCTCATAAAATTTCTCTCTAGTAATTAGGACAATTTAAATATTTTTAATTTGGAATTTTATTCTAGCTACGCATTGTTTCCCTATTTAGTTTTTATTTGATTTTTATGAAATCCCATAAAAATTAGAAAACTTCAGAAAATTACCAAAAGACTTAATATTTGAAAAATCCAAAAATATTTTTATCCTTGATTTTTGAGCATTTTTAGTCTTAAATAAAAATTAAAAGGCTTGTTTTGTCCCTTGTTTGCTTATTTTATCCCTTAATTGAAAAATATAAAAATTTACAAAATTAAAAATTAATAAAAATATGAATTTTATTGTCTAAATTCTGACTACTTTGAAGGATTTGTCGTGCTCCTTGTGATCGACCCTGGTTGCTATACCATGTTAAAATAAATAGCGGAGACCGCTTACATTGTTTTGAGTGATTTATCTTTTGATTATGTGGTTCTTTATTTTTCTTATTTACTTAACTTTGCTTGTTGATTTGGGTCGCAACGACTTTGTTATTATTTGATTCCCTAACTCTAGTCGCAAAGCATGTCAAAAGTCTATAATAACTACTTTTAAACCCATCATTATATTGTCCATTGTTAAATAACTAATGGCAAATATTATCCGCTGGAATGATCTTTTTTTACTTGAAATAAGTAACAAACGACATATGCATTGATATATTGTAGGTGATGGTTGATATAACAATGCATTATCAATGTCATTGTTTCATAATTTGAACAAATATCCTTCGTGATGATTAGTTCAAATTTTGATAGAATAACCATTTATAAGCGTCGATATAGAGTTATAGAATTAAATAATAATTTCAAGTATAAAAACTATTTACAACAAATAATATTTCTCATAAATCTTGAGTTGTTTACATCATGTCTCGAAATCTCGTACATTAATCCACACTGTGTTAACCTTGCAAATTTTGATTATTACAACAAAGAGAGTATTTTCAACCATAAAGATAAAAAAATTGAGGATTCATTATAAGATGGACATTGTTTTTTTCTAAGAGTTACTTTTAAATGTACATCGAGAAAGATGTTGTAGGAAAATTATCAACAGATTCAATTATTGATGAATATGATATGCTGTCACAACATACACAAGTTAAGTAACTTCATATTCGAGTGAGTTCGGCACCTATCTCTTATACTCTTTTAAATTTAAGCTATTTTATATGATTAAAATCGATATTATTTTTTTGTAACGTAATTTATTCTAGTAAAAGGATGAACTGGTTAATAAGACATGCATAATCAAATCTACATTTTGTATAAAGTGTGTTAATTTTAATTTTATAATTTTCATTTAATAATATAAATGTATTTTTGATACATTTTTGTAATCTGCAAAGATAAAATATTTGATTTTTTTTACAAAAGATTGGTACAATTTAATCAAGCTCCCCCTCCCACGAAATAAATCATGGCTTCACCCCTGGGATGGGAAGTGGAAGAGGTATTATCTTAAAGAGGTGAGAGGATAAATATTTGGAAAGGTGTGCTTCCATCTTTTTTTTATCTACGTCCATCTTGGAGAGTTGCACTTCCAGGGAGGAGTCAAAGCTGGAAGCATAGGAGAAGGAGTCTTGGGAACTGTTGGAGAAGGAGATCTAGGATGTGTTGAAGTAGGTGCATGGGTAGAGCTGGTGGAGGAGGAAACCATGCCAAGATTATCGAAGTTCATCAAGATTAGCATTTTCTAAGGGAGCGTCAGTGGCAAAAAGGAATGATGCCAGTTATAAGTTTGTTTTTGTTCTTGTATAATGGAAGTTTTTTTTCAGAAAGGATGGGTGAAGTTTTTTATTAAGGTGATTTAGAATGACATGCCTTTCTCCATTTGGCATTCGGATAGAAGATGAGAATAAGACCTTTGATGAACTTGAAAAATGCCTCTTTAATTGTCGATAATTGTGGTATAAAAGACAAATTTCAATTAATCAAAAACCACAATCTTTGAATGTTGTGGAAAACTTTTACTTGGCAAGATACCAGGGCCAAATATAGAGAACGATGATGTTTAGTTGTGTCGTTTCAAATTAAATAGAATACTTAATTTATAGCAAGGTTAATATCTATGTCAGAAATTGAAATCAAATGAAATGAGATGCAATGAAGAAAATGCAATATGAATAAAATAAATAGAGAGGAAACAATTGAGCACATGATCTATGATAATGATTTCTAAACCAAATAAATTAATTGGTATCCTCAAAAATAAATCACAAATAAAATAATAGTAATTCAAGAAATATAAATATTAAAGTGAATCCAAGCTGTAGGCTAGATGATTGATAAGGAGATCAAAAATAATCCTTAAATAGTGATCTCACAATTCTCTCACTTTTAATCCTCAAATAAATGGAATTTACTTGCATAAAACATTGAGAATTAAATTCATTTCTCCTCAATTGAATCCATTGCAAATACTAAATCTTCAAAAATTATCAATAATAATGCAAGAGAATCAATCGAATTCAGGTCCTCACAATCTAATCCCTGTAGAAAATGTTACATTTTCTCAATCCGAAATGGCACAAAAATATCAATAATTCAGCCTATAGTTGTCAAATTGTTCCTCAAATAATTAGCATTAATAAATAACAGTTACAGAGTATTGGACAAGCTTCAAAACAATATATTATATGCTAAAAATGGAGTTCGCGTGAGAAATTTATGCTCAAATGAAATTTAGGGACTAAAATGCAGTAAAAATACGAGTTTTCTTCTCAAAACACTCTATAAAGAGTTATCTCTAATTCGTAAAACTAGTAGGGGTTTTTACACAAAGTTTCAAAGGTACCATGCACAGCGCAAGCGCTGCTTATGGACAGGGCATTTTTTTGTAAATATGGAAATCTAAGGGTGCGGATGCAATAAGCCTACCCACGTACGTGCGTAGTGAGTGATGCTGAGGCTTGGGGTCAAGACTGAGGCTCTGGTAAAAACGCTCCACATGGCGAGGGATGAGGGGCTCGACGACCCTGAGCCTCTAAGGATGGATGGAGGCTCGGGAGGGGATATGCGGAACCTTCATAACGATTGGATCAAGGGATGACCCCCGATCCAACAGTGGTTGCAGATGATGGCGAGTCGAAGCGGAGCCGATCCCTCGGCCAATGGTGAATGGTGGCGGAGAATGTCAAGCGATGAGGTGGAGATGCGCCTCAGCTGACACACGGTCGAGGGTCACAACGAGGCACAATGGAGGTGAGCGAGATGGAGGGCGATTGGGGGAGTAGGTCCTCCGCGGTAGCTACGGTAGGTGGAGCTAACCCATGGGCAACGACAGTGGGTGGCCCACCACGTTTAGTGACGACACGAGCTGCTAGAGGCGAGGTGCTTTGTAGTCTGCGGAGCTGCTAGAGAAGTACAGCAGGAGCGTAAAGGAGATGGCAGCCCTATGAGGCGCAAGCGACGGAGGGGAGTTAGAGGTTGAAGGATGGGTGGTGTGCGATCTGTAGACGGTTAGCAAAAATCAGAGATGCATAAGGGGTACATGAGCTCCATGCAAGAGCGATGAAAGATGAGTGGAGCTCCTGCATGTGTGAGGCTAAAGATGAGGGGACATGGGTGATAGAATGGAAATGGAGTGGGATAAGAAGAAGGGGTGACCGGATGTATGTTTGAGTTCTGATCAACAACAAGGGAAAACCTACATGCTGGAATTGAGTTTCCTACAAACGGAAGTGGAGGATAGCTTGGGGAGCGACCGGAGGAAAAGCTCAGTCGGAGTTTTTGCTCGAGGTTGCATCTGACGACCGAGTTGAGCAACAATGATTAAGGATGGGGCAAGGCACTGAGCAGTCCCTTGGTTCTCGCCAAGGTGGAAAAGGGTCTTTGCTCGAAGAAGGCTTGCACCACTGTGACCGATCCAAAGCTCCTGATCTCTATCTCCTCCTCTTACCTTAGAAATGGCGGATAGCTCGAGAAGGAGGAGAGGCAAGGGTTTTGTAGGTGGTGGAGGTGAGGGTTACGCAAGAAGGGGGATGCAGAGCGTTGACGGGAGGAAAAGGTAGTGATCGTGGATGGTGAGGAGGTGATGGGTCGTAGGAAAGAGGAGGGATAGGGTAACGTGTGCAACACGTGTCTGGGAGGAGGGAGAGGGCATGTGCGATGCACGTGCCATGGGAGATGGTGGTGAGTTCACGTGCCTGGCACGCGACCTAGGTTGGGGTGAAGGGGTAGGGGGAAGAGAGAAAGAAAGGGGAGGAAAGAGAAAAAGTAAAAGTAAAAGAGAGAAAAGAAAAAATAAAATAAAATAAATAAAACTTAAATAGAATAAATAAAAAAGAAAAGTATAACTAAATTAAAATTAAATTAAATAAAAGTAATTTAAGATAAAAAAATAAAAAAGAAATAGCAAATGAAATCAAATCAGAAAGTAATCAACATGAAAGTTGTTTGTCACGATGAGATCTACAACTTTCATGAAGGAACCAAAATCAAAAGAAGTCAACTATATAAAAGTACTTTAGATGCACTCTATAGATAATAAAATACTATTTTTTGCATTTTGTGATTTTTGCGCATTTTAAATTTGATTTTAATTAGTAGATTAATTTTTATACAATATATACATATTTAATCTAATTTTTATATATTTTTTATAGGTTAAAGAAAGATAAAATAAAAATCAACAAAGAGAAAATATGTAGAAAATGTATAATGTCTGATATTTTTTATTCCTTTTAATTTTGCTCTTTTTATGGATTTAAATTCTCGATGTAATGTTAGTTAATTAATTCAAGAATAATTTAGATAAATAACTATGTTAAAATATGATTTATTTACACATAAAATAATAAGCTCAATCTGGGCAAAAAGGAAGGGTTATTTATTTATGGAATTTATCCCCAATTTTAGCATAATTAATGAATGTTAATTAATTGGTCTTAAGGAGTTTAATTAGTGAATTATTGAGGAGATTTTGATAAAACATCCATATAGAGTAAATGAGTCATGGATTCATCACACTCCTGTACTTAGCTCTTTGCTTGTCCCCAAGCAAATTTTAGCGAGTTAGAAGGTTGAATCCCTGACTTTGCATGTGCGAATTTTAAGACTTGTCTCATTATGAATCCTAGATTTTAATGGTCCTAAAATTCTAAGCTCAACCAAGCTTGTCAAAAGGAACCCAACTTCTCTAATTGTTTACTCTCTGTTTTTACATATAGTATAAGGATATGACAATTAAAGTGTACCGCATTTCATGAGAGTCGAGTTAAAACATCACTCAAAGTACTGATCTAAAAGACTCTCCTCAAGACCTAATCCTCAATAGTAGGGAATAAATCAGTTCTTGCATTCGGTCTATCATCTCATTAGTTTGTCAGACTTGAAAGTGTAGATGGCAGGCCAGATAATGGAGGATGTAGGATTGTGTATTTTTCTTCTCTCACTCACATTAGAACAAGGATCCTCTTGAGTGCCTTATTACTCAACGCAAGTATATTTTTGTTTGCTGATCAATGTGTCTGTCAAGAGAGTTCGGAGTCGTCTGCACTTGTTTTCCTGGGAGTACACCAAGGTGTATCTCTTTTGAGTATCTAAGATACCTTTCGACACCCGGACTTGTATCACTATACAATAGAGCCCTTTTTGGGTGCTATCCCGACTCCTTGGTCCTAATAGCTTTAGTCCAAGTAGACACTTTGAAATAGTTGAGAGTACTCGCCTTTGGTGGAAGCTCTTTGAATTTGTACTCGTGATGAGAGAGCTTTTCTTTGAGAGAACTTCTCTCAAAACTTTTTCATTGATAGTTGCTAGCTCCACTGTTTTAGAAAGAGTTAGTGCACACTGATCAACAATTATTATGTTTCATCACACCCTGACATATAGGTCAATATTAAAAGATAGCATGAGAACTTGTTCACACACTAGCCAGGGTTCCCTGACACTCTGGTTTCTTGAATCTTTCAACAACTTTATCCCATCCTAGAGTATCATTAAATCAGATTCAGACTCAAATCTTAAGTCCCAGACCCTCAAGTGAAATCTCAACTCATCTCATCATTCATGCAATTGTGTATGTGATGCGTTGATCATATTTTTAAAAGAGAGAGATTGAGATGCAATATAGCGCTCACATCTTTCAAACTAGGGAAGTGTGGATTATTAAGTCTTAAACCCTAATGACTAAGGCCGATTAACTCTGAATCAAAGGACCTTAAAATCTGAGTTTCTTTCATTCCTCGAGTCTTGAGTGATAATGAAAATGTTAGTGTAAAACCTTAAGTTAATTATTTTTTTTGTTTTTTAAACAACTATTATTTACACAAGAAATTCAGTACAATGTACATAATATACACAACTTATACCTATACCTGAATTTTGAAGAAAACAATTGAAGTACGAGATATGGATAATGTATAATATATATATATATATATATATATAAACACCCCCATATACTTGGCTTGTGCTATGTGCTCATGGCACAAAGTGAAATACATATTTGTGCTAAGTGTAGTTGAGTGAAAAGAAAATAAATTCGACTCGTCCACCTATACTTAAGCTTTTGAGGGCTTGAGTATAGCAGAAGAGCAAGAAATGAGACGGTCGAGGTGAGAAGAAAAAAATAGAAGTGAGGTATACACAATAATATCAACCCCCCTATACTTAGGCTCAGGCCAACCTAAGTAAGATATCAATCACAGGTGGAGTGGATATACAAGTGATTGTTTGAATCTTCTAGCTGCATTGAAGATGATGGCTTCATTTGTCAAGGTTTCAGATGGGCTGAGGGTGTCCTTCGTTTGATTCTGTAACCCGAGTGAAGGAGATCTGGTCCTCCTGTACCAACTACTCATGTGATTCAATGAAGTACTTAAGCAACTGTCCATTGACTAGGGAAGTTTGTGTATTGTTTGCTATCTCAGAAATTGTGACACTACCATTATTGTGTACTTCTCTAATGATGAAAGATCCCATCCATTTCAATTTCAGCTTGCCTTGAAAAATCTTCAGCCTTGCATTAAACAACCATACTTTCTGCCCTAGAGCAAGGTTTCTTGTTCTAATGTTTTCGTCATGCCATTTCTTTGCTTTGTCCTTATAGATCATGTTGTTTTCATATGCATGGTTTCTAATTTCTGTAAGCTCATTTAAATCCATATCTCTATTCTTCTTTTCATGGTGACAATTCCAGTTTATCTTTTTGATTACCCATTCTGACTTGTGCACTAATTATGTGGGCAAATGGAATGGTTGTCCAAATACCATTCTAAACGGAGAGGTGTCCAATGGGGTCTTGTAAGACGTCATGTAAGCCTATAGAACTTTGTCCAAGAGTTGGGATCGTTTCTTTCTTTCTGGGTGGACTAACTTCTATAAAATTCCTTTGACCTCCCTGTTTGATACCTCTGCCATGCCATTTGACTGTGGGTGGTAAGGACCGACGACACAGTGCTCGATGCCATAGTTCTTAGTCAACTTCATCACCTCCCAATTGATAAAGTGGCTACCCCCATCAAATATCAGAACCTTGGGATCCCAAACCTAGAAAT
Organism: Ottelia alismoides; assembly: GCA_037367405.1. Classification (NCBI taxonomy): domain Eukaryota; kingdom Viridiplantae; phylum Streptophyta; class Magnoliopsida; order Alismatales; family Hydrocharitaceae; genus Ottelia; species Ottelia alismoides. The sequence goes on from JAZKJV010001099.1 coordinate 420,856, forward strand.
AATATGATTATTTAGAAATTTACAATTGGTTCTGTTGTCTGCAACTCGAATAGGGATAACCTCCACCCACCTTGATAAATAGTCCATCGCGAGAAGAATATATTCAAATCCATAGATATTAGGGAATGGGCCCATAAAGTCAATGCTCCATGCATCGAATACATCATAAATGATCATTAGTTGCATACACATGGCATCTTTAGGACCAATGGTCCCTCCCATTATCTGACAGACTGGGCACGAGCTGACAAAATTGGAGGCATCCTTGAACAGGGTCGGCCAATAAAATCCACATAATCTTCTCAGCGGTTCTCTTCCCGGAGTGGTATCCTTGTGTCTCCAAGGTGTGTCACAATGTGAGGACACTTTGGTAATCCTTCTGAAGAATACATCTTCTCCATGTACAATCTGATCCTTTGAAAGACAAGGAACGGATCCTTATAATGGTAGTATATGTATTCCGACTTAAGTCGATCAATTCTATTTTTGGACCAACCTTGGGAAACTTTCTTAGAGACAAGATAGTTAAACATGTCGGTATACCATGGGAGGGAGTCAATAATATAAATTGACTCGTCTGGGAAGGATTCACGGATCGTTTCTGAATCATGGATTTTATTTTGTTCGATCCGAGATAGATGGTTAGCTACCGCATTCTTTACTCCAGATTTATCCTTAATCTCCGAATAAAATTCCTGAAGTAGGAGTGTCCATCTGAGGAGATGTGCCTTTGCATCTTTCTTTGCCATTAAGAATCGGATTGCTAAATGATATGTGTATATTATCACCTTAGATCCTAGAAGTAGAGATCTGAATTCTTCTAACACAAAGACTACATCAAGCATTTCCTTTTTTGTCACAATATAATTTTTCTAAGCTGGATCCAAAACTTTTCTTGCGTAGTGAATAGCATAAGGGACTCCATCTCTCCTCTTCCATACCACAACAAATACTGTAAAATCAGAGGCATCGGTCATGATCTCGAAGGGAGGAGACTAGTCAAGGGCTTGTAGGATGGAAGATTCCATGATCTTCTTTTTTAGCAACTCGACAAGGAACTTTATGTCTTTCCCTAAGAGCTCAGTTAGCGGTTGGTTAGTTTTTGAAAAATCTATTATAAATCTTCGATAAAATCCGACATGTCCTAGAAAAGATCAAACTTGCTAAACGATGGTTGGCGGTTCGAGTTTCATCATCACATCTACCTTGGCAGGGTCAACCTCCATTCCATTCTTGGAGATGACGTGCCCCAATACGATGGCCTCCTTTACCATGAAATGACTTTTCTCCCAAGAGAGCACCAGATTCACTTTCCCACATCTCTTGAGAACTCGGTCTAGGTGTGCAAGGCAATCATCGAATGAATCACCATGGACAGAGAAGTCATCCATAAAAACTTCCATTAAATCCCCAACCATTTTGACAAAAACCGCAATCATGCACCATAGAAAAGTGTCAGGGTGTTACATAGCCCGAAAGGCATGAGTTTGAAAGCATGAGTTCCGAAGGGACAAGTGAATGTTGTCTTTTCCTGGTCATCAGAGGCGATGGTTACTTGGTTTTAATCGAGTACCCGTCTAAAAAGCAAAAGTATTCTCTTACCACCAGTCTTTCCAAAATCTGATCAATAAATGGAAGTGGGAGTGATCCTTTTTTCTCACAGCATTCAAGCACCTATAATCCACACAGATGCATCGCTACGTGGGTACTCGTGTCACGGTCTCTTATCCCTCCTCATTGGTGATGATATGACATCTCGACGTCTTTAAGGCTATGTAGCGGTGCCACCCATTTACAATTTGAGATGGGATAAATGGACCCTACTCCACACCATTTTTTATCTCAGTCTTAACCACTTCTCATACATTTGGATTCATCCTATGTTGGAATTCGTAGGATGGTTTAGCATTATCCTCAAGAATTATATGGTGTGAACAGAGAGCTGGGATAATCCCTTGAAGATCCGGCAATCTCTTACCTAATGCCTTGCGATTTTTCACTAAGACTTCAAGCAGCCAGATTTCCTGCTCTTCGATAAGATGTGAACTAATGATGACCAGGAAACTTTCCTCTAGGTCCTGCAAGCAAGGCATATTTGAGAGCAAGGGGCAATGGTTTGAGTTTGAGTATATCTGTATCGTCTAAGAGATCTGGCTCTATCACTGCTGAATCTGTATGTGATGTGGTTTGGATTTGTGTGATTTCATATACCACCAACTGGATGTCTTCGAGGGTCAGATCGCCAAATATGTGTCGCATTTTGGCAAAATCCACGTTCGATCGGTCTTCCTCACTCTAGAATCGTCATAAAGAGATGGGACTGACATGTTTATGTAGGACTCTAAGTCTTTGGGAGTGTAGGATGATGTAGAAATGAGCCGGCAGACTAATTCATCAATAATGTCCTCTCTAGATGAGAGTGATTCCACAGTCGCGGTCAGGTTTCGTCTCCATGCCTAGTTGTCGTAACTGTGCTACATTCTGCCTCTGACTCAGAAGAAACTGACTCCATGCTGGATTCTGTGTCAGGTCTCTGGAATCTAGTTTTCTTCATTTCCAACTCAATTTCTCCAAACTAAATTCTCCCATATGTGTAATCAAACAGGGCTCATGCGATCCTGAGAAAGGGTCACCCTAATATCATATGAGAATCTTTCCAATTTCTAGGGACATTCATGTAAAGTATTATGAAATCTACTGGATAATTTTATCCCTCTATGTTGATGACAACATTTCTATAGGTCTCTTAGTTAATAAATCTGTGGATTGGAGTACGACTCTGGACTTCTTAAGAGGACCTAGATTTAGATGTTCATATAGAGTGGTGGGCATGAGATTGATGGATGGGCCATTTTCTAATAGTGTTATGGCAAACTAGATTTCATTGATCTGGCTTGTCACAAAGTGTGCACGCATACCTCTTTTCTTCCTTGGTAGCTCATTTTTTATTAGACAAGATGTGCAATAGAGAGTATGTGCTTCTTTGTTCGGCTTGGGTTCTTTTCTGGTCCTTGTTGGAGTGCATCTCCCCTTAAGGTATTTTCGAAAAGATGGGTCTCGTTCAATCATCTCATCTAATGATAATGTAACCCTGATGTTTTCTTTGCATATGCGAGCGATCTCTTCATCATTTTCTTATTTTATGGGTTTTTCTTCTTTCCTGTTGTAATGGAATGTGGGATCGGAGTTGAATGATTGTGATAAAAGCATGACTTTAATTGAATGAAGAATCAAAAGTTTGAACATGACTAGTTTGAACATGACTAGGTTTGAGTGGACTCTGACTTGGACTCAAAACAGGAAAATGAATAAATGACAATGGTTGTTGAGGCTGCTTTGTTGGTTCTTCTTCTGGTTCAGATTTTGACTCTCTCGAGTCCTTAATGTCATGGTGCTCGATAGGTAGTGTGGGTGGGTGATGAATCTCGGATTCATCACTCTAAATCTCATTTATTAAGCTTAAGTCCCTAAGAATCAACTGCATTTCTGCATTTATTTCGCATAATTAGCATTCAGGCATGATTTCATAAGAATTGCATTTTAGCGTTAATTTCTGCATATTTTAAGAAGCCAAAAATCCAAGCCCAAATTGACCTGTAAATAGCCTAACTTCCCCTATTTTTAACTCCTTCATGCTAACTCCGAATGCCACAAATCCACCTCCACTATGTACATATCACTAACAAAGATAAATGAAAAATACAAAAAAATCACTAACTCAAATAAGTGGACCAAAAACCCAAACCCTAGTTCTAGGATTTTCGGACTAAAAGCCACATATCTTCCCCATCCAGTGTCCGATTTGATCCTACTCACTTTTGAACTAATGCACATTCAATTACCTTCAAAACAAGACCAAGTTCAAGTGAATCGGAGCTCGTATGTGAAAGTTGGGTTTTGGGCCTCTCTTGTATATTTTCGCGGCTTTTCTGACCTATATTTTATGTATATATTTTATTAATTAATAAAAATCCAAAAAAATTAGAATTAGGTGCATTTTATTTATCTTTGAGTTTTCCATATTTTTCCGGATTTTTATCTTTTTTAAAAAAAAATTGACAAAAAAATTAGAAAACCCAAAAATCAAGGTATTCTATGTACATGGGATACCCCAAAAATTCACTTTCTACATTTGACCGAATTTGACTTTGATGTCTTCATGAAAGTTGTAGATCTCGTCGAGACGAGCATTTTTCGTGAAGGAACTTTTTCGATCCGAAGTCATTTGCTAATTTTTAACGATTTTACAAATCATTTAATTTCGGATTTTTCTGGAGCTGACATGTGGCAGCCCCAGAGGCCGCCACGTGTCTTTGATTTTTAGCATTTTTATAAAAACAAAAAAAAACTTATAACCAGCCGCACGTGCAGCGCACGTGCCACTCCGCACGCGCACTGCACGTGCGCACCCGCTCCTTCCTTTGCCCCCAGGCCGCCACGTGTCCCATTCTGGGCCGTTCGATCTCGGCCGATCGAACGGCCGAAGACCTGTCGTCCTCCTCCCTTTGTCTCCCCCAATCCTCGCGCCGACCACCCGCAATCACCGGCCCCCGCCTTTATCGCCGACCTCCGATGACCCTCAACCTCCGCTCCGCAACTGTCGCCCCCGCATATCTCTCACGCCGCCGCTCCCCAATCCTCGCAACCACCTTACCCTCTCTCCTATAAATAAAGCTCCGCCGCCCCCCTACTCCGACTATCCGCCGTTAGCTCTGCAAATCGGGGGCGGCGGTGACAGCGCCGACGAGCCACCGCTACGGCGAGATCCGAGGACCCCCGGTCCTCGTAGCGGCGGCGATTACCTCGCCTGTGCTGCCTCCGCTCCGGCCACCTCCGTGCCGTCGAGCCTACGACCGCTTCATCGACACCTCCATCTCCAGCAGCTTCACCGACAACGACTCCACCCACATCTTCGTCTTCATCGACTTCGTCGATCGCTCCGCCGTCTTCGACCCGCTCCTCCGACGCCGTCAGCCATCGCCAGCACCGGAGCCCCACTCGCTTCTCCACCGACTCCGCTGCTCCCTCCGTCGGCCATCACCAACGCACCAGCCGCCTCTGACGCTCCGCCACGGCCTCCAGGCCAAGACCTCCGTCTGTCTTGGACGATCCGTCGCACCGCCAAGCTCCACCTGGAGCGGCACCATCCTCCGCCTGGAGCTCCTCCGCCACGCCACCGTCGATATCCCGGAGCTCCTCCGCCAAACCACCTTCCATCGTCGCGTCTCCACTTCGCCACCGACCTCACCACAGCCTTGGCCGCCAGGCTCCACCGGCCGCCTCCGCCTTCGACTCCAGCAGCCGGGCTCGAAGCCCGAGACCCCCCACGCGCGAGGCGCGTGCGGGGGGACGTTGGCCTTGCGTCAGCACCCCAGGTCGCGTGCGCCGCACGTGACCTAGGGGGCAAAGTACACAAAGGCCCCTGGAGTTCCCATATTTGCGCCTCAGTCCAGCCGCCCAAGGAGCACGCGCAAGGCACGTGCTCCCTTGGGAAATTTGCAGAAGAGCCCTCTTATTATTGGTAATTGCAAACAAGTCCCCCCACTGCAGTTTTCTTTATTTCTTTTATTTATTATATTTGCATCTGGACCCCTGTGTTCCCCCTCAGTTTTGAACATCTTATTTACATTATTTTATTAATCCAAAAATAGCATGATGTTGGTTAATTAATTCTCTACACTTTGACATATTGTGGGTATTTTTCTGATTGATGGTTAATTAATGAATAATTATTTTGTGGAAAATTGCATGTTTTAACCAATTCTTGCTCTGAAATTCATAATTGGTTAACCGTTGCGCTAAAAATCCCCGAAAAATCATACGTTGTAGAGTTAATTATTCTTAACATTGTGCCCAAAAAGATTTGCATTTGCATGCATATTTTATCCTGTAAAAATCATTTTGCATATTTTAGTATTTAATTTTTAATAGGTATTAAACCCCACATTTTCGAGGTTTAGGATTTTTCTAAGATCTATTACCTAGTGATAGATCTTGGATAATTTTATTTCTCGAAAATAAGTAGGTTTAATATTTATTATAATTAAATATTGAAAATCATTTTGTTTGCATTTAAAAACCCATAAAAAAATTCATATTGCATCCAAAAATTCCAAAAAAATTACAGTGCACTTATTTCATCATATTTTACATCTCGGCCAAGTTTCGTATTTTTCGGACATCATTTAAATGTAATTCACATTTTAGTCCATAAAATAGGCCGGATTTGCATTTTGCATCTCATATTGCATTGAAAAATTCCAAAAAAAGACCGCCTTGAAAACCGAACTCAAAATTGAATAGACATTAATCTAAGTTGTTCCTTTGCCTCCTTGTGATCGACCTTGGGACTTGCCCAAGTAAAATAAACATAAAAACCACGTGATTGAATTTAATTAAAAGTTTGTGGTTATTTTCTTGACTGTTCTCGAAAGCCGCCTACAACGAACGACTCTAATCACTTTAACGATCGAATGATAAAAACGATTTCTTATCGCGGCTTTTGCGGGCTTGTCAGATGGCGCCGTTGCCGGGGAGGCAAACGGCTTAGTTTTTTGTTTTGAAAATTTTTGTTCGGTTTTCCGAATTCGGGTAGTCTGACCCCCGAATTTGTCATTGTAAATCCCATTTTATTTCTTGTATTTATTTTTCAGCATTTCTTTTATTTATTTTATTTTTGATTATTTTCTGAGTCACTCTCTTACATCATCTCTCTTATCTTTCTTGCGAGGTACCCGGCGCACGTGGAGCGGTTTTTCAAGAAACCGACGCATCTTCACCGACAACCGAAGAAGCCGCAATTAATTTAAGATTGAGTCGAGTCGTGAGAGAGCGTAGAGTCTAGGTTTTTAATTTCCGCAAATTTCCATTTCTGCTCATTTACAGCGGTGTCCGTTTGGACTCTCGCGCATGTAAAAAAGACCTTGAACTTTTTTCTGTGGTGTGTCGTGGCCTGTTTCACTCTCCGGTGAGGGTGGGGCCCGACTTGAGTGGCGATTAGGATAGACTTGCACATACGGCTCTTAGAGCATTTTTATCTTTGCTTGTGCTCGTAGGATCTTAAGCCACACTGCACATTAACTGAGACGCACCTTAGATCGTTCAACTTAGCCAAAAATTTAACTCAATTCTTCCCGCTAATAGAACTTTCTGTTTAGGTGCGGTTTTTATCGGCTTGCACGCATTTAGTGTAATTTTTAAAATTCTGTATTGCATCCCACATGGAGATTGCGAGGAGGCACTGTAAGTCTTCTAACTGAGCATTCATCATAGTTTTCCGCGTGCATCGACTTTTCCCAACTTTCTCCCCCTTGTTTTATCACATAAATCTAAAGGAAATTGGGACTGGACGGTAGACGTGCATTTGTGCTCATATAAATTTTTCAGTGATCACCTCATTAAAATGGGGACTGCTAAATATAGCCGATCAAAATAATCCATAAAATCAAGAATTTCTGCGGGAGAGCAACCCCGACCTTGTATGTTTCCATTTTTCTGAGTGAGCGAGAGACGACACTTAAGGTTAGAGCCCAAATCCGAAATCTCAGCTCGCTAAATTTTTGCGAAGATTGATTTATCACCAACTAAAATTGAAAAGATAATAGCCGAACTCTTACGGCTTCATTGTGTGCGTTGGTGAACTCAGGGTTTGAATTGTGTTTGCATTGGTGTGCGTGAACCGATTTCAAGATCAATAGCCGCACATTTGATTTCTCTTGACTATCCTGTGCAATCATCTCTCTCCTTTCTTGATTTAAAATTCACCATGGAATTCTTGTCCAATAATTCTTGCAGACCTAACCCCTCATTCCTCTCCGCTCTTTCAAAAATAGCCGAACGTATTTCCGAGAATCCATCAGAGATATACTATGAAAATGAATTCGTATCGGTTAGACCCAAAACACCTCCCCCTCAACCACCAATCAATCCATCTCCTTCTGCTAATCTGACCTACTCCATGAATGACAACCCTTTGTATTCAGAGCAGACAAACCAAGAAATGATTGAGGGCTCTACTTCTTCATTTAATCCTCTTTACATTGATCATACAATTCACCCTTCATATTCGGTAAATGTCAATCCATCATTCATGGGAGAAGATAACCACATGATCGAATTGAACACTTCTTCACCTCTTCCATCATTCTCGAACACCAAAGAAAAATCATTACCTTGGATTGAACATAATAACCCCCTCTTCACTCATACAGAGGATTGGGCCGACCACAAAAGATCACAACTCTCCTTGGACCAACTCCACTTACCTAGACCATATGAGCAGCCACCTTCCATGATTATCGAGGAGATACTTTCAGAAAATGATGATCGTACATCGGATATTTCCAGAGATCCCTCTCTTAGTACATATAGAAAAATGGAAGAGGACATTGAATTACAAAAACATACCCCAACTGCTCCCATATTTGGCCAAGAAGAGATTTTGGAGAATATTTTGAGGATGAATAAGAAATTTGATTTAATGGAGGATAAATTTCAAGAACTTGCCAATCGTTTAATCTCTGGTAGCTCGGCTATAAAAATGGATGAGGAAATGATTGGATCTGAAATTGAAAATTTTTAGGATATTCAGGGACCTATGGACAATTCTGAAAATGACTATGACGTTGACCCTCACCCTGAACACCAGAGCCCCTCTTCGTCTAAAGAACACCCCACACCCCCACACCACCCAGAAAATACCAAAAAAATAGAAATATTTGAAAATCACAAAAAATTTGAAAATTCAGAAAATTTCATAAAAATTGAAACTGAAGATGATCTGCGAAATTTGGATCTGACTATACGGGAAGCATTAGGAAAGAAATTGATTTTTGAACTTCCCTTTCTACAGGCCATTGAACACTTCCCCGATCTTAAAGGATTTGTATTGGACAAATTAACGATGAAGAAATCGGGCAGAATACGAACAAAGACTGAGAGACATATATTGTCAATGGCCTCCTCCTTGGTGTTGAGGAGAAAAACCAAGAGCCGCATAGTGAAGCGGTTGCCCAGATTTGAATGTATACTCAAAGACATAATTTTCACCCATGCTCGGATTGATGACGATTCACCAATTAATATTCTCCCGACCTCTGTATTCCATGAACTCAAACTCGGACCGATTCGGAAGATACGAGAAATTGTACAATTAGCGGACCGATCGATAAAACGGCCGAGAGGAACCATTTCTGTCATCATGAAATTCCAAGGTGCTCCGCTCAAAATAGAATTCACAATCATTGATATTGAGCATCAAGGAGAATTCACCCAGTCTCCAATCATTCTCGGAAAGCCATTCTTGGCATTGGCCAAAGCGAGTATCGATTGTGAGACTCGGGAAATCAATTTCACAGCATTGGAAGCACTTAGATCTGACCATGTCTTTGAGGAACCACGATCTCCTGAGGCAACCCACGAAGTCCCCGACAACCGTAACCATGAAGCGGTAGAAGAGCCCTATCCCGCAGCCACACCTGAGATAGCGGTTGTTGATGAGACTATTGGTTTAGAAAATCTCCCCCCTGCTCCATTCCCAGCCGCTCTCACCAGGGAGAATCATGTATATGAATCATACGATCCGGAGACTTATGCATGGGCACACCCTGGGTCAACCTACTCTGACTACATGGATTATATCAACTCGACACAGGAATGCGCCAACATCAAATCAATGGAGAAAGAACATGCAGAGACTCTCCCCAATATTCAAATCCCCGAGGATCTCAAAATAGACAAATCTTTCTACTACGATCCTGAGACATATGCATGGTCACACCCGGGAGCAACATTCTCTGAATATCTTGACCAAATCATCCCAAATCGAGAATGCTCAAACATACGGGAGACTAAGAGCAAGCACACAGACCAAACACCAATCAAGGAGAACTTCAATGGCTATTCATCTGGATACTCAAGTGAACTGACACCTTCACGTCAAAATAAAAAGAGAGTCACCTTTGACCTTCCGGAAGAGGTATCGTCTGATGGTTCCTCATCAGGTCCGGAAAAGGTAGTCTACATGAGTGAAGTCTGTTCGGCAGCCCTAAAGCCATATCTTCGTAAGGATCCAAAATTCAATCCTCGTTGGACAACTCCCGTTCCTAACTACTACTCATCCAAAGCTGATGCTCCTACCCTCTTCAAGTACACTGGAATTCTTTCGTATGAGCTGACTGAGACCGGTGCTTCTGAGCTATCATCTGAGGACAAATTGATTGACCCCAAGAAGGAACGAACTCTGAGGAAACAATTAAAGAAACAAAGAGATATGCAGACTTGGAGTATGTCCACTTTCAAATACTACTCCTCTGAGGATAACTCTGATGATGGATATCTTTCATCTGACTCAAACACTTCATCTATTATCCATCATGATTTTTCTGAGGATGACACTGATTGTAGTTGGGAATCATATGCTCCATCTTCACCTCATCATTATGATCTCCCACCGCAGGCTCACAAGAAGATCAGCCGAAAACCGCCTTAATCATTCGGCTAACCACCCTCCCTCCCGACCACATCAGTCTCCTTGTACAGCTTCTTCCTCTACTTAGGCCAAGGCCTAAGTATAGGGGGGGACCGATGCCATCTGTTTATACCATCCTTCTCATCCTCTCAACCGCTCCATTTCCACCCTTCTTCCATACTTAGGCTGTCCAGAGCCTAAGTATAGGGGGAGCCGACATCCACCTGTATATACTCTCCCCACTCACTCTTTTCCACTTTACTTCCTAACCCATTGTATATAAATTTTCCACTCTCTGACGCTTAGCACGAGCTATGTCTTCATTACGCTTTTTGTGCTTTGAGGACACAACACTCGCTAAGTATAGGGGGGTCTGTATATATACTCTGTATATATTTTACCCATATCTCGTACTTTCGCGTAAGTCTATATGTATTTACGGGGTGGGTATTAACTTGAAAAAAAAAAGAGGAGTTTTGCTACTAACACTAACTTGCCAAAATATTTGAAAATAAAAAGAGGCTTCTTATTCCATTTTCTGCATAAAAAATCCCTTGCATAAAATGTCAAAAAAAAAAATTTCGTGTCTGCATTACACACACCTGCACTTCATCCAACATTACATGCATTTGCATCTGTGAAAAGTCATTGGGTTCTGAACCAAGTTATGAGCCGAAACCGAGAGTGGTCTGGGCTTGCCCTTAATCTACCTAATTTTCAGAGGAACTTCACCGAGAAATAGGATTTTAAGAGCTTCAGGTCTTTTGACTTAATTCTTTAAGTTCCACATGACAATGTACAGCGTTTGACTCTTAGTGTCTAACCTGGTCTCTTCATTCTGGGTACAACTCTGGAATAGGGAATTAACTCGCACTCTCGCACTATGCACTTAGCTCAACCCAGACGGGATGTTGGAAGACTATGTGAGTTTCTTTTCTGGTAGCGTGGAAATCTAAAGACCGGAGTACGGGTTGAAATAAAGCTTCGGAAAAGGGATGGACGGCTGGGCACAATTTTTTCTAAGACCCCAAAAAATGTACGGAATAAAAAGATGCTATATCCGTAGGGGCAAAACAAGATCCAAGCAGAACCACCAAAAATTCCAAATACAAAGAAGCATTCTACCAAATAAAAATTCGACCAAAAAGGTCCAAGCTTCAAGAAACCTGCGGATCTTGGTGGAGAATTGGCTACACTGGCCATCTTCACAAGGAGAGGTGACTACACTGGCCACCCCCTCCAGTTCTTTTCTCTTTCTTCTAGCTTCTCCCCCATTTCGATTGTGAACACAGCACGACAGACCTTAGAAGGAAATACCTGACTCCCCGAGGACGAGTTACTGGAGAGGAGAGGAGCATGGTAGTCCGGCATTCTGGATGGGAAGAGCTAAAAACCCTTCACACACATGAGTCGGTTATTCAATGTTCATAGGGTATACTTTGGGAAGAGGATTGATCTAAGATGACTTCTGAGTTGAATCTGTGTCAATGATGTGTAGAACTTGAGGGCTGTTGATTTTGAAATTCTAAGTCTCACAGAAGTTCCGACACACTATTAATCCAAAGGTCGAGTTTAGTTTCATTCTCACCTTCAGCTCATGGTCTTGGTATGGAACCCAGTCTCATTTCACTTCATGGCATGTCTTTTTGATGCTCAGGGATGAGCATGGTTTAAGTATAGGGGGATGATGAATCTCGGATTCATCACTCTAAATCTCATTTATTAAGCTTAAGTCCCTAAGAATCAACTGCATTTCTGCATTTATTTCGCATAATTAGCATTCAGGCATGATTTCATAAGAATTGCATTTTAGCGTTAATTTCTGCATATTTTAAGAAGCCAAAAATCCAAGCCCAAATTGACCTGTAAATAGCCTAACTTCCCCTATTTTTAACTCCTTCATGCTAACTCCGAATGCCACAAATCCACCTCCACTATGTACATATCACTAACAAAGATAAATGAAAAATACAAAAAAATCACTAACTCAAATAAGTGGACCAAAAACCCAAACCCTAGTTCTAGGATTTTCGGACTAAAAGCCACATATCTTCCCCATCCAGTGTCCGATTTGATCCTACTCACTTTTGAACTAATGCACATTCAATTACCTTCAAAACAAGACCAAGTTCAAGTGAATCGGAGCTCGTATGTGAAAGTTGGGTTTTGGGCCTCTCTTGTATATTTTCGCGGCTTTTCTGACCTATATTTTATGTATATATTTTATTAATTAATAAAAATCCAAAAAAATTAGAATTAGGTGCATTTTATTTATCTTTGAGTTTTCCATATTTTTCCGGATTTTTATCTTGTTTAAAAAAAATTGACAAAAAAATTAGAAAACCCAAAAATCAAGGTATTCTATGTACATGGGATACCCCAAAAATTCACTTTCTACATTTGACCGAATTTGACTTTGATGTCTTCATGAAAGTTGTAGATCTCGTCGAGACGAGCATTTTTCGTGAAGGAACTTTTTCGATCCGAGGTCATTTGCTAATTTTTAACGATTTTACAAATCATTTAATTTCGGATTTTTCTGGAGCTGACATGTGGCAGCCCCAGAGGCCGCCACGTGTCTTTGATTTTTAGCATTTTTATATCGTTTTTATTAAAAAAAAAACTTATAACCAGCCGCACGTGCAGCGCACGTGCCACTCCGCACGCGCACTGCACGTGCGCACCCGCTCCTTCCTTTGCCCCCAGGCCGCCACGTGTCCCATTCTGGGCCGTTCGATCTCGGCCGATCGAACGGCCGAAGACCTGTCGTCCTCCTCCCTTTGTCTCCCTCAATCCTCGCGCCGACCACCCGCAATCACCGGCCCCCGCCTTTATCGTCGACCTCCGATGACCCTCAACCTCCGCTCCGCAACTGTCGCCCCCGCATATCTCTCACGCCGCCGCTCCCCAATCCTCGCAACCACCTTACCCTCTCTCCTATAAATAAAGCTCCGCCGCCCCCCTACTCCGACTATCCGCCGTTAGCTCTGCAAATCGGGGGCGGCTGTGACAGCGCCGACGAGCCACCGCTACGGCGAGATCCGAGGACCCCCGGTCCTCGTAGCGGCGGCGATTACCTCGCCTGTGCTGCCTCCGCTCCGGCCACCTCCGTGCCGTCGAGCCTACGACCGCTTCATCGACACCTCCATCTCCAGCAGCTTCACCGACAACGACTCCACCCACATCTTCGTCTTCATCGACTTCGTCGACCGCTCCGCCGTCTTCGACCCGCTCCTCCGACGCCGTCAGCCATCGCCAGCACCGGAGCCCCACTCGCTTCTCCACCGACTCCGCTGCTCCCTCCGTCGGCCGTCACCAACGCACCAGCCGCCTCTGACGCTCCGCCCCGGCCTCCAGGCCAAGACCTCCGTCTGTCTTGGACGATCCGTCGCACCGCCAAGCTCCACCAGGAGCGGCACCATCCTCCGCCTGGAGCTCCTCCGCCACGCCACCGTCGATATCCCGGAGCTCCTCCGCCAAACCACCTTCCATCGTCGCGTCTCCACTTCGCCACCGACCTCACCACAGCCTTGGCCGCCAGGCTCCACCGGCCGCCTCCGCCTTCGACTCCAGCAGCCGGGCTCGAAGCCCGAGACCCCCCACGCGCGAGGCGCGTGCGGGGGGACGTTGGCCTTGCGTCAGCACCCCAGGTCGCGTGCGCCGCACGTGACCTAGGGGGCAAAGTACACAAAGGCCCCTGGAGTTCCCATATTTGCGCCTCAGTCCAGCCGCCCAAGGAGCACGCGCAAGGCACGTGCTCCCTTGGGAAATTTGCAGAAGAGCCCTCTTATTATTGGTAATTGCAAACAAGTCCCCCCACTGCAGTTTTCTTTATTTCTTTTATTTATTATATTTGCATCTGGACCCCTGTGTTCCCCCTCAGTTTTGAACATCTTATTTACATTATTTTATTAATCCAAAAATAGCATGATGTTGGTTAATTAATTCTCTACACTTTGACATATTGTGGGTATTTTTCTGATTGATGGTTAATTAATGAATAATTATTTTGTGGAAAATTGCATGTTTTAACCAATTCTTGCTCTGAAATTCATAATTGGTTAACCGTTGCGCTAAAAATCCCCGAAAAATCATACGTTGTAGAGTTAATTATTCTTAACATTGTGCCCAAAAAGATTTGCATTTGCATGCATATTTTATCCTGTAAAAATCATTTTGCATATTTTAGTATTTAATTTTTAATAGGTATTAAACCCCACATTTTCGAGGTTTAGGATTTTTCTAAGATCTATTACCTAGTGATAGATCTTGGATAATTTTATTTCTCGAAAATAAGTAGGTTTAATATTTATTATAATTAAATATTGAAAATCATTTTGTTTGCATTTAAAAATCCATAAAAAAATTCATATTGCATCCAAAAATTCCAAAAAAAATTACAGTGCACTTATTTCATCATATTTTACATCTCGGCCAAGTTTCGTATTTTTCGGACATCATTTAAACGTAATTCACATTTTAGTCCATAAAATAGGCCGGGTTTGCATTTTGCATCTCATATTGCATTGAAAAATTCCAAAAAAAGACCGCCTTGAAAACCGAACTCAAAATTGAATAGACATTAATCTAAGTTGTTCCTTTGCCTCCTTGTGATCGACCTTGGGACTTGCCCAAGTAAAATAAACATAAAAACCACGTGATTGAATTTAATTAAAAGTTTGTGGTTATTTTCTTGACTGTTCTCGAAAGCCGCCTACAACGAACGACTCTAATCACTTTAACGATCGAATGATAAAAACGATTTCTTATCGCGGCTTTTGCGGGCTCGTCAGTGGGTTCTCCTCTTCTTCTTCATGCCTCTCTTCCTCTTCTTCCCCAAAATTTTGTAAGTATGTGGACACTAGGGCTATGTCACTGTGTTCATTAGTTCGATCAAGCATGGTTACGGTCTTTCCGCTCCTAAGAGAAGTATGATATGTGTCATCATACAAATTGCATACAGGCAAAGAACATTTAGAGGCTAATACTTGATTTTGTCTGAGGCTATTTGAGTTAGCATGGACTTGAGCTATAATCATGGTTTAGGGGGCAATGCACTCATCTATCCAATAGGAGAGTCGATTGATGTCAACTCTCATGTCGTGCAACTCATCCAACACTTAATGGAGTTCAGGAGAGATCGAAGAAGAGGAAGACCTTGGCCTTCCTTGGCCTGAGGTTGTTGGTATTTTCTGTACTAGTCCTGCTAGCCCTGGCGCTGATACTGCTGCTGCTGCTGAGATTGTGCGTTTTGATAACACGGACGGTATAGTTTCTGTTGTTGCTGTTGCTGAGGCTGATGGACAGGCCAAGTGGTTGACGAGGGTTTGGATTAGAGTTTGGATCCGGTCGGTTGACGGGATCAAGGTTATAACATACTTCATTTATCTCCATAACAGGTGGAGGTTCCTCATGGAGGATTTGAGCGGAGGTTCCTTCAATCTGTTGAGCAAAGACTTGATATCCAACCCAATGGCTCTGTTTCTCTACCCTTTACACTTGAATGCAATGAATATGGTGAATTGGGGCAGGGGGTTTGGTCAGGGCAAGTATACGTATTTTAGATACCCGGTCAACTATTTCCTCCATTTGCTTAAGAAATTTAGCTAATTTCTCTGTGTCAGTTGATTTCTAGAGTTTGTCCACCTTCTTATAAATCCGTTCAACTACAGTTAGCTTGTCAGCTATTATCCTCATGTCAGCATTCTGGTCAGTCGACAAATTGTTTACCATCTTCTTAGCTCCCTCCTTAGATAGGAGTGAAAGGGATCTAGCTGTATAGGCTCGGCTGGTGGTCTGTGCCCGGCTATATTCTGCTAACTTCTCAAAAACTTTATAGATAGTATCCTCTTGGCATCCCATTTAGCTTCCTCCATAGTATGCACTCACTAACCCTTGGATTTCAGGGTTTATTCCACTAATAAGACTCTGGACCGGCATCATTTTGTTTATCCCGTGCTTGGGGCATTTTTGGATCAGGTCTGTAAACCTCTCTCAGGTTTTGTGGAATGGCTCATCTGATTAATTCTACTCACTGGGTAGAATTTCTTTGAGAACAGTGTCTTGAAGGTGACCCATGTGGTGACCACTTCCCATAGGCTTTTCAGCCAATATGTTGCTTTATCAGTCAAGGCAAAGGGGACAACTCTCAACCTTGTGTAGTCTTGACTAACCCTAGGTTGGGAAAGGTTGTCACAGACTAGCTCAATATCTCGGGGAAAGGTTGTAACAGACTAACCCTAGGTGGGAAAGGTTCTTCATGATTGTTTTCTCTAAACTTAGGTAGCAATGCAAGAAAATGTGGTTTGTGTTCGAATACATCCTCAAGGAGTATGAGCCTCAATCAATTATAATCTTCATCTAATTCAGGAGGTATGTATCTTCCATAGCAGCTTCTTCACATTGCAGTTCAACCATCTGAGCTCTAAGCATTGCATTGTGTTGCTCAGTTGCGGTAACCCTAACCAAAAGTGCACGCAATGGGTCATTGTCTTCATCTTCGTTAGGGTTCTTATCAGGAGGCATCTTGATTTCCTTTTCACCTTTAGATACATATAGGACTGAATTAGATATGACTAGAAGGTTTAGGGGTTCTACTAGAGATTAAAGTTTCTTTGGCAGGAGGAGTGTATAAGCGAGGGTTAATCCGATACTAACAAAACCCTAAAGGGGATTTGGGAAGAGGGTCATACCAATACTAGATGGATTCGAGAAGAGGTCCATCATGAATCAGAGGAGATGTAACATCCAAGGGGTTCTATGAAGTGTCCACAACGTCCTAATAAAAATTCTTAGAGAAATCCATCTCCGATGTCAAGAGAATCGATAGAGCACGATGGTTGATCCAAAGGATAGAGAATAAACAACCAAAGCAAACTCAATTCAAACCCTTAGATTCACCACTCAACACTTGTGAAGGCGCATCAGAGTTCGGTCCCTTATCTTTTCAATTTTAATTTAGTGATAAAACAATCTTTGAGAAGATTAAACAGAGCTGTAGGTTTAGGATAGAGTCGCAAAGACTGGCTCGGATTCGTATGGCTAGTTGCACTTACTTTCAGCCAGTGTGGGTGTAAGTAAGGATCGTAGAATGACTACCGATATCAGTTTAGGACGCTACCTTACACGTTGTCCTTTGACCACCCAATCTTCTAAGGGAGATCGTAGTTCCCGAACTGAGAAGTAGCTAGTCATTTTTAAATCCACTAGTCAGAATGAAACCTCCAAATTTTGGCTCTACCCTAAGTGTGCGATACTTTGTCCTTAGAAAACAATGAGTGGATTTCTCTCCACTGGACACAAGGGTTAATTTTATGTTGATTTTATGTACAATCGGTGTGATTAGTAGTCCCTCTTTTAGATTAGAGTTATCACTTGAATCTTATGTAAGCACAGAGAAATCACGCCTAACTAGCAGTCCCAATTCCTTTAATTCATAAGTTGCAAAATTGAGGTAAAGGATTGAGAAAGACAATGCAAGCGTTTTAATTAATGATGCAGTCTAAGAAGAAGACTTCTAGTGATTCCTCGTGTTCTTCATTATGGATGAAATACAAAGAATTAAAATTTTAAACTAAATGGTATGCACAGATGAACATGTCTTAAGTAGATAATTCTATTAGCGGGAAAGAATTGATTTCAGATTTGGCTAACGTTGAATGATCTATAGAGCATATAGTTAGTGAAAGTGTGGCCTACGAACTACTAGCACAATCAAGAAAAATTCTAAGAGCGTACGTGCACCTGAATCTACGCTACTCAAGCTGAGTCCTAACTGCACAAAAGGGGTTGTTACCTGACACACCACAGAGAGTCCAGTTCAAATTATTACAAAAATCAGGGATCAAAGAGGGACCCTATAAATGATGCAAAAAATAAAATCTGAACTAGTTCTCTCTCACAAAACAATAAAATCCAAGTTTTCTCTGCATATCCTTACTTTTATATCCAAAATTTCTCCGAGTTATCTACAAAGAGAGAAAATACAGTTAGTATATGTTGAGAGAGAAAATACAAAAATAAAATGCAAAAATAAAAATGACACATAAAATACTTTCACAAAAATTAATTAAAGAAAATAATTTAAAATCCTAAAAAATCATCGTTCCCCGACAACGATGCCATTTGATGAACTGAAAAAATGTCTCTTTAATCGTCGATAATTGTAGTATAGGAGACAAAATTCGATTCGTCAAAAAACTACAACCTTTGAATGGTGTGTAAAATTCGTACTTGCAAGATACCAAGGTCGAACACATGAAACAATGATTTTTAGTAGTGTGATTTCAAATTAAATAATTGATTTATATCAAGGTTAATTTCTGTATCGTAGATTAAAATGAAATGAAATGAGGTGCAATGAGAAAAATGTAATATGAATAAAATAAATAGAGAGGAGACAATTGAGCACGAGATCTGTGATCAAGATTTCTAATCCAAATAAACTACTCAATATCCTCAAAATAAAATTACATATCAAATAAGAGTGATTCAAAAAATATATCTATTAGAGCGAATCCAAGTTGCATGCTAGATGATTGATAAGGAGATCAAAAATAATCCTTAAATATTGATCTCACAATCCTCTCACTTTTAATCCTCAGATAAATGGAATTTAATCGCATAAAATATTGAGAATTAAATTTATTTATCCTCAATTGAATCCCCAGTAAAGATTAAATCCTCAAATATTATCAATATCAATGTAAGAGAATCAATCGAATTTAGGTCCCCGTAATCTAATACCCGAAGAAAAAGTCAGATTTTCTCAATCAGAAATGACACAAGTATATCAATAATTTATCCTCCAATTGTCAAATTATTTTGAAATATTTATCCTCAATAAATAATCTTTGATTGGTCCACGTAACCAATAAAGTTATAAAGTACTGAATAATCTTTTAAATGACATATTATATGCTAAAAATGGAGTTCATATGAGAAAGTTATTCTCAAATGAAATTTAGGGACTAAAATACAGTAAAAATATGAGTTCTTCTCAAAACAATCCTTGGAGGATTTATCTGTAATTAATAAAAGTCGCAGGGATGTTTGCTTAAAATTTTCAAGGTACCACGTGTAACACACCTGCTGCTTGTGTATGGGGGCGTTTGTTTTGCAAATATCTAGAAAGCTAAAGGTATGGGTGCAATAAGCCCACCCACGCACGTGCGTAGCATGTGACGTAGAGGCTTATGGGGTTGAGGCTCGGGTAAAGACGCTCCATGTGGCGAGGAATGAGGGGCTCGACGACCCCAAACCTCTAGGGATGGATGGACGCTTGACAGGGGAGATGTGGAACCTTCGTAACCATTGGATCAAAGGACGTCAAGTGATAAAGTGGAGTTGCGCCTCAACCGACACACGACCAAGGGTCACAGCGAGGTACGACAGAGGTGAGCGAGGCAGAGGGTGATTGGTGGAGCAGGTCCTCTGCGGTGGCTGCAGTAGGTGGATCTGAACCCAGGGGCGACAACAGTGGGCGTCCCACCATGCGCGGTGGCAGTGCGAGCTATTGGAGCTCTACGGTCTACAGAGCTGCTGGAGAAGTGCAGTGGGAGCGTGAAGGAGATGGCAGCCCGATAAGACACGAGCTGCGGAGGGGAGTCAGAGGTCGAAGGTTGGGTGGTGTGAGATATGTAGATGGTTAGTGAAAATCGAAGATGCAAAAGGGGGACGGGAGCTCCACACGAGAGCGATGGAATATGAGCGGAGGTTCGGCCTGTGCAAGTCCAGAGATGAGGGGACTTGGGAGATAGAAGGGAAATGGAGGGGAAGAATAAGAAGGGGCAGTCGAGTTGATTTTAGGATGGGTATTTGGGTTTTGATTCTGCAACGGGGGAAAACCTACCTGCTGGAGTCAAGTTGCCTGTAAACGGAAGTGGAGGACAATCTAGGGAGCGACCAGAGGCGATGCTCGGTCGGAGGTTTTGCTCGAGGTCGCATCTGATAACCGAGCTGAGCAACGATGAATAAGGACGCAGTAAGGAACTGAGCAGTCCCTTGGATCTTGCCGAGGTGGAAGAGGGTCTTTGCTCAAAGAAGACGTGCACCGTTGTTACCGGTCCAAAGCTCATGAGATCTATCTCTCCCTTTTACCTTAAAAATGGGGGATAACTCGAGAAGGAGGCGAGGTGAGGGTTTTGTAGGTGGCGGAGGTGGGGGTTACGCGAGAAGGGGGAGGCAGAGTGATTGTGAGTGGAGGAGGTGGTAATCATGGGCGACGAGGAGGAGATGGGTCGCAGGAAGTAGGAGGGATGGGGGCAGCGAGCGCAGCATGTGCCTAGGAGGAGGGAGAGGGCACGTGCGACCCACGTGCCAGGGGGAGAGGGTGGCGAGCACGTGACTTGGGTTGGGGTGAAGGGCTAGAGGTAGAGGGAGGAAGAGAGAGAAAGAAAAGGGAGAGAAGAGAAAACAAAAAAGGAAAAGAGAGGAAAGAAAAAAATAAAATAAAATAAATAAAAGTTAAACATAATAAATAAAAATTAAAAGTAAAATTAACATAAAATAAAAGAAAATAAAAAATAAATTAAAAAATTGAAAAGGAATAGTAAATGAAGTCAAATAAAAAAGTAATCAACAAAAAAGTTGTTCGTCTCGACTAGATCTAAAACTTTTGTGAAGGACCCAAAATCAAAAGAAGTCAACTATAAAAAGAGTATTTTTGAAGGTACTCAATAGATAATAAAATACCATATTTTTTCATTTTGTGTTTTTTATATTTTTAATTTGATTTTAGTTAGTATATTAATCTATATACAATATATAAATAATTAATCTATTTTTTGTTGATTTTTATAGGGTAAAGGAAGATAAAATAAAAAACAACAAAGAGAAATATGTACAAAATATATAATGTCTGATATTTTTTATTTTCTTTTAATTTTGCTCTTTTATGGATTTAAATTCTTGATGTAATGTTAGTTAATTAATCTAAAAATAATTTAGATAAAGAATGAGGTTATAATAGGGTTTATTTACACATAAAATAATAAGTTCAGACTGGGTAAAAAGAATGTTTATTTATTTACAGATTTTATCCCCAAATTTAGTGTAATTAGTGAGTGGTAATAAATTGATTTCAAGGAGTTTAATTAGTGAATCATTGAGGGGATTCTTCTAAAAACATCCATATATAGTAGATGAATCATGGATTCACCACCCTTCTATAACAGTGAAGTTCCAAGGAAAGAGCCTCTTGGCTCGTGGAGGAGACGAGAGACAAGGTTTGTCATCTATCCCTCGTGAAGTGTCGCCTCCAGTCACAATACAAACAATCGTCTCTCTCTCTCTCTCTCTCTCTCTCTCTCTCGTCATCTCTTACTTTAGCTATCATCCAATGTCGCCCTCACCTCACTCTCCAGCGCATCATCACCTCCCTCACCACCATTATGCACTTGGTCACCGTTATCGCACCCATCGACGACCTTCAGTCATCCTTGCACCATCCCATTGGCTAGCCATCTGACGACAAGTCGTCTTTGTTATAGGTCACCATCAGCATCCAAAAACCTCAATCATGCTATGATCAGAGATATCCACTCACTCCTATCTAAAAAGCTTGACCTTAAGTTTTTGTATTAATCATATTGGTCTTGCTAAGCTTTTGGTAGAAGCAGGAGATAGGCATGTATTGACAATGTTTATGCATGCATTTTTTTAAATCCTTGGTTGACTTTGCTTTACTATCAAGATGAAGTGAAAATGTTGTATTGTCGAAGACAACAACACTTGAATTGTACTGTCTTAGAGGGGATATCCTCCCTGCTACCATTGGCTCCCCTCTCATCTACTTCAATGGCAGATGATACAGGTTTTCAGGTTTCTTGCTTCCCAATAAAACCTATATAATAAAGTGGATAGGCATATCAGTAGTGTCAAAGGAAGAGCTTGAGTGCTTTCTTATTGCTTTTACCTTTGTATTTGTTTCTCACTATGAGATTTATTGACGAGGAGATATTATCTCTTATTTTTACAATAACATCTATTATTGATTAGAGCTTCTGTTAGATGTGTCCCACTGTTATGACATTTTGCTGCATTCTTTTGCATATGATTTTTTGATATATCAGTTCTTGCTAAATCAGTCCATGCTATGGTTTTGGATATAAGATTTCTATATTATATCAGTTAATATTCTATCAGTAGTTGCTATACTAATTTTAGCTGTTGCTTTATGAGTTTATATATTATGAGTTTTATGCATTATGAGTTTATGATGCATGAGTTTATGCATACGAGTGTCTATTATCATTAGTTCAATTTGATTTTGCCTAACCAATTGATGCTCTATCAGATGTTCCTTTATTAATTCTACTCGATGCTTAAATATTTGTGTAATATGAGTTTCTGCTACATAAGTTTATGCCATATGAGTTTCTACTATATTAGAATTTGTTTTGTGATTTTTATTGTATCAATTGACATGCTATATAAATTATTGCTATATCAGTTACCACTCTCAGTTATTCATGTGTTAGTTTTGGTCATTATTTATATTTATGCACTACGAGTTACTCCTGCGTGAGTTCATGTTATATGAGTTTTTACTATTTTAGTAGTACGATTTTACTACATCAATTAATGGTGTATTTGGTTTTTTACTATATAAAATGTTATTATACCGCTTGTTGACATATCAGTTATGTGAGTTGTTAGTCAATGATTTTTTTTATTATATCGATTGGTGCTCTTCTTTGTATGTGATTTTCCGCTATACCAGTTGTCTCCTTTTGAGTTTTTCTATATTTGACTTGTTGTTATAGTTGTTTCTCTTTGCATGTGATTTTTTGCTACATCACCTTTTTTCTTTGCACATATTTATTCATGTGATTTTTTAATGTGTCACATGTCCTTTCCACATGTTTATTCATATCATTGTTCTTCTTTTCACGTGGTTTGTTCTTTGTGCATCAATTATTCTTCTTACACATGTGTTTTCTTTAAATACCAGATGGTCCAGATGTACTTCTTAGCATGTTTGTTTTTCTATAAATATCAGTTATTAGTGTTTGCAAATTAAATCAATCATTCTTCTTAGTATGTGTGCTTTCTTGTTTGTTTTCTTCATACATGTTTCTCACTATGGGATTTATCGACGAGGAGGTGTAATTATTTCTTACTCTTGCCATAACATCTATCATTGATTCGAAGAAAGTATGAGCATATGTTTTGTATGTGTTACTTTTTCTGCGTGTCGCGCCTTATCTATTATGCTTGCTATATGAGCTTCATATAGATGCATTTGCTCTATATGTGTACCTTTGGCAGGACATTTTGCTATATGGCTTTGCATATAAATTTTTAATATATCGGTTGTTGCTAAGTCAGTTCATGCTATAGTTTTGGATAAGATTTTGTAATACATCAATTGTTGTTCTATCAAGTGGTTACTGTATTATTTTTAGTTGTTGCCTTATGTGTTTATGCACTGTGAATTTCTGCAACATGAGTTTATGCTATGCAATGTCTATTATCAGTGGTTTCCATTTGGTTCTTACTGCTGATGCTATATTAGTTCTTCCTTTATCATTTTTAGTTGATGCTTAACTATTTATTTAATATGAGTTTATGGTACACGAGTTTATGTCATATGGGTTTTTACTATATCAATAGTTGTTATGTTGTTCTTGCTGTATCAATTGACGTTATATGGTTGTTGTTATATCAAATGTTCCTGTATTGGTTTTCGTCATTGCTGTACCATTTTACGCACTACTACACGAGCTCATGTCATACCAGTTTCTATTATATCAATAGTTGCTACATGATTTTTGATACATCAATTGACGTTGTCTCAGATTTTCACTATGCCAACAGTTGATACAACGCTTGTTGATGTATCATTTGTTACTATATGAGTTGTTGCTAAATGGTTTTTATTGTATCTATTTAGATATTTAGGTGTACGTTTATTATTATGAAATGTAAGGGTATGTTTGTAATAGTTTTAGTAAACCCTAGACTCTGCTTCTATATAAGGATAAGTGAATATTTCCATTATTTCTCATTTCTCAAGATGGTATCAGAGCCTTGAGAGAGGAATATTATCTCTTAGAATTCTCGTGCCCTAACTCCGTGAAACATTTCTTCCACCACACCAAGGCTCTACATATGTCCCTTCCTTCATCTGCACTATCGCATGCGTACCACCACATGCACTCCATCACTTTCTCCCACGATCCATCGTTGCTGAGCTCTCACCTTCACCCCCGCTCCATCACCTGTGCACCTTCTCCTCTTACGCTCCATCATCTGCACCTATGGCCGTTGCTCGACATCACCTCCTATGGATGCTATGGTTGTTGGACATCGCCTTAACCAAGTTGTTGTCGTTGGACCTCTATTGCCTCGCCACCACCCGAGTTATTATCGTAGCCTTGTCGTCTAGCAACCTAAAAGTGGTATCTTGCAATTTTCTTCTTGCTAAGATTGGTTTTCAGACATGTTATTGCAAAATAAGAAGTCCACCATGCTCCAGGGTTTATGATCTATTTTGTTTTAGTTACAATTTATCCTTGTTGCTACTGCTACCTAG
This sequence comes from Ottelia alismoides, assembly GCA_037367405.1. Lineage (NCBI taxonomy): Eukaryota > Viridiplantae > Streptophyta > Magnoliopsida > Alismatales > Hydrocharitaceae > Ottelia > Ottelia alismoides. Next base: position 445,860 of record JAZKJV010001099.1, read on the forward strand.
GTCAAACCAAATTATTTTGTGATCTGAGCAATTGATTTTTAATTGACTGTACACTTAGTATTTTAAAGAAATAAAAGTTGTTCTGGAATACCTCTCACAAAGATCTATCTAGGATAATTTCATTTCTAAGGAATAATTAGGTTTGCTATTATCAAAATTAAATTACTTAAAATCATATAGTCTGCATATTTAATTCATAATAAGTTCATTGTGCATCCGAAAATTTTGAAAAAGTCACAATAGCGTAATTTCACATATTTCCATATTCTGGACAAGTTTTAGGATTTTTGGAGATCATTTGATTGAAATTTACATTTTAACCTTTGCCAAAATTACATTTTTGTCATCAATTACATAAAAAACACCAAAGAATCCTCTTTGAAAACTATACACTAAGTGATCTGATCTGATTCCTAAGTTGTTCCTTGTCTCATCGAGTCAACCATGAGGCTTGTCTAGGTTAAATAAGCACATAGCCGCTCATTGCTTAAATTGATTACATTATTTATTTGTGCGATAAATTTTTTGCTTGATTCTTAAGTGCCCGCCTACAACACAATTTGACACAATTAATTAGAGTATTTTAGGGTCTCATCAGAGATGTATGTTTGTAATGTTTGCTGACACGGTGGGCAGTTTCCTTGAGATATTCATTGATGGCTTCTCAATCTATGGATATAACTTTGATCAGTGCCTGACATATCCAGATCGAGTTCTTCAATGTTGTTGTGAAGTAAATTTGGTGCTCTCGTGGGAATGGAGTCACTTCATGGTGACTGATGGAATTGTCTTGATCCACATCATCTCCAAGCGAGGTATGGAGGTTGACCCAGCCAAGGTAGAAATTATTTCCAAGCCCGAGCCACCTACATCACTGAAGCAAGTCAGGTCATTTCTAGATCATGTGGGATTTTACAGAAGATTCATTAAAGATTTCAGCAAAATCACTCGAACTTTGACAGAGCTTCTAGGCAAGGAAACTGACTTCATTATAGTTGACAGACTGCTCCAAGACTTTAATCAGCTGAAGGAGATCATCACCCAAGCTCCTGTCCTACAACCGCTGGACTGATCTCTACCCTTTTGAAATCATGATGGATGCGTCTGATTATGCTATTGGGGTTGTATTGGGATAATGAAGGGATGGATTACCATTTGCGATTCATTTTACTAGTTAAACAATGGATGGTGCACATAAGAACTACACTATCACCGAAAAAGAAATGCTAGCCATAGTGTTTGCATCGCATAAATTCATGTCTCACCTGCTTGGGTCAAAAGTCATTGTTATATTTACCACTCTACCATATGGTACCTACAAAGTACGTTGGATGCAAAGTCACGACTACTGTGTTGATCCTTATACTCATGGAGTTTGATTTAGAAATATGTGATGAGCCTGAAGTCAAAAAATTTGTGGTAGATCACCTTTCTAGAATAACTGAGATCGAAACTCATGAGCAAGAAATCATTCCAATCATTGAAACCTTCCCAAATGAAGTTATCATGGCAGTCACCTCCCTCCCCTGGTACACAAATATTGTGAACTACCTTGTCTCCGAGGAGGTTCCACACGATTGGCCAAAACTGAAAGTGGACAAGATCATGTCCGATATTCATTTCTACCAATAGGAAGATCCTTACTTGTTCCATGAAGATGCTAATTGTATTTGGCGAAGATGTAATCCAGATGAGCAGTATACGAGTGTCCTGAATCATTGTCATAAATTAGAATATGGAGGGCACCATTCATGAAAGTGTACGGTAATGAAAGTGCTTCAATGTGGCCTCTAGTGGCCAACTCTATTCAAGCATGCTACACAATACGTCAAAGGTTGTACTGACTGTCAGAAGATGGGCGACACCATCAGTGTTAGAGACAACATGCCTCTTAAATATATTCTTATATTTGATGACTTTGATGCATGGGAGATCAACTTTACAGGCCCATACCATAACAGTCAGGGAAATGAGTACATCTTACTTGTTGTCGATTATGTTAGTCGATGAACGGATGCTATCTCCGCTTGATCACAGACAATCGCACTGTGTGTGGCTTCCTTAAAGACAACATCATTACGTGGTTTGGGATTCCAAAGATCCTCATATCAGACAGGGTAGCCACTTTATCAATAATAATTGAAGAAAATCATGAAAGAGTACGCCATTGAAGACCATGTCACATCTCCTTACCACCATGATGATTGAGATCTTGTGAGGGTCTAAGATAATATCCTCACAGTAATACGAAGATAAAATGTCGCTTAGACGATTGGTTACAAAATCCGAATGCCAATCAACAATTAACCCATACAAGAAATAAAGAAAGCAAGCAAGGTGTCAAAATTTATTATGCCCTACAATAAAATGGATCATGGACAAGTACAATTGGGGTTGAAGACGTGGAACAATGGTGATTTATACGTTTTATTAGACAATTAAACTTGGCAAAAAAAGACAATAATGATTTTGGGCTTTTTCATCTATTTTTGGATTTTTGTACATTTTTAATTATTTATATTTTTATCCTTTTTCATATTTTTCATATTTTTATATTTTTATATTTTTGAAGTTTCTGATTATAATTTTCTATACTTTTTAATATGTGCTATAGATATATAGCTAACTATATATGGAATACAAGGTAATATAATTATAAATACAACTGAAATAATAAAAACATATGAAACAAAGCATTCTTATGCTTTCTATATTTTTATAATGTTTTTATGATTTTTCATGAATTTTTGCTAATTTTTAGATATTTTTGATTGAATTAATAAGTCAAAATAGTGAACAAAATAAATAGGCTAGATTGTTTTGGAAATTACAAATAGCTAAAAGCTTCAAAATTTTCCAAACTATTTTTAATATATAATAAATATATCAAAAAATCAGAAATAGAAACAAATATTTTTGGAATTTTTCGGAATTTCGTATAATTTTTATTAGGATTTTAGAGCTTTAAATTTTTAGTGTTTTCCTTTTTCTATTTTTAGTGATTTTGGTCGATAGACTCATAATACATAATAAACAATGCATATATATTTTGGAATTTTCAAACCATTTTTGTATTTTTTTTGGAATTTTACTAGTCAAACAGGGAATAAAAACTCTCTTTTGATATTTAATAAATATAAAAAAACCTTAAAATACCCAACAAAAGTATATGTGATATATATGTGTGTCAAGTATTTATATTAATTTTCCACAACTTTTTATAGGCATGGAGTTATTTAATAGAATAAACTCTACAAAAAGAAATACATGTTACTAAGGGCATTTAAGTAAATATTTAAAGTTCCAGGACCCTAACCAAACACCTTAGAGAGACCTAGGGCCAAAAATACAGTTTTCCAAAAAATTCCAATAAACAATACATGGTGGGGTATTTTGTAGTTAATACAAAGTTTAGGATTCCAGCCAATTTTCCCAAAAATATTACATTAATAAATAGAAAATCATGACTAAAATGAAATACAAAAGGCATAGGGGCTAAGATGCAAAATACCCACTTCCCTCACACGTACAGGCACGTGAGGTGACATAGATTGAACCTAAATGAAAATATAGAAAGTACATGGGTCTATTGCAAACATTATAAAAATATTTACGCTACTGATAAATTTTAAGGACTAAAAAATAAAATCCTTCAAGCAGGAGGGTGTATGCTCCAAAAATCTCCACGTGCGCGAACGACGATTCTAGATCTTCATTTATCTGCGTATAGAGATGTGAATGGTCGATAATGCTTCGATGATGGATGCTTAGGATTAGATCCCAGATGGGGTTCCAACAATGTGGGCTTCAGGCATCCAACGGTTGTTGCTCCTTCTGGAGGCAGCTCCTGATCAGACGATATGGAGATCGCCTGAAAGAACACGAAAGAACTCCCTGCGGTCCGAGCTTCAATTCGTGCTAGTGGTTGACTCCAGACACCTGAGGATGTCTTGAAGGTCCCAAAATGTGGCCGGAAGTGCCCTGGAGCTGGGGCAAGCTTCGGATGGGCACCCGGAGCTCTGATAAAGTTTGGCGAGGTTGGAGAAGAGAGGGGGCTCCGAGTACCTTGTGCTCTATCAAAATCGACCCTCAAGGGTCCTTAAGCCCTCCAGATCTTGTAGGAAGCTCATGTACACAAAAAGGGTGGATCTGGGGCTCTAGTTAGGTTGGGATGAGCATAGGTGGATGCGGGCGGAGCTCTCCAGCGATATGGCAGAGGAGGAGAGTGGGCTTACTAACTTGAGCGAGATCAGGAGGGGTGAACATGTGTGGGGGTGAAGAGAAGGAGAAAGTAACGAAGATGAAAGTGATAACAGAGGCAGAGGTTGGTCGGAGCGGTCAGGACCAAGTGGGGGAGATGGAGCTTCAACGAGAGGATTTTTATGATTTTATGCTAAACGAGACAAAATTAAAGGAAGGTAAAGACTACTCTATGCTACTGCTAAACTAAGGGAAAAAATATAAGGAAAAAGAGGGATTATCTGACCTACATCGGGGCAGATCAAAGCTCGTGGCGAAGGAGGTGGCGGCACCTCAGATCGATCTCAATTCAACGCTAAAAGCGTCTCTAGATCTTCCTCAATACTCATGTTGTCACCAGGATGCTCGAGGGACTCAAAGACTAGGGTTTGAATGGCCTAATAGGGATCAAGATTGGATAGAAGGTGATCGAGAGTATTTTTAGCGGTGTGAGTTCATTGAGGAATGGCACCTGATTCAACGACACATCAACCAATGAATCATCATGGAGTGAAAGTCCAATGGCCTAGGATCAAAAGTCAAGAAGAAGCTGATCCGAGTGGGTTCAAGAATTGGGCGCGAAAATCCAAGGAAAGCAAGGTCAAACGGTTTCTAACGCTATCAAGAGCCTCAGTTAGAGAGTTGACTGAGGTCAGCGGATAATGAGCCCTGATTGGGCCACGTCCTCCACAAAAAGGACAAAAATGAAAATAAAAAGAAGAATTAAAAATAAATAAAATAGTAAATTATTTATTTAATTGTTTGTCAAAATATAAACATGTTTATTATTTTATGTAGTATTTTATGGTGATTTTTATTTATTTTTACAACTTAATTTATTATAGGTTACTTTTTAGAGGCTTATTTATAGGTATATTAACATATATATTAGGTATTTATTTTATTTTGTTTTTTAATTTTTGTTATTTTAAACACATATTTATATATTTATAACTTATCTTATAACATTCAAATATATTTTTATTGTATTTTTTAAGTTTATTTGTACACTTAATTAAATGTAAGTGTTTATTATATAGGCATATGCATATCATATGCATCTATGTATCTTGTGTATTATTTTATTTTAGCATATTTTCTATGGTTTTATTGTGTTCTAATTATGTACATATATTATAAATAATATTCGTGAAAATATAAAATATAAAATATAAGAGATAGATAAAATAAATATTTTGTTCATGTCTATAGTACAATAGGGGTCAAAACCTAACTTTTACATGTTCACTCCAAATCAAATGAAACCACCTTCATTAAATAATTTATTAAAAGTTATGCACAATTAAAGTGATTTTGATATGCTTGTAGTTCATACGGAGAAGATATGGGTATGGGAAGTTTGGGTTTTGGGTTTTTATTTTGAGTGTAGAATGTAAACTTGTATTATTTTTGTGTAGAGTAAATTTTGTATTTTCTTATATATTTTTATCTACAACTTTCATGTACAAAGATTATTGATTTTATCACAAATAATAAGGATAATATGGGTCCCAAAAATGACTTATTAAACAAATAAAATTAGGACTTTTATTGTGTGTTTGACCCTTATCTCCTCCTACTTTATTCCTTGTCGATCCAGTCATCATGACACTTAGATCTTGGAGTTTAGTGTCATAAATTACCTTTGTCATTTTATTTCCTTTTCTTTTCTTTTCTTCATTCTTTTTATTTTGGCTTTAAATAGTGTATTTTATACAATATTTATATAATACATAATGAATATTAATTTATGCAAAATAATGATATATACATGTATTTAGCCATGGTTTAAAGAAGAAAATGAAAGAATAAAGGTGGTGAAATGGAGACTCATCACACCCACATACTAACAGCTTGGTCAAATGTTCTAATAGGGAAATCAAATCCATTTTGTAGAAACCGACATAAAGAACTGATTGCAGATGCTTAACTCAATTCTTTAGGCCTACCGTATAATGTACAAGCCTCTTCTAGGAATGTCTCTATATCACCTGGTGTACGGCAAACCATGTCTTTTGCCCATAGAATTCATTGATAAATCATTGTGGGCAGTCAGTATATGCAACCTAGAAAGAGAAACATTTGAGAAGAACGGAAGACTTCGACCTAAATTGGATCTTGGAATTCAGAGACTTTGCACATGACAACAACCTCATGTACAATGAGAAAGTCAAGAGATGGCAAGATAAGCATATCATACGAAAACTTTTGAGCCATATCAGAAGGTGTGGTTGTTCAATGCAATGCTAAAATTATTTCCAGGTGAACAGAAAAGCAAATGGTCAGGTCCCTTCATTGTCAAACAAGTGTGTGACAATGGCAACATCGTTATATCCAGATTGTCAATTGACGCACAACCTTTTGTCATAAACAAAAATTTGTTGAAATCCTATGTTGATTATGATACATTCTTATCTGTAGTTGACTCGATACAAGTGGTATTTCAAAATGAGCTTCCAGAGAAAGAAGGATCGAGCACATAAGCTTCAAAAAAATACTTTTTATTTTTCTTCTTTTATTTCTTCTTCAGTTCTCCCACTTTGTCGTTATTTCATTCATCCCATTCATATTTCCTATACTTAGGATATACTTAATACTAAGTATAGGGGGGATGAGTGTATTTGATTTACTCTTCATTTAGTTTCTCGCATGTATCCTTACTTGTATATACTTAGGGATTTTTTAACATAAGTATATAGGGGGAGACATGTCGAGGCGATGATTTGTGCATTCTCATCATCGATCATCCCCACTTGGTTTATAGTCACTTGTGCTTAGGATTAATTGATCATAAGTATAGGGGGCATGTTTGACTTCTTATTCTTTTAGTCGTTGTAGTATAGATGTCCTATACTTAGCACTAGTTATGGCTTCCTTTTCCTCTTTGACCTATGGAGAGACATAGCTCAAGATAAGTACATGGGTAGTATATACGATGTATATACTTTATCCATAACTCATATTTTCATATTTTTGAATAATATAGCTAATATACTATATTAGTTAGGGCAAACAATTGATTGGCTATAAAATTATATTTCAATTATGTATGATTTTTTTCAAAACTGCATTGTAAATATAATCAATAAACTGGTTTAAAAATGTTTTGCAAAATGATTTGAAAAATGGTTGGGAAATATTTTGAAAAATCATTTGAAAATCGTTTGGAAAACTTTTTATGAGGTATTTTCAAACCTTTGTAAAAATCTTTTGTAAATATTTTCAAAATATATTTATTTGTTTGATTTTTTTAATATTCAATTTACAAATAATTTGAAAAATGACTGTAAAAATATTTTGAGAAATCTATACATATTATTCGGAAAATATTTGCAAAAGGATTTTCAAATTTTGTAAATGTTTGAGAAATTATTTGTAAAAAATATTTGCAAAATAAAGTTTTCAAAATGATCATTAAAATGTTTTCAAACTATTTTTAGAACCTTATACTTAATTGTAGTAAATAAATTACAAGCCTTGTACATAAATACCCGTAAATAACAAATTTGTAAAAAAATTCAAAATTGCATAAAAATTGTAAAACTTTTTCAAAAATTCCTAAAAATTCCAAAACTAGAAAATAACTTAACAAAAATACTTTTATTGCATTGTACATAGCTTTTGTATTTTTTGGATTGATTAAGACAATTGAACAAGTCTAAATAAATTCTTATGATTAGAGCTTTGGCATAGACTTTGACCCACTTAATTTTAGAGGAACCCATTAAGGATTGGAATCGAGATGCTTCAGGTCACCATTGACTTAATTATTTAGGTTCTGTGGGACTATGTTCATGGGTCGATTCAATGTGTCTAACTAGAATCCTTCATGTCATCCGTACGACTCTTGAGATAATGGCTTGACTAGAAACCTCGCACCTAACACTTCACTCAACCTAGATGGATTGTTGAAAGATCTTTAAGTCTAAGTCGAGACGATACTAAGCTGCTTCGTCAAGGGTGGCTCAGGATCCATTTTTAGGGATTGTCAAAATCGGTACTTCAACCTACTTTTTCTATTAGCAAGGACATCTAACGACTGGGGACTGGAATGAATAGTGCTTCGGATGAGGAATGGTATGCTAGCATAACTTTTTCCAAGACCTCAAACATGAGCGAACCAAAAGATTCTACATCTGTCAGGGCAAAAAGAAGAATGCAAAGTAATGCAAAGTAAAAAAAATATCCAAAAAGAAACCTACACCAAAAAATCCACAAATATTGAGCTTCCAGAAAAAACTTATTTTTTGGTGGACTCGGTTATACTAGTCGAGCTTCAAAAGGGAATGAGACTACACCGGTCCATTCCCGATTCTTTTTCCATTATTTTAGATCGTCTTCCCCTTTCAGTTGTGAACTAGCACACATCTGACGTTAGAAGGAGATATCCATCTCCTCGAGGATGAGCTACCAGAGGAGCTCCTTGATAGTTCATCGGTTTATCTGGGAAGAGCCAACAAATTCACACACATGGAACTTGTCATTTCAATGTTGTGAGAGGATGCGACTGAACGGATGGTTATGACCAGATTGTGAATTGAACTGAATAATAGGAGCATGGAACATAAGGATTGTTGTGTCACACTTCCTAACCTTAAATGTGATTCTGAACACATCAAGAATCCAAAGGTTTTTACTGAGCTCCGAACTTTGATGTTAAGAAGACAAGTTTAAAAATAAAAAATTATTCTAAATTCTTTCTTTTTCTTTTCTTTATTTTCTTTTCTACACTTATTAACATAAGTGTTTTCTAGGGACTAGCAAATACAAGTATGGGGGAGTGATGAATCTCCATGTCATTACCTTTATTCTTTCATTTTGGTCTTTAATCCCTAGCTAAATGCATGTACACAACATTAATTTACGCAAAACAATCAATAATTGATATGTAAACATTGTATAAAATACTTTATTTAATTCTAAAATAAAAAAGAGCAGAAAAGAAAAAGAAGGAAGTGTCAAAGACACCGAGTAACCCTAGACCTCAAGACCCAGTCATCATGATGACTTGTTCAACAAGGAATAAAGTAGCGAAGATAGAAAAAAGAAAAATATGCATATAATAAAGTTAAAACCATAATTTTTATTCATGAGTAGTTGCATTTTAGACCCATTTTACTCTTTATTATTTATACCTCAAATCAATAAACCATGAACATGAAACTTAAAAATAACACACTGTGCACCTGGAATACACAAAATAAAAAACCTCAAAGAAAACTTCCAGGCATGTATCTCCTCCACATATAATCAAAATCCATCAGAATTACCTTTATTGTTCCTGAAATTTAAATATATATTTAATCAAGTTAGTTTAATTTAGTTTGGAGTTGAGATGCAAAAGTTGGCTTTTGGCCCCCCTATTGTACTATACACATGTATATAATAATCAACATGTTCACTCTTTATAATTTTAACTTTATTATGTTTTTAAATATTTATAAAATTATTAAAAATACCAGTAACATGCAAACATAGAATAAACGTATAAAAATATCATTAAAATAAATAATAAATTAACATATATAGGTAAACTATACCTATATAAAACATATACATGTTTTTTAAGTAAATAAATAAAATAAATAAAATAAAAATAAAAATATGTAAACATATTATTAGATAATTTTTAAATATATATAATATATTCAAATGACAATAAAAAATGCAAATTAAAAATAAAACATTACAAAACATAGGTAAATATATCGATAAATACACTTGTAAAGTTAATGTCTAATAAATAAAGTGATAAAATTACATAAAAATAGCAAAAAAATACATAAAATATTTTTTTCATGTTTGAAATTTTATTTAATTAATTCATTTTCTATTTTAGCTTTATACGTTTATTCTTTTCTCTCTATTTTGTCCTCTAGTAGAGGACGTGGACCAATGGGAGCCTCCCATTGGTTGACCTTAGGTCAACTACCCCATCTGGCGCCTCGAGTCCCCAACTTTCTCCCTTTTTCCTGCAATTTCTAATGCTCAAAACTCCTTGAGACTTAAACGAATTCTACCAATCGGATCTCTGTGATTCATGCCCCAATCTCCGATTCGCTCGATCAACATCGAACCGACCAAAATTCCCTTCATAAAATGACCTTTCTGTTTATGTATAAATAAACCTTTCTATGTCCCTTTTGAAGTTTGATCCCTTTTTACTCTTTGTAACCCCAATCTTTCGATCGCTTGAGCTTGCCAGTGATAACAAAAAGGTTGCGGGAGTTTTGGCATGGAGAAAGAGAGGTCGGAGGCGGAGATCCAGCTCGCTGGAGGGTGGCTCAGGCGACGCTTCTTCTTCTCTCTATTACATAGGTTAGAGATGATAACTTAGGTATTTTTAATCATATTTTCTTTCATCGTTGTATTTTAGGTCTTAGCATATGTAATCATTTCCCATCATAGTGTAGTTTAGAGATTTTTGATTGCCGGAGCATCATGCTCCAGCTCTGATTCATCGTGCTCTACCCCTTATTTCGACCCTTTTCACCACCATTTCATTCCCCATCGTGTTCTCCATCAAAGCCTCCTTGAATCCCTCATAATCATGCAAGAATCATGCTTAATTGAGCTCCTTCCACCGGAGCTACCTCGTCCTTCCATTTTACTTTGCGTAGCAACTTCCTAATGGGTCGAGGAAGTCCCCCTTGAGCCCCTTAGACTTTTTGTGTAGAGTCTGAGCCTAGACAAGACTCTGGAGACTATTTTGTAGTTCAAACATGAGCTCCAGGTCCTTAGAGATCCAAGACCCCTCTGATGGGGCATGATCTAATCTAAAGCATCCTGCACTCGCGGAGGCTTTCCAACAACTTTTTGAGCTCATCAACAAGGAAGGAGGAGACCAGAGGGTGTAGATCTTCCCGATCGAAGCTTGCATGACCTCTTGTTCTTCCGAATTTGTCCATGTCTCTTCTCCACTGTCCGATGAGGAACACTTGGCATATTTAATCGAAGCTGCCCGATGAAGGACCACCATAGTAGCTCGATGAGGCCTAAGATCTGATCTAAGCAGATGATATGCGAACCAGTACCAGCGGACGTAGGGCGTGGTACGTGTTTAAGTGAGACGATCCACATCATCCTCCTACACACCTTTGGGGGTAAATTACATATTTAAACCCCACTTTTTATATTTAAGAACCATTACTTAAATATTTCTTTTGCGTTATAAATTATTTGTAAAATTTGCATATGAAATCCCACATTTTTCATAGATTTGCATTTTGGTCCGTGCCACGTCCCCTCATGTGACTACCCACGTGAGGCAGCCATTTTGTATATTAACCTTGGAGGGTTTGTTTTTTATTTTTAGCCCTTACATTTGTAATATTATCATAAAAATTTTGGATATTTTGCATGCAACTCTCTACCATTTATTTTAATTGAAAATATACCCTTGCTTGGCCTTTATTTATCTTGATGCATTTCTATTTTGTTTAAATAGCTCATGTACTTGTAAAATTTTGGAAAACTTATAGTGAATGCTTCATGTTATGCTTGTAAACACCATGAATTTTATTTAGCATTTTATTGCATTTTTATAATTATAAAAATTCATTAAAAATCTATTTATTCCTTATTTGGCTATAAAAATAAAAAAAACTAAAAACCTTATCTAAAAATTCAAAAAAATATATATTATAAATCACTATATAATATCACTCCTAGCTAAAAATTACAAAAATATAATATAAAATACTAAATAATTGAAAAATCATAAAAAATAAATAAAAACGGTAAAAATTCCAAAAATAGATTTCCATTTATTATTTTTATTTATATTATTACTATATATTAAAATAATATTGGATTTTTTGAATTATTTATCTAATTTTAAAACTCAAAACAATTTGACCTATTTATTATACTACTATTTGTATATTTAAATCAATTAAAAATACCTAACAACTAGCAAAAAATAAGAAAAATCACAAAAATAGATAAAAATATAAAAAACACAAAAATAATTTATTTTATAATTTTTATGTTTATATAACTTTATTTATAAATATAAAACTCTATCTAGATTATATATACTATATATTACTTAGATACTTATCATATTATTATTAATTATAATTACATAATGTGTATTTTAACACCTTAAAAAATAGAAGGGAAATTCTTGCATACATTTTTCTGAATTTTTATATTTTTACTATATATATCATATATATTATTTACCTTCTACATCTTAATGCATATATATACACTTATGTTATCTTAAAAAGAAAAAGAAATAAAAAGGTAAAATTAAAAAGAAACTAAATAAAGTAAAAATAAAAATATAAAATATAAAAATATCCATAAAAATTAAATATAATAAAAAACTCACAAAATATTTTAAAATAAAAATACACAAAAACACCTAAGTAGACTGCTCATTTATCTCTACCCCCTTTTGCTTTCTATGCATCTACACTCTACATAGTTGTCCTTATACATATAATTTGTAGACTTAAAATAAAATACAATTTGACTCACTTCACTTTGATTACTTTTATTATCTTGTGTGGCTTGACTGTTGTCCGAATATGATTTTTGCGAGCAGTCACCTCAGCGACTTGCGTTCCAGCCTTGTTGGGATACCATATCCTCGCAAAAACCCTGTTCAACACCAGGGGACGTGGCAACTAGTTGATCCCCAGAAGGATGCAACTATGGTTGGCGACATGTGGGTTTTTACCACCAAAACATCTTCCAGATTGGTCTGTTGAACGTTACAATAGTAAAGGGGTACACCCAACCCTATGGATTGGATTACCTTAACACTTTTTCACCAATGGCTCGCCTCCCTACGATGTGGATTCTCATTTCTATTGCAGACTAGTTCTCTGGCTACTCTACCAACTGGATGTGAAAAATACTTTTCTGTATGATGATCTAAATGAAGAAGTGTACATGCAACAACCTCCTGGTTTAGAGACTAAGGATGAGCATTACAAGGAGTGCAAACTCTACAAAGCAATATACGGTCTCGAACAAAGACAGAGCGTGATTTCAAAAACTGTCTGACATTGTGTCCAAGGTTAGGTTCATTCGCTCTACGGTAGATTATTCTTTATTTGTCAGGAAAACATAAAAACGGACTATTGTTACGTTGGTATATATTGATGACGTAATCCTATCAGGGGATGACATTGGTGGTATAACATATACTAAAAGGTACCTTCTGACGTATTTTATCACCAAAGACTTAGGAGAGCTTTGGTATTTCTTGGGCATCGAAGTCACGAGGAATATATGTGGTATACTTCTCTCACAGATGAATGATGTTATATATCTTCTACAAAAGACAAGAATGTTAGGAGCTAAGCCATCTTCGATTCCTATGGATCCTAGTGCATGAATGTATGAAGACCCGCATGCGCATGCTAATACAAAACAATATAGGTGCCTAGCAGGAAAGCTTCTACATGTTGCAATTACTAGGCATGATATCTCCTTTGTTGTTAACCGGGAAAGCCAAATTAGGGCCAAACCATGTCAAGTTCGCTGGGGAGCACTCATGATGATACTGAGATACTTGAAATCTGCTCCAGGGAAAGGTTTGTTATTTACTTGTAGAAAGGTTTGTTTATATTCATCCCTCTCATGCTCACAGTTGCTCACACAGGATCACTCTTATATATATGGACCATGGATCACATGATATACTTAGTTATGGTATTAGAAAATGTGTAATTCTTGTTAAGGCCACTTTTATTATCAAGAACATCATGAAATGTTAGTATTGCATGTATACCACTAATCAACGATAACTATAAACATATAACACTTAATTATAAGCATATATAACACTCAATAATAATTATCAAGGCAATTAGATCATCAAAGTTGATATCAAAGATTTAAGGCACAGACTCATATAGAGTCACATGGATGACCATCAAGGGGCCGAGTTAGCCTAAGGGACAATACCGTCAAGGAGCTTATGATTCTCAAGGAACCATGGAGGCAAAATCGAAGTCTGCTACAATTGTACTACACTGTCATGTTATACCATGGACCATTAATGCCAACGATTGAAAATGTAACAAGTACATGAAAGTTTTGAAAAGAAATGGTTTATAAAGGTAGACCATTACAAATATGCAAGAAAATAATTTATATAGGTAAACCATTACAAGTTTTCCATTACAAGTATGCAAGTAAATGGTTCATGAAGATAAACCATTATAAGCATGCAAGGAAATGATTTATAAAGGTAAACCATTACATGTTATGCAAGAAAATGGTTTCATAAAAGAGTAAACCATTTCATGTTGTACAAGAAATTATTTAAGAAAAGCAAGCTATCATAAGTCATGAAAAGTCATCTTAAAGGAACTAACATGCAAAGTGATTTATACAATAAAAGAAACTTAGTTGCCATGAATCTTATTGAAATATGCCCCAAAAGATGAAGGACATGCATGCTATATTCGTATGCATTATTATATGTATACCTAGTTTATGAAAAAAGGCCAAAATACATATGTTAGGAACGAACTTAGACATGCATTGAACAATCAGTCACATAATGATATTTTTTCCATAGAACACACACACATGCAATATAACGGGGTTAAAAGGTCAGTAGAATACCCATGCATGGACCCTTATACATAATGTGTATTATGCTCATGGAAAATTATGTTTATTATTTTAAGTGCACGACAAGGTTGATCATGCAGATACGATCGTGCGATAGTTTCGTCATAATATTCGATGTGTTAACATTCATTGAATGAATATGAAGGATATTTGTATGCCCACTAGAACCACATAAATGTTATTGTATTAATTATTTATCTTTACAACTATGTCCTTATTGGTGATGTAATGATGTGACTCTCAGTTTATAGGATTTTATAGATCCGTGTGAGAATGTTTTTGTATGTTCATTGATTACTATGTATGATTCAACAACGGTTCGATCATGCGAATTAAAGTTGCATGCTTCCGCTGGTCAACGTTCGATCGTGCGAATTAAAGTTGCATGCTTCCGTTGGTCAACATGACTCTTTCCGTTACACTCTTCTTCACATATGGTTGATATATCTGCAACAATTGTTGCTAAATGGCTTTATGAGCACATGAGCTTGTATTGTATAAGCTTCATGTGTATTGAAGGTTGTCATATGGTCTTTGCTATATTAGTATTTTCTAAATGGATTTTTGTTATATTAGTTGTTGCTATGTCAATTTTTATATTGGTTCTTGCTAATTCAATTTGCACATGCCAGTTTCTTACGTATACCAATTTTTATAGTAGTTATTTTCTACTATTTTTCTCTCATATATCTATATAAATCGGTATTATGGTTAATCACATATAAGTTTGATCTGCAATGGGTTTATTATTACTACATTGGTTGCATTTGTTGTTATAATTAGGGGTGTGTATGGAGCGGTTACCCGACCTGTTCAACCATGATTCGCCCCGTCCCGTTAATATCGAGCCAATGGGTCGATCTGACCCAATTCAACGGGTATCCGTGCCAACGGGTACCCGAATTATTTGGATAGGTCTTGATTACCCACGAGTATTCGCGGATCACCACAAAAATAAGGTCCAAACTCATGTCACATTTTGATACTGTAATAAGAATCTCTTCATCTGGTTTATGGTCCTTATTGACTATAACAATGTCGATTCAAATTAATTGGACTTTTTAATTTTCAGGAATCTCGTACAAGGAAGGAAATCAATATTAAGATTCCAACTACATACTCAAACATAAAGATCTGCAACATAAATTTGCAAAACGTGATAAAAATGAATCCACAGCTTTCAGATTCTAGATAAGCACTATCCTGTAGGCTTCTTATGCCCAGAAGTTATATTAATTTCCATAAGTTTTACTTCTAACTTGATATTCATTTTTCAATATTCCTCATGCAGAATACCTTGAAATACAAAAGCATATAGGACAACCTGTGTGAGCCTTTTGTTTATGCAAAATCAAAGCTTTACCAAATGCTACAGATACCAAATATCTGTTAAATATTATTCAATGGAAATCACATGATTTTCTTGCATATATTCTTTTGTGCCAAATCCCTTCTGGTCTAGTGTTCTGCTGCCATACTTGCTAGAATGAAGATAGGACAATTCGCAAGTACGATACAAAGCCTGCAACTATCTTTGCATGTGATATTGAAAACCAATGTTAGCAAAAATCTTAATAAGAAAAATTTCGACAACATAATTAGAGTGTAAGAAAACCAACGTTACAAAAACATTAAAGTGTAATTACGTAATAGTATTGCGATTTAATATTTGGTCATCTGTTTGATTTGCAGGATGGGATCTCACAAACATATCATACACATACCCCTCTCCTAAAAACCCCCTGTGTTCTCAAACCCCTATGTTTCTTCTTCCTTTCTTCCAGTACTCTACGGGAGGGTTCTGAAACAATGGTGAAGGATTGAATTAGTGGAACCCGTGGGTCGAACCTCAAATCACCTTACATATAAGGAGGATGGAGTTGTTGGCACCTCCATCCATGAACTCTTTGTCATGCCACTCTTGTATGTAAAACTCATACATAAGCCACAACTTATTTTAATAACAAAAGTCCGTCCTTAACGTCAAACAACCTATTTCAAAGTCTCGAGATCAAAATCCAGTACATTAATTCTCTAAAATAAACATGAAAACATAGAAAATTATAGAATCTGGAGTGTCTCAAAGAAATCCCCTAAAATCTCATCACAACATTTTACCGCGAGAAGATGTGTTGATCGGAAGATGTATCAACATGATAAATTATAGGCAAAACAAAGCATAGAAGATCGATCGAACATGAATCAATAGCTTTGGGAAGATGTGGATGAGTGGGCCGCAACGGCAAGAAAGATCGAACGAACCAAAAGATTCGATGGGCGAAGAGGTGGTGGCGAGGGTTTCGACGGTAGTGGAGGCAGCAATGGAATGGAGGAGCGGAGAGGGTTTTGGACAGATGCCGATCGGGTTGGTACCTTGAATTCAATGGCATTCACGGGTCGCCCTGTGGGTAACCGATGTTGACTGGGTTGGTGCCCCGAATTTGGAGGGTTACACAACAACGGGTATCCGACCCATAATGATATATTGGATATTGATGGTTTAGGGTCATTTCACATGGATCGGGTCGGGTATCCGTTCAACCCGAAAACCACACACACCCCTAGTTATAACATTAAGATCGTTTATATTAAAAGACTAAGGTATACTTAATAAGTACACTTGTTTTAAAAAGAAATTAATATCTACTTTCTTTTTTTTGGTGATGTACTTCGATACTTATGGTGCAATTAATTGCTTATATGAGGCGAAATGATTATATTTACTTGGTGATTGATTTATCATTAAATGCCATGAATACTTTGTAATTTTTTCAATTACATGCTTTACATTACGTTGATTATATCATGATAATCGGATGGAATTAGAATAACAGCATGCCAACATATCATGTATTTATTGTGTTTCCTTGTTAGTTAAATCTTTTTAAATGACATTCATTGTGTTACACTATCTTGATGCATACACTTTCATATCGCTTATAATCATGCTATTGACAATGACTACCTTTCTCTTTACATGTGATTCAGCCAATGAAAAACTGCATGATATATATCATATATATACATGATATATTCATATATACATGATATATTCATATATATATATATATATATAGGGTTAAATGGGGCTGCCCCCTGGGAGTATTCAACTTGGCTACTCCCACCCCTATTTTTCCCTCATTTTTTATTTCTTTGGAAAATAAAAATTTGTAAATTCATCATTATATCCATCTAACATTCTATTAAAATTTCGTCAGAAACAGAGACTCCTACGACCTCCATCCAAACATGGTTGATTTAAAAAATCCTGCGACCGTTAAAAAAATGACGTCTGGATGGAGGGTCTAGGAGTCTCTGTTTCTGAGGAAATTTTAATAGAATGTTAGAGGGATATAGTGATGAATATAAAAATTTTTATTTTCCAAAAAAAATAAAAAATAAAGGAAAAATAGGGGTGAGAGTAGCCAAGTTGGCTACTCACAGGGAGCAGCCCCATTTAATCCATATATATATACATGATATATATAGGATATCTTTCAAATGAGACATGGTCCTTCCATCCATATGGAAGGCCAATAATCTCAGCCACCCGTCTTTAATCGTGTGGTTGTCATTAATGGCATGTTAATGTTATTTATAAATTAAGCAAAAACCCATTTTGGTCTTTATGCATTATCTAAATATAGCACGTAATTAACATCACATTAATTGAGGGCTAGAATTGATCCCTCCAAAATAGGGATTATTCGTTGAGGGGAATTCTTGAGGAGAAGGAGGGCGCTGGAGATCTCTTGGCCAATCGTCGTGGAGCCGAAGCAATGCCCGTGAGGCTAATCACCGTGGAGGATGCTTGAGGTTGCGCCCTCTACATCTTTACTTCTATTTCTGATTTGGTGTTCACGAGTTTTTTGGTCATCTGGTGGATTGTCTTTCTTGTTTGGGGAACAATTTTTTTATCGCTAATGATTAGAAGTTCGAACAACAAATCTTTTTAATGGAAAAATCCATTTCATGTCATGCTGCATATCGTTGCAGTTAGATTAGCAATGGAAACGTCCATTATTGCTAAGTGATGCATTTCATGCCAGATTTATTTAAGTCCCTATAGTTAAGTTCTTGAATTCGCGAATGGTTTGATTTTTGTTTGAAATGTAAGCATGATGTGAAGTATCTCCTTCATTGTTACGTTATATAGTACTCTATATTATGTGATGGTTAATGTAGTACTCTATATTTTTGTTTGATTTTTGTTTAATGCTCTGTATCTACTTTCAGGCTGTGAATCTGATCGAATCCTATGGGGTTAAAGTTCGTGACTTAAAGTGAACGGGAGCGATCGACGAGGATGACAAAGAAGCCTTGGAGGATGGGGAGATGATTTCGGTTGCTTGTGCTGCACCCAGTCTTAGATGAAGAACGATTCACGGTTGATACAATATTGATGTTTACTATACAATATTTATGTGTATTATACAATTTTGATATGTATTATACATTTTTGTGATGTATTTTACATTTCAATTGGTTGCGATTGAAAAATGTAATTTTTTACATATCTTGTATGTTTGATGTGCATTACACATTTTGGTTGTATATTATACATTTTTGATGTGTATAATACATATGATTTTTATTCTGTCATCAATTAAGCGTGAATGACTGCCATGATTTTACAAAAAAACTATACGAATTTTATTATACAAAGAACCATACAATCGTTACAAAGAACCACATATTAATTACTAATATGAATTGTATTTTACAAAGAACCACGCAAAATTTACAAATAACGGATGATTTTTTGAATGAACAACGGATTCTACAAAAAACATGTAGTCATTACAAAAGGAACCTTAAATTCTACAAAGCAATGCGTGAGGATACAAAAATATGGCCCAGATAATATCGTCCAACAAAAATTGGATATTTTTTAATTATGGTATTGCGAAAAATATCAAAAATAAAACTAGCTAAATTTAGTATTTCGGAATATTAATTAGCGTACATAATTAATGCAAAAATTGATGACCAAAATGCCCTTTTGGGCATCAAAAATGAAGATGCCGTTGGATTTGAATCGGATGGCCCAGATCGTTGGCCTTCCTTAAGGATGGAAGGACTGCGTCTCATTTGAAAGGCCCCCTATATATATATATCATGTATATATATGAGGAAAAATTACATAATGTATTGAGAGCTAGCTCTTGTTGACCATAGTGGTTCCACTTATCTTGTAAAAAGATTACTTTCTCTTGTAGTCATTATGACATATGTTACTTCACGCAAAAGTTAATTACATCGGCTTGTTCTTTCATGAAATGTTTACACACAGACATGGTAAAATGAGTCTGCCTTCAAGGAACTAACTTGGCTCTCGTAACTTATTTTTCTCATTTTTTTATTTTTTTGAAATATGCTTCCATGGATTTTCATCGCTATATCCCTATATCATGTCATTAAACTTTTGTATAAAATAGAAACTTCTATGGCCTTTATCTAGACAATCATTTTTAACGGTCGTAAATTGTTGAAATCGACTCCGTTTGGATGGAGGTCATAGGAGTCTTTGTTTTGCACGAAACTTGAATAACATAATATATGGATATGTTGATGAAAATTTACAGAAGTATTTTTCAAAAAAAAAAGAGAAAAATGAGAGATGGGGACAAGTTAGCTCGCAATAGGGGCAACTCCATTTTACTTATATATTGTTTCATTTTATATATAGAGTTATATAATTGATATAATGATTTTGATGTGAACTCTTTGCTAGAAATAATATGATCTTGGCTATGAGTAGTTACACTAACTTCATTGCCAGGCTCGAACTTGAGGGTACTTTTGAGGTGCAATGATGGACCATCAACGTTAGCGGTTTATCTTTACATGTGATCCACTCTTTAGTTTATGTAAAAAAATAGTGTTTTTTTAAAAAAATAGTGTTTGTCCTAGTGGATCCCTATAGATCAAATTTTTGACGAACAACTCAATACTAATATAAAAAATTTATTGGGATTCTAGAAGGGCCATTGTTCACCTATTATTTTTACAAGGATCTATTTTTTTTTCTTTTGCCTAGGATCCCCGAAATGTTTGGGACAACATTTTTCATTGCATGACATTTACCAAGGATCTAAGTTGGTTTGGGAGAGGGATGCTACAATACGCATCTCTTAATGTGAAAAACATGCACTAAAGAACATAACCTTGCATTTTCTTTGTCAGTATTTTCTATAACTAGGCAAAAAGTAAGGACTTGTCCTTGGTGCAAGCTTATATTGTCAAAATAATTGGCAACCTTAGTTGAAATCCTCAAACAAGCTATTAGTTGTTAACATATATTTTATTACACCACTCTCTTTACTTTAGAAAATAATTCCCTTTATAATGTGTTTTTAATAAAAAGATCATTTTGTTATTCAAAGGAATAAGTCAATCGATTTGACCATAATTTGGTAAAGCTACCCACTAGACCCTTAAAATTCGTAGGCTTGTAAAAGAACAACCTACTTAAACACACACAACTATAGACCTACTAACATCACAAACACACAAATCAAATTTTATTTGGATGGCCAACACCATGGACAATGATTTCCTTTATTCCATCCAAATTACACGATTACATCCAATATTATTCCCGATTCCAAATAGCTATACCCGATCCTAGACTACCCATTAATGATTTGATTCAAGTATATATTTATTCTAGAAAGGATATTCCAACCACATTGTCATTCAATACTTGAATCTCAACCAAGAACTTCCACTTGAAAAAAAAACAGATGCAATTGACATTCTTGTGAGGATATTCTCGATTCATATCTACTCCCCATTCTACTGATCCAACCATGGTAAATAGCTTCTTACCTTGGGCTGACACATCATCAATTTAGGGATGAAAATAGACAGATACATATATGAATATATGTATTAGAGGACTGATTCTGTGAGAGCCTCATAATGAGGGAGAATAGAGCAGTGAGTCTGAAACACTAGATTCTGCTCATCATACACTGGTTAATTGGAGGAGGAGATATGAGCAGAATCTAATGGTTCAGATTCAATGCTCTCATGCTCCCACAATCCGGAGCTCTCACAGGATCAACTCTCTATGTGTTATCATATCATTTTTTAAAATACGAATATGAATACAAATATGAATATTATACGAATGTGCAAAATGGAGAATAATATCCTCAAAATATGAGTATGAATGCAAAGCGAATATTTGACAAATTGAATATAGATATTTGACAAACGAATACGAATTAATATATGAATATTAGACATAACCAGATTTACATATAAGTTATAAGCATTTTAGGTTCATAACAATATTTGATATAAAAAGTACATTAAATATTATAATAATGAATATTAACCTAAAAATAGTTAAATAATAAAAAAAGATTAAAAATAATTGACTATTAAAAGAAAGATTATCATACTTATTTGTATACGTATCATATTATTATTGGTATCCTTCAAATTGCGAACATTCACATTCATCTTCTCATTCGTATTAATATCCATATTCATATTTTTTTTTCAAAAAATAAATATTCGTATTTGTATCCTTCAAAATTTGAACATTCGTACGCATTTTACCAAAATTGATGAAATCAAATTCATTCGTAAGCTCCAAATGTTAAATATTTGTATTCATTTGTGTTGTAATATATAAGGGTCATGGGGTAATGACAAAGATTACAGGGTTATATGTAATTGGAGAAGAGTACAGGGACCAAAATATAAATATTTAAAAAGATAAAGATAAACGCTCGCCCAGGTGGCTACCAATTCCACGTGGGTAGATATGAATGGAGCAAAGTTAAAAACACGTCGTTTTTTTTTAACTTTCAAGTCCACCGCTCACGTGAGTCAAACAAAGCTCCACCACCAGTCAATTGGTCTGCACGTAGCGCTATACGACTACGATACATAGATACGTACGTCTACGCATACAACCACCATAAACAACGTCTCTCTTTGTCGAATCCCAACAAAAAAATACACCATTTACCTTTTTCATACGAAAACGAGAGGAAAATACGCACATCAGAATTCCCATTTTACCCCTCCGCTCAATCTTTCATTGGTGAAGTCGCTTCCCCTGCAGATTTCCCTCCGATTCCCCGTCCCCCGATCCGCCCTCCACCTCTAAATTTCTAGGGTTTTTGCTTTCCAGCTCGGTTTGAGGCGATCTCCACATCCCAATTCCTCGTTTTGGCATTCAAAGATCGCACCTTTATCGTTTTTCTCCGGCTATTCTGGACCGATCCGCTTGGATTCCGCTTCCCAGCTCGAGATCGTCACTTGGGTACTCGCCGTCTGGTGGTTTTGTGACCATGGCTTGACCGATTCCCCGCGATAATCATGGGGAGTAGAGGCGCTGAGACCCCGACCAAAGTCTCCAAGAGCTCCGCGGCCCAGGTGAGGTTCTTGGTTTCTGATCCGCTAGATCTGTTGAAATGTACACTTGTTTCGGACGTGTTGAGCTTCGAAAGGCTCTTCCTTTGTTGTTGTAATCTAAGGTATTGTGCTTCTCAGGAACAACCACCTGTGCCACCTGCTACTGGGGCTGCGGTGTACCCAGAATGGGGCGGATTCCAGGTCAATTCAGCAGAGATTTTTAGGTTTTTTTAGTGATATCCATTGTGGGTTTTCTTAGTTGTGTCGAAAAGTTGAAAACTTGTGCTGGCTTGATGTTGGGGTTTTCTGAATTTGTAGGCATATTCGCCGATGCCGCCACATGGGTTCTTTCCCTCTCCCATCGCTTCCAGCCCTCAAGCTCATCCTTACGTCTGGGGACAGGTACTAGTCATGAGTTGGAGATTTGGGTTGTATGGTTTCTGAATTTGATGCTAGATAACGCTTTCTGTTAGCAGCACATGATGCCGTCTTATGGGACTCCACCACATCCTTACTTAATGTATCCTCATGGAGGTATATATGCCCATCCATCTATGCATCCGGTAAACAAGCCTTTTTACTTCTTGATCTACCAGTTTGCTATTTAGTAGAAACAAATAGATACTGATTGTTTTTGTTTCTTGCAATTTCTACTTCCGGATAGGGTGTGCACCCTTTTAGTCCGTACCCCATGCCGCCACCTAACAGCAATGCAGAGGTTCCCGTGGGTGATTCTGTTTGTAGCAAAAACGTTGTGTTTGTTCGGGTTTTTCTAGTTTCAAATTCTGTTCTTAATTTCTCACTTTGAAGGATGCTGCCCCTGGTGGTGAGGAACTGGAGGGAAAGTCATCCAATGGGAAAGACAAAAACCCCTTGAAAGCAACCAAAGGAAGCTTAGGGAGTTTAAATATGATAACTGGCAAAAGCAACAATGAACTGGGTAAAACTTCGGGAGCATCAAATGGAGCTGCCTCACTCAGGTATACAAGCATCCATTGTCTATGGCCATGTTTTCAGTTTCCCGTTGTATGCATTCACTACAAAAAGTTCAAATCGATTTCTCAATGTTGTAAATGTTTGCAGTGTTGAAAGTGGAAGTGAAGATTCAAGTGAAGGAAGTGATGCTAATTCTCAGAAAGTGGGTTGTAGTTTTTCTTTTCCTTTTTACATGTTTTATTTGATCTTTGGAACTTCTGGATTTTGTTATATATAGGGTGCACCTTCTAAAAACTAAGATGGTATATATGTTGAACTCCGCTTATGATAAAAAGATACTAGCTGTATTGAGTGTGTGGGAAACTTGATTGGCACACCGGAATCACGGTGACAGGATCAGTATTTTTTAAGTATTTTTGTACTTAATGACATGTGAGACTGTTGGCCACAATCCATTTCATCAGGATAGAAGCAGAAACATTGTTATGCAAAAACTGCTTCTGCATAATTTTTACTTGTCAACTAACTTTAACATTATCAGCCTTTAACCAATGTAAAGAAGCACACTTTCAGTTTGTAGGTTTTTTTTATCAATTTATGGATTATGTTCACCTCAGAATCAAGAATGAGCTTGCTTTTCCTGCTTCTGCATTCTTCCTGCCAGTTCCTGTAAGAACTGGTTGTTTTGGACATGATGCTATTTTTTATAACTTGAGGAGAAAACAGTTAGAGACTATAAATGGGAAAACGCTTACTTGGTTGGCAAGCATGAATTATTATGACAGGAGCAGTAGTATCTATGTATTTTCACACTTATTGACGTATATTTGAAGACTATTGACCACAATCCATTTCCTTGGGAGAGAAACAAAAATATTGTTTTGCAAGAACTATTTTGGCATAATTTTTACTTGCCAGCTAACTTTAATATTCTGAGTCTTCAACCAATATGGAAAAGTACATTTTCAGCTCCTAGGCCTTTTATCTTTTTTGGTTAATGCCTTTTTTTCCTTTGAAAACAAAACAACGAGCTTGCTTTTCCTGCTTCTTACATGCAGTTTGCTTTTTTTTCAGGACTCGCAAGCTAAGACAGGCAACACCCAGGGTTCCAGTGAAGGTATTTTTATATGTTATTTAAGCACTTCTTACTTCTGAATTATTGCCTAATGGAATATTGGTTTCTAAGTCCATTGAGGAGCAGAATTTTCTTTTTCTGGTCACCACCACACAATTTTTAGCTAATTGTGTTTATTTATCCTTGCAGCTGAAGTTACTCCTAATGGCACTGGCGGCGATCATGATTCTCAGAATGGAGTTACCCATATGCCGCCACAAGCAATTCCCAACCAAGGAGTTACGATCATACCGATGCAAGTTACTGGTGCCCCTGCAGGGGTATCTGGCCCGACCACGAACTTAAATATTGGAATGGATTACTGGGCTGCAGCAGCTCCGCCTCCAATTGTACCTATGCATGGCAAGGTTTCAAATCCCCCAGTTGTGTCGGGGCTTGGTCCTTCTAGTATAGGTCGGGAGAATATTCCATCTGATCTTTGGCTGCAGGTTATTGAAAATATTTCCTTTTTCTTGTACTTGTAAGGATGTGAATTAAATGGCCAGGCTTAAGGGAAGTGGTGCCCGGTCGTGCTTTTTGATCTCTTCAAAAAGTTGCTTCCATTAATTAGCACTCTACTACAATTTGTTAACTTTCACTTCTTTCCAAATTTGATTTTCTGGTTGTAGGATGAAAGAGAACTTAAAAGGCAGAGACGAAAACAATCTAATAGGGAATCAGCGCGTCGCTCTCGATTGCGCAAGCAGGTATATGTTTCTTTTGCACTCATGTTAGATCTGGTAGAACCCTTCCTTGTCACCCGCCGTCCAAGTGTTCACTACCACTGATTCTAAGATCGTTGGTCTGGAGCACAGATCTGTGGTTTGACTGCACTCTGCTATAAAAGAAATTGTAAAAAATGGTAGAACCTTCTTCCACTTAATGAGGCCGGCTACATGGATTCTTATCCAAATCCATGTTGAAAGATCCAACTATTTTTTACGCTGGCTGTCGACAACCTAAAGCAACCCCCACAAGGGTGATTTGAACTCTGGTCTTTTGGGTAGTATGCACACCGCACTACCACCTGACCATTAAAGTGGGTACCTATAAAAAATTGTAAATATGAAAATTTTTTGGATGTGTATTTTCAGGCTGAATGTGAAGAATTAGGTCGACGAGTTGAGGTTCTGAAGGAAGAAAATTCTACCCTTGTATTGGAATTAAACCGCTTTCGGAAGGAATACCAACAGCTTATTTCAGAAAATACCTCTTTGAAGGTAACCTTATCTTAGATTAGAGAGATCAGCCATGTACTTGAAATGATCAGCTGCAATAGATACTATTCTGTTTTAATGCAGGAGAGGCTTGATGAATTTTCAAAAAATAATGCAACTAGACTTGACATGAGCAATCTGCATTCTGGTGAGCACGAAATGAACTTGGATTCAAATGTGCAGGAAGGGCTGGCAGATAATGTGCAGAGCAGCACCTGAGACTCACCTGCTTCAGCAACTAGAAAATAGTAGCCTGACAGATATCAGAAAACCAATTTAGCCTGTAAAGATGAGACTGATTTATTGTGATGATCGCTAGATAGTTATGTGGTCAATCCTGACTTTTCTAGGAGTGGGATCTTATTCGCTGTCATTGACTGACATTTTAAGAGTCCAGTCAAGGCAGTGTATGTAGTGCAGGACCCAGTTTTACCCTTGTTTTCCTCAAAAGTTTAATTAGCGCCTCATACTCTTGCCTCAAGGTTTCCCTTATAAATTTGGCAACTTGTGTAAAACAGCTTAATTATTGAGATTTGTTGTATTGTAAGCTTCAAGTTATCCATAAACTGACCGGGAACAAATGTCAATATGTCAGTGGTTTCTTAGTATCTCATGTCGATAATCTCATTTGATGAATAACTCAAATGCATAGACTATTTCATTTGTGGAACTGTTCTTTTCCCTGTTGGAAATTTCGAGGTAAATGCTTCTTGGAACTTTAATTTCCATTGCACATCCAATTACTTTCTTAAGATTATGTTTATGTTATAGAAGGATGGTGATCACATAGGGTTTTTTCTAGCACAATAATGCAGTACTACAAGTAGTGCTTCCAAAGCTTCAAATCCTTGAGGGCATACCTCGCTTTCGCCATGTTTGTTTTATTCTGTGAGGATAAAATGGGAAGACATGGAGGGACCTCTTCATCAGCATGATCTAAATGCCTAGGATTGAATAAGGTGATATTCCATTGCTTAAGAACGTGCTTTCCATTTATACACCGGTATTCATGTGATATATTCTCATGCCCGTGGGTGCGTGTCTTTTCAGCAATCACCTTTTTCTTTTTTCTTTTTAAAATATTCTCAAGCTCCTTCAATTCATTCTTCTGGCAGGAACATTGGAAATGGATATGGATGCTTCAATATAAAGATTCCACTCTTAGAAAATCGCCTCTTTACCGATCACTTGGACCGTATAGCTGATAGCAATGTAGGAACATGCAACATGGACACAGCTTTCCGTGCTAGGTTGGTATTTTCGTCTCATTTACACTGCAACTGTGAATATTTATATTATTTTTTAACAAATTCATTCCCTCAACATCAAGTATGCTGTATTTTATCATTTAGCTGTTGTTTTTGTGTATGTACGGGTGTTGTCTGCTCGATATCTTTGCAAAATACTGACCCATTATGACACCTTTTTGTTTCATCTTTCATCATTTATAAAGCATGGATTTTCCAATAAGATGAAACTGAATCTAATACTTTGCCTCCCTGGCAACATCAAAAACAGGTCGGATTTTATTAGTTAGGATTTATAATTTACACTTCGAAAATTGACTAGGATTGGTTGCTAAGCAAAAATGCGAAACCAGTTATTTTCTTTGAAGATATGAAATTCATCGAATACAAAAAATAATCCACGAGGATTAATGAAGAAGGGGTTTGTTTGTCAGAAAGAACGGATTAACTACCCAATGCTTTTGTCCACTCATTCATCTCTTCGAATTAAAAAAATGGGAAGTTATAGATGGAGTTTTTGTTTCTGAATCAAGTGAAAATGAGGAAGAATTGCACATTGAATTCATGATATAGGGCGATGAAATTGAGGTAGAATCTTTTCCTTACGAAGAGTTATTGCAATTTTTTTAAATTGCGTGATAATACATAAACACTAAAAAATGGTAGATATTGCTTAGAAGAAATTTAGTGAAAAGACATTTGTGAAGGAATCTCACCAAAAGGAAGTTAGGATTTTAAAGAATCACATCCTTTTGTTAAAAACTGATCTTAGAAACTTAGTAAAATAAAAAAAAAAGACAACACAAGATAATGGGCATCTGCATGAGTAAGCTCTTGACCAGTATATATCCATGGAACAAAAATCAAATGGAACTTGTTTTCCCTAGATCATAATCAGCAAGTTCTCCAGGCGTCCCTTTGATCTCCTAACAGAGCGATTCACCATTTGTAGGATCATGAAGATGGCTTATTTAGGCACTGTTGCTGGAAGGAGGTTTATTTAGGCACTGTTAAGGATGTTACGCTCAAAGGATCGTCTCCAATAGTGCTTCACTCTAAAGGAGCCCCGGGATCTTCCATTTTTGTGGGAGCAGGAAAGAGATGGATAGAGATGGATGTTGCTCGGGGGAGAATGACACTCTCTTCTTCATTTTGCTCTTTATTTTTCTTTCAATATTTTCTCTTAGGCCTGCATTTTTCTTTTAAAATTTGAGTATATGAGAACATACTCAAGTGTCATGATGTTGAACAATTTCTCCAACTCAAGTTCCATGATGGACATTTTCTAACTTTTCCTAGGTTGGATGTATTGTGCTTCTTAAGCATCTTTCTGACTGATGTGGCCATAAATTATGATACAAACATGCTCGCTACATTCAATCTATATTAATGTGAATGCTATATCTGATGCCTATGTCAATCATTATTCAATTTTTTTTATAATTTCATTATTCTGCATTCGCTTGGATTGTGAGGTTTGTTTCCTTTGGACCTTCATCCCTCTTTTGAATGCATAATACAATGTGTACTTAAGTCAGAAATCTAGCTTAACATATATAAACTTATCCAGCACTCAACAACCAAGACTTTTCCCGCTTTAATTGGGTTCTTTAGCATAGATTCATCGCTTCCAAACAATAATAATTTTGGTCGTACCCTGACTCAATCAAAAAATATGATATTTTTCTCAACAGTTCCCTTCCAACATTTATCTGCTCTTCATTGCCCCTTGTAAGATTCTTTCCGACTTCTCACCTGCAATCCAGAATGTTAGATGGTTTTACAAAAAAAACTGGTTGCATTCTTTAGATAAAAAGTAGAAATAAGTCTATATTCCCACAGTTTTTTCAGAGGAATATTATCGCAAAAATATTTCAGTGTTATCCATGTCCCAAGCTTGAAGCCACACAAGTCACTGGTTGATCCGAAAACTCCAAACATCCAATATTAGGTCCATGTTTTTACAGGTGAAAGTCATGTTTTCATTTATTTATTTGTTTACCTTTTAGGCCAAGGGAGTGATAATGAATTCAATTGTTTCAGTTGACATAATTTTCCCATTATTTCATTCAGTGGCTTGTATTTGAGTTCAGCTGGATGAATGCAAAGGTGGAGGAAACTGTGGGGATATCTATAATAGTTGGTATGATTTCTTATGTTGCAGTTACTGGCTGTTTGTGCCGCAACATTCGCATGGCTTGCTTATTAAAGGTGGGCCTGTGCATGACAATGTTTCTACAGAGACATTTTCTATGCAAGTACACAAGCTAGGGCATCCTTCCCAACATGCCACTGCATTAAATTACAGCCTTCTCTGGAACGTTCTTGTTTGCAGGTGGATTGAAGTTCCTTGACAGCAAGTCATGTTTTCACTAGGTGGAATTTGATGGTATTTCTGCATAAAGACGTGCCGGTTTATCATTGGCGAAGAGGCTTGCTGTATTGCAAGGAGTTTTCATTCTATGCCAGGAGAAAAATGGATTTACTTAAAAGAAGCAACATTCAGTTCATTTTCTTTGAAGGTAAGAAATCTCATTAGTAATCACAATCAGGCTGGCAGGAAATTTTACAGTTCTACATTTCATGGATTTCAGGGGCAGGTCTACAGCTGGATCTTATTTGCGATTCTTCCAGGGAGAAAGGGTCTTCGTTGGCCGAGATGGAGACCAAAGGGTTTTGGGCTGACCACCTTCCCGAAGACCTAATTGACGTGAGATATCGTCCATCTACTGCAAAGCTGGTGTTTGATGCTTTCTTAACTGAAATAAGTCGTAGAAAGTTAATGTAAATTTAAAAAAAGTACTAAGCCTTCTCCTACTATAAGTAGGGCCATCTACATGGATTCTTGCTCAAATCCATGTTGAAAGATTCGACTATTTTTTACGCTGGCCATCGACTACTTAATGCAACCCCTGCGAGAGTGGGATTCTAACCCTGATCTTTTGTAAGGTAGACACACTGTACTACCATTAGACCATTAAGTGGGTATGAAAAAGTTGATGTAGATTACTTGTGGAATATGTGTTGCTTGAGATATGTCCGTATTGATTGATCAGTTATGCTATTTAGTTTATATGTATTCAAGCATTCGTATTTGTATCCTTTTTAAAATTTGCATATTTGTAAACATTTGTATCTACATTCGTAAATTTATTTTAACATATAGATATATTAAAATTTCATACCCTATTTTTATGACACATATTGTTGGACATGCGAGCACACGTCGAGTCATTATGCAATAAATGCTATTGCAAATATCATTCCCTGATCTGAAATAAAAAATAGTTAATTTGAATAATAAGTTTCTTAATACAATCAAGGTTATGTACCATGATTATCTTAATGATATACAACTGTTGATTCAATTGTTGAATCATAGAGGTTGGTGCTTGGCTGAATATCTAAAGAGTTATATTGATGACTCATTAATCACTGTCAAATGATTATTAAGAGATGATCTTCAGCTTGAGTAGTGGATTGATATCTAATCGACCTCTTGATACAGGTCCACTACATAGGAATATAGGTTCAGAGGTGTTAGATAAGTTAGATCAAAGAGTTGACTTAACGAAATTGAGATAACCAAAGACCTATGTCATGTGCTGTCATGATATAGGCATGCATCCTCTGATCAGAGACATATATGTTGATATATGTTTGAGTATGTACACTTGATAAACCAATAGCTTGATGGCCTAATCAAGGTCAATACATCGACGCATTGATGTGCATACAAGGGCATATGAGTAATACGATCTCTCAAATGGATCATACAGGTTCATTACTGAATCAAAAGACATGAGCTCACTCATTAGATACTGGGATAAAATTTTGTGCACGTTCGTCTCGCTTTGGAAGCTTGATTGAATTTGTAGGTTTGATATATGCTTTTGGAAAGTATACGATCAATACCTAGGCATGATATATGCTTTTGGAAAATATATGATCGATATCGACTCTTAATGATCAAATGACAAACTTAATGATAAAACCCTGAAGGAGGTAGTTTAAATATATCTAAAACTTTGGGTCTATTCCATGCATAATGTACATGTATTAGGAATATCTGAGGGTGATGTGATCATAAACGATTGTATAATCATGATGCTTCCATTCTAGGGAGTGATGAAACATGTTTGGATTTTAGTGACTCCTCTTAGTAGAGAAGTAATTTGATCTTGGTCCAAATGTTAGACAGTGATGTGAATGTGATTCAAATGTAATGGAAATATTGGATTTACGGTTTTGATTTAATCAAACATCTATGGAAGATCCACAAGATCTGGATTTGAATTATGATCTCAATATCCAAGTCATCATACGTGGAATATACAATCGCCTTGTTCTTATCTTCAAGTATCCATGGAGAAAGCTCATTATTCTTGAAAGAGTTCAAGAATAATTTCGTTGTTGATATTATATCTAAATATTGAAGAAAATAGATTATTAAATGTGATTTAATTATTGTAAATAATATGAATGTGATTCATATTGTTTGTGTACCCACCTAATGGTCTAGTGGTAGTACAGTATGTCTAACACACAAAAGACCAGGGTTCAAATCCCACTCTTGCAAGGATTGCGTTAGGTAGTCGACGATCAACGTAAAAAATAATCGAATCTTTCAACATGGATTTGAGCAAGAATCCATGTAGCCGACCCTACATATAGTGGGAGAAGGCTTAGTACATTTGATTCATATTGTTTGAGCACATTGGTAAATGAGATAATTAAATGTGATTTAATTATAATGAATGATGTGAATAAGATTCATATTATTTGATTAAATGAAATTTGAGATCTTAGATTAATTATCAATGATATGAATAATGTGGATTGTACTATCCACATAATTCATATATATTATAAATATGATTTATAATATATAAGAGAGTTATTTATAAATGACATTTGCAATTTAAATATTGATGTGAATTGCATTCACATTGGAGAATTAGTTGAGAATGTAATTTACATTTTATTTTGGGTTATGAATGTGATTCACAAATTTTAAATGATTGCAATGTTCACAAAATAACTATGAGCTATTTGTGTGAATAAATTGCAAAAAATGTTGTTGCAAATACTTAGAAGATTATGTGAAATATAAAATTTTACATAAAATAAAGAGGAGGAGCTACCTTCCATGGGTGGTTGATGGCCATCCTTGACTTGTTCAAGAGTGGCCGTCCACCTTATTTTTTGAAGGCGGACTCCATGTTTTTCCTCTTATCTCTATTGGTTTAAATAAATCAAATTATGTTGATGATAATTCAATATATATTTAATTTAATGTAAATTAATTGTTGTTGCTTTGTTATGAATCTCAATTTCATCACTTTTATTTTATTATTTTGGCCTTAAAACTCTAGCTAATGTTTGTAAATAGCATTATTTTTTAACATATTACCACTCATAATTTATCGTATGAATTGTATATAAAATATTGTTTTGAATGCTAAAATTATAGAATAAAGAAAAAAAATAAAGTAGGGGGATATAAGGACCAAATGTACAATAAAAACCCCATTCTTTTATTCATCAATAAAGAATGTTGAGGCCCATTTTATTATTTATTATTTATGCCTCAAAAAAAGAAACTTTGTACGTGAAAGTTGTAGATAATAATGTATAGAAAAAATACAAAATTAAGTTTGCACAAAAACAATAAACAATGTACATTTTATACTCAAAATAAGAATCCAAAATATCAATTTCACAGACTCATATCTCCCAAATAAAAATTCAAAATGCATCAAAAATCATCTTTAATTGTATATAAATTTTTATAAGCTATTAAATGAAGGTGGTTCATATTTTTTGGAGTTAAGGTGTAAAAGTTAACTTTTGGACCCCTATTGTATAATATACCTAAATAAAATATTATTTTATTTTTTATTTTTATATTTTTACAATTATGTAAATATTATTTATAGTATATTTACATACTTAGAATAGAAAAAAACACAAATAAGACACAAAAATAAAATAGTGTACATAAACACAGATGAAATACCTATACCACACCTATATTTATTACTCCTATTTATTTAAGTGTACACAATAGATGAGAAAAATAAAATAAAAATACATTTGTGCACATTAAAATAAGTTATAAATATATAAAATAAGAATAAAATAAATTCAAATATACAAAGTAAAAATAAAATAACCAAAACATAGATGAATACACCTACACATATATCCTTAAAACTTAACTTGTAATAAATAAATCCAAAAAATAAATAAAAATCATAATAAAATATTAAATAAAATAATAAACATTTTTTCTTAAAATTAATAAAATCATTTACTATATTTAATTAATTAATTTCGAATAAAAGGGGCTGTTTTACCCTTTTACATCCTACGTGGACCAATCGTGTTCCAGAGATTGTTGACCCCCGGTCAACTACCCTTGGTGCCTCTGACTCCCGTCAGACATGTCAACTTCCCCGATTTCACCCTTTTTTCCTGCTTCCCTTGGATCTCTTTCTCCCTCAATCCCTTCACAACTTCTGGTCCTTGATCTTCCTAGATGCTCGACGGCTTATTAGATCGGTTGTACATATTTTGATTCTTTCCAAATTGCCCATCAATAAGGGTGCATATCATATGTATAAATAATCATCTCTAACCTCCTCTTCGATTTTGGTCATCATCTAAACCCTAAAGCCCCTAAGACTCGTCCTATCGTGCATCCTCGTGAGAGGGGGAGGTCCCCTGAGGTCTGACGGCGGCTGAAGGAGGAGGAGGTGCACCCTACAGTGGCGCTCCGGCCACCTCTGCTCCCTGGCGTCAAAACCCAAGTACGAGCAACGCTTCTTCCATTTCCTACGTAGATTTTAATCTCATCTTTTATTCTCTACATTTAATGTCGTGTTTTAGTTAGTTATTTAGCCTAGGTTAACTTGGTTACATCATCGGAGCTCTAGGGCTCCGGCCGACTGCTTCACCTTCGTATACCCGTCTTCGACCCTCCAACCACTTTTCTTCTATTCCTTCACGTTTCTCCCACGCCTCACATCACTTCGTTCATCCAGATCCTTCGTGGATCTGGAGTTGGGTGCTCCAACTCTTCCCGTCATCGGAGCACCTCCGCCCCTCATTTCGACACCATTCCCCCCTATCGGGATGAGGCAATTTGCCCTCTGCCCCCTTGTTGTTTTGGACATGTCAATACGTGAAGGAGCCCTTCTGGGATAAAGATTAGACCTGAAGTATTAGCTCCAGGTGCCTGAACGACCATCGAGCTCCAGTGCCCTTCTCTGCAGGCTCCGGACCATTTTGATGAACCTTGGAGCTTTGCGGGAGCTGCATGAGTGAAAAGCAACCATCGGTGGAGTGTTTGGTTGCCATAGTAGTGCACATCAACCAATCAAAACTTGTCAGAGGTGAGTTTATCTCCGGTTTCTCCAGCATCCTCCTCTGTCGTCGGGTTAAGGGTAGTCCTTCCCACGCTACAAGAGACATCAGATCATCCAGAGCCCAGATCGTTGGATCTATCCTCGATATTTAATCACAGACGTCCAACAATGAAGCGTCATTGTCGCACCAACATTCGCCATGTGGACAAGAGAATATCATCCGATTGTTGGATTGTGAAAAGGATGGGGTAGATTGCATATCTCTCCCGGTCATTTTTGTATTTATTTATTACCCCTATAAATAAAATATAGGGATATTTACACCCATAACCCTGAGTAGTTTCGTAATTACCCCAAAAACTCTCGATAACCACGAATTACATTCAGGACCCGGAATAACCGCTCCGTTCTACACCCATAACCGTTCGTTAGTTTAGTCAGTTAACTCAACCACATAGATGAGTTAATCTAACCAATCATTGATTTAACGGCTGAGGTTAATTTAAAAAAAGGAAAAAAGAAAAAGAGGTCAGCTTAGGAGAGGGGTGTTCCATGGGGGGTGCTGCGAACTAGAGCCGGGCACGGGGGGGTCGCCCAGGAGTGGGCGGGGGGCGGCGGAGCAGAGGTGTGCGGAGGTGGGGGGGTTTCCGTGGGGGATGGGTCTCCAGGGGGGGGGGGGGGGGGAGGTGTGCGGAGGTGGGGGGTGGGGGGTGGCGGAGCAGGGGTGTGCGGGGGGGGGGGGGGGGGGGGGGTTGTTCCGCAGGGGATGGGTCGCCTAGGGGTGGGCGGTGGAATAGGGGTGTGCGAAGAGGGGAGGGCTTCCGGGGGGGGGGGATTTGCCGCCTAGGGGTAGGTGGGGGGGACTTCGGGATGGGTCGCCCAGGGGCAGGGCACTTCGAGCAGGAGTGGGAGTTGGAAGCAGAGCAGGGGTGTACGGGGGCGGGGGGGGGGGGGGGGGCTCTTCCGCAGGGGGGATGGATCGCCCAGAGGCAAGGGGCTTCGAGCAGGAGGAACCCAGGGAGGGGGCTGGAGCTCGGGGGGACAACCCGGTGGAGGGGGGGGGGGGGGGCTGCTCGGCCACAGCTTCCAGGAGGAATCGGGGGATGGGGGCTGGAGCTCGGGGGGACAACTGGAGGAGGGTTGGAGCTCCATGTTGGTGGCGGACGCGCGGGGCGGAGGGAGACGCTTGCTGGGGACGCACGCTACGGAGGCCTTCGACTTGCCAGGAGGAGGGGGCATCAATTTTTTTTGAATCTACAAATGGCATCATATTATAAATATGAAAATATGATGTTTTTCGAAGGGCAAAATGGCCCACACATGATTTTTTTTCCGTCGTTGTTAACAGAGAATTCAGACGGAACTTCACACAGGGTTATGTCATGTAAAGGTTAGGCACTATTTGGGTTCTGGATGTAGTTCGTAATTATCGAAGGTTCCTAGGTAATTACGAAACTACTCAGGGTTATGGGTGTAGATATCCCTAAAATATATTGTGTAAATAAATGTGGACATTTTGCATAGAGGCCCTTGTATGTTTATGGAAATTACGCATGGGTTCTGTCCAGCTCAGCTCACATGTGTCCCATGAGAGCTGGGCAAATTCCACGTATAACCTTATCGATTTATGGATTTATATTTAGTATAATAAAATGTAATATAAGTTATCTATTTTTAGGAAAACTGCACATGAGCTTCTGACTTTTTATTTTATTTGCAAAATTTCCCTTCCTTGTTCACGTAATTTTGGTGCTTGAATTTCATTTATTAAAAATAACACCCATGCTCTAAAAATTATGCAAAATAGGTTAGATGCCTACTAGTATGCATTTTCACGCTCTATATTTATTATGACATTTTTGGTATTTTGACTATTTATTAAAATTCAATGAGCATATTTTTATCCCTATCTAACTTAAAAATACAAAAAAAGTAGAAAAAAATTTAAAAAATTCCCCAAAAAAATTATTTTGTTTTTAGCATATTTATCTCTAGATCAATAATCCGTAAAAATAGAAAAACAAAAGGCCTAAAAATAAAAAAGCTCCAAAATCCTTTATAAAAATATGAAAAATCACCAAAAATTCCCAAGATATTTATTTTTGTTTTTGATTTTATTATATTAATATCTATATATTAAAATTGATTTGGAGAATTTTGGACTTTATTTGCTATTTTTAATGTCCCAAGTCAATTCGACCTATTTATTGAATACTTAATTTGAAATATTTTTGACTTTAAATATCCATAAATATTAGAAAAATATAAAACATCACAAAAATATTAAAAAAATTATAAAATCATAAAATAATTTATTTTCTATGTTTTATTTATTTTCACTAGCATTTATAATTTATATACTCTATATTATATATAGCCTTATATATGGTATTATGTAAAAAGAAAGAGAAAATAAAAAAACAGAAAATAAAAAAGGAAAATCAAAACTAGAAATCAAAAAAACAATAAAAATATAAAAAATTAAATCCATAAAAAATACAAAAATAAAAACCCACAAAAACAATAAATAGACAAGAGTAAAGAACAAATTTTTGAGCTTAATTGCCTAATCTACCGTTTGCTCCCTGAGTTCGACCTCTACACATGCTCACACTTATACTCATACATTGTATATTTATAATAAATTTTAAATCTGCATTTTGCTATTTCATCGCTTGATTACTAATTGTGAGTTAATTGTTGATTGATCAAGCTTTTCTGAGTGGTCAATGCATCAACTTGATTTCTCGCCTTGTGAGATTTCTA
This sequence comes from Ottelia alismoides, assembly GCA_037367405.1. NCBI lineage: Eukaryota > Viridiplantae > Streptophyta > Magnoliopsida > Alismatales > Hydrocharitaceae > Ottelia > Ottelia alismoides. The sequence goes on from JAZKJV010001099.1 coordinate 483,724, forward strand.
AACCCTCGCCAAACCCATGTCATCACTTTGCTAAGCAACAAAATATCATGGCCCTTGATTAAAAACATAAATCAATCTAACCATTGATTTAGTGTTTCCCATGGATTGTGGATCCATGGACTTGCAAAATACTATATAAGAAGAGGCAAACCCATCTCTTCTTTAGACATTGGAAAATATGCTCTCTCTCCCTCTCTCTCTACCACACCAATTCTCTCTCTCTCTCTCTCTCATTGTGGCCATCACCATGGAGCCCTAGAGAGAGTCATCATCGTTGCCGCATCGTCGTTATGCTATTGTATCATTTGCTTGTGGATCTCCGTCTCCTTTGGTGCGCCTCGTGATAAATCCACATTTCATCATCTTTATTCTATCATTTTGGCATAAAAAACCCCTAGCAAATGCCTGTAAATAGCATTAAATACACAATCTTAGCATTCATGCATGTACCTACAAATAGTGTATAAAATACTGTAATTAAAGCCAAAATTATAGAATAAATTAAAAGAAAAGAAAAAGAATAAAATATTTTAAATATTTTAGGATCCAAAACCCCGAGACCTAGGCATCTCGATGACTAGGTCGACAAGGAATAAAGTAGGGGGAGATAAGGGTCAAAATACAATAAAAACCCCTTCTATTTAATTTGTTCTTTAGTCATTTTGGGACCTATTTTTGTTTCCACTTTTTATACCTCAAATAAAGAAACTTTGTACATGAAAGTTGTAGATAATTAAACATGTAAAAATACAAATTGATTTCACTGAAAAATAACGTACAGATATGGTCTGAATAAGATTCTAAAACTCCAACTTCCCAGACCCGTATCTTGCAAATAAAAACTCGAAATGTACCAAACTCGTCTTTAGTTGTATATAGCATGAAATAATCTATTTAATGGAGGTGGTGTCGTTATTTTTCGGAGTTACGGTTTGAAAGTTGAGTTTTGCACCCTTGTAGTATACTTGTACAGATTAAAATATTCAATTTATCCTTTATTCATTATTTTTTGTATTCTTATATTTTTATAATGTTGTAAATATTATTTAATAATTATGTACATTAAAATCAGGAATAAAAACCCAAATAAAACTCAAAATAAAAATATATGTATATAAAATACACAGGTATTATACCTATATACATACCTATACAAAACCTAATTATATTTTATTTAATATGCAAAACACACCAGAAAAATAAAACAAAATATATTTGTGTATATGAAAGTCTTTTATAATTTTATAAAATAATAAATAGAATTATTAAAATTAAAAATACCAAATAAAAAAAATAAAAGACTAAAATACATAGGTAATATACCTATATAGGGTATCAAAAGTAACTTATAAAAATATATCTCATAAAAATAATTAAAAATCATAATAAAATACTACATAAAATAGTAAATATTTTTTATTTAATAAACTAATTAAAATAATATCATTTATTATTTTTTTATTGATTTTACAAAATAATTTTCAGAGGTTTTTCCTGGTTGGTCCACGTGGACCAACCAGGTGGTCAGGACTATTGACCGAGGTCAAAAGTCTGACCTTCATCTCTGGCTGTGTCAGAGACCTCGTTTCTCGCCTATTCTCCCTTTTTTCGAGGCTACCCATTGCATCCTTTCGTGATCAACCTTTCTTGACTTTTCTTCCCCAGAGATCGAGGATGCTCGCCCAGTGTTTTACTTGGACTTTGGATCATCACAGCGACCGCAATAGCCTCGTTCTTCTCGCCCGTCGTCAACACTACAAAACCAAGCCCTTGACTTCAATTCGAATTTGAACCCCACTTTTGTCCCGATTCTTCTCCTTTTTGGCTCATGTTTGAGACCTGGAGGTGACAGCTTCAGGTTCAGATCTTCAAGGAGGCGAAGCTTCGAGGATTTGGGCGCATTCCAGCACCTCCGGCGAGCTCCCCCGTTGAGGTACATTCTCCCTCGCCCTTCCTGGGCTTGAGGCTGTTTTATCCCCCTATTTTTCGTTCCCTTTCCATTCCCTAGCGTCATAGCTTTACAAATCACATCGTCACCTCCGATTCGCATCACTGAAATCGCACCATTCAATACCCTCGCCGGAGCGCTCCTCCGGCCGCGACTTCCATTTTTCATCGCCACCGTTCGCAGCAGCTTTAGTGCCACCACGGGGTCGGGGCAGTTTACCCCCGACCCTATCACTTCTTCCTTGCAGGTCTGGAAGCATTCGTTGGTGCCTGGGACTCATTTTGTAGGCGGCTGAGGTTCCTGGAGCAGCTCTGCTCCGGCAACCTTGCGCGAGCCCCCATGCCATCGCCTGGGATTTTTGGAGCCCCCGGTAAGCAGCGGACGACCGGAGGAGCGATGGGCGTGCTTTTGGAGCTAAAAGGAGTGCCGGAGGAGGACAGGAGAGGCGGCGCAAGATCACCTCGTTGATGGTTCGTCCCAGTTCGTCCATCTCTCCCCGCTGTCGTTGGATCGCGCATGTTCGTGCTTCGCTCCAGCGACCGTCCGATTGGAGGCGATTGGAGTCGTCGATGCCCGCCCGGGGATCTAATCCCAGGCGTCAGATCTGAAAGGTTATCGCGGCCCCTCGTTCGACACGTGGATAAGTGACAAAAGGACCGTCGTCGGGATCGCCCCTTTGTTTGGGCATTTTGCATCGTGAGCCCAACTACTTTATCTATTTAATATTTAACTTCTGAAACTTTCATTTGCCTTGTATAACTTTTGTGGTATTTACATTTTTACCCCCCGGCCCTTACATTATTGTGTTCCAGTCCGCGCCACGTCACCTCACGTGACTGATACACGTGAGGTGCGAGGCTTTTTGCGAGGAACCCCCCAGGAAATTTTATATTTCGTTTCAGTACCCTTAGGTTTAGTTTAAGTGTTAAACTTTTTGGGAAAATTGCTTGCGAGCCCCCGGAGGTTGTTGAAATTACTTTTGGGTCCCTGCTAGGCGCGTGCAAGTCACGCGCCCTGGTGGGTATTTTGCGCTGACACCCTTGCGGGTTTTGAACATTTGTACTTGGTCCACAAATTTGAATATCAAGTGTTATATTTTGTGGAAAATTGTTTGTATTCCCCTGGACTTTTGTGTATTTGCATATATACCCCTGCCAGGCTGTAATATTTTGCTTGCTTGCTCTATCTATTTCATGCATCATTTTAATCCCAAAAATTCCACAAAATTATGCTAAGCTCCTGTTATCTTGTACTTTCACGCCATGTTTTTTAGATTTCATTTTGTTGCATTTTCATATTTATTAAAAATAAAAACATGCATTTTTCCTACTGTTTATATTAGAAAACCCATAAAAATTATAAAAATGTTTGAAAAATTCCAAAAAAATTATATTTTATGTGTTTTGTCATCTATTAATGTCAATCCAAAAACCGCAAAAAATTGCAAAAGAAAAATCTTAAAAATTAGAAAACCCTAAAAATCTTCATAAAAATCTAGAAAATCATAGAAAAATCACAAAAATACAAACTCTGTTGCTTTGTCTTCCTTGTTTCATTGTCTATATTTTAAAATTAATTTGAGGAATTGTAGGTACTGTTTAGTATTTTTCAACCTCATTTTAATTTCGACCAGCAAGTATAGTCACTGTTTTCTTGTATTTTGCCTATTTCAAATACCAAAAATATTTTGAAAAATATCCAAAAATCACAAAAATAGTAGAAAAACATAAAAGACCAAAAAACATTTTATTTCCCTGATTTGTGAGTATTTTTTCTCATACTTATACATATCTTATCTCTATTGTATACTTATATTCCTTATCTTGTATATATACTCCTATATTGAAAAAGAAAATATAAAAATATAAAATATAAAAAGAAAATACAAAATCAGTAAAAAGAAAATCAAAATACAAAATACAAAATTAAAAATAAAAAAATTAAAAAATTAAAAACCCACAAAAAACCTTTGCATTGCATATTGTAGACAACACTTCACATTCACTCACACACATTAGTTTGATCTACTCTGTTTGCTCCCTGTGTTCGAACTCTCTACGTACTTGCTTGCTATACACCATTTATGTAGAGTTAAAAATAAATTTTAACTTCACATTGCTTTTCATTGCTTGATATCTATAGTGTGGGTTAATTGTTGATTAAATACGAGGTTCATTTTGTAGTGGTCAACACACCGACTGTTGACTCACCTTGTGAGTCAACACGACCGCTCGTGAATTTCGTGTTTATCAAATGGCGCCGTTGCCAGGGAGCAACAGCGAGTAGTTCATATTTTTGCTTGATTGTGTTTGTTGTCTTCATTATTGCTTGCTCTTTTATCTCTCTTGATTTTGATCTATATTGTTGAGCTTTCTAAGCACTCTTTTTCTTGTCTTCTTGCGAGAGACCGCGGAGCGAGGCAGATCACCTAGGGGATCCGAAGCAACCACGTGAAGCGGAGCCGGCTTTTCTTAAGCCAAGCCGGCAGGAGAGAGCAGGAGGAGTGAGAGAGAGTAGTAGTTAGCTTGCATTTTATTTTGCGAGAGAGAGAGACTACTAATTTGTAATAATACAGGACTTGGACACTTAAACTTCCGGGCCCAATTTTCCAAGTGTTTGTTCACTTGGGGGCTCACCGTGGATTTTAACGAGTTTTCCACTGCTGTCATTTGCCGGTTTTGATTCATTTTCCCTTTCTTTTGTGGATAGAGCCCTTAGTTCTAGACTTTTTCTTGATCGACTAAATTAGGTCCAAACACACTAATAACCTTTGCATGCACCTATAGATCGAATTTGGACTTAGTTTAATTAAACAGTTAACTCATCTTCTTAGATCCGTCGCGCCGCGAGCCCTCCCCATCAAGCGTTACTCCTGAACTCGATGTGCGAGAAGAGGGGGGGGGTCTAGATCGGACTCTTAGGATCGGGGATTGGTTATTAGCTTGTGGTTCTTAACGCTAGCAGTTGCCTATCTTAGGACGATTTCCGCATTGCATACCAACATGTATATTAGGTTTATAAATTTCTGCTTTGCATCCCGCATGGAGAGAGCTGGGATTCGCTGTAAGTCCTCTTACTTTGCATCTATCATTTAGGCACAAAGGTGAGATTTCCATCTTTGTGCCGACTTGCACGGCTTTTCCGACTCTATTCTCCCTCTGTTTTTGGACAAAGTAGGATCAAGAAAATACAAAAACCGTTAGGCGCTTGTTTGAATCTACTCAAAAGAAGCGATAACACCAAGAAAATAAAAAGGGACTGCTAAGAAAACCTTAACAAAAAATAAAATTGGTAATTGGATTCATTGATTGGGGAGAGTCACACCCTCACTTGTTTTCAAGTTGCATGGGAAGGTCTCCTTCCAAGTGAGTTGAGTGCTTCGTAAGGATTAGAGCCCAAAACCCAGCTTGTGGCTACCTTGTGTATCGCCTGGATTTCCGAAGTATTGGCGCTTCTATCGTACGTGGACGAGTAGGGCTTGGTCAACATTGGTGACTCTCTATTGTGTAGAGCATCGACCTTGTCCGAAGTATCGAGCCTAGGCCACGCCTTCATGGGGGTGTCTGTCTCATCGTCTCGCGTCCGAGTAGGTTCTTGCACGCTCACAGGTGATTCCGTTGCGAGCGAGTTCCGAAATATTGGTTTCGCCTATTGGCTTCCTTTCTCTATTTCTTTGGCTGAGTAGGGATCTAGGAAGGGTTACAAGGACCTCAAAAAGCGCAAGCTACAGGTTACACAGGAGGAGGACAAGTACGGGATACTCTTCCGGCAATACTCTCTCTCCTTTAGGCGTAGCGCTCTAAGGACTCGTAATAAGATAAATTCCTGAATTCAAGCTAAAACTAACAAGATAAAAGCCGAACCTTCACGGCTTCATGTGTTGAGTTGGTGAACTTACCCCTGTTTTGTTTTTGATTGCTAGTTATCTTTAGGTCAAGATCAAAAACACAGCACAATTGTGCGCAATTTTGTTCCTTTCTTCCTTCTTCTTCTGCATTCACCTTGCTCTTCCCAATAATCAAGATGATGGGACGGAGGTCTCTTAGGTCGACCCTATCCAGCACTCGTCCTCATTCATCTAGGACAACCTCGGAGAGTCCGCTCTCCGAGCCCGAGTTCACTTCCACCTTGTTCCCCCTCGACCACCCTTCTCATTCCCCTTCCATCAGTCCAAGAATCTCAGAATTTAGTGCATCGCAGAGCTTAGAACATTTGACGGCACCTGAGATGGGTTCTTTTGCTTTTTCAGAGAACCCAGACATGGCAGACAGAGGAGAGCACCCAGATGACCATGATCACCCTCCTTTCTTATTTGATCAAGCGGCCATCAACAATTCCTTGCTAGCATCCCTAGAGACAATTCAGAGGCAGATCCGCGATCAGGGAACCTTCATGGGTGATCTCATGCGAGAGATAGCACAGATGAGAGAAAACCGACCTGGGGGCGGTGGCGGTGGTGGAGGAGGAGATGGACCTGATGCAGGAGGAGGTGATCCTGACGCTGAGAGGCCACCGCAGGCCATCATGCGAGAATTGCACAATCCAACAGCTTCCCTCACTCACCGATGGATCCGACTTCCGCCTATCCATGGAGAGTTCGAGCTTCGGCCCCATACCATTCAGCTTCTACCCAAATTCCATGGGTTGCCGACCGAAGAGCCACACCTCCACCTCCAAGAGTTCAAAATGATCTGCAGCACGATCCATGATCGGATGATGACTGAGGACACGATCAAGATGATCGCCTTCCCTTTCTCTCTGGTTGACAGAGCCGCATACTGGCTCAAACACTTAGGGCGATTCATCGATACTTGGGCAGATCTCCGGACCGCGTATCTGAAGAAGTACTTCTCTCGGTCGGACTAATGCAGCTAGAGCCATGATCAGCAACTTCGTCATGATCCCGAACGAACAATTTCATGAAGCCTGGGATCGATTCAGAGAGCTCATCGAACGTTGTCCACACCATGACATTTCTAAGCCCAATTTAGTGCAGAGTTTCTTTTGTGGGCTGACACCGGAGCTGCAGGGGCTTGTCAATGCTTCTTGCGGTGGGTCCTACTTTTTGAAGGGTGAAGACGATGTTTGGGCCATATACGAAGGCATGGCAGAGAATTCAATCGTCATGGCTCAAGCCCATGTTTACACACAGCAGAAGCCCCCGCAAGGAGCGGGATCTTTTCAGAGGATCGCCCTTATCGATGCCGGTCCTAACACTTCGTCGGCAGCCGCAGTCCAAGCAGAATCAGCCGCAGCCGACATGGGCATAATCAGTGAGAAACTGGACCGTCTCGAGATCCTCGAGAAAAAGCAGATGCAATGCATGGCCTAGATGGACCAGATTGCCAAGACAATGAGTGACCTGAAGACGCAAATCCTTTGCGTCCAGGAGGCACAGATATCTTCCCAGCAGCCTCCCAGGTCACGGGCTGACCCCAGCAGTAGCAACTCCAACCAATCTTCTGCCTCGTACCGCCAGGGCAACCACATTCAGGCAGAGCCGGTCCCGTTGCTACAATACTACCCAACGCAGCCGTCATCTCAGGACACTCAGATGGTGGTCTACCAGCCAGAGCAGCCACTGGCACTTCTTCCTCTACCCTCCTTCGAGCAGGAACCATTGATGGAAGTCAATGGGATATGGTACGACCGGTACCCTCAGCCCGGGATTCATCGTGATCACCCCGGATTCCGTTGGGGCAACGGTGGCTCCTCATCCGAGCAGCAGAATCCAGCTCAAGGACAGCAGAGCAGCCAGCAACCACAGCAGCAACAGCAGCCCCAATATGCCCAGCAGCAACAGTACCAGCAAGGTCCTCGTCCCGCTTATCAGGGACAGCAGTGGAGGCAGCGTCAGCAGCCTCATCAGTCATATCCCCATCCTCCCCATTACCAGCAGCAGCAGCATCCTCATTTCCTGCAAGGGAACCCATCCGGTTCTCAAGCCCCCGCTTTTGAGAACCCAGCTCTCGATGATCTTGCCCGCTTGCTCTCCGAACAGCGAGCATCCTTCAGGCAAGAAATGGATGAATTCCGATAGGAGATGAGGGAAATCATCAAAGGCAAGGCTGCCATACCCTCTCAGATTGAATCTAACCCGAACAATCTGAAAAGGAAGTCTGAGCAGGTAGAGTTTACAGAGGATACGTCTCCTAGTGACTATTTGAGTGACATATCTTCTTCTATGTATGATGCTGATTTTGTGACTACTAGGAGCGGTAGGATGCCAGCCGGCGGCGCCTCTTCTGAGCGACAATCACACGCTGAACCAGGAGCGCCAGAGGAGCAGAGTAGCGGTGTTGATGCCGCTAATGATGATGTTAGAGATGGTGGTGCTGAGGCCACCAATGATGGAGATCCAGACGTCGGTACTGAAGCCATCGTGATACTAGATGCAGACGGTGGTGCTGATGCCACCATTTTGGATGCTGAGCCAGAGCGCGGTGCTGATGCCGCGAAGACCGGTGCCGGTGGTGGTACTGAGGCCACCATATCCACTTTTGTTGAGCCTCCATCTGTGATGTTACCACCTTTTGTATCTATGGACTGTGATAACAACAAAAAGAACAAAAAAATGAATAAAGGAAAGGTTTCTGTTCACATTACGGATCCGTATGTGTTGAATTATGATGATTGTATGGATTCTAATCCTTCACAGGCATAGGGACCTATTCCTAGTCCTCCATCTGAGGAGGCCCCTACCATCCCCTTCCCTGAGGCACTCCACCGGGCGAAGGGGAATAAAAGAGAAAATCCTAAAAAAGATCAGCAGGTAGAGTTCAACAATCAGATGATAGACAGATTCCATATCCAAATGACTCTGCAAGAAGCACTTGAGCACATCCCCCTCTTCAAAAAGAACTTGAAAGAGAAGACTACCGTCCGCAGGAAGAGGAGGAACCACAGAGATCAAATCCATGTGCTCATTCATTCCACTTGCTGCACTATTCAGAACAAACTGCCAGCCAAGCGACCAGATGCAGGAGCTCCCTATGTCAGATGCAAGATTCAATGGCAACAGTTTGATCGTACTCTGTTAGACAGCAGCTCTTCAATTAACCTCCTTCCGGCAGCCTTACTCGACCAATTCGAGTTTGGTCCTCTTCTTAGGAGCAGGACAGTCCTTCAGTTTGCTGATAGGTCGACTAAGAGGCCGAAGGGGTTATTGAAAGACGTAGCCGTTACCATTCAGGGCCTGAAATTCCCCGTGGACTTCGTTGTGTTGGATATGGAGGTCCCTGAGTCGGTAACCGATGCCCCCATCATACTCAGACGCCCATTCTTAGCCACAGCCAAGGCGGTGACCGATCATGATAGTGGAAAGGTGTGTTTTCGCGTAGAAGGAGAAACCATACAAATAGAGACGATTGAGGAAACCAGAGCCAGAGAACTTGAATGCTCGGAGCAGTCCAGCGAAGCCGCACATATGACAGAGGAAGCGCTAGACATCCACCAGGAGTGTGATTTTGTGATGACCGATGATGAATCCAACTGGACAGATCGTGTAGCACCGACCCTCGCCTTGCCTACAGATTCACTATATCTAAAGCTTATGGCAGTCGAGAGCCTGGAGAGCATACCCCTGGATGAGTATATACCTGAGGCTGATAATGTCGGGACGAGTGGTGCTGATGATTTTCAATCGTGTTCATCTTCTTCTGATCCCTCAGATTCAGACATTGATTGGTATGATTTCGATGACTTCCTTGTCTGATTCCTTCCGAGCCAACAGTCATGACAGAGTGCGAGCCAATGCAGTTCATTGATGATTTAGCAAGCCGCCCTTTGTCAGAGATTCAGGCAGAGCGAGAGTTCTCCCATGCAGACCTGGTCGCCTTCACACAGACATATCGGAAGCCAGATCTGCCACCTCCCAGTTGTCCAGAACTGAAACCTCTGTCGCAGTCGCTAAAGTATAGATTTCTTGCGGGTGAGCCAGATATGCACCCAGTCATTATCTCAACAGGTTTGACTGGAGAACAAGAATCTCGTCTGATGGAGGTCCTTGAAAGAAACCGCAAGGTAATAGGATGGATTATAGCTGATCTCCAGGGGATTAGTCCGGCTCTGTGCTCCCACCACATTTATCTTGAGGATAATGCTAGGCCGTCGCGTGAGTTCCAACGACGGCTGAACCCAAATCTTCGAGACGTAGTCATGAAAGAAATTTCGAAGTGGTGGAGCGTCGATTTTATCTACCCCATCTCCGACTCTAAATGGGTTAGTCCGTTACATGTGGTGCCCAAGAAGACGGGCATCACTACATTGGTGAATGAGTCTGGAGAGGAGATCGCTACCCGAGTACCCACTTCTTGGAGGGTCTATGTGGACTACAGACGATTGAATGAGGCCACCAAGAAGGATCATTTCCCGCTGCCATTCATTGATCAGATTATCGAGCGGCTAGCTGGGAAGAGTCATTACTGCTTTCTTGACGGGTATTCCGGATATAATCAAGTGGCCATTGCGTCCGAAGACTAGGAGAAAACGACATTCACTTGTCCGTTTGGGACTTATGCTTTCAGACGGATGCCCTTTGGTCTATGTAACGCTCCGGCGACATTCCAAAGGTGCATGTTGTCCATATTCTCGGACATGGTGGGTGACTGTTTAGAGGTCTTCATGGATGACTTCTCGGTTTATGGCGACGGGTTCGATGCTTGTCTTGACTGCCTAGACTGTATGCTTCAACGCTGCATAGAGGTCAATCTTGTATTATCTTGGGAGAAGAGTCACTTCATGGTGACTCAAGGGACAATCCTTGGTCATATCGTCTCCAATAGGGGCATGGATGTTGATCCGGTCAAGGTGGATACCATTAGAAAACTCAATCTACCGTCCAATTTGCGCTAGTTGCGGTCTTTTCTGGGGCATGTCGATTTCTACCGACGGTTTATTCAGGACTTCAGTCGTATTGCCCGACTGCTTACTGATTTGCCGATAAAAGACACCGAGTTCGTTATCAATGATAAGTGTCTCGCGTCTTTTGAGACTCTCAAAGATATGGTTGTTTCAGCTCCTGTCCTTCAGCCACCTGATTGGTCTCTCCCATTCGAGATCATGACGGATGCTTCAGATTTTGCCGTTGGGGTTGTGCTTGGACAAAGGAGGGATGGTTTGTCGTTTGCCATTCACTACGCCAGCCGGACTTTGGATGTCGCTCAGCGGAATTACACTGTGACTGAGAAAGAGATGTTGGCCGTAGTCTTTGCTTTGGATAAGTATCGATCTTATATTCTCGGATCTAGAGTGACAATATACACAGATCACACTGCCATCCGCTATTTAATGGCCAAGAAGGATGCCAAAGCACGCCTTAACAGATGGATCCTTCTGCTCCAGGAATTTGATATTGAGATTAAGGATAAGCCTGGAGTCAAGAATGTGGTGGCGGATCATCTCTCCAGATTGGAGAATCTTGAGGAATCTGAGCCCAGCGCACCTATCACAGAGACATTTCCAGATGAGGCGATCTTCGCTATCACCTCGCTCCCATGGTACGCCGACATTGTAAACTATCTTGTTGCCAAGACAGTTCCACAAGGTTGGCCCAAGCAGAAACTTGAGACCTTCCTGGCGAAGGCCAAGTTTTACCATTGGGAGGATCCCATCCTTTATCATGAAGGAGGGGAGAACATCTGGAGGAGGTGCATTCCTCAATAAGAGCATCACAGCGTCCTCACATACTGCCACAAGCTTGAGGCAGGAGGACATCATTCTGGAAAAAGGACAGCACAGAAGGTGCTTCAATCCGGCCTATGGTGGCCTACTCTCTTCAAGGATTCTGATGAGTTCGTAAAGAGATGTACTGACTGTCAGAAAATGGGAACCTGCGGACAGAGAGACATGATGCTCATGCAACCCATTCACTTTTGTGAGGTTTTTGATGCATGGGGGATTGATTTCATGGGCCCATTTCCTAAGAGTCAGGGATTTGAGCATATTTTGCTCGCTGTGGATTATGTCAGTCGATGGATCGAAGCCATCCCCGACCGAGCCGCAGATGCTAAAACCGTGTGCGAAATCTTGAGGAAAAATATCATTTCACGGTTCGGGGTACCGAGAGTCTTGATTTCAGACGGGGGGTCTCATTTCATCAATGACAAAGTTAGGGCCCTTGCAGACGAGTTCGGCATTGACCATCGGGTTGCCACACCGTATCACCCTCAGATTAATGGTCTTGCCGAAGTATCGAACCGGGAGATAAAGACTATCTTGCAGAAGGTTGTCCGCCCAGACCAAAAGGATTGGTCACAGCTTTTGGACTCGGTCTTGTGGGCCTATCGGATTCTTTCAAGAATCCATTGGGGACGTCTCCCTTTCGTCTCTTCTATGGCAAGCCATGCCATTTGCTAGTGGAAATCAAGCACAAATCCTTTTGGGCGGTCACTGAGTTACTGTTAGATCCCGAGAGCATAGGAGAACAGAGAAAAGCAGAGTTGGCAGCCCTGGAAGAACGGAGAGACACAACTTTTTCCAACAGCCTACAATACAAAGAGAAAGTGAAAACATGGCACGATTCCCATATCAGCCATAAACAATTTGAGCCAGATCAGAGAGTATGGTTGTTTGATTCTAGGCTGAAATTATTTCCAGGAAAATTACAGAGCAAGTGGAAAGGTCCATATGTGGTCAGGAAGGTACATGACAATGGCAACATCGACATATCTGAACCGTCATCTTCCTCTACCTTCCGCGTCAATGGTCAACGCCTGAAATTATATCTAGATCATGATCCGCCGACCATCGACGTTGCCCCCATTCTTCTGGTATGAGATGTGTTCTTTGACTCACATCATCTGCATCTCATACATGGTGATCAATTCCATCTTCCGCTGTACAGATCCATCTGTTCATATCACTCTTTCATCTGTTGATTTATTTTATTCTTTTCTTCTTCTCTTCTTTTCCTATTCTATTTTCTGTATCTATCAGAAAGCTGTCACCCCCTTGTAGACAGTTTTCTATACTTAGGACGTGCTTTGTCCTAAGTATAGGGGGGTACGCACCCCGAGTGATTCTATTCTTTTCGATCCTCTCCTTTGTCTCCTCTTCTTGTCTATACTTAGGGATATCTTACCCTAAGTATAGGGGGAGACAATCTAAGTACGATCTGTTCATTCCCACCCTTGACCCTCCCTGCTTTGAGTATAGTCTGCTATACTTAGGATTATTTGATCCTAAGTATAGTGGGGACGGTCAACTTCTCATTCTTTCATTCATGTCGTTATTTATTCTTTAGACTTGTCTATACTTAGTCCGAGTTATGTCTTCTCTTTTCTCTCCTATCTATGAGGACATAGCTCAAGCTAAGTATAGGGGGGGTCGTATATACTACGTATATACTTTAGCCATAACTCGTACTTTCGTATTTTCTTAATAATATGGCTAATAACTCTTTAAAATTCATTAAAATCCCTAATAAAAAGGTGTTTTGTTCCTCAAATTCTTTTTGTATTTACTGATTAATAAATCAGGTGAAAATGTTTCTTGCAAAATGTTTGAAAAATAGTTTGAAAATCTTTGTGAACATTTATTGAAAACTATTTTGAAAATATTTTGTTACATGTTTTCAACCATTGTAAAAATGTGTGGTTTGTCAAATTTCTTTTCTTTGTGTGAAATAAATTTTTTGAAAAATGATTTGCAAATGGTTTGAAAAATGGTTGCAAAAATATTTTGAAAAATCTATCTATACTGTTTTGAAAGCCTTTGCAAAATGATTTTCAAATGTGTGTAAATGATTGTAAAATGATTGTAAAAATTATTTTGAACTATAGTTTTCAAAAATTGTTTGAAAAACATGTGCCAAATAAATTTGAGGAAGACATACATCTTACTAAAATCCATTATATGTATATATTTATAAAATTGACCACTTACCCTTGTAAATTTCTAAAATCCACTTCTTGTATATATAAGAAGCACTCCCATGTACATATTTTTAACCTAGCTTTCAGCCAAAACATTTTGTTTTCAAAAATTTCAAAAATATTGCAAAATTAAAATCCAAAAACATCTGAAAAACTTTCCAAAATCTAAAAAAATGCATATGCATCATCTTTTCAAAAATCCATAAAAAGTTCAAAATCTTGAAAATTGCATCACAAAAATATTTTCTGCATCGCATTGCATAACATGAGCATTTTTCGGATTGAGTTTGATAGTTGAACAAGTCTAAGTAAAATCCGAAGATTGGAGCTTGGTTGGACCTTAAATCTACCTAATTAACAGGAACCCTATAGGAACTGGGATTGAGGTACTTCAGGTCTAGTTGACTTAATTCTTTGAGGATCACGAGACTTGGTTCAATGTATTCTTGACTGCCTAAGTAGAGCATTTCGGAGCACACGCATGACTCTTGTTGATAATGACCTAACTTGGACACTTGCACCTTTCACAGGGCTCAACTCAGTTGGAGTGGTGAGGGGGTTGGATTTGCCAGTATGAGACGCACACAGGTGGAAACACTTGTCCTCCTCTAGGGAGGGAAGTGCGCCCCAACCCGTCCAGTAATGATGAGTTTCGAGGATAGGAGATCTTGGGTTGCAATAAAGATTCAAAAGAGGGATAGTCTACTGGATCAAGAGGAAAAACTCCCTATGTAAATGCTGCTGTATATAGTATTCAAAAAAATTGCAAAAGCAAAAACTCCAAAAAAGTGGACAGGCCTGTACAAAAATAAAAATGCCTGCCAGAGTGTACATATGTTGTAAAGTCAAATAAGAAAGCTTGAGCTTCAAAGTCAAATCATGTGAGCCTGCAGCTGGATGACTTGACTACACTGGTCTTGCATCCTAGTATAGGTAGCTACACTGGCTACCGTCCATTCTTCTCTTCACCCCCTCCTCTTGGGCTGGTTGCCACTTGAACTTAGAAGGGAATACCCTGCTCCTTGAGGGATGAGTTGTTGGATTGGGGAATCATTGGGTTGTCATATTGGAGAAGTCAGTTTCTTTGCCATTCTAGTTGGGGAGAGCCACCATCACTTACACTGTATAAGTCAGATTCATAGTCGTAAGGGTTTGCGTATGAATTGAGATATTTCTGACCTGGCCATTGAGGAGACTTGAACAGAGTTTTGGGATTCTCAAGGACTGTTGGATTTCAAATTCGGTTCTCATTAAGGTTCCACCCGCACTAAAAGTCCAAAGGTCCGACTTAAGCTCCAAACTTTGATTTTGTGAAGACAAGTTTGATAATTAAACTTAATCCAAGTTCTTCTTTTTCTTTTCTTTCTTTCTTTTTGCACTTATTGCATAAGTGTTTGCTAGGGACTAGCAAAGGTAAGTATAGCGGGATGATGAATCCACATTTCGTCATCTTTATTCTATCATTTTGGCATCAAAAACCCTAGCAAATGCCTGTAAATAGCATTAAATACACAATCTTAGCATTCATGCATGTACCTGTAAATAGTGTATAAAATACTGTAATTAAAGCCAAAATTATAGAATAAATAAAAGAAAAGAAAAAGAATAAAATATTGTAAATATTTTAGGACCCAAAACCCCGAGACCTAGGCATCTCGATGACTAGGTCGACAAGGAATAAAGTAGGGGAAAATAAGGGTCAAAATACAATAAAAACCCCTTCTATTTAATTTATTCTTTAGTCATTTTGGGACCTATTTTTGGTTCCACTTTTTATACCTCAAATAAAGAAACTTTGTACATGAAAGTTGTAGATAATTAAACATGTAAAAATACAAAATTGATTTCACTGAAAAATAACGTACAGATAAAAAGTTATGGTCTGAATAAGATTCTAAAACTCCAACTTCCCAGACCCATATCTTGCAAATAAAAACTCGAAATGTACCAAACTCACCTTTAGTTTATATAGCATGAAATAATCTATTTAATGGAGGTGGTTTCGTATTTTTCGGAGTTACGATTTGAAAGTTGAGTTTTGGACCCTTGTAGTATACTTGTACAGATTAAAATATTCAATTTATTCTTTATTCATTATTTTTTGTATTCTTATATTTTTATAATGTTGTAAATATTATTTAATAATTATGTACGTTAAAATCACGAATAAAAATCCAAATAAAACTCAAAATAAAAATATATGTATATAAAATACACAGGTATTATACCTATATACATACCTATACAAAACCTACTTATATTTTATTTAATATGCAAAACACATCAGAAAAATAAAACAAAAATATATTTGTGTATATGAAAGTCTTTTATAATTTTATAAAATAATAAACAGAATTATTAAAATTAAAATATCAAATAAACATAAAATACTAAAATACGTAGGTAATATACCTATATAGGGTATTGAAAGTAACTTAAATATATCTCATAAAATTATATAAAAATCATAATAAAATACTACATAAAATAATAAATATTTTTTATTTAATAAAATAATTAAAATAATATCGTTTATTATTTTTTATTGATTTTACAAAATAATTTTTAGAGGTTTTTCCTGGTTGGTCCACGTGGACCAACCAGGTGGTCAGACTGTTGACCGAGGTCAACAGTCTGACCTTTACCTCTTGCTGTGTCAGAGACCTCGTTTCTCGCCTATTTCTCCCTTTTTTCGAGGCTACCCATTGCATCCTTTCGTGATCAACCCTTCTTGACTTTTCTTCCCCAGAGATCGAGGATGCCCGCCCAGTGTTTTACTTGGACTTTGGATCATCACAGCGACCGCAATAGCCTCGTTCTTCTCTCCCGCCGTCAACACTACAAAACCAAGCCCTTGACTTCAATTCGAATTTGAACCCCACTTTTGTCCCGATTCTTCTCCTTTTTGGCTCGTGTTAGAGACCTGGAGGTGACAGCTTCAGGTTCAGATCTTCAAGGAGGCGAATCTTCGAGGATTTGGGCGCGTTCCAGCACCTCCGACGAGCTCCCCCGTTGAGGTACATTCTCCCTCGCCCTTCCTGGGCTTGAGGCTATTTATCCCCCTATTTTTTGTTCCCTTTCCATTCCCTAGCGTCATAGCTTTACAAATCCATCGTCACCTCCGATTCGCATCACTGAAATCGCACCATTCATACCCTCGTCGGAGCGCTCCTCCGGCCGCGACTTCCATTTTGATCGCCGCCGTTCGCAGCAGCTTTAGTGCCACCACGGGGTCGAGGCAGTTTACCCCCGACCCTATCACTTCTTCCTTGCAGGTCTGGAGCATTCGTTGGTGCCTGGGACTCATTTTGTAGGCGGCTGAGGTTCCTGGAGCAGCTCTGCTTCGGGACCTTGCGCGAGCCCCCAGGCCATCGCCTGGGATTTTTGGAGCCCCCAGTTAGCAGCGGACGACCGGAGGAGCGACGGGCGAGCTTTTGGAGCTAAAAGGAGTGCCGGAGGAGGACAGGAGAGGCGGCGCAAGATCACCTCGCTGGTGGTTCGTCCCAGTTCGTCCATCTCTCCCCGCTGCCGTTGGATCGCGCATGTTCGTGCTTCGCTCCAGCGACCATCCGATTGGAGCCGATTGGAGCCGTCGATGCCCGCCCGGGGATCTAATCCCAGGCGTCAGATCTAAAAGGTTATCGCGGCCCC
The DNA here is from genome assembly GCA_037367405.1 of Ottelia alismoides. Classification (NCBI taxonomy): domain Eukaryota; kingdom Viridiplantae; phylum Streptophyta; class Magnoliopsida; order Alismatales; family Hydrocharitaceae; genus Ottelia; species Ottelia alismoides. The sequence continues at coordinate 501,196 of JAZKJV010001099.1, forward strand.
TCGTTTCGACACGTGGATAAGTGACAAAAGGACCGTCGTCGGATCGCCCCTTTGTTTGGGCATTTTGCATCGTGAGCCCAGCCACTTTATCTATTTAATATTTAACTTCTGAAACTTTCATTTGCCTTGTATAACTTTTGTGGTATTTACATTTTACCCCCCGGTCCTTTACATTATTGCGTTCCAATCCGCGCCACGTCACCTCACGTGACTGATACACGTGAGGTGCGAGGCTTTTTGCGAGGAACCCCCCAGGAAATTTTGTATTTCGTTTCAGTACCCTTAGGTTTGGTTTAAGTGTTAAACTTTTTGGGAAAATTGCATGCGAGCCCCCGGAGGTTGTTGAAATTACTTTTGGGTCCCTGCTAGGCGCGTGCAAGTCACGCGCCCTGGTGGGTATTTTGCGCCGACACCCTTGCAGGTTTGAACATTTGTATTTGGTCCATAAATTTGAGTATCAAGTGTTATATTTTGTGGAAAATTGCTTGTATACCCCTGGACTTTTGTGTATTTGCATATATACCCCTACCAGGCTGTGATATTTTTTCTTGCTTGCTCTATCTATTTCATGCATCATTTTAATCCCAAAAATTCCACAAAAATTATTCTAAGCTCCTGTTAACTTGTCCTTTCACGCCATGTTTTTAGATTTCATTTTTGTAGCATTTTCATATTTATTAAAAATAAAAACATGCATTTTTCCTACTGTTTGCATTAGAAAACCCATAAAAATTATAAAAACATCTTGAAAAATTCCAAAAAATTACATTTTGTGTGTTTTATCATCTACTAGTGTTAGTCCAAAAACCACTAAAAATTGCAAAAGAAAAATCTTAAAAATTAGAAAACCCTAAAAATCTTCATAAAAATCTAGAAAATAATAGAAAAATTACAAAAATACAAACTCAATTGCTGTGTCTTCCTTGTTTCATTGTCTATATTTTAAAATTAATTTGAGGAATTTTAGGTACTGTTTAGTATTTTTCAACCTCATTTTAATTTCGTCCAGCAAGTATAGTCATTGTTTTCTTGTATTTTGCCTATTTAAAATACCAAAAATATTTTGAAAAATACCCAAAAATCACAAAAATAGTAGAAAAACATAAAAGACCAAAAACATTTATTTTCTTGATTTTTGAGTATGTTTCTCGTACTTATACATATCTTATCTGTATTGTATACTTATATTCCTTATCTTGTATATATACTCCTATATTGAAAAATAAAATATAAAAATATAAAATATAAAAAGAAAATACAAAATCAGTAAAAAGAAAATCAAAATACAAAATACAAAATTAAAAATAAAAAAATATAAAAATTAAAAACCCACAAAAAACCTTTGCATTGCATATTGTAGACAACACTTCACATTCACTCACACACATTAGTTTGATCTACCTTGTTTGCTCCCTGTGTTCGAACTCTCTACGTACTTGCTTGCTATACACCATTTATGTAGAGTTAAAATAAATTTTAACTTCACATTGCTTGTCATTGCTTGATATCTATAGTGTGGGTTAATTGTTGATTAAATACGACGTTCATTTTGTAGTGGTCAACACACCGATTGTTGACTCGCCTTGTGAGTCAACACGACCACTTGTGAATTTCATGTTTATCACCTCGCTCGTGAAAAAGATGTTAGATTTTGTGAGACAAGATCAAGAGATTCACTTCTTGGATCATCAACATGGATCGCGAGGAGCATGCATTTCATCAACGCGTTCGAAAGCATCTCTTTCATCGGATCATACTTGAGATAAGAGGTCTCTTCATTTAGAGACTCGATCGCAACTACGCTTCAAGAGGTAAATCTAATACTTGTTTGTGGTTTAGATGAAACGCTCTGAGAAGTATTCTTTGATCATGTGGTTTTATCATTCAATTTTTTTAAAATTCCGCTGCCCCGAGCAATAGTTCGACTAATCGCTCTCGATCACATATGATGCGATTCTTGCACTTTCGTGGTACGCTTAAGGATATTTCCATATTCTTCAAATGGTATCAGAGACAGGTTAGAGGTTTAGGTATGGTCCTTAAACCGAAGATGGCTTGGGCATTTTTGGTTGTACGAACTTTCATAGCATTTTATTCACGCAATCCTGTTTTGTGTGTTTTTTCTCCCTATTTAAATGTGTTTAAACTCGAAATTATCACTTGTATTATGTTACTCATTAAATAAGGAAACCGTGGAACTTGAGTTTGTGTTATTTGGATACTATTTGCTAATGCTATGATCATTTTAGTGAACATTTATCCACTGTTTTGGGGATGACAAATCTTGACGTAATTAAAGAGTTAATTACGGTTTTAAAATACCTAGAAATTTGTGTCTATCACTTGGGTTCTATTATAAATCAAAATGGAAAATAAAAAAACTTAACTTACATGATTTGGATTTTATTTGATCAAGTTATGCTAATTTTAGCGTCACTGTTGGAAATTACATACTTAATGATGAACCTTGTGATTGTCATTCAATTATATTAAGGATATTAACATTTAATTTCTTGAAATAGTTATTGATGAATATTTTTGTGAAATATTTAAAGATGATTATTTACTTAAATGATATTGCCTTAGCCAAAATCGATTATATATGATCTAGATCACAATTGGTTATATCAATCACAACAAACATCATTACTTGACTAAGAATGAGAATTTCTTTAGCAAACTTCCTTATAATATTAAAAAAATATTTTGATAAATATTATATGGTATAACTTCGATTTAAAGACCGATTATCCTGACCTGGGGCGGATATGGTGTCTAGTCGTGGATCGTTGGGTCAGCAGGTTGCTCCGTGAGCGGTTTGTCTTACTCTCGTCGGTATTGGCCAACAACTGGTAAGGAAAGGATAATACTTGAAGCGCTCATGATATATATTTTTAAATTTTTAAATTTTGAATAATACGTATTTTGAGATTATATCATCCTTAAGTAATAATAAAAAATGTTTGTGGGTTGGTTAATTGGATTAATAATTAATTTAATATGATTAAATTAATTAGATCCAATTATATGCTTTATTTTGGAGTTGTAATTCCCTTAGAAGAATTAATTATGTGAATATGATTCATAATAATTAATTATAATTTGAACATGATATGGAGGATCACATATGTGACATCCATTGTCTTCCGTCAAGGCGAAAGGTTCCATCACCAGGGATTGTATGTAGGAGATGCCTGTCCGAACTGACAACTTCAGAATATAAGCGCATCTGGATCGAGTTCTTTACTTCTTGAAAAGTAAGACCGCATGTGAAGTGACCCAAATACAGAGTCCTCATATTATTGAGGTGATATTAGATTGTGCATAACGAGTTATAATCTTGTTGACGGTTGGTTCAATTAATGACGTGTCAACATCACCTTAGGGCTAATGGGCTCGGGTGTTAAAGATCGAATTGGAAATGCAAGTTGAGCTTGTAGGGAGGAATGAGTTCCCGCTTCTTTTTATCTAAGTTTCTAGTTCTCATATTATTGGGATGTAACAAAGATCAGAAATGAGATCCCAGATCTTGCTTGAGATATAATGGTAAGTATATCTCTTACATTAAAAGTGATTAAGAGAATGAACTTTCAATGTTGACAAGGCAAGACAACTTTGATATAAAAATTCCTAAATCAAAGTAATATGTGTGTGTGTGTGTATGAAAATTTCTTATTTTAGATAATCCTCATTAAACACACTCAATACTATACTCAATAACAACCAATAAATTATCATGGATTGGATCTATGATCAATATATTATACTTGTAGTTGGACACATAATGTATGTGGTTGCAGTGTGCAAGTTTCCTCATAATAACGAGGAATGACAATTAAATAGGCAATAGGACAACAATCTATGGTTTGTGTGTGTCTATAGTTTTGATATCTCATCGTGTGCTTTTGAAGTATCATGTCGATGATGATCGTAATTGTCAACTACTTCTTATAAAATCTAAGAAGATGTTTTGGCATACATATGTGCTCTCGACATTTAATCATGAATGACATGGTTCACTGCATCATGCAGAATAGTGGCTCTATAAGAGATGATGTATTCAAAATGTTTAGGTACCTATCTGAACCAAAAGTCTTTTAAGAGTTAAGATGGATGTAGATATGATGAATGCCAACATTCTATTATCTATCATCTAGTCATTCATGAGCTTCGTAAGATTCATATTGTATACATTGAATGAGACATATAGATGTTGAAATACTCTTATATTGAAATCTTTTGAATTCAACATAAGAGATTTTTTATCTTAAGCAATGGTTGTTTATTAATAAAGGAAGCGTAGTGGAAGCACGGGTATCACCCAAATGAGAATGAAAGTCAAAGTGTTGATTATACTTCCATAACTTTCAAATGACATCCAAAGAGTTGGATAAATGCCAATACTGCAATAAGTCGGTGTACTGATAGTATGATTGTCTAGACTATCCAAGCTCCTTAGAGAAGGACTTAGACAATGCACCAGAATAATATACATTTGATCATTGAAATTGACTTGCTTCTTAGATAAGATCAAAGTCTAAAATTGTATCTCATTCTTCTAAGCAATCGGTTGCCTATGTTTTAGAAGATTAGAAAATTTGATTTTAAGGTTTAATAGTAATCCACATGGATATTGATGCAATTGTTGCAACAATCTCTATTGGATAGATAGACTACATATTTTCAGTGACATAGCCCTTAGTCTTAGAGAATGTCTCTATGAAGTGGATATTAGAATGCGTTCATTGTTTATTTCTAAATGTTGGAAATGAACATGTATGCTGGAATAAACCTATCACAAAGAATTATGCTGGATATATTTCAGATAGTAATCTAACATTTAGAGGACTCTACTAAATTAGAAAATCAATGAATAATTCATTAATATTTCTAAATACTGAAAATTAAACCTTAAAAGATCAATAGAAGGATGAAGATCATCTAACAATGATCTGACACCAATCCCTAGACATATGTCTATTGGTGAGATCAATAGACTAGTAAGAGATGAAGCTTTAGAATGTCTGAAATTTCAAATCTTACATACTTGTGAATATTGTATTAAAAAAAACTGTCCAATACACTCTTCTCTGAGAATGGAGTAAGATGCCAAGGTATTCAAGATCTCATACATATTGATGTATGCAGATCATTCGTATCATAATAAATATTGATGATATGTGATATCATTCAATGATTATTTGTGATATGATATTTTTTCCCGTCACCTTAGAAAGCTTTGAAATGTTCAAAGATTTCACAATTTTGATTTAGAACCAAAGTTTGAAAGAAGATGAAAGAATTTGATCTAATCAAGGTAGTTAGTATCTATTAGATGAATTCATGGAATACCTTTAGGGAAAGAAATATCATTCCTATCTCAATCCTCCTAATGCACCTAAACTAAATAGAGTTGTAGGGAGATACGATTGGATCATGTGTGACATGATTTGATCAATGACGAATATTAGCATAATTACCTCCTAGTTTCAAGGTATATATGTAGTAGAGACTACAATATATATCCTTAATAAGATTCCATGCAAGTAAGCTGGAATTTAACCCCAGAGAGTGCTACTTCACTAGGAATATAAAGGATGGTATTGGATATCTACTTTATGACCTTAGATTCTTAAAAGATTCATCTCTAAGAATATGATTATAAGAGAATAACTTTCTTGAGAATCAAGATGAAAATGAAGTGAAGGAAATCATTTGATTTTGAGTTGATAATGAGGCTAATGAAATTGGAAACTAAAAGGACAATTAAATAGGAAACAATCATACCGCTTCAAATGAGTCTGAGGACGGATTCCATGTGTCAGTTAAGTCTGACAATGATCTGACTTCATATGATAAAGCTTCCAAGGATCATGATATAGAAAGATGGATGTTAGCAATAAAGTCTAAGGTAGATTTCATGTACAAGTGTTGTATATGGACCCTCGAGGATCCACCTATAAGGGTAAGACCCGTCAGGTATAAATGGATTTTCAAGAGAAAGAGGAAACCTTATGAGAAGGTAGAGACCTTTAAAGCACGACTCGTATCCTCTAGATATACATAGAAAGAAGACATTGCTTGCGATGAGACTTTCTTTCTAGTGACCATGATTAAACTCATCAGATTATTGCTAACTATAGCTACATAACTTCTATGACATCTTAAAGATGGAAGTCGAGATTGCATTCCTGTATGAATTTCTTATCGAGGATATTCATATGAAGTAGCCTCAGGACTTCATGGTTGAGGAAAGCAAATTGTGCAATCTTAAGAAATTCCATCTATGGACTCGAATAAGCTTCTTGTAGTTGGAGCGTTAGATTTGATGAAATTATAAATGTTATGATTTCAGATAGAATCTTGATGAGCCATTTGAAGCTTAGTAAGAGTGCCACTGTATTCATCATGCTAAATATAGATGATATACTAATCATTTAAAATTATATAAGGATAATAATAAGTGTTTTATAATCTGACTATTCCATATCTTGAGATATGATCTCAAAAAGATCTCTTATATCTTAGTTCTGAAGATGTTCATAAGTATAGAGAAGAGAGTATTGGGACTGTCACATTAGTGGTACACCTTGGACATGTTCCATTTTCTGGAAACTTTCAAAAAAAAGCTTCTTTCCCTTAAGATATGGTACTGACCTGTCTAAAGAGATAACACCTTAAAGAGTTTAGGATTGGAATGCCAAAGTTGCATGACCTAGTGCATTAGCTATGGGAAGCTCTGTGTATGATAGATGTGTACAAAGGCCAGATGTCTGCCATGTAGTGGGAGTGGTAAACTGTTACTAATCCTAATATGGTGATAAAACACTTGGTTGCAGTAATAATCAATATCTTCAAATAAGACAAGATTTTTGAGATAGCGATCTCAAAGTCGTATCTTCAAGAACTTAAGACTTTATAGATATTGATCTAAAAGATCTTAACTACAGATGCCTTATAAGACTAGGTATTAGTCTTAGAAGATAGAGAATAAGGGTATTCTGATACGGATAATAGAAATTACATAACGATCTCAAAGTCTTATCTTCAATAACTTAAGACTTTATAGATATTGATCTAAAAGGTCTTAACTGCAGATGCCTTATAAGACTTGATTTTAGTCTTTGGAGATAGAGAATAAGGGTATTCTGATAAGGATAATGGAAATCACATATCGGTTATAACGATTATTGAATTATACTATTAAAGACACTATAGTTAACAAGATTGAGTATTGGTTGCATAAGATGCATCATTCGCAATGTATGTGAGCACTGTTACAAGGAGATGTGCAAGTACCGTAAAAGGACTTGACTTACTCTCTCGGGAACAGAGTGACTGATCAACTTACCTAGCTATATTAAATATCTTATGATTGTCACATGAGTGTGAGTTTAAAGATTATCCCAATAATGACTTCTTGGGCTAGTAGGAGATTGTTGGACATGCGAGCCCACGACGAGCCATTATGCAATAAATGTTATTGCAATCATCATTCTCTGATATGAAATGAAGATTAACAAATTTGCATAATAGGTTTCTTAGTACGATTAGAGTTATGTGCCATGACCATCTTAATGATCATATAGATGTTGATTCAATTGTTGAATCATAGAAGTTGGTGCTTGGATGAATATATAAAGAGTTAGTTTGATTACTCATCAAGTACCGTCAAATGATTATTAAGAGATGATATCCATCCTGAGTAGGAGATGGCAATCCTTTCTCTCATGGTCTTATATCTAACCGACCTCTTGATGCAAGTCCTCTGCATAGAAATAGAGATACAAATGTATTAAATAAGTTAGGTCATAGAGTTGACTTAACGAGATCAAGATAACAAAAAACCTATGTCGTATGCTGTTACGATATAAGCATGCATCCTCTGTCCGGAGACATATGTGTCACTATATGTCTGAGTATGCACATTTGGCAGACCGATAGGTTGATGGCCTAATCAAGGTCTATACACCGGCATGCTGGTGTGCATACTAGGGCATATGAGTAATATGATCTCTCAAAGGGATTATACATATTTATTACTGAACCAGAAGACATGAGTTCACTCATAAGATATTGAGATCAAATTCCGTACATGGTCGTCTCGCTTTGGAAGCTTAACTGCATTTGTAGATTTGATATATGCTTTTGGAAAGTATATGATCAATACCTAGGTATGATATATGCTTTTGGAAAGTATATGATCGATACCGACTCCCAATGATCAAATGAGAAACATAATGATAAAACTCTGAAAGAGACAGACTAAATAGATCCAAAACTTCGGGTTTATTCTAGATCTTGTAATATGCAGGATGTATATATTAGGAATACATGAGGGTGATGTGATCATAAATGATTGCATAAACGTGATGCTTCCATTCCTAGGGAGTGATGAAACATGTTTGGATTTTAATGACTCCTCTAAATACAGAAGTAATCGGATCTTGGTCCAAACATTGGACAGTGATCATAATGTGATTCAGATACAATGAAAAGATTATATTTACGATTTTGATTTAATCAAACATCTATGGAAGATCCGCAAGATCTGGATTTGAGATATGATCTCAATATCCAAGTCAATATACATGGACCGTACAATCGTCATGTCCCTTATCTCCAAGTATCCGTAGAGAAAATACATTATTTTTTGTAGAGTCAAGAATAATTTCATTGTTGATATTATATTTGAATATTGAGCAAAATAGATAATTAAATATGATTTAATTATTGTAAATAATATGAATGTGATTCATATTGTTGGGCACACTGAGAAATGGATAATTTGATGTGATTTAATTATAATGAATGAAGTGAATGAGAATAATATTATTTGAGTGCATAAGATTTGAGATCTTAGATAATTAATTATTATTTAATTATCAAGGATATGAATAATGTGGATAGCACTATCCATATAATTCATATATATTATAAATGTGATTTATAATATATAAGAGAGCTATTTGTAAATGAAATCTACAAATTTAAATGTTGGTGTGAATTGGATTCGCATTGGACAATTAATTGAGAATGTAATTTTCATTTTATTTAGGGTTGTGAATGTGATTCAAAAATTTCTAATAGCATGATTACAATGTTCATAAAATAATTATAAATTATTTGTGTGAATAAATTTGCAACAAATGTTGTTGCACATATTTAGAGGATTATGTGAAATATAATATTTCACATAAAATAAAGAGGAGGAGCCATCTTTCATGGGTGATGGACGGTCATCCTTGACTTGTGTAAGAGTGGTCGTCCATCCTATTTTTAGAAGGTGGACTCTCTCTTTATCCTCTTATGTCTATTGATTAAATTAAATTAAATTATATTGATGATAATTCAATATATATTTAATTTAATGTAAATTAATTGTTGTTTCTTTATTAAGCAACAAATATCATGTCCATTGATTAAAAACACAAATCAGTCTAACCATTGATTTAGTGTTTCTTATGGATTGTGATTCACGGACTTGCAAAATACTATATAAGAAGAGGCAAACCTAGCTTTTCTTTAGACAATGGAAAATATGCTCTCTCTCACTCTCTCTCTCTCTACACGTCAAATCTCTTTCTCTCTCTTATTGTGTCCGTCCACCATGGAGCCCTAAAGACAGTCGCCATCGTTGTCGCATTGTTGTTATGTTGCCGGATCATTTGCTCATGGATCTCCATCTCTTTCAGTGTGTCTCACTTGTGAAGAAGACGTTAGATCTTGTGAGACAAGATCAAGAGATTTGTCGTTTGGATCATCAACATGGATTGCGAGGAGCACACGTTTCATCAATGGGCTCGGAAGAATCTCCTTCATCGAACCGGACTTGAGACAGGAGGTCTCTTCGTGTAGAGACTCGATTGCAACCACACTTCAAGAGGTAAATATAATACTTGTTTGTGGTTTAGATGAATGATCCGAGAAGTGTTCTTGAATCACGTGGTTTCATCGTTCAATTTTTTTTAAATTCCACTACCCTGAGCAACTAGATGAGTCGTCGCTCCTGATCGCATATGATGCGATCCTCACACTTCCGTGATGCACTTAAGGATTTTCTTGTACCCTTCAAGTGATATGATATCCAGGTTAGAGGTTTCGGATATGATCCTTATATCAATTTTGGTTGTACGAACTTTCATCGCATTTTGTTCACACAACCCTTTTTTGTATGATTTTTTCACCTTGTTTAAATGCATTTAAATTAAAAATTATTACTTGTATTATGTTTTCCATTAAATAAGTAAACAGTGGGCTTAACTTTGCTTGATTTGGAATTCGTTTGCTCAAGTAATGATCATTTTAGTGAACATATATCCACTGTTTTGTGGATGACAAATCTTGACGCAATTAAAGAGTTAATTGCGATTTTAAAACACCTAGAAATGCATGTTTATCACTTGGATTCTGTTATAAATCAACTTGGAAAATCAAATAAACTTAATGTGTGTGTTTTGGATTTTAATTGATCTAGTTATGCTAATTTTAGTAAGTATTAATCACTACTAGAAATTACGTACTTGATCATGAACCTTGTGATTCTCATTCAATTATATTAATGGAAATTAATGGTTAATTTCTTGAAATAATTATTGATGAATATTTTGTAAAATATAAAGTTGATTTTTTAATATGACATTTCCTTAACCGAAATTGATTAGATATGATCTAGATCATAATTGATTATATCAATCCCAACAAACATTGTTACTCGACTAGGATGAGAATTTGTTTGACAAATTTTCTTATAATATTAACAAAATATTTTGATAAATATTATATGGTATAAATTCATTTTAAAGAATAATTATCATCTCAAATATAAAACGATCCAATCGTATTATCCTGACTTGAGGCGAATATGGTGTCTAGTCGGGGATCGTTGGGTTAGCAGGTTGCTCCGTGAGCGGTCTATCCCACTCCTGTAGATACTGGCCATGATAACTAGTAAGGAAAGGATAGAGCTTGAAGTGATCATAATGTATTTTTCTAATTATTAAAATTTGAATAATACATATTTTGAGATTATACTAGACATGGCCAATGGGCTGGAGGCCCGCCCGCCCAACTGTTCATGGGCCGGGCTTGGGCTTGGAGATTTAAGAATGGGCCGAACCATCCATGCCCGTAAAAAGTAAAAAATATATAAATATATGCCAAATATGTATTAATATGATACACTTTAGTTTTTCATTTGTGACACTAGTTTTAATTAGGGATATTTACACCCATAACTCTGAGTAGTTTCATAATTACCCCTGGAACCCTCGATTGTTACGAATTACACATAAGACCTCGAGTCATCCTTAATTCTTGCATAGCATAACCCTCATTAGTTTCTTAATTACATACATAACCCTAAGGATTACATTACATCCATTTCTCCATTAATTAAGATGAAATCCGTTATGTAATCCATCTTTGAGTTCATCTTATTTACAAAAGGATACCATTCCTCCGTCCCTTCCCTCTTGCTTCGACCTCCCTTCCTCCTCGTTGGCCATCCCTCGATTCTGCAAGGTCGGGGGTGCTTTAAGAGGGACTAAATGGTGGACGGGCTTCCATGGGGGTGGGGGGGGAGGGGGGAGCTTCGGGCATCGAACGACGGGCGGGTCTTGCAGGTGGTCGGGGGAAGGGTTGTAGGGGGCTCTTGCAGGCGTGTGTATATGTGTGTGGGGGGGGGAGCTTCGAGAGGAACTTGGCAGGCGGGGGTGGGGCTCAATCTTCCCCCAGAGGGTATGGATTCAACGGTGGACAGGGAAGAAGTCGTTGGAGGGTGGGGGTGGGGGTGGGGAGGAAGTCACCTCCCACTTGTGGGTGGATGCCACTCTTAGCTTCGATATCAGAGGAGGAGGATAAGGTAGGGCAACTCGAGGGTTCGTGGAGATAGCTCTGACGCCAATGAAAAGACAATGACGAGAAGGAACTGTCGGCACCATACCCGCCCGAGAGAGTGGAGTGGTAGGTGGCGGAGGCCCTTTGCTCTGCCAGGTATGACAACGAGTGCTACCAAGCATTCGTTGTTGTCAGGCATAATGCACTTGACGTGTTGGTGGAGACAGGGTTCGTGAAGGTGGGCGCGGAGGAAGTGCAGAAGATGTCGTGGGAGACATTGAAGCGTGAGATCGTCAAGTGGCTTAACGCCTTTCGGATCTTCTTCTCGGTGTCCTTTCCTCACGACAGACCTTTGCAAGGCCTTCTTCGTCGGGAACTAATAAACGAGAAAAATAAAGGGTTGCAAGGTCTCACAAGGAGAGACCATAATCGATGTGTTCACCGCTCAATAATCCTCGATTAATCAATTAACCCACAATATGAATACAACAATGAAATCTCAAAAATGTGGAGTTAAAATTTATTATAACTCAACACTAAAAGTGTATTGGTGTAAGTATTTGTGGAGGTCGAACATAGGGAGCAAATGGGAGGAGGAGGCACTAATAATGCACAAAACTTTTGTCTTTTATCTCTTGTACATTTTATTATTTTTATGGGTCTTTAATTTTTCATTTTTAATATTTTTTGTTTTATATTTTTATATTTTATTTTTTGTTTTCTGATTTTGTATTTTCTTTTATATTTTTATCTTTTTATATTTTCTTTTTCTTTTATATAAACAATATACCATATATAAGGTTGTATATACTTAATATATAGTAGTATATTTATAAATAATAATAAATATAGATATAATACATAAAATAAATTGTTTTTAGGTTTTTCATATTTTTCTAATGTTTTTGTAATTTTTCAGGAATTTTTGCTAATTTTTATGTATTTTTAAAGTCAAAAATATCCCAAATAAGGGATTAAATAAATACCCGAAATTGATTTGGATGTTAAAAATAATAGATATGTCCCAAAATTACCCAAATAAATTTTAATATATAAATATTTATATAAATAAAAATATAAAATAGAAAACATATTTTTGATATTTTTGTAAAATTTTTATATTTTTTGTTGGATTTTGGAGCTTTATGATTTTTATCATTTTCTTTTTCTATTTTTAGAGGTTTTTGTTTTTCTGAATTCAATATATAAATATATAAACTATATATATTGAATTTTTCAAAAAATATTTTGATATTTTTTGGTATTTTATAGGTTAAACAAGGAATATATGTGCTCTATTACATTTTTCATAAATAGATTAAATGAAAAAAATGCCAAATAAAAATATGAACGTGAAACTATAAGGCATAGAGCATTTAATCCTATTTTTATAGATTTTTAGGAGCACGTTAGGTATTTTAAATAAATAGAAAAATATCATAAAACTACATGTCCTAGCAGGGGCATATTTGCAATAAAAATAAACTTCAAGGGCTCAGATACAAATTTTCCAAAAGTATACAATGTTACTTCCATTTTATTGAACTATTTAATAAATACAAAATTCTCCAGGGGTATACATGCAAAATGCTCAGCTCACGTGGGACGACACGTGAGCTGAGCTGGACTGGACCTAATTGTAATTATAGAAAGTATAGGGTCCTATTTGTAAAATATCCAATTTATTTTACACACAATATTTTATTTATAGTATTAATTAATAAAGTACAAAAAAGGCTGGGGGTGGTTTGCAATTTACCCCAAATAGGCGTGGATCGGGCGGTGGTGGCTATCTCACTTGCCACATGTCGCTCATCCAGCGGTCGGTACCGATTCGTTGATTGAAGGTGAAGATTACATCAGTTGGGCTGATCCAACGACGATGGTGTGGCGTCATCCAATGGCGGTAATCAAATCTGGGATGCCTCCCCAGATCGAACGGTGGTTGCTGTTCATGAAGAACATGGAAGAACTCACCTTCCCCGATCTTCGTTCGTCGATTCCTCCTCCTCCAGAAGGTCTTTGGCGATGGCGTTGGGCTCCACACCTCCGGGGAGTTCTTTCGTAGCTACTGGCGTGCACAAGAGGCTCTGGGATCCACAGGGGAGATCTGGCGAGCTCAAGGAAGAACAGGCACCAGGAATGCTTCAGGTGACGAGGATTTGAGGCCCAAAAAGGATCCTTTTAGCTCCTGACCTGCACTTAAGAGATGTGTGGCTCGAGGGGTTCAAAATGATGGAGGTCAGTAGAGCGGTCAACAAGCAGAGCACAGAGGAAACGTTCGCCGGAACAGAGCTCCAGTAAACTACGAGATGGCTATATTACGCTAAACATATGGTCTAATCACTAAACTAACTGCATAAATAGAATGCTAACATTAAAATCTACCTAAAATAATTGAAAGGCGCAACTCTTACCTGCTATGGTCGGCAGGGAGCAGAGGTCACCGGAGATGGTGACCTGGGTGCACCTCCGTCCACCTTCTATCCGCTCGGGCCCTCCAGGGGTTCCCTCTTGTCACTAGGGTTCTCGCTAGGCCAGAGGCGGGGGTATTGGGTTTCAAGGGATGACCGAAATTGCATGGAGGAGCAGAGGTGTTTATTTATGAACATTATGGGCACCCTTATTTGACCAACCAATATTAATGAATTAAAGCTATGTTCAACAGATCAAATGGATGAGCGTGTATGTACACTGATCATAGATCATTTTGTAAGAAGAAAGCATCCGCGATTGATCGATGGAATAACTGGGAAAAATGGCGGAAAATGAGGATTTGATATTTCTAACGTGCCAGGACGTTTGAAGGGACAGCTGACCATAGGTCAGCTGTCAAAACGCGGCCATTGGTTCATGTTAGCCCCCTACGCAACAAAATAATAATATTATTCGTATTATATTTATTTAATATAGTAATGCTTTTATTATTTTTTGATTATTAAATAATTTTTTTATTATTTAATGTAGTATGTTAATATGGTTTTTATTTATTTTTTGACTTTATTTATTAGTAGTAAATTTTTAATAGTATATTTATAAGTAGGGGTTGATGGAGCTGCCCCCTGGGGGCAGCCAACATGGCTGCCCCGCCCCATTTTTGGGCAAATTTTTATATTTTTTGAAAAATATCATCATGTATATTCATCCCTTATCTCTCCTATATGTCATTCGAATTTCGTCAGAAACAGAGACTCTTACAACCTCCATCCAGACAGGGTCGATTTAAAAAATCCTGCGACCATTAAAAAATGACGTCTGGATGGAGGCTGTAGGAGTCTCTGTTTCTAACGAAATTCGAATGACATATATGATGGATATAGTTATGAATATACATGGAGATATTTTTCCAAAAAAATAAAAAAATTTGCGAAAAATGGGGCGGGGGCAGTCCAATTTTCCCTTATAAGTATATTTGCCTATAATTTGTATATTTTTATTTTTATTTGTATATTTTATTTTATTATTTTATTATTTTATTTTATATATTTATAACTTATTATTATGAGTATAAATATATTTTTTATTTTATTTTATGATGTTATTTGTTCACTTAAATAAATATGTATGTATGTTTTATAGGTATATTTATAGGTACTTTACCTATGTATTATATACATCTTTTTATTTTAATGTATTTTATTGAGTTTTATTTTGGTTTTGTAATTTTAATAAAATATATATAATATTTACAATATTATAAAAATATGAAAGAATAAAAAATAAAAGAATAGAATCCATTTTTATTTATGTACATGTATAACATAGGTATTTTGTCTATATATTTATAGACTTATTTTATTTTACATTTTTTAGTTTTATTCTAGTTTTAATATGTACCTATGTTATAAATGATGTTCACACAATTATAAAAATATAAATTTTTAAAATAATAAGAAATGAATAAATTGAATATTTTAATCGATATAATATACAATGAGGGTCAAAAACCTAACTTTCACACAGTAACTTCAAAAAATATGAAACCATTACCATTAAATAGCTTGTGAAAAGTTATATACAATTAGAGGTGATTTTGATATATTTTGAGTTTTTTTTTGAAATACACGAGTTTGTGAAGTTTGGTTTTTGGCGTTTTATTTTGTGTATAAAATGAACATTGTGTATTGTTTTTGTGCAAACTTAATTTTATATTTTTATTTACATTATTATCTACAACTTTCATGTACAAAAATTATTCATTTAGTTAATAAATAATAAAGAATAAGATATATGTCAAAATGCATAAATAAAGAATAAAAGAATTGGATTTTTATTTTATTTTTCGCCCTTATCTCCCTCTACTTTATTCCTTGTCGACCAACTCAATTCTTGACTTGGTCTCGGGGTTCAGGGTCATAAAATATTTCCAATATTTTATTCATTTTTCTTTTCTTTCTTTATTGCATAATTTTGACATTAAAAATCTTATTTTATGTACAAATAATACAATAAATAATGAATGCTATTATGCACAAATTGATGCTATTTACATGCATTAGCTAGGGTTTTTTAAGGCCAAAATGATAGAAAAAAGGTGATGAAATGGAGATTCATCAGGAACCCAACCACGGTGTCGTCCCTCTACGACAATATCACATGGGGCCCCATTTTCCAGCTCATGACCTTCGTCGAGACCGTAACCATGACGAAGCACTCCTCTGAGAAGCTCTTCAAGTCTGGGGAGGTAGAGGGCACGGAGAATGCCATGGCACAATAGAACCCGTGGGAGGAGTACAAGACCAAGCTTTTGGATGCCAATGCACGGATGGGTGAGGCAGCTGGTCAGTGAGGGTGGGAGGTTGGAGGAGGAAGAAGGAGAGGGGGAGGTGGTCGGCGAGGGTGGGGCAGGTGGGGGGAGGAAGACGGGAGAGGGGGAGGCGCTGGAAGATGAAGAAGGTAGGAGGTGCGTTTTTTTGGGTTTTTTATTTTTGATTAACTTCAGTTGTTAGATCTAGGATTGGTTAGATTAACTCATTAATCGGGTTGAGTTGATGATCAAAAGTAACAGGAGGTTATGGGTGTCAAACGGAACACTTATTCAAGGTCCTGAATGTAATTCATGATTACCGAGGGTTCCTGGGGTAATTACGAAACTATGCAAGGTTATGGGTGTGAACTATGTGTATTAGTTATATAAAGTATAGTTGGTATTAATAAAATTATTTATACATATTAAACACCATTAAAAATTCAATGAAAAAGAACGAAGTGGGCCATGGGTTGGCGCATGGGCGGGCTTTGGATAAAGGTTTTTAACCTAAGCCCATTCGCCTGGCCCATAGGTCGGCCCGACCCAGATTTTGGCCAGGTCTAGATTATACCATCCTTAGGTAATAATCAAAATTGTTTGTTAGTTGATTGATTAGATTAATAATTGATTAACTATGATTAAATTAATTAGATCCAATTACACACTCTATTATGAATAGAGTTGTAATTCCCTTGGAATAATTAGTTATGTGAATATTATTCATAATAATTAATTATATTTTGAACATGATATGCAGGATCACATAAGTGACATCCATGATCTTCCATCAAGGTGAAGGGTTCTGTCGCCAGGGATTGTATGTAGGAGATGTTTGTCTGAACTGACAGCTTCTGCATATAAGCGTATATGGATTGGGTTCTTTGCTTGTCGAAAAATTAAGGTCGTATATGTAATAACTCCACTATTGAATTCTCATATTATTGGGACGATATTGGATTGCACATAGTGAGTTCTAATGTTGTTGATGATTAGTTCAATTAATGACGGGTCTACGTCACCTTAAGGGTGGCAGGCTCGGGTGTTAAAGACAGAATTGGGAATGCAAGTTGAACCTGCAAGGCAAAATGAGTTCCCACTTCTTTTTATCCAAGTTGCAAGTTATCATATTATTGGGAAGTAACAAAGATAAGAAAGGAGATCACATCTCTTGCTTGAGATATAATGGTAAGTATATCTCTTACATTGAAAGTGATTAAGGGAATGAACTTTCAGTATTGACAAAGCAAGACCACTTTGATATACAAGTTCCTAAATCAAAATAATGTATATATATATATATATATATATATATTTATGCAAATTTCTTATTTCAGATAATCCTCATTAAACTCACCCAATACTATACTCAATAACAATTAGTAAATTATCATGGATTGGATCCATGAACAATATATTGTACTTGTAGTTGGACACATAATGTGTGTGGTTGCAATACGCAAGTTTCCTTATAATAATGAGGAATGATAATTACATAGGCAATAGGACAACAATGTAGGATTTGTATGTCTCTATAGTCTTGATCTCTCATCAAGTGTGCTTTGGAAGTATCATATCGATGATGTTCGTGATTGTCAAATAATCCTTATAGAATCTAAGAAGATGTTTTGGCATAAATATGTGCTCTTGACATTTAATCATGAATGACATGGTTCACTGCATCATGCATAATGGCGTTTCTATCAGAGATGATGTATCAAAATGTTTGAGTACCTACGCGAACCAAAAGTCTTTTAAGAGTTAAGATGGATGTAGATATGATGAGTGTCATCACTCTATAATCTAAACTCTTATCATTCATGAAGCTTCATAAGATTCATATTGTATGAATTGAATGAGGCATATATAAATGTTGAAATACTCTTATATTGAAATTATTTATATTCAACATGAGAGATCTTTTGTCTTAAGTAATGGTTGTTTATAGATAAAGGGAGCGTAGTGGAAGCATGGGACTAACCCAAGTAAGAAGGAAAGTCAAAGAGTTGATTGTAGTTCCGTAACTTCTATATGGCATTCAAAGAGTTGGATAAATGCCAAAACTGCAGTAAACTGATGTACTAACAGTATGACTATCTACACTATCATAGAAGGGCTCAAATAGTTCATTAGAATAATTTACATTTGATTATTGAAATTGACTTGCGTATTAGATAAGATCAAAGTCTAAAATTGTATCTCATTCTTCTAATAACACTAGCAATCGGTTGCCTATGTTTTAGAATGTTAGAAAATTTGATCATAAGGTTTAATAGTCATCCACATGGATATTGATGCAATTATTGCAACAATTTCCATTGGATAAGTAGACTACACATTTTCAATGGGAGAACCCTTAGTTTTAGAGAATGCCTCTATGAAATAGATATTAGAATACACTCATTGTTTATTTCTAAATGTTGGAAATGAACATGTATTCTGGAATAGACCTATCATAAAGAGTTATGATGGATATACTTCGGATAGCAATCTAACATCTAGATGGATCTATTAAATTAAAAAATTAATGCATAGTTCATTAATATTTCTAAATAATGAAAAATAAACCTTAAAAGATCAATAGAAGGATGAAGATCATTTAACAATGATCTACCATCAAACCTTGGACATATGTCTATTGATGAGATCAATAGACTAGTAAGAGATGAAGCTTTAGAATGTTTGAAAATGCAAATCTTACATACTTCTCAATATTGTATTCAAAGAAAAATGTCCAATACAATCTTCTCTGAGATTGGTGTAAGATGTCACTGTATTCATGATTGCATACATATTGATGTATGTGGATCATTTATATCATAATGAACATTGATGATATGTGATATCATTCAATGATTATTTGTGATATGAGATTTTTTCCCCTTCACCTTAGAAAACTTTGAAATGTTCAAAGATTTCACAATTTTGGTTTAAAACCAAAGTTTGAAGGAAGATGAAAGAATTTGATCAAATCAAGGTAGTGAGTACGTATTAGATGAATCCATGTAATACCTTTTCGATAAAGGAATATCATTCCTATATCAATTCTCCTAGTGCACTTAAACTCAATAGAGTTGTAGAGAGATACAACAGGATCATGTGTGACATGGTTTGATCAATGACGAATATTTGCATAATTACCTCTTAGTTTCTAGGTATATATGTAGTAGAGACTACAATATATATCCTTAATAAGGTTCCATGCAAGTAAATTGGAATTTAGCACCAAAGAGTGCTACTTCATTAGGAATACAAAGGATGGTATTGGATACCTACTTTATGACCTTAAATTCTTAAAAGATTTCATATCTAAGAATATGATTCTAAGAGAATGAATTTCCTGAGAATCAAGATGAAAATGAAGTGAAGGAACTCATTTAATATTGAGAACATAATAAGTATTCTGAAATTGGAAACTAGAAAGACAATTAAAAAATGAAACACTCATACCTCTTCAAATGAGTCTAAGGATGGATTCCATGTGTTAGTTAAATTAAGTCTGAGAAGGATCTGAGTTCATATGATGAATCTTCCAAGGATCATGGCAGGGAAAGATGGATTTTAGAAATAATGTCTAAAGTAGACTTCATATAAAAGTTGTGTATATTGTAAAGCCTTGAACTTGGCATATCTCGGATCCTATATAATAAGATCCGGCTCGTCAAGAGAAAACCAACGAAATTTGTTTCGTGTGAATCAGACTTCGTTTCGAAATATTATGATTTTCGGAAGAAAGAGAAGGAAGGAAGGCTAAGATGTCATTAACCCATAATGACTGTCATTAAGACTAATTAAACATGATTAAAGAAACTAATGAAGGATTGAAAACAGCTAATGATCATTAGTAAACACTAATCAATAGTTGGCAAAAGATAAGCGTAAGCCGCGAAAGTTAAATCGTGATTAGTGAAAGTTAATCACGATTAGTGTTAATTAAGCGTCATTAGCGAATCTAGAATCCTCTGTAATGTTCTAACTTAAGCCCCAAGTTTGGGATAGGTTTTGGCCAAAACCATGGGCTGCTAAATCATGGTTAAGGCTTAAACCATGGTTTTCTAACCATGGTTAGTGGTTTTCCGGAGCCTATAAATAGACCCCCCACCCATTCATTCTCTACGACTTCCACTACCACCACCACCCCAAGGACTAGGGTCGAGAGGTCGGGAGGAGGAGTGGAGGCGAGGAAGGAGCGCTAGTGAAGCGCTGCCAGGAGAACGAGGAGGAGAAAGGTACGATCCTCTCTTAGTTTGCTTCGTAAGCTAGGCTTTCAATTCATCCTCTTGTTCTTCCAAGTTTTGTTCTTGATTCATCTTTCTTTCCGATTTATTTTCCTGTTGTGGTTCGAGGAGAAATTTGTGTAACACCCTACTTAGGTGCGGGCGGCTATGCACGTCAGTGACCATGTGATTCATCACACGTTCACTCACCTAAGATGCGTGGTGTCTACCGATTCTTCATCTCTTGTTGTTTGAGTATATTCTTTCAGTTTCGTTGTTATTTTCCTCTCGATTGATTTTATAGAGAAAACTCTTTTCATTTTTATTTTGATATATGTTCCGATGTAAGTGGAAACTCTGTCGAAATGTTCCGAGAAATATGTCCCGATATAAGGGGAAACTCTGTCGAAATTTTCCGAGAAATATGTCCTGATATAAGGAGAAACTCTGCCGAAATTTTAAGAGAAAATATGTTCTTGACATTCTTCGTGTTCTTCGCGTTCTTCGCGTTCTTCGTTTGTTTTTCACGTCCTTGACATGTTCTTAGCGTTTTGATACGAAAATGAAATTCAATCTTTTCAGGAGCCTTAAAATAGCCTTTCTAAAAATGAAACACGATAAAGCCTTGCATACACGAGAGAGAGCTCGATTAGGTAACGAAATCCTTCCTTTTGCTGTTGGATTTTCATACGAATTTATTGAAATTCTTGATTTTGTGTTCTTTGCTATGAAGAACCCTAATTTTGGCTATTTTTGAAAAAGTCTGAAGAATTGCTTTGTGATTCCCACTAAAATAAGGTTTAAGTATCAAATTGATGTGTTGGCTTTGAGAGTTAGGGTTTGAAAGTTAAAATAGGCACAGATACGAGTATATATGGTTATGAATAATATATATGTGAGTCTATACTAAGTATTGTTGATTATGCAAGTCGAAGACTTAACGAAAGAATTACATCATGGGAATTGATGTGGCTTGAGTTGGATCCTGAAAAGGATCGTGTGTCACGTTAAGGATGACTGGGAGTAGAACTACAGGCTGGGCATGCAACCTGTAGGTTTGTCGGAAGGAACCCGTATTGGCATTTCCCTACCTAGGTGGTACACGGTTGCCCTATTATGTTAAGTGCACACAAAATGAATGTTTTGCAACGCGTGGTACCGGGAGCCAATATCGCCGGGTTGAACGACGGAAGATGTGGTCGTGCCATGTGGAGGCACGGGTGGTTCAATAGCGACTAGGTCACGTTAACATGTATTTAAAGCCGCTAGGTTATATGATTAAATGTTAGCCTGAGGTTTTAAGCAACCGAGTCCTCGAGGACGGTGTGCTCATTTGATTTTCCAGGCTGAGGGTTGAGACCATGTTTAATAAAAGAAAAAGGAAATTGTTAGGGTAGTATTGGAAGATATGTTGAGGCGACGTGCGGCGGCATAAGCTTACAAAGATCAACACAATCTCCAATCCCGAAGGGTCCACAGCTTCGGAGTCCAAGAATGATGGGGTTCCCCTGGACTAATACCTGATGTGGAATAGAAAGGAATAGGACTTAAATTAATGAGAAGGAATAAAATTTTTGTGATGTCACGTTTTGAAAAATTACACAATTTGTTTGCTTTTCTCTTCTTCATTAATTAGCATTCGCTAATTTTTATCCTATGATTTATGGAAAACCCAACAGGTATCGGTGAGCCATCGCAAAGACTTTAAAAATTCATCCAGCTTAATACTAGACATCCAGCCAGCCACAGTAGCTTTACTTTTTAAGGTAGTTAGTAATCTTTTGTATATTTTCCTTTCAAGCTAATGTACATGTAAATGGTTATAGTGGGACAGTGTATCATCTGAACTTTATTTTGTAAATGGAAAAGTGTTGGAATACTTTCTTCTGAGTATTTTTATTTGCAGTCTGTTTCTGAATGTTAGTTGTGATTGCTAAATAAATTATTACTGAGTAACCCGATCCGGATATGGGGGGATCCGATGGCCCGGGAAATGGGATCGTGACAGATTGGTATTAGAGTAAGGTTACTCCAGTAATTTATTTAGTAATTATCAACTATGAGCGGTATTCAGAAAACTAAGGTTGTATTAAGATCCTTTGATCTTAATAACCGAGTGCAGTACCATTCACAAGTCATTGTCCCTTATGTACATCATGCTAAGACATATAGAAACTGACCTTTGACCTTGACTCATCAAAGGATCATGGCAGACCAAGACGTGTCTAGACAATTAGCGGCTATGATGGCAATGCTCTAAGAAATGGGGCAAAGGCAACATGCATTGGAGGAGTGGCTCAATGCACAGGCTGAGAGACTCGAGGCATCTAAGCCTGTGGATGCTAGGATTGAAGGTTCTGTCCATCTTTCTGAGGAAGAATCTAGTTACCATCCTTCAACTGAGTCTGCTCCTACCCCAACTGAAGGAGCAATGGAGAAGGCCCTTCTTAGACACCAAACATTACTAGATAATTACCGAAAGGGAAAAATTCCTCGATTCAAAGGTGTAGAGACACCTGTCGAGACTGAGTTATGGCTCGATGACGTTACTAGGATGTTGAGGATAATCCATGCACCAATTGACACCTGGGTGCACTTTGCTGATTACTCCCTAGCAGATTATGCACGACGATGGTGGAGAGCAATTTCCAAGAAGTTAGCAGATCCTGTTCCATGGGATATCTTTGAAGAGAGGTTCCGAGCTCACTTCTGTCCCTCTCATTGGGAAAAATTAAAGAGGAGAGAGTTGGTTTCTCTGAATCAGGGTTCTAAGACCGTACGAGATTATCATATCCACTTTACTGAGCTACTACGGTACTCACCAGCTCTAGAAGATTCACCACAAGAGTGTCTTACCAAATTTGTTAGCGGTCTTCAAGGAGATTTACGAGAAAAGCTTGCTGATTTTAGAGCCACAACCGTAGATGAAGCAATAGACATCGCTTCTCGTATTGAGATGGAGAGAGATGAAAATCGTCAAAGAAGAAGTTTCCACTTTAATGGTGGACCATCCAAAAGCAAGGCACATTATAATCGTAGAGATCGTCACTATCATCCAGTCGGTTCCAATATAAGCTCACCACAGACCTTGGGTCAGGAATTAAAAGTAAGAAGGAGTTTCTCTAGACCTCCACTATATCCTCGCGACTCAGCAGCAGGAGCTAGCACCTCTGTGGCTGGATCTTCAGCTCAAACAGGAGCACGTATGCGTTTTTACTGTCATCAGGAAGGCCACATCAAGAAAGATTGTCCGAAGTTGAGAG
This sequence comes from Ottelia alismoides, assembly GCA_037367405.1. Lineage (NCBI taxonomy): Eukaryota > Viridiplantae > Streptophyta > Magnoliopsida > Alismatales > Hydrocharitaceae > Ottelia > Ottelia alismoides. The sequence continues at coordinate 525,261 of JAZKJV010001099.1, forward strand.
GTTCAGGGTTTAAATAAACCCCACTTAACAGTATAACATCCACCTCGAGAAATGGAGCAACACACGGAGGAAGCCATGGTAGAGGTCGGGGCTCACAAGGAGCGTCTCCTACACAACAACCACTACAAAGTGTTGCGGGTTCTAGCTTGCCTATTCCTAATGGCCAGCTCAATGCAATTACTGAACAACAAGCCTACAATTCAGGCACAGTCATATGAGGTACTGTTACTATTCATGGTTTTTCAGTGCATGCTTTATTTGATTCTGGTGCTTCACATTCATTTATTGCTCGACGGTTAGTACCCACTTTGGGTAAGACACCAGTAAAGGTACAACAGTCCTATCTGATCAAGGGACCAGGAGGACAAGTATTTATAATCCGAGAAATCCTGGATAATTGCATAGTAGTGATAGCGGGACATCAGTTACCTGTTTCACTATTACTGATAGAAATGGAAGACTTTGATCTTATCCTAGGGATGGATTGGCTAGAAAGGCATCATGCATGCCTTGATTGTTTTCAGAAGACAGTAACGTTTCACCTTCCAAACTCGATAGAGTTCTAGTTCATTGGAAAGGCATCCAATGGTAATATCAAATATATCTCTACATTGAAGGCACAACAGTTGTTAGAGCAAGAGTGCCAAGGTTATTTAGCTTATGTATCCACAACATCAGGGTCAGAAAGAATGATAGAAGATGTGCCTATAGTGTGCGAGTTTCCTGATGTATTTCCAGAGGAACTACCTAGATTACCACCTGAGGGAGAGATTGAATTTGAAATCTCTCTCATACCTGATACTCAACCTATCTTTATCCCTCCGTATAGGATGGCACCAGCTGAGTTACAAGAGTTAAAGGTACAATTGCAAGAACTATTAGATAAAGGATTCATTTGTCCTAGTACTTCACCATGGGGTGCACCTGTCTTATTTGTCAGAAAAAAGGATGGGTCGATGCGGTTGTGCATTGACTATAGACAACTAAACAAGAGGACAATAAAGAATAAGTATCCACTACCGAGAATAGATGATCTCTTTGATCAGTTACAGGGTTCAACTATGTATTCCAAGATTGATTTAAGATCTAGATACCATCAGTTGAAAATTAAAGATACAGATATTCCCAAGACAGCTTTTCGAACTAGATACGGGCATTATGAATTCTTAATCATGCCTTTTGGACTAACAAATGCCCCAGCAGCCTTCATGGATCTCATGAATAGAGTATTCAAGGAGTTCTTAGATCACTTTGTAGTAGTCTTTATTGATGATGTGATTATTTACTCCAAGGATAAGTATCTGCATGAACACCACCTCAGGCGGGCACTTGAAACTCTAAGGAAGAACAAACTGTATGCTAAATATAGCAAATGTGACTTTTGGCTATCTGAAGTATCTTTCTTAGGCCATGTTATTTCTGGGGAAGGTATATCAGTTGATCCTACAAAGGTTAGTGCGGTGATCAGTTGGGAACGCTCAGTGCGGTGATCAGTTGGGAACGCTCGAAGACTGTCACAGAAATACGATCTTTTCTGGGATTAGCTGGATATTATAGAAGATTCGTGAAGGACTTTTCACGAATAGCATTGCAAATGACTAGACTAACTTAGAAGGAGGTCCCGTTCTTATGGTCTGATACATGTGAAGCTAGTTTTCAGACACTGAAAGAATGCCTAACATCTGCACCAATCCTTACTCTACCCTCCGGGAGTGAAGGGTTTACAGTGTACACTGACGCATCTAAAGAAGGACTTGGGGCGGTCTTATGTAACATGGTAAGGTAGTTGCGTATGCATCACGACAGCTCAGGACACATGAGAAGAACTACCCAACACATGACCTTGAATTAGCTGCCGTAGTTTTCGCTTTAAAGATATGGAGACACTACCTGTATGGTATTACTTTTGAAATCTTCACCGATCATAAAAGATTGAAATATCTGTTTGATCAAAAGGAGCTCAATATGAGACAGCGACGGTGGCTAGAGTTGTTGAAAGATTATGATTTCACTATCTCCTACCACCCTGGTAAGGGGAACGTCGTAGCAGATGCCCTTAGCAGAAGAACTTATTCACATGGGTTAGTGAGTGCTATCCACTTCTGGGGTTTACTATCAACGTTAAGTGAATGGAATTTGATAGTAGTGTTGATACTATAACTATTCCTCATCGATACAAACCAGAGATCTGGGATAAAATAAAGAAAGGACAGGAGGATGATCCAGTCCTTAAAGACTTGAAACAACAACTTGAGAAGAATGAGATAGAGGGATTCCAGATACAAGATGGGTTAATATAAACCATCATAGAGCTTGTGTACCATACATACCTGAACTGAGGAAAGACATTTTACGTGAAGCTCATTGTTCTAGATTATCTATTCATCCAGGAATTACGAAGATGTATAAGGATCTTCATTCATACTTCTGGTGGCCAGGAATGAAGAAAGATGTTGCTGAGTTTGTGAATTCATGTTTCACTTGCCAGCAGGTAAAGATTTCATACCAAAAGCCACCAAGATTATTGCAACCCCTCCCTATACCTGAATGGAAATGGGAAAGTATTTCCATGGATATCGTTACTGGCTTACCTCAGACGACTGGTAGTAAAGATAGTATCTGAGTTATAATAGATCGTATGACAAAGGTAGCACACTTCATTCCGATAAACTTATCTTTCACTCCAGACCAGCTTGCTGAGTTATATATTACACATGTGATTCGCCTCCATGGTATCCTGAAGGAAGTAGTTTCTGATCGAGATTCACGATTCACCTCACACTATTGGGAGAACTTCATGAAAACCTTAGGTACACAACTATGCTTGAGTACAGCATATCATCCACAAACAGATGGTCAGTCAGAACGTACGATTCAGACACTAGAGGATATGCTACGAGCATGTGCCTTAGAATGGAAGGGATCGTGGATTAAACATTTGCCTCTTGCAGAATTCACCAAAAAATAGTTACCATACAAGTATTGGCATGGCACCGTTTGAAGCACTATATGGACGAAGGTGTACTACTCCTTTGTGTTGACAAGAGGTCGGAATAAAAAACCTTTATGATTCAGATAGACTTCAAGAGACACGGGAAGCTGTAGAACTTGCTCGAAAAAGACTATTGACTGCTCAAAGTCGCCAGAAAAGTTATAGTGATACTAGGCGAAGAGACCTTGAATTTGAGCTAAGTGACTTTGTATTTCTCAAAGTATCACCTATGAAGGGTCTTCAGAGGTTTGGCTTGTGTGGGAAGCTAGCACCCAGGTTTGTGGGTCCCTTTGAAATTATTCAACGGATTGGAAAAGTTGCCTATAGACTTGTGCTTCCTCCACATCTTTCGGCAATACATGATGTATTTCGTGTATCAAATCTGAGAAAGTACATTAGGGATCCATAGCATAAGATAAGTTATGATGATTTACATGTTGCGCTAGACTTGACATACCAAGAGATACCTGTGCAAATACTTGAAAGGGATATCAAGAAGTTGAGAAACAAAGAGGTGCCTCTTGTTAAAATATTATGGCGGAACCAAGAGTTTGAAGAAGCCACATGAGAACCAGAGGCAGAAATGAGAGAGAAATACCCCTACTTATTTGAGTAATAACACTGTGTATTGTATATCTTCTTTATAAATGAAATGACGTTCATTCTCTTTAAGGTTGTTATGCCTGCATTTCTAGTCTCGAGGACGAGACTTCCTTTAAGGTTGTTATAATTGTAAAGGCTTGAATTTGGCATATCTCGGATCCTATATAATAAGATCAGGTTCGTCAAGAGAAAACCAACGAAATTTATTTCATGTGAATCAGACTTCATTTCGAATTGTTATGATTTTCGGAAGAAAGAGAAGTAAGGAAGGCTAAGATGTCATTAACTCATAATGATTGTCATTAAGACTAATTAAACATGATTAAAGAAACTAATGACGGATTGAAAACCGCTAATGATCATTAGTAAACACTGATCAATAATTAGCAAAAGATAAGCGTAAGCCACGAAAGTTAAATCGCGATTAGTGAAAGTTAATCACGATTAGTGTTAATTAAGCGTCATTAGCGAATCTAGAATCCTCTGTAATGTTCTAACTTAAGCCCCAAGTTTGGGATAGGTTTTGGCCAAAACCATGGGCCAAAACCATGGGCTGCTAAATCATGGTTAAGGCTTAAACCATGGTTTTCTAACCATGGTTAGTGGTTTTCCGAGGCCTATAAATAGACCCACCACCCATTCATTCTCTACGACTTCCACTACCACCACCACCCCAAGGGTTAGGGTCGAGAGGTCGGGAGGAGGAGCGGGAGGCGAGGAAGGAGCGCTAGCGAAGCGCTGCCGGGAGAACGAGGAGGATAAAGGTACAATCCTCTCTTAGTTTGCTTCGTAAGCTAGGCTTTCAATTCATTCTCTTGTTCTTCCAAGTTTTGTTCTTGATTCATCTTTCTTTCCGATTTGTTTTCCTGTTGTGGTTCGAGGAGAAATATGTGTAACACCCTACTTAGGTGCGGGCGGCTATGCATGTCAGTGACCATGTGATTCATCACACGTTCACTCACCTAAGATGCGTGGTGTCTACCGATTCTTCATCTCTTGTTGTTTGAATATATTCTTTCAGTTTCGTTGTTATTTTCCTCTCGATTGATTTTATAGAGGAAACTCTTTTCATTTTTATTTTTAAATATGTTTCGATGTAAGGGAAAACTCTACCGAAATTTTCCGAGAAATATGTCCCGATATAAGGGGAAACTCTATCGAAATTTTCCGAGAAATATGTCCCGATATAAGGGGAAACTCTGTCGAAATTTTCCGAGAAATATGTCCCGATATAAGGGGAAACTCTATCGAAATTTTCCGAGAAATATGTCCCGATATAAGGAGAAACTCTGTCGAAATTTTAAAAGAAAATATGTTCTTGATGTTTTCGTGTTCTTCGCGTTTTTCGCGTTCTTCATTCGTTCTTCACATCCTTGACATGTTCTTAGCGTTTTGATATGAAAATGAAATTCTATCTTTTCAGGAGCCTTAAAATAGCCTTTCTAAGAACGAAACACGATAAAGCCTTGCATACACGAGAGAGAACTCGGTTAGGTAACGAAATCCTTCCTTTTGCTGTTGGGTTTTCATACAAATTTATTGAAATTCTTGATTTTTGTGTTTTGCTATGAAAACCCTAATTTTGGCTATTTTTGAAAAAGTCTGAAGAATTGCTTTGTGATTCCCACTAAAATAAGGTTTAAGCATCAAATTGATGTGTTGCTTTGAGAGTTAGGGTTTGGGAGTTAAAATAGGCACAGATACGAGTATATATGATTATGAATAATATATATGTGAGTCTATACTAAGTATTGTTGATTATGCAAGTCGAAGACTTAACGAAAGAATTACATCATGGGAATTGATGTGGCTTGAGTTGGATCCTGAAAAGGATCGTGTGTCACGTTAAGGATGAATGGGAGTAGAACTACAGGTCGGGCATGCAACCTGTAGGTTTGTCGGAAGGAACCCGTATTGACGTTTCCCTACCTAGGTGATACACGGTTGCCCTGTTATGTTAAGTGCGTACAGAATGAATGTTTTGCAACGCGTGGTATCGGGAGCCAATATCATCGGGTTGAACGACGGAAGATGAAGTCGTACCATGTGGAGGAACAGGTGGTTCAATAGCGGCTGGGTCACGTTAACATGTATTTAAAGCCGCTAGGTTATATGATTAAATGTTAGCTTGAGGTTTTAAGCAACCAAGTCCTCGAGGACGGTGTGCTCATTTGATTTTCCAAGCTGAGGGTTGAGACCATGTTTAATAAAAGAAAAAGGAAATTGTCAGGGTAGTATTGGAGGATATGTTGAGGCGACATGCGGCGGCATAAGCTTACAAAGATTAACACAATCTCCAATCCCGAAGGGTCCACAGCTTCGGAGTCCAAGAATGGTGGGGTTCCCCTGAACTAATCCCTGATGTGGAATAGAAAGGAATAGGACTTAAATTAATGAGAAGGAATAAAATTTTTGTGATATCAAGTTTTGAAAAATTACACAATTTGTTTGCTTTTCTCTTCTTCGTTACTTAGCATTCGCTAATTTTTATCCTATGATTTATGGAAAACCAACAGGTATCGATGAGCCATCGCAAAGACTTTAAAAATTCATTCAGCTTACATACTAGACATCCAGCCAGCCACAGTAGCTTTACTTTTTAAGATAGTTAGTAATCTTTTGTATATTTTCCTTTCAAGCTGATGTACATGTAAATGGTTATAGTGGGACAGTGTATCATCTGAACTTTATTTTGTGAAAGGAAAAGTGTTGAAATACTTTTTCTGAGTATTTTTATTTGCAGTCTGTTTCTGAATGTTAGTTGTGATTACTGAATAAATTATTGTTGAGTAACCCGATCCGGATATGGGGGGATCCGACAGCCCGGGAAACGGGATCGTGACATATATGGACCCTCGAGGATCCACTAGGGTAAGATCCATCAGGTGTAAATGGATCTTCAAGGGAAAGAGGAAACCTGATGAGAAGGTAGAGACCTTTAAAGCACAACTCGTATCCCTGAGACACACATAGAAAGAAGAGATTGCTCGCTATGAGGCTTACTTTCTAGTGACCATGCTTAAACTCATCAGATTATTGCTAACAATATCTACATAGCTTAACTATGACATCTTCAGGATGGAAGCCTAAATTGCATTCCTCTATGAATTCCTCATCAAGGATATGCATATGAGATAGCCCCGGGGCTTCATGGTTGAGGAAAGCAAGGTGTGAAAGCTTATGAAACTCCATCTATGATCTCAAATAAGCTTCTTGTAGTTGGAACATTAGATTTGATGAAATTATGAATGGTATGATAATAGAATCTTGATGAGTCATGTGAAGCTTAGTGGGATTGCCATTGTGTACATCATGCTAAATGTAGATGATATCCTAATCATTTAAAATTATATACAGATAATAATAAATGTTTTATAATATAACTATTCAATACCTTGAGATATGATCTCAAAAAAACCTCTTATATCTTAGTTCTGAAGATGTTCAGAAGCATAATAAGAGGGTATTGGAATTGTCACATTAGTGGTACACCTTGGACATGTTCCATTTTCTGAAAAATTCCAAGAAAGGCTTCTTTCCCTTAAGATATGCTACTGACCTATCTAAAGTGATAGTATCTCAAAGAGTTGAGGATGTGAATGTCAAAGCTGCATGACCTAGTGCATTAGCTATGGGAAGCTCTGTGTATGATAGATGTGTACAAAAACCAAATGTCTGCAATGAAGTGGGAGTAGTAAACCGTTACTAATCCTAATATGGAGATAAAGCACTTGATTGCAATAAGAACAATATCTTCAAAGAAAACAAGATTTTTGAGATAGCGATCTCACAGTCTTATCTTCAAGAACTTAAGACTTTAAAGATTTTGTTATAAAAGATCTTAACTGCAAATACCTTAAAAGACTGGGTCATAGTCTTGCAGAGATCTCCGATAATAAGGGTATTCTTGTAAGGATATTATAAATTACATAATGTTATAACGATTATTGAATTGTAGTGTTAATGACACTATAATTAACAAGATTGAATACTGGTTGTATAAGATGCAACATTTGGATTGGATGCAAACACTGTTCCTAAGAGATATGCAAGTACTGTAAAAGAACTTGACATAGTCTCTCGAGAATAGAGTGACTGATCAGCTTACCTAACTATATTAAATAGTTTATGATTGTCACATGAGTATGGGTTTAAAGAGTAGCCCGTTAATGGCTCTTTGGACTAATAGGTGATTGCTGGACATACGAGCCCACAACGAGCCATTATGCAATGAATGCTATTCCAAATATCACTCCCTTATATGAAATGAAGAATAACTAATTTGCATAATAGGTCCCTTAGTACAATTACGGTTATGTACCATGGTCATATTAGTGATCATACATATGTTGATTCAATTGTTGAATCATAGAGGCTGGTGCTTGGATGAATATCTAAAGAGTTAGATTGAGGACTCATCAAGTACCATCAAATGATTATTAAGAGATGATCTCCAGCCTAATTAGGAGATGGCAATCCTTTCTCTCATGGACTGATGTCTACCCAACCTCTTGATGTAGGCCCTCTGCATAGGAATAGAGATTCAGAGGTGTTAGATAAGTTAGGTCAAAGATTTAACTTAACGAGATCGAGATAACCAAAAACTTATGTCGTATGTTATCATGATATCGGCATGCATCCTTTGTTCGGATACAGATGTGTTACTATATGTCCGAGTATATACATTTGACATACTGATAGGTTGATGGCCTAATCAAGGTCTATACACCGACGTACTGGTGTGCATACAAGGGCATATGAGTAATACAATCTCTCAAAGGGATCATATAAGTTCATTACTGAACTGGAAGATATGAGCTCACTTATGAGATATTAGGATCCAAATCCATGCACGGTCGTCTCGCTTTGGAAGCTTGATTGAATTTGTAGGTTTGATATATGCTTTTGGAAAGTATGTGATCAATACCTATGTATGATATATGCTTTGGAAAATATATGATCGATATGCACTGCAAATGAGAAACTTAATGATAAAATCAAAAGGAGACAATCTAAATAGATCTAAAACTTTGAGTTTATTCTAGATCTTCCAGTATGCAAGATGTACATGGTTTAAGAATAACTGAGGGTGACGTGATCATAAACGATTGTATAACCATGATGCTTCCATTCATTGGGAGTGAAGAAACGAGTTTGGATTTTAGTGACTCCTCTTAATAGAGAAGTAATCTGATCTTGGTTCAAACGTTGGACAATGATCTACATGTAATTCAGATATAATGAAAAGATTAGATTTACAATTTTTTGATTTAATCAAACATCTATGAGAGGTCTGTAAGATCAGGATTTGAGATATGATCTCAATATTCAAGTCACTGTACGTGGAACATACAAACGCTCAGTTCTTATCTCCAACTATCCACTGAGAAGCGCATTATTCTTGAAAGGGTTCAAGAATAATTTCATTGTTGATATTATATCCAAACATTGAGCAAAATAGATAATTAAATGTTATTTAATTATTATGAGTAATATGAATGCAATTCATACTGTTTGGGCACATTGAGAAATGGATAATTAAATGTGATTTAACTATCATGAGTGATGTGAATGAGATTCATATTATCTGAGTGCATGAGATTTGAGATCTTAGATACTTGAATATGATTTAATTATCAAGGATATGAGTAATGTGGTCCATATAATTCATATATATTATAAATGTAATTTATAAATTATATAAGAGAGAGCTATTTGTAAAAGACATTTGCAATTTAAATGTTGATGTTAATTGGATTCACATTGGACAATTAATTGAGAATGTAATTTACAGTTTAGTTTGGATTGTGAATCTCATTCACAAATTTCCAATAGCATGATTGCAATGTTCACAAAATAATTATGAATTATTTGTATGAATAAATTTGCAACAAATATTGTTGCAAATATTTAGAGGATTATGTGAAATGAAAAAATTCACATAAAATAAAGAGGAGGAGCCACCTTCCATGGGTGGTGGATGGCCATCCTTGACTTGTTCAAGAGTGGGTGTCTACCCTATTTTTAGAAGGTGGACTCACTCTTTATCCTCTTATATTTATTGATTAAATTAAATTAAATTATATTGATGATAATTCATTATATATTTAATTTAATGTAAATTAATTGTTGTTGTTTTGTTAAGCAACAAAAATTGTGGCCATTGATTAAAAATATAGATCAATCTAACCATTGATTTAGCGTTTCTCATGGATTGTGATCCAATGACTTCTAAAATACTGTATAAGAAGAGGCAACCCTATTTCTTCTTTAAACAATGGAAAATATGATCTCTCCCTCTCTCTACATGCCAAGCCTCTCTCTCTCATTATGGCCGTCCACCATGGAGCCTTAAGGAGAGTCATCATCACCGCCGGAACGCTGTTATGTTGTCGGATTATTTGCTCGTAGATCCCCGTCTCCTTCGGTATGCCTCGCTCATGAAGAAAACGTTAGATGTCGTGAGACGAGATTAGGAGATTCACCGCTTGTATCATCACCATGGATTGCGAGGAGCACACGTTTCATCAATGTGCTCGCAAGCATCTCCTTCATAGCATCGGACTTGAGACAATATGTCTCTTCGTTTAGAGACTCGACCCAACCACGCTTCAAGAGGTAAATCTAATACTTGTTTATTGTTTAGATGAAACGATCCGAGAAGTTTTCTTAGATCATTTGGTTTCATCGTTTAAATTTTTTTAAATTCCGTCGTTCCGAGCAACTAGTACGACTAGTAGCCCTCGATCGCATATGATACGATCCTCACAGATTTTCTGATAGATGGCAGCTTAGGCAATCAGGAGCAGATTAGCTTGCACTTGCTTTAAGTGATATACTGGGTATAGCTCCAATTCATTCCACAAGTGAAAATCATAGCATTTGCTAATGATTGTCTATCGGTGCCAGATTATCGAGTCATGCCCCCTCTTCGATAACAAGGAACAACTCAATCACCTTACAATCCATCAAATTGAACCACCCTCTTCTAGGCTGTGGTGTCAAGATGACTTCCCTTTGCAAAGTTTGAGCTGAAATGCACGAATCATTTCAGGACATTAAGGTTTGAATTCTGATCCTTTCAATGGTAGGCACATAGCACAACTATCAAACCATATAAAGCTTGTCCTAGGATAAGGGAACAATCCTTACACACAAAAAAAATAATTTAGACGATAAAATGGTATGTTAACAGTTGGTTATCAAGAGAGTTTCTCTAGATGGACGTATCTATTACAACCACAAAAGGACATACCCAACACAAATTCCACTCTATCAAAATAACAAGAGATGTTCTCTTAAGTTTGACACATCACATGCAACAATGGAATGTAATCGTACTGAAGAAAATTCAGTGGCATCTCTAGTCAAGAAATCATAGGATGTCACTCCCCATCAGCGGTACTAGTTGTGTGGGCGGGGTACCTCCACTTGATATCTTCCCATGTGCTCTGACCATCGGCGACTTCTTTCAAAACAGTAGCCACCTCCTCGATGCTTACGCGGATCTGTTCCTTGCTATCTCTTTCTCTAACGGTCACATCTGTAACTGCATCTACTGTAATGGCAAATGGCACACCGATTTCATCTGTCCTCGCATACCTCTTTCCTATAGAAGTGCCTGCAACGAATCCCAGAACATCAACTCCTTTCAACAACATGGTAGGCATGTATTATGTAAATGATTATCAGAGCAGCCACGAATAAGATTTGTGCTGATAACAGGACATGAAAGCTACATTCTCAAGAATATGAATGAACGAGTTGTGGGCATTCTAAGAATGTCTTGCAAGAAGAGATCAGAAAGCCCGAGCAGTAACCAAAATCACCAAGGGCATTCCCAGAAATGGTAAAATTTCTGCTATGACACCTCAGATAAATGACAAATTTTCAAACAACAGTCTGTAGATAAAAATAGCAGTTTTTCTGACATAGGAGCTTCGGTAAAACAGCAAAACCAAGAAGGTAAAGATCCACAAAAGATGGTGCAGAAGGAAAAGTAGTCTATAAAGAGCTAAACAACGAAACTGCAATTCGATGTATTTGTCATATTCTATATTAAGAGAGATGTGAGAATGTTAGGCCTAAATAATAACACTTTTAGAGTCTGCCATGCTTTAGGGACTCCCATGCAAAATACTACTCACAAAACATATAGTGCAGTATCGCAGAAGACTTGGAAGAAAGGTGGCCATCCATACCTGTAATGTCAATAATATGAGAGACCCCAACAACAGTTAATCTCTTTGAGATTTCTTTGGCTACATCATCAAACTTTTGAATCTTCACTAATGGAAAAACTGTGCACTTGTAGGGTGCCACGACTGGAGGAAATCGGAAAACATTAAGCTGCTCATTCTCTACACTTCCAGATCTTGTGTAAAAGGAATGCTCAAAGAGGCAGTATATAATTCGCCCAATTCCAAAAGATGGCTCAATAACAGATGGTGTAAACTCTCGTTGGTGCTCTTTCTTCTTTTCCACCTTGATGGTGACCATGCTCTTTGTGATGGTCACAGTTTTGTCAAGAGTACAAACATGGAACCCTGCCTCACCTTTTGATTCTAGGGCTTCTTTTAATTTTGTTGCCTCAGTTTCATTCATGGCCTGTTGGAATATTGGCATGTGAACGTCCAGATTCATTGTAAGAAATCAAATCGGGAGATCTTGAAATTTGTCATATAGATATACCTCCAATGCCTGGACAACCATCTTTTGGTTACCCTTAAAAGCAAGTCCTAGATCCTTCTTTGATGGGGTAACAACTAGTTTCTGGATACAAGAGAAATGGCAATGAGCTCTCATTAAAATTTGATATTGAATAAAGAAAAAATTCTGGATGAAACGGTTCACATAAAACTACTGTAACATGTATAGTAAGTCACAAACAATAAGAACTCACTCACCTCCACCTCTTTGGGTTGCAAGTACTTTTCATAGGCAACTAAGTTAACGCCACTTTTATCCTGAAAAATAAATATCAAACATTAAGAACAGGCTCAAACATAATTCAAAATACAAAGTGTGTTTGATTGGGAAAAAATAGTGATTTTTATTAACTAAAGATGCAAAAATTTGAGAACCGTAGCATATCTGTAATTCCACTGGCCATTAAATTTAGCACTCTTACCGTATGAGCACGTAAATCATATGCAGATCTATCAGCAATTCCAACACACTCGATCCAACCATATGTGCACTCTATTTCAGCATCCCAGCAGTCCGCAGCATAGTGAGCCATCTCATTAGGTAAATGCTGCCGGAAGCGCAATCGGTCCTTATCTATTCCTAGCTGGGTGAGGAATAGGTAAACCCTTCCAATAAAGTAACCAAGGGTCTCATTATTGACCGTCCCCTGTCAAGGGGGAAAAGCCAGTTAGAAAAAGGATGTGGCTTGCAAGTGCAAGATGAAAAATTCTATAAAGCTTAAGATGCTATAATGGAAAAATTATGAACAAACCTCAGATACTGCTTTCCCCAAGACGGTTTTTTTGGCAGATTCTCCTGCCAATTGAATCTCACGAGGAAACATCAAAAACTCTAAATCAGCAACATCGGCGAACTTTGGATGGGATTTGTCCTCAGGATCTACAAAGTGCTCGATTTCAGCAAGAGTAAACTCACGTACTCTAAGAAGACCTTGTCGTGGAGAAATCTGGAGGGACATAAAAGTAGCTTTCATTTATTGCTATAAATATTTTTCTGAAAGACTTTTTCTTTCTAAACATTATCATCTTTCCTGAACAATAATCTAGAGCTGAACATTTAACCCTCATTCTATAAAAGATTAATAGGATGGACACTGAAAATATTCACTTCCAACGAGTCCTTACCTTTCTCGTATATAGAACAAAAACTCAATACATGGATTTGATAAGAATCCATGTAGCCGACCCTACTTAAAGTGGGAGAAGGTTTTGACATTTTTTCCAAAAAAACTCAATACAATATAAGGTCTTAAAAGCCCTCTTATAGGTGGAGACACTAATATATATATGATTAGCATTACTTCATATATTCTACATTGTAAGGAATATTGTTTGGTTATTTACAAGTCTAAAACTCCAACACTCTGCTAAAAACATAAGGCAGGTAAAAAATCAAACCTCATTTCTAAAGGCTTGCCCGATTTGGGCAGCAGCGAATGGAAGTTTGTTCCCATTATAATAATACAGGTCCTTAAAGTTTACAAAGATTCCTTGAGCAGTTTCTGGCCTCATGTACCTACAGTCACCCGAAAATCTTGCTTACCAAATCAGATCTAAAGTTATAAACATAAAACACAATGAAAAGCAAATTCCTCACCCGGCATATAAACCTGTTGGGCCAATTGAAGTCTGAAACATAAGATTGAAAGGATATGGATCTGATAGCGTGTTTTTCGTATCCGGAGCAGTAATGCCATATTCCTTAATCTTTGCACCCAGATCCTCTGCCGAGAGATCATCCAGCACGGCAATTACATGTTTATACTCAGCAGCCTTCTCAGGTGTCAACGTGAGGTCCTTTTCAAGCTTCTCCTTGCAGAAGTCCTTGATAAGATGATCTGCACGGTGACATGTTCCTGTCTTCTCATCCTTCACCATCAGATCAGTAAATTTATCCACATGTCCAGAAGCTTTCAGGACAACTTCAGGTGTCACACAAGGACAATCCACCTCCAACATGTTCTCCTCCAACACAAAGTGCTGCAAAGAGAAAGCAACAAACGACACACAAATCAGTGCCAATAGCTGCTAAATCCAATTATGGTATTTCTTTCTTCAATAATAAATAAATCCTAGTTTATTCAAAGTCAGAACTAAATAAAGATGCAAGTTTAAGATGCTGGTCAGTCGTGCTTTGCAGCTACCAATCAGCTTGTATTGATCAGTTTCAGCTGAAAGATAAATGATCCAAGTCTCTATAAACTGGTCGCATGTCTATCCAAACTAAAATCTCTCCAATTCATTAGTAGCCTAAACCCCCAATTGGATGTCGCAGGAACCTCTGTTACCAACAAAACTCAAATCTGCATATTCGAAATATTAGATCAAGCATCGTTTCACTACCAAAATTTAGTGTGAGACTTCCAGTAAAAAGGACATTTTCTTATACAGAATTCATTTTTGGCAGAAATTTGCCAAAAATACCACATATATTTCTCTCTTATCCAAAGATAGCTCCTTTACATAAGAAATCGTCGATGTATGCATTCAATCCAGGAAAAAAAATAGCCAAAGACCAAACCTTTACCAACAATCCACAAAACCCATAAACCACAACACTAAAAAAGGAAAAAAAACTATTTCTCATTACCTGCCTCCAAAAGGCGAGGACATTGGCCTTGACCCTGCAGCCGGGAGGGCCGTAGTCGTACAAGCCGGCAACTCCGCCATAGATCTTGAAGGAGGGGACGTAGAAGAGCTTCCTCTCGAGGGTGTTGACGACGGCCTGGCGGAGTTCCTCCCTGCTCATGGCGGCGCCGTTGACGGTGGACTGGAGCTGGCGTGAGGCGGAAGCGAGGTCGAGCTTGAGGGCCTTGAGGGACTCAACGGCAGCGTCGATCTCGGCGGCGGCGGCGGAGCAGGACTTGAGGGAGCGGACGGCCTCGGCCTGGAGGTCGACGGCAGCCTGCTTCTGGGCGACGGCGAGGCGGAGGGCGGCGTCGTCGGTGGCGGAGGCCATGGAAGAGAGGAAGCGCGAGAGGAGGAGGGGATTGGTGCGTCGTGGGAAAACGAGGGAGGAGAGGAGGCGCATATATGTATGTGGACGGATGGGACGCGGTGGTGGGCACTTCGTTCCATTTCCATACATGAGAGATATGGGGTTTTGTGGGTGTTTCGAGGGTTTTGGAGATATTTTTCCATTTTATTCTTTATTTTGATGGAGAAAATTAAATGAAATCATTTTAGCCTACTGGGAATATGGTTATCGAGCCTAACGAGCCGAGTCAGTGCCCACCTTACCAATAGTCCACCATCCGAGTTGTATATAAAAGTTAAATTTTAATATATAATGTAACATTCTACTTGTTAATAAAAAAAGGGAAAATACTAAATATCTAACTATAACCTAGATTAACATAGATAAAAGGTAGAAAATCCAAGTCTACAACATAGTCCACCCAACATTATTGTTACATAAACAACATAAACACATAATCCACCATTAACAATATTGTAAAACTAATACAAATAAAAATAAAAATCGTTGTAGTTTCACAAATAGTGTATACACACACACACACACACACACACACACACACACACACACACACACATATATATATATATAATTTATCGAGCCCGGTATAGAGTTATCGAGCCGAGCAGGGCTCGGGCTCGACTCGATAAGCTATCGAGCCCAAAAATCTGGCTCGGGCTCGGCTCAATAGCTTAATGAGCCAAGCTCACGAGCCCTTATCGAGTCGAGCTCGAGCCTGGCTCATCGAGTCGTGACTCAATAGGCAGCCCTAACTGGGAAGATGTGAAGGGTTAGTGATTTCTCCCTTACCTTTTCGCTCCCAAATCTTCATGAGCTTATCATTCGCGAATGACTCGCTGATCTTCTTGAAATCACTACAAGAAATTGGACCTAAGGCAACGGATAATTTGAATATTCGTTGCTATATCTTCCGATGTTAAAGATATAACAACGGATATTATTCATTGTCAAATGATCTTTTGTACTTGTAATTAGCAACGAATATCATATTCATTGTTAAAGGTCCATATAACGATGATTTTTTCTTTGAATTATTCGTTAAAATTCACGATAATCATTGCCATATTTAGCAACGATTAGAAGAAAATGGCAACGAATATTCGTTGATATATGATTTGTTGCGAGGAATATAGCAACGAATACCATTATTCGTTGCGAATTTAAAGAAGTAAGCAACGAATAATATTCGTTGTTATATATTTAACTACGGAAGATATGACAACGAATAGTAAATTATTCGTTGCCTTAGGTCAATTTTCTTGTAGTGAATGTAACATGTAACCTATTAAAACCTTTCTAGGAAATAATAGAATCTTCTCCGTGTTTTATCAAACCTTGAAACGAGCATCTTTAAATGGGTTACTATGAACCCTTTTAATGGTCTGGCGGCAGAAGTAGTGGATCCTACTTTAAAAGGACCAAGGTTCAAGTCATCCCCCCTCCTTCAACCAGTAAAAAAAGGTTACTATCAAAGTGGAAAATAATAGATTGTCGATAAATTTGAATGTAAAATCAAAAGCTTTAAGTCCAAAGACCATATGTTTCCCCTCTTTTTCTACACTTCATAAGTTCTCCCACATTTCAATCATCCTCCACATGTTATCAGCTTTTAAGATCTCGAGTACAATTTTGAAAGCCATTGATAAGATTCTTAAAAACTTCTTTTGGAATGGAAACATGCACTCAAATAAGAGACACATATATGGTAGTTGAGAAAAAAATGATGGGAAAAATCAAATTATAGGTGACTTATTATAAACCTTGAAAATTTCAACAACATTTTATCCTCCAAGACCATGATCATGCTTTTAGAAAACAACCCCCATGATTTCTTCCATTACCTTAGTTTCTTATAAAAAATGTGAATCAATTTCTCTTAATGCTAAGTTAGTACACATGGACTCAAATTTCCAATGGTCTGTTAAGCCCACTTCTTTAGATTTTAGAGCCATATGCTCCTAAGAAATTGTATCATACAACTAATCTAAAAGTTGGCTTGACATGAACATCTATAACCCAACCTCTTCAACCACATACCCAAATCTTAAGGCATTTTCTGTAAATAAAATACACTTGCAATTGTGCTCATGATACACTTCAAGTTTTTATATGTAACACTAGTTTAAATAAAATTTATAGTTTACATGTCAAGTAACATGTAAACTACTTATATTAGTTATATAAAGGGATATTTACGCCCATAACCCTGAGTAGTTTCGTAATTACCTCAGAACCCCTCAATAATCACGAATTACATCCAGAACCCTGAATAATGCTTAACCTTTACATGGCATAACCATGTGTCAAGTTCTGTCTTGATTGTCTGTTAACTTTGACAGAAAAGGTCATATGTCGACCATTTTATCCTTCGAAACACATCATGTTTATAAACATGATGCCATTCTTTACATCAAACAAAATCATGCCCCCTTCCCCCGGCAGGCAAGCTGCCCCACTCTCCCCCCTGCTCGCCCCCGACAAGCTGCCCCGCTCCGTCCTGCGCCTCCCGAGCTCCAGCACCCCCTCCCTCCGTTGGCGAGCTCTAGCTCCAGGCACCCCCTGCTGCGCCACAAGATTCAGAACCCCCCACCTACGCACCTCTGCCTCCTGCATGCGAGCTCCAGCCGCCCGCATCCCTCCCCGAGCCTCCCCCCGCATGCAAGACCGCGCGCCTCCGCCCCGCATCTGCCTCATACTCCCCCGCTCGACCCCGACAAGATGTCCACCTCCACATCGTGCCTCCCGAGCTCCATCACCCCTCCCCCCTGCTGGCGAGCTCCAGTTCCAGGCACCCCTCGCCACGCCGCTCCAAAACCCCCCATTCACGCGCCTCTGCCTCCTGTATGTGAGACCGCGCGCCTCCACCCCGCATCTGCCTCCTGCTCCCCCGCTCTCCCCCAACATGCTGCCATGCTCTACACCGCACCTCCCGAGCTCCATCACCCCCACCCCTGCTGGCAGGGACCCCGGTCGTGCCACAAGCTGGCAGAACCTCCCCCCCCCCCGCATGCGAGACCGCGCGCCTCTGCCCCGCATCTGCCTCCTACTCCCCCGCATTCCCGCAAGGTCCATACCACCCCCCCTCACCGCGTACCAGCAAGCTCCAGGAACCCCCACCCTCCTGCGTGCCTGCACGGTCCAGACCAGTCCCCCTGCTCGTCCGCGCTCTAGGCACCTCCACCCCCAGCTCCCTGCTCGCCCGCGCTCCAGGCATCTCCCCACTGCGTTGCAAGCTGCAGACAAACCACCCCTCCCCCATCGCTCGCCCGCAAGCTCCAGACCAGCCCCCCACTCGCCCGCACTCCAGACCAGCCCCACGCATTCCAGACCAGCCCCCCGCTCACCCGCACCTGCAAGCCCCGGGTCGGAGATCCCCCTGCATGTTATCTCTGTCCGCCTAGCATTCCCTCGAACTCACCTCTTCTTCTTTTTTAAATTAATCTCAACCATTAGATCATTGATTGGTTAGATTAACTCATCCATCTGGTTGAGTTAATGGACTAAACTAACAGAAGGTTATGAATGTAAAACGGAACAATTATTCATGGTCTTTAGTGTAATTCGTGATTATCGAGGGTTTATAGGGTAATTACAAAATTACTCAGGGTTATGGCTGTAAATATCCCATAGATAAAGTATAAATGGTATTAATAAAATCATTTATACTTACTAAATACCATTAAAAAATTCAATGGAAAAAGAACAGAATAGGAGCGGGCTTTGGATAAAGGTTTTTGAACCTTTACCCGTTCAGCCCAGCCCATGGGTCAGTCTGGCCTGCATTTTCGCCAGGTCTATCCTTACAACAAGGTTTAATTGGTTTAAAAGCAATGAAAATAATTTGATCAAGCCTCTCAAGGGAAAATCATCTTTTTGGAATGATCGTTGGGCAGTCTTCATCCCTCGATTGGAGACGATAGGATCATCTTCCATCCCTCATCCAGATCCACTTGACGAAACAAATTTATAATTTATTTCGTGATGGTGTACATACTTTGGACTTTCAAATAAAGTCTTTGATCTAGGGCTTTCTTCTTTTAAATTGATCAACAAATTGATCACACACGATGGGTCGTTTAAATTTGACATCTATCATGTGAATAGATGTTACTTGTGCAAAATGGGTTTCCTTTCATGACCAATATCTTCGACTTCGTAACCTTACCGCTAGTCCGAAATCCCTCCTACACTTCTCCAACTATCCCTCCAAATGCCACTCCTTGGACACAAATATAGCAAAAACTATATGATGGTTCATTTGGAAGTCAAGACGTAAGGCTTTTGATGACACCTTCATCATAGATGCAACTGTAACGTCCCACATTTATTTAGTTAGAACATTATCGAAGAAAACTGATCTTGACAACTTATTAGATTCAGACCATTCCTTGACAATTACCAAAATGTAAGAATACGATTTGAGTAATTACCGCTGACAATATCTCCTTTCTACCCAACTTTGCTAACATGTAATTTTCTTTCTACTCCTCGCAATTTTTCTTTTCTATAAAAAAGTACATGTATTAATTTTTGATTGCTTGACTCTTTGATTTGGTCCGATTAGACAAGATCTCAGGAGTCAGGATGTAAATAATCCATGATTTTATACGTATGATAAAATGGGATAATTTATTTAGGATTTCTATCATGTTTACCCTTCGTAGCTTCTGTATTATCAGTTATAACGCTGATACTACAAAGAACAGAACAGTGAACTTTGGAAGAATTCAGGAGCGCAACTGATGTTAAAAAAATTAAGAGCATAATTGATATTGCAAAAATTAAGAATAGTATAAGTGATAAAAGTCCATTTATTTATTTATATATTATTCTATGATATACAGTGGGAGGATGATGGGCAAAGAAACGTCAACGTGAGGCGTTATGCGATCCCACCAGACGTCTTTTGGGAGAGAAAACCGGATCGTTAGTGAGGACCGGTCCTTTCCTGAGATATTTTGACGACCTTACTATACTTATATATAATGCCAACAGAAAGTCCAAATCTATAATTTTGAGTTTTTTCGTGTGGATTTCTGAAATGACATTCCAAAACAGCACCTCTGCACTGATTTAGCCCTGTTCGTTTGGGGTAAAAGGAAGAATGGAACAAGGGGAATAAGCCCTCAACACGATTCCCCGTAGTACGACTATTCTCCATTATTTCATCTTATTTCACTCTTATTCCTATCTTTATCCCACCTTACCTACCTTTATTTCACCTTATTCTCCTTATTCTTATCCTCCAGCCGAACGGAGAATAGACCCTTATTCTCCTTATTCCCCATCGTTATTCCTGCTTATTCTCCTACCGAACGGGCCCGAAGGATTTGCATACTCAATCCAATGTTTTCGAAACCGGACCGAAGCTTTATCAAATTGTTGGATCGGGTTGAACATATAATCAAATCGGTTCGACAGGATGATAACATCATCATTATTTTAAATCGGATTAAACCATAACGGTCGGAAAGAAATGGTTGAAATAGCTAACCAAACCAGAATGAATCAATATATATATATATATATATATATATATATATATGTATATAATGAATCAATATATGTGTAATGTGTACGTAAAATGGGGTTGCCCTCTAGGGGGAGCTAACTTGGCTCCCCGTCTAAGCAGGAGATTTGAAGATATCAAGGTTGATGTCAAAGAATGAATCTCTCAGTTCATTTTGAGGGCTTAGATCACCCACCAGCTAGCTATATGAGCTCTTTGCCCGGGCACTGCTTTCATAGGTTGGCGGGAAGTTCTATCTACATACTCGGCAGGCTAGGTCGACTCGCCAGATGATCAGGTCAGTATTGGAGCCGTAATCAATCTTCGTTTTAGTTCCTTAAAACTCTTCTAACATTTTTCTGACCATTCAAACCTCACGTCCTTTCTCGTCAGCCGGTAGTGAAATCTTCTCTTATTTTTTTTCCATTTTTATTTTTTTTTGAAAATTTCTTTCATGGATCAATATATCCCTACATCATGTCATTTAAATTTCATACGAAACAGAGATTCCTACGGCCTCCATCCAGACGGGATCGATTTTAAAAATTCTGTTATCATTAAAAAATGACTGTATGAATGGAGACCGTATGGGTCTCTGTTTTGACATAATAAAGGGATACAGTGATGAAATTCCTCGGAAGAATTTTACCCCATTTAACCCATAGGTTATACACTCAAATATAATTGAAATAGAAATAAAACGTATAAAGAGTTTATACATTTTATAGTATACATAAATATTTTCTTTCATATGCGCAATCAAATGTCATACATATATAAATAAATAATATTTGGACTAAATTCTCTGTTGAATAATAGTATTGTAATTAACCCAAGTCCATGCATGCCTTCGATCTCCGACAATTACTGTCTCTTTGCCTCGACAAATTATAAACATAAATAGGAGAAGTCTCAAGTAAGCTTCAAACCTTTGATGACTAGATATAAAGTATGGCCCATATGCAGCTACATCTTTTATTAATAGGCTAATTATTATTATTATTATTATTATTATTATTATGTGTATATTGTAATGACATCTTTTTCAAATCACTTCACACTTGGTAATAATTCTATCCATATTCATTCTTTAGTTCATATGGATTCGTAATTGATGAATATTCAATCCAAAGTCGTATCCAATTATGTTACAATACAATTCCCTAAATTCATATCTGATTCATATCGATATCCATATCCATACTCAAATAGATGAAGCAAATGTGAATATGGAAATACACACATATCTAATCCATTTCCATCCTCTACCTACTTGCCATTGAAGATGAGTAATTGGAGTCGATTTTTTCTCGGATCTCACATACACTTGATTCTCCTCTCATGTCCCTACTTCTTCACTGATTTAGGGACACTACTCCCCTGAATCGAAGTTCTCGCATTTCTTGTTTTGTTTGGTCGATCCTCCTCCATTCGAAAATCATATTCCAGCTTCGAGGGTGACTCTCCCCTGAAGTTTATGTTTTAGTGTTTTCGCCTGTTCTAAATCCCCTCATTGTCTACCTAGATTTAGAGTCACAGGAGGATTTGCGCGATGATGGAGGACCACCCACAGGAGACGCTTCACATTGAAGACCCATCTTCCATCGAAAAGTCGAGGAAGGGACATACATCTGCCTACAACAATTTGAGCTCATATGTGGCATGTTGAGTAAAGAGCATGTATCTAGCTAAGAGCCTTTCCCTTCACGTCAAGAGACCAAGCCATACACTGATCTTCACATGATTAGATCTGAGAGATGCATCCCTATAGAAGTTCTACCCATTAGCATGAACAATCCCTACGCGTTCGCACATCTCGTCCTTCTCGCAGTTGCCCCATGAGTTGCTACACGAAGCGTGGGAGAGATTCACGTAAGGATGGAAGGAGTATTGTAACGATGGTTGAATGCTCATATAATATAATTTGATGGTATTAAGAAAATTTAACCATAAACAAGGGCAAAAAAAACAAGCATGCCATGACTGGTATGCTTTTGAGTCGAGCTTGGCCTTAACTAAGTCATGTTCGATAGACCCGCTGACCCAGCTTGAAGATGAGCTCAAAAAAAAAAGGCCCGACGATCCGACCCATTAGCCTGGTTAATCACTTACACATCATGAGTCGAACTCATCTGTCTCTCGAACCGAGTCCACACACGGCTCTCTCAAGTCTCCTCGCATACCTCATTCGATGCATTTTCTACAAGAAATTGGATCTAAGACAACGAATAGTTTGAATATTCCTTACCTATTTTTCGATGTTAAAGATATAACAACAGATATTATTTTGTCAGATTATCTTTTGTACTTAACGGGTGTCATATTCAGTGTTCAAGGTTCATATAACTATGATTTTTCCGTTGAATTATTCGTTAAAATTAGTAATCGTCGTTGAATTTTCTATGATTAGAAGAAAATGTCAACGAATAATTGTTGTTATATGATTCATTGTGAGATATAAAACAACAAATACTACTATTCGTTGCGAATTTAAAGAAGTAAGTGACATATAATATTCGTTGTTATATATTTAACTATGAAAGATATGATAATAAATATTAAATTATTTGTTCAGTCATGCCACTATATTTTTGTAGTGGTTTTGTCGAATCACAATCAATTGTACAAAACTCTTTCGACAATGGTAGTTACAATACTACAAGATTCAACTTCGACGAGAAAGCGAGCTACAAGCTTACGATGGTGACCATTATACCAAAGATTGCAAGATTTGATGGGAAATTTACAAGCAGCAAGCCCGGTAGAGAAGATAAAAAGGGTTAAATGATTATTGATACATTAATATTAGGGGAGAAGACAGATATAAATTTGGCCTAAGGTATATATCTCCTTAGATTTTTGTATTGTTCGAAACACATCCCTTGTGAATGAATGTATATGAATAAACCATATGATTCTCTTTCGATTATATATGTTGAGTTTAGGAAATACATGACCAATAAGATGTGGGAGTTCGTCTCATATCTGTTTATCGTTTTATCAAGTTAGAGGCTAAAAATGAAAGAAGAAAGAATGAGTACTTACCATGGGAATGGGATGGAGGTGATCGGGCGAGATTGCACGCTATCACTGGTCACAGGTTAAGGTCATCGGCTTGTCGCAGGTTAAGGTCGTCGTGCTGTTAGACCTGGTTGTTGCATCGTCGGGGAAGGGAGACCCCAAAATTTCACTGGAATTAGAAGCCGCACGGCAAGAAGGCTCGAATGCGATAAGCGGGGAGACTCGAGAGAGCCGCATGTGGACTCGAATTCGAAAGACAGACAAGTTCCGCTCGTGATGTGTAAGTGATTAAGCAGGCAAATGGGTTGGATCGTTGGGCTTTTTTGGGCTCATCTTCAGGCTGGGCTGACGGGTCTATCAATCTGGACTCAGTTAAGCTCAAGCCCGACTCAAAAATTAAACAGACCTATATACAAGGCTAAGGCCTAACCCAAGTTATGTTTGGGCTAGGATTAGGCTATGGATTGGATCGGATCAGCCCGATCCAACACTCGTACCTAATCAAGCCCCCACCGAAAGTAAAATCCTAGCTTCGTCCCTGGATTCTAGGAGCTTTTGATAGATAACATCCTGAGAGGAGTGCATGATGGTACAAAAGAACTGGACAATGCTGCTTGCTATTTTCAAAGGTAAAATTCATAGTTATAAGTGAGGTCTCTTCTCGCAATAGCAATACTTATGTAGGTATTTTCCGGGAACCTGGTTGCACAAATGTTGAGGTATGCACGTATTATTTTTCCTAAGTAGGCCAAGTGGGTCTCGCACACCTGTCTTGAAGAGTCAACGTGCTCGGTTTCTGCAAATCACATGTGTATTAAATTAGAGCTCGAAGACTTTTGCATAGAAATCCACGGTCAAAAGAGATTAGAAAAAGGGCTTGAGTTGACCAAAGAGGAAGAATGGGTTTGGTCTCTCCCCATCGAAGATCTTATCCATCTTTCCACGTGGAAAGGACTCTGAAGTAACGGTGCACATTGATCGGATGGATAGTATTTTGATGTAATCAGTATTCAATCTACATTTAACGTTTTTTTATTTTTTAGTCCAATCCATTAAACATGAAAATCTAATCCATCGTATTATAGATTGGATCAAATTGGATCAGATTTTTAATGCTTACGTATTGTCACTTCATAAGCTATATATGATTAAGTTTATACCACACTAGATCTCAACATTTGAATCATGATTCTAAAATCAAGAGTATGGATAAATGTAAAGAAAATAATAATTAATTTTTGGAGAGCACAAGAATATATGTTTGTTATGGATTTAGTATGAATAATCATTTTATAACTAAATATAAAAAACAAACCCTAATCCATATAAATTGTATAAATATCTAGTTGAGTTTAAATAAAATTACAAGTTTGTGTATATCAAATATGAGCTACAACTATCTCACAAATAACATGCTTGGTTGTGCGGTGCATGAGGGAGGGATTTACACGAGGGAGGTCTGGGACGAGTACCGTGCACGATCGCACGATGCAGAAGGGAGACCCTTGAGGTGCTTGGTTGCATGAGCGTGAGGGAGGTTTGGGAGAGCCAAGGACGAGGTCTGGTTGCATATGCACGAGGGAGGTCTCGCTATGCATGAGCACGATTGGGACAAGGAGGGCACAACTGAGGACAAGGACGATGGTCGACTAGGGACGAGGTCTGGATGCACATGCACAGGGGAGGCCTGGGAGAGCCAAGGACGAGGTTTGGCTAGGCTTGCGCGAGGGAGGTCCGGTTGCGTGTGTGCGAGGGAAGTCTGATTGCATGTGTGCGTGGCTGGGGGACAAGAACGACAATCGACGGAGATGTGTGTGATTGAGTGGAGAGGCGTAGGGTGGAGCATTGGGTCAGGCCGGCCTGAGCCCGTCCCTGACCCAATCCGCAAAAGCCCGAGCTCGACCCGAACCCGATGTACAAGTGGGTCGCGCGGGCCCGAGTCTTCATTTTTGAAAAATATTATGCCCGGGTCGGGCCAGGCTGAACTCGAAGTACAAATGGGCCGGACCCGGGCCCTCATATTTCAAAAAATCATATTAGAACTAAATTAGGGGACACGGATTTATAGTCAAAATACATTCAATATTTCCTTCATCCATCAATAGTAATATTATATAGTAACAATACATCCAATATTCATGTGTTATGGATGAATTATATCCATAAAAATAAATTGGAATCAAAGTGCAACTTCATGGAATCAAAATAAGTGCGGGTTGAGCCAGGCCCGAGCCCGACCCGAACCCGAGCCCGATCTCGCGGGCCTTGGGCCATGTCCGGTCCTTAGTTTGCTGAAAAAAACGGGCCTCGACCTGACCCAAGGCCCACGAAAAATTGATGGGCTCGAGTCGGGCCTTCCCGAGTTGGACCGGGTCGAGCCCAATGCTCCATCCTAGAGAGGCGTGCAACATCCGTGGGTGTTTCATTTAAAAGGGCTTGAAGGAGGTTTATGTATTATTATATTTTAAGAAAGGTGTTTTGTTCAAAAAAAAATGGAAGGACATCAAGGGCACTGTGGATAGATATTGCTTTTTTTTAAACTAACCACTGTGACGGGGTAAAGGGGTTTCCGGCAAGTGAGGTTGGGTAGGGTAAAGCTTGAGTTGGAATAGGTTTAAACTATAAAGAGAGTAGTTTGGATATTTACACATAGCTTTCAAATAAAATTAAATATATAACGTGCTCAAATGATAAATGAATTATTATATAGGGATTGGGGATCCTAAACCCAGGTGTAGGTAACTATCCTACACCCACCCCATTTTCTCTCAGTTTTTTTAATTTTTTTTGAAATGGATCTTTAGGGGATTTACTTAAAATATTAAGTTGAATATATGTTTCAAATTTCATGTAAAACAGACATTCCTAACATGTCCATCGGAAGGGGTCAATTTCAGTAAATCTGAGACCGTTAAAATTTGATTGTCTTGATGGATAAGTTAGAATTCTCAAAATAAATTGAAATTTGAATGACACGATGGTGATACATTGTGATCTAAATATACTAAAGATCCATTTCAAAAAAATAAAAAAAAACTTGGAGAAAACAGGGTGGGTGTAGGAAAGTTACCTACACCTGGGTTTAGGCTCCCATTTCCCTATTATATATTGTATATTATATATTTATTAACAGACTAATGGGTTGGATTCGATCTGATTTAACAATAAGCCTATCCAATCCATAAATGAACAGATTTATAAAATTTCAATCTGATCCAGTCCATTAAACTTATAAATTAAACCGATCCAATCCAGGTAATGGATTGGATATAATTATGGATTTTATGCTATCCATGTGCACCCCTGCTGTGAAGTAGTTTCAACGAGGAAACATTATCTGAAGCGAAGAGTCACCAGATTACCTATGAGGTACACATTTAGGGGTTGTTCGTTTGAAAATAAGGAGGGATATCCCTCCTTATTCCTTTCCTTCGACGATCAACATTTTGGCGAAGGAGTTAAAATGAGGAATAAAGTTTCCCTCTTTATTCCTCCTTCATAGGCCTCTTCCGCAAAAAAAAACAAATAACTACACTTATCTAACACAACCCCATCATCCCTCTTTATCCTCTTCCTCCTCTTGAGTTGAGAGTAGCAAATAAGTACCACTTATCCCCCTTTATCCCCTTCCTTCAACTGAACAAAAATAGTGTATTATCCCTCCATATCCATTTATGTTATTTCTCTACTGAACTATCATGTAGGGATAGCCTAAAGTGATTGGAAAGATACCAACAATACTTTCAAATAAATGTAAACTACACCATCTAATTTCACCTTTCCCCTCTTATCACCAAGAACACATTGAAATCTTTTAATGGAGCACAAGGAGCCAACAAATGCCTTATCAATTGATTGTTAGTTCCATTTTAATAAACTCGAATATACAGATGGATACAGATACATATATTTATCATATTTAGAAACTACCGAATATGAATATACTTATTCGAATTTTAATAAAATATAAATATAAATTATAAAAATTCCTAAATATGAATATGATAACATCTAAAAAAAATCAGATTCAAATTCAAATATCCGAATACAATATATTATTATTTAGTATCATGATTTCTAAACAGCCAACTTAACCTTTAGTTTATATCACCAGGATTAGTTTTAAAATCAAACTGCTGATCTAATATAATCCAATTTTGTTATATCAAAAATATGTTCTAAATCATGTAGGGTCAAACTTGTTATTATTATTTCTCCTTTTTAGATTACAAATGATGGAATAATGGGAATACAAATATGTACCTTTGCTTACTTCTCCACTTTGTTGAGATGTTTGATTGTACTTGTTATTGGATGAGATTGTAATCTTAACATGTTACTGAATGATGGATAATATTGTATCAAGAGTCAGAAGTGAAATACGAGTCAAACCACAAACCGAGCGAGCTTTCGTTGTGACGGTCGAGTGGTGAACCTCTCATTTGTTTTCAGTGTTGACATGTCAGCTCATAGTAAGCATTATACGATAAAAGTTATTGCAATTCGCTCCTTAATCTGAAATGAAGAATACGTGCGAGTTGGTTTAATTTAAATCGACTCCCACCATTCAGTGCGGATGGTATCTGTTCACATGGCTCTCCTTCTAGTGATGAGATGTAGAAACAAAGTGACATGTTGATTCAAATGAAGAAGATTGTATTATGAACACTCTCCCTATGCATCTTAATTTCCCTCATAACTCACCCAACATATAGCAATTCAATTGATACAGAGGTGCTCTTGAATAGATTGGCCCCTTACCCATAAGACCACACTATCGGGGCATAAACACCACCTTGCTACTGTAAGGGGGCCTTCGGTTAGGGAATAAGTAGAAATAAAGGTGGAGAATAAAGAGAACAATGATCTATTCTCTGTTCGGCTGAAAAAAATAGGAATACTGAAAATAGTGTGAAATAAGAGTAGGTAAAGTGGAATAAAGATATGAATAAGACTAAAATAAGTTGAAATAATGAGATGCAAATGTGAATAGCTGTACTTTTGGAAACCACGTCGGATGGAGAATTCACCCATATTTCAGTGCTTATTCCCAAACAAAAAGAGCATAAACGATTGACGGAGATTTCTCACACCTATAGCAAAGATGAGAGGGTATTGCAACAACTACTGATGAGTCGCTCGATCGAAGTATGAGAAAAGGTCGTTGGGAAACTAGAACTTATTGTTTATAGATGCGATGTCTCATCTTGAGGAATCACCACTAAACCTATGTCAACTATCAAAGGATCCATGTACTCAGAGTAAACGGATGAAATATTGTAGTTACTTTGAATATTTATGGTTCTCTAGACTTTATATTCAATCAAATATAAAGAGAATCCAAAGTTACGCCCGCACACAAAAATACACATACATAGATAAATGCATATACATATACATAGAAATATGTGTGTATGTATTTGAAAGGACCTAAATGAACACGCGTGCACACACATGTACGTATGGACATACATACATACATGTGTATGCATGTATACGTGTGTATGTCTTTTCAATGCGTGTGTGCATAGTGTGTGTACTGTATATGTACATATGTGTGTAGATGTCTGTTTGTACGCATACGTATGCATGTGTCTTTGTGTGTGGTCCATGCATGCGCATGCGCGCGGGAAAACTTCAAACGAGATGGCACTTTCTTTTTACCGAGGAAAGCCTTTCATAATGACTACAACTAGTTAATCCAATGGTTTAGAAAAAACACAAGTGTGAGTGTGTGGGTGTACAGGTGTGCGTGTGCGCGAGCCGGCTGGTGGGTGTGGGTGCGGGTGTGCGAGCGCGCATGGGTGTGGGTGCACACGTGCGTGCATGTGTGAATCGAGTAGGGCTTGATCCCTATGAAAATAATACAGTTTCTTTCACATTAAATATTCCAAAGAATCGTTGTTGACTCATTGTCTAATGACTATCATAACATCACCCACAAGGTTCAGGAAAGCGGTATGCGTATGCGTTCGGACAGGTTACTGAATAGCGCTTAAGCGGTATGCGGGGACATATGCGGGGTATATGCGGTTCTACGCAGTTTCCTAATTTTTTATTCATAAATAAATAAATATATACAAAAGTGACTACAACAGAAATAAATTTATGTATAATTGTGGTCCAACAGAAGATCTAAGAAAAATAACTTTCAAATAGAGTTCAAAACAATCTCTATCAATAAAATATCAATACTTAAATAAAACGGTTAGCACACAAAATAATTGACAACAATCAACAAAATAAAAAAGTTAGCAAACAAAATGCCTCTATTGTTGAATATAATGTCATTTATTTCTATCAGTATATTTATAACTGATCCTTCATCAAAAGTACCGAACTTTACATATAATATATTGGATTCATATTAACTATTAGTTGACTAAATTAGTTTGCCAAATTATTAGTATATTATTCTTTTTCTTCTTTGCGTGTTTACTCCAATCTCGCAGTACAACTACTTTGACGATGGATTTAAATGGTCATGGAATGCTTGGTTGGCACATATGCAAAAGTAAGGAAAACATGGCACAATAAAACAACAAAACATGGCACGAAATAAAAAATAAAATATGTGTATGCAGCCGTATAGACCGCATATGCGGCCCGCATAAGCTTACAGGGCGCATAATGGAGGGCTTCAGGAAAATGGTGCGCTGAGGCCACCGCATACGCATATGCGGCCGCACGGATCGCTTTCGTGAACACTGATCACCCACTAACAACGATACTAAGAGAAGTCTGGCACATAGGTTGGATCGTCTATTGTAGTATAGTCGATATTATACTCGAGCGGACAGTTCGATGGAGATCGGACGACTCTCATAAGCGGGTGAGGATGGTCGGCCTCCTATGGGGATCATCTGATCCCCATGGGATGATCCGCTCGAGTACAACACATATTGTACTACAACAGACGATCCATTGTCTGACATAGTTTGAAGCTCCTAAAAAATACTCAAATGATAAGACATCCACCCGAAGGGATGGTCAATCCAGCGAACACCATGTGTCAACATTCATATGAAGAAAAGGAGATCAGCATCCTCTGACTTAAGGAGCAACACAGGCAAGTGACATCTACATCTTGAGCCCACTTGGATATATAAGCTTTAGCTATCAACCTCTTCCTCCCTAGTATTCAATCAATTAAATTATCTTCCACAAGATTTCTTGTCCTCCAGGTAAATATGCAAAATTTTACTACTAAAGGGTTTGGCAGAGGACCTTCTGAGCTGATGAAATCATGAAGATATCATCTTTCTAGGTTTAACAATCTACACTCGAAAAATCCAACAAATAAGTTTTAAGAATCTCCATAATCCACGCCACCTTTCTCAATCCTTTGAGATTCATATCCTCTTGTCAAGAATAGTAGAGAAGGCAATACATGTCTAACCCAATGACCCTCGCAATCTTATACAATCAAGGTATTAACCTCCTTCACCCCGAATAACCATGCGAAGAACTAAGCCTTCAAAGATACCACCACCCCAGCCCCCAGAAATTCTACAGCCTAGCAACAATTGTTTATCTCTAACTTTACTTTTATCGATAGCTATATTGGAATCTATGCGTTCTCTGATTAGACCACGACTTACAAATGTTTATAAAGAAACCATGATACAAGCTATGCTCTATGGATCAGATATTAACCTGTGAACTACAGACATGTGCAGAGAATGACATTAGCATAAATGAAAATGCTAAGGTAGATGCGTGATCATACACGAAAAGATTGGACTCGGTATGATGGGATAAGAAGACTCCGATAGAAAATAAGATGAGAGAAAATTGCTTAAGATGATTTGATCATTTGCAAATGAGGTCAGTTGATGCACCAGTTAGAAGATGTGAGGTTTGGGATATTGAGCCAGCTAAGAGATGACGAGGAAGGCCCAAGAAGTGTTGGAATGAGAACATCCAAAGGGATCTTAATTATTAAGATCCAAGCCCAAGATTGACCCAAGATATAGATCTGAATGGGGGCAAAGAATCCATGTAGTCGACCCTACTTGACATGGGAAAAGTCTTTGTTGTTGTTGTTCTTGTTGTGAACATATGGAAAACTAAATCATGAAACAAAAAAAGGAACATGCTCAAACTGCCTACTAGCATCCTAAAAACGTTCATTACTAAACCTTAATAGTTAATGCCCCTCCAAAACATTGAAGAATTCCATGCAAGTGCATTGTACCAATCCGATTCACAATCCTCGTTCCAACAACAGACACGCATATTAATACATATTCCTTCCGTGGTTTGCATCAGCCAAGAAAAACCGTGCCAAATTTGTTCACCACAAATTAGGGGTGGACGGTGTATGGGTCTACCCATATAACCCAACTAAATCATTGAAAATGAGTCAAAATGATTTGGGTTATTTGGTTTTTAGGTTGGGTTGGACTCAAACCATATTCCTTAAATGGATATTAGGTCGGTTGATGGGTTTAATGTCTTCCACCCAACCCACCCAAATAACCCAAACTATTTCTATAGACGACGAAAGGTTTAATCCCACCCAACCCAGCCTATATACTTAATATATAATATTAAGAATTATAAACTCCTCTATATTTCCAATGTACAACTCGGGTCCTCCAATCCAAGCTATCAACTTATTAACAACCTTGTCTCACTAAATATTATTTCAGTTGTTATTAGTTGTGCTCAATGTATTTTTTCTCTATCATCCTTACTATAAATAACTGAGAGCATGCCTTATTACCATACAAATATGCTCCAATCTCTATCCACTTTAGATGACATAAATTATTCTTGAAAATCTCATAATCTTAACTGAATAACTCCATATCAACTTGAACATATCTCAATCTTCTTCATCCATGTTGAACATATTCCCCTAATATTCTTCTTCTCTATTGAGCTTAATACATGCTTACTTTGACATCTTTTTTCATATATCAATGGCCCCATCATTACTTAACCATCAATTAACAAGATTTTTCATACGGGTAATTTGGTTTTCATCCAACCCAATCGGCCCAAACCAATCACCCAAACAACTCAACCCAATCTAATTTGGTTGGGTGATGGGTGTCATTTTTGCAACCCAAATCAAATTCAACACAAATCGAATAACACAGACCCACTCAAACCAGTCAAATACCCACCCCTACCACAAATGGCTGAAACGATGAGCTTAAGATAAGACATAGTGCGTAATGCATTAACCTGATTCCTTCAGGGCCCGTTCGGTTGGAGGGTTACCCCCCAATTTGGTCGGGTTATCCCTCAAACCCCACATTCCTAACCCACTAATGGGGCCCACTCTCTTCCCATAAAAAAAAACTATATATTGTACCATCATATCATTTGAAATACATAAAATACTCAACTTCTACTCATTATTCTAAACTTCAATACAATAACATCACAACAACTACCCACTTTTTTTTCAAATTGCAATACAATCATATCATACTAACTATCAACTTTTTCAAAGTTCAATACAATCACATCACACAAAGCCTCACAACCCTTAACCTACTAACCAAACACAAACACAAAAACGGGTTATCCTCCTCCGGATAACCCGCGAACCAAACGCACCCTCGGAGATCATTAGGTACATGGAGCTGACTGGAAACAACTCTCCCCGTGAGGCGTGTGGATCAAGATCCCTACCTTAGTCCTCAACTTGCCCAATGGCATACCATTCACATTTAACTACAGTCTGTTGTAGAAAGGATTACCAGTGCATGTATTAAACAGTAAAACGTTGGATCCAAATGAATTAACAGAGAAACAATAGCGAATAAGATTACATTAAACGTATGTTTCCCAATCATTATCCGATTATACAATGCAAACAGGAACCGATTAACAGAACAGAAACATAAACACGGGCATGATCCAGAAAGGGTAAAACAATAAACATATTGCGGCAACCAAAATAAAATAAAGATCAGTTTAGAAGTCACCGAAGCGTCCATGAAATGTACTGTCCTTAGAGAAGATATCGCCCCCACAATACCGGTGCGTAGGGTACTGGCGATCCGCTCCCAGGATACGACGGTTCACGATCGTCGTCGGCGCACACCAACGGGATCGTTCTCAATTGTACCTCAGAGAACTGCAGCCGAGAGAGGAAGAAGAAAACGTTCGTCCGTGAAAGGAAGAACCAGAGAGAGAGAGACGGCGTAAGAGAGGTTTTTCTTTCGAGTGAAGAAAAACCGTGTCGGGTGAGGGATATATATAGAGGAGCTCGCGTGCCCTAGCGCGCGGTTACCTTTTGTTTCTGAAAACGCGTCCCGAAAATGCCGCCTTTCGGATCCCAAAATCGCGCCCATAATGGCGAGTTGAATTCCCATTTAAGTCGACTTACCAAATTAATCGTGTGATTAATTTAATCGACTTACCAAATGAAAATCGTAGCAAAAGTATCGAGATCCGAGATCCGAATTGACTCTTCCGAGCCCGAGCCCGAGCCCGAGCCCGAGCGGAGCGCGCGCGTGTGTGGTCCTCCATTCCTCCTCTCTACTATTGCTACAAGAGCTTGGGGTGTGGACTCATATATAAGTCCACCAAAAGTTTAGTTCTCCACGGTGTGGTACTAAACTTCCACCCAACTTTCCATATTTCAAATTTGGGAATTTCCAACTTTCCCTCCAAAGCATTTGGTTTCCTAATTGAAACCAAATTATTTTCAATTGTATACATAGACTTTCCAATTAAAGTCTAAATACAATTTTGAATACAACAATCCCCCACGAATTCACCAATTTGAAAGAGAGATTCAAAAGGATTTAAAAGACTTCTTTCGGCTGCCCACACTTTGCTTTCAGTAAAGGTACCTTCCGGTTTGAACCTCTACCTGAGTTTACTACTTTCACTTTAAAAGAAACGAAGTGAACTACGTCTTGAACTTCAGACCTTGGTGTTAAAGTATACGGTAGAAACAACAAAGCGTTGTTCTTGGTACAATCTTCAGGGTTGGTGCTCTTAAAGGCCATGCACCCTTATCCTGTTTCATGAATGTGTTCAGGAAAGACCCTCTTCCTTTAACTGCGGCCCACAGTAACACTCACATAGGTGGCGTTCTCCAAGGATGCACTGCTAACATCCTGCCCAAAGGCTTGAACCCATTCAGAGCCTACGCTATTCCTAAACTTGCAGCTTAAATGGCACTCAGGCTTTCAGGGATAAGACAATCATGC
The DNA here is from genome assembly GCA_037367405.1 of Ottelia alismoides. Classification (NCBI taxonomy): domain Eukaryota; kingdom Viridiplantae; phylum Streptophyta; class Magnoliopsida; order Alismatales; family Hydrocharitaceae; genus Ottelia; species Ottelia alismoides. Next base: position 560,272 of record JAZKJV010001099.1, read on the forward strand.
TTACGCATTAAACTTAGAGTGCCAACCAGTCCTCCAAACAACTTGTTATTACCACATTGAACCTACTTTGTGGGATCTCTACTCAGATAGGTTGGGTTTCTACTGTAGAGGAACTCCCAATGGGTCTCAGTCCTATCCCAAGCCTAGACTTTAGGACTAAAGATCTATCAAGTCCCTTAGTCAACGGATCTGCCGTGTTGTCTTTGGATCCAACAAAATCCACAGCCAACACTCCTCGAAATACCAAATCTCTTAACGTCTTAAGTCTGATTTGTATGTGTCTCCTTGTTTTCTGATTGAACTTTGAACTCTTGATCTTGGTAATTGTGGTCATATTATCAGAATGTACCGAGATCGCAGGAACTGGCTGACCTACCATGGGAATTTCAGACAGAAGTTCCCTTAGCCATTCAGCCTCAATTCCAGTGGTGTCCAAAGAACACAGCTCGGCCTCAAAAGTGGATCGAGCTAGAATAGTCTGCTTCACAGACCTTCAGGAGACTGCACCGCCTCCAAGGGTAAATACATACCCTGTAACACCATTACTCCCAGACTCCTCTATTTTCCCTATCCAGCTTGCATCGCTGTATCCTTTTAGTACAGAAGGATGTCTACCATAATGCAAACTAAGGGAAATAGTTCCCTTCAAGTACTTCAGTACTCGATCCAGAGCTTCTCAGTGAGTACGGTCAGGACAGCTAGTGTATCTACTCATCTTTGCAACCGAGAATGAAATGTCAGGTCTCGTGCGATTTGTAAGATACATTAAACTTCCTATCACTTGTGAATACCTTAACTGAGCTACAGGTACTTCACTTTTATTCTTGAACAACGTTTTGGATGAATCAAAAAGAGTACTTACAGCTTTGCAATCTTGATAACCAAATTTCTCAAGTACCTTATCAACATAGTGAGATTGAGAAATTACAATCCCATCAACTGACCTTGTCAGTTTGAGACCCAAGATTACATTGGCAACACCCGTGTCCTTCATCTCAAACTTGCTACTCAAGAAAGCCTTAGTCTCATTAATAATCCTCATATGTGATCCAAACAACAATATGTCATCAACATACAGGCACAAGACAATACACTCATTACCTTTCACCTTGGAATAAACACACTTGTAAGATTCATGAACCTTAAAGCCACATGACAAAATAGTCTTGTCAAATTTTTCATGCCACTGCTTTGGTGCTTGTTTCAATCCGTAAAGGGATTTGATAAGCTTGCAAACATTTCCCTCATTCCCAGGAGTCACAAGCCCAACAGGTTGATCCATATAGATCTCTTCCTCAAGATCGCCATGCAAGAAGGCGGACTTCACATCCATCTGGTAGATTGAGAGATCATATACAGATGCCAATGCTATGAGCATCCGGATTGTGGTCATCCTAATCACAGGGGAATAGGTATCAAAATAATCGATATCTTCCTTTTCCCTGAAGCCCTTGGCAATTAATCTGGCTTTGTATTTTTCAATTGATCCGTTAGGTCTAAGCTTTCTCTTAAACACCCACTTGCATCCAATAGTAGAGCACCCTTTGGGTAAATCAACCAACTCCCAAGTCCCATTAGCCATAATGGAATCCATCTCAGATTTGATGACTTCCTTCCATTGTTTTGCTTCAGATGAAGCCATGGCTTCCTTGTAACTTGGGAGATCACCCTCAATCTGGTAGACAACGAAGTCGCTACCTAGATCCTTGGCTATCCGAGGTCTTTTACTCCTCCTTGGCTCAATCTCTTCAGAAAGATCATTGGGTTCAGGTTAAGTCTCAACCCCCACATTCGATATCCTTTCCACTTGATCTGGAATAGATCTTGATGTGGAGGCGTCCTCAATGGTCAGATTCTAATGAATCCCAGTTTTCAACGGAAAGACATCCTCAAAGAAGGTAGCATCACGGAGTTCAACAATAGTGTTGACATCTATGCCCGGTATCTCGGACCGAATTACCAAGAACCTATATGCATAGCTATTTTCTAGGTAACCTAAGAAGACTGCATCAACAGTTTTAGGACCAAGTTTCTTTCTCTTGTGTTCTGGAACTAAAACCTTAGCGAGACAACCCCACACTTTGAGATATCTTAAACTCGGTTTCCTATTTCTCCAAAGTTCAAAGGGACACTTTTCCATATGTCTTGGAGGCACCCTATTCAGAATATGGCAAGCCGTATTCAAGGCTTCTCCCCCACATATAGGTTGGAAGTCCAGAACTTTGTAGGAGAGCATTGATCATGTCAGTTAAGGTTCTATTTTTCCGTTCTGCTATCCCATTTGATTGCGGTGAATATGGGGCCGTAACTTAATGAACTATGCCAAAAGATTTGCATTGTTCATAAAATAAGTTAGAGGTATATTCACCTCCTCTATCTGATCTAAGGCGTTTAAGCACTTTTCCTATTTGTGTCTCAGTCTCATTCTTAAAGATAAGAAATTTTTCTAAGGCTTCATCCTTGGTTTTCATTAGATATACATAGCAGTATCTACTGCCATCATCTATAAAGGTGATAAAGTATTTCTTATTGTCTCGAGTTAACACACCATTAAACTCACAGATATCCGTGTGCACTAGATCCAAGATCTCACTATCTCTAGAGGCAGACTGAAAAGACTTCCTAGGTGTCTTAGCTTGCACACATATTTCACATTTCTGAGTTTTATCTATAGTGTGTTTAGGGATCAATTCTAAATTCATCATTCTTTTAATTGAATTTAGATTTACGTCCCAATCTACCATGCCACAGATCACAAGTTTCTAGATTATTCACAACATGAGACACAGAACTAGAAAATTCAGTATTCAAAACATTCATTTCATTTATGTTTACTGAATCATATCTAATTCTAAATAACAAATCAAAGTCAGCCAAATAGCCTTTTCCATAAAAAATGTCATGTCTCAGAATGACAACTTTATTACATTTAAAGTTTAACTCAAAACCATTTCTAACTAATATAGAGCCAGATAACACATTCTTCTTGATGTCAGGAACATGCAGCACCCTATGCAATGTCCAGACACGTCCACAGGAGAACCTCAAGTTGACTTGTCCCGACCCTAGCACCCTGGCTGCAGAATCGTTCCCCATCTTCACAGTCCCACCGCTGCAGGTCTGATAGGAAGAAAACAACGTTCTGTCAGAACATATATTTACATTGGCTCCCGTATCCACGAGCCACTCATTTGGATCATGGATATTGTATAGTTCAGGTTTTACAGAAACATACCCCTCGCTAGTCCCGAGTCCCATAGTGATCATGTTCACTTGTGGACTCCCGTCTGTAACTTTAGGTTGAGCCTTCAAGGACGGACAGTCCTTCTTCCAATGGCTAATCTGATTACAGTGCCAGCAGGGTTTATTCTTTGCCTTTTTCTGGAGCTTGCCCTTTGGTTTCATTTTATTGTTATTACGACCCTTTCCCTTCTTATCCTTGCCCTTCGAGGTCATGAAATTGACCTTAGCCTGAATATCAACAGTAAGCACAGGTTTTTGTTTCATGTGTTCCTCCTCTATGGCAATTGCCACCATCAAGTCATCCATAGAAATCTTCTCCTTCCTGTGTTTCAGGGTCATACTGAAGTCTTCCCACGACTTGGGGAATTTTTCTATGATGCACATGACCTGAAACTTCTCTAGAAGTTTCATTTCGGCATCCTCTAAACCATGGAGCAGGAGTAAAAACTCGTGTGCCTGTTCAGAAACATACTTCCCTTCGGCCATGGAAAACTTCAAAAATTTGGTCACGGAGTATTTCTCAATACCGAGGTCTTCGGTGTTATACTTCCGATCCAAGTCTTCCCATAGCCCCTTCTACGTGGACGAACAATATACGTCAAAGAAAGTGTTGGACAGAGCCAACAAGATGCAACCATGACATATACGGTCGCGTTCCTTCCACGCAGATTGCGCCTTATGGCTATCGGGTGAGGGGTTTTCCGTTTCCACCGTAGGACAGTCGGTTTCAAGTATCGAGATTAACCTTATCGTGGTTAACCAGATCTTCATGCGTTGTTGCCAACGCTTAAAATTCTGTCCACCAAATTTTTCAGGCATACCCGTCATATCTACCCTCGATTTAAACATTGTTTCCGACATTCTAGAATCCTTCGGGATATCTTCTCTAAGATTGTTGTAGAAAGGATTACCAGTGCATGTATTAAACAGTAAAACATCGAATCCAAATGAATTAACAGAGAAACAATACCGAATAAGATTACATTAAACGTATGTTTCCCAATCATTATTCGATTATACAATGCAAACAGGAACCGATTAACAGAACAGAAACATAAACACGGGCATGATCCATAAAGGGTAAAGCAATAAACATATTGCGGCAACCAAAATAAAATAAAGATCAGTTTAGAAGTCACCGAAGCGTCCATGAAATGGACTGTCCTTAGAGAAGATATCGCCCCCACAATACCAGTACGTAGGGTACTGACGATCCGCTCCCAAGATACGACGGTTCACGATCGTCGTCGGCGCACACCAACGGGATCATCCTCGATTGTACCTCAGAGAACTGCAGCCGAGAGAGGAAGAAGAAAACGTTCGTCCATGAAAGGAAGAACCAGAGAGAGACGGCGTAAGAGAGGTTTTTCTTTCGAGTGAAGAAAAACCGTGTCGGGTGAGGGATATATATGGAGGGGCTAAAACGCAGCCTTTCGGATCCCAAAATCGCGCCCATAATGGCGAGTTGAATTCCCATTTAAGTCGACTTACCAAATTAATCGTGTGATTAATTTAATCGACTTACCAAATGAATTGACTCTCCCGAGCCCGAGCCCGAACCGGAGCGGAGCGCGCGCGTGTGTGGTCCTCCATTCCTCCTCTCTACTATTGCTACAAGAACTTGGGGTGTGGACTCATATATAAATCCACCAAAAGTTTACTTCTCCACGGTGTGGTACTAAACTTCCACCCAAACTTTCCATATTTCAAATTTGGGAATTCCCAACTTTCCGTCCAAAGCATTTGGTTTCCCAATTGAAACCAAATTATTTCCAATTGTAATTACATAGACTTTTCAATTAAAGTTTAAATACAATTTTGAATACAACACAATCGCACTCCAGAACCTTCATGCTTTGATCTTGGTTTTGCTTAGACCCTATGTTCTCTGCCCTTTCTCCGATATATCTATTGGACAATAGAAACAATAGAACATCGGACCACGACTACTACTGCATCCAAAATCCACGCACCGCAATTGACGAGAAATCGATATCCAATTCAGCAGCGTTCACAGGGTTACGATTGCAGACGCATTCCAGCACATTAAAACCGTAACGATTCCACTTTATAAAAGCGATTAAGCTCCGATTAAACAGAAGCATTTCCCAATCGTGAATCCGCGAAATCTGAGACGTGAGCGCATGGATTGGATTTGGAATCAAATTAACATGTAATGAGGATAAATCCGAGGTGCTAGGAAGGAAGAAGCGGAGATCTTGAAAGGGGATATCACTTGAGGAGACGATTAGGTCGGCTCCACGGAGAATCATTCGAGACCGAGGGAAGTGAGATTTTCAAATGGGACATGGTTCTTCCATTTATAATGAAAGCGAACGAACCCATCCGTTCATACTTAATCCGTCGGTTGTTATTAAAGATATGTCAATCTTATTATTTAATTAATCAAAAACTCATTTTGATCATTATTCATTACCTAAATATAGTATGTAATCACCAAAAATATCTCATCATTAATCACTCTCCTATTTTTACCATTCACGTTACCAATCCTAATGCATAAAAAGCGGAAAGAGAAGGATGTACACGACGGCGGTGTTAGCGTTGTGAGGAGGTCGTAGATCGTTTCCGTCGTTCGTCTCTGTCGTCATCCTGAGGAAGGTTGTTGTCGCTGCGAGGAGGCCGTCGTTCGTCTCAATCGTCATCATGAGGAAGGTCGTTGCCGCTGCGAGGAGGTCGTCGTGCGTCTCTGTCTTCCGTCTCCGCCGTCTTTTTTACATATCGATTTTTAGCATCATGTACGGCCTCATCGGCAAGGTAGGAGTCGATGGCACGTGTAGTTTTTAGGGAATGATGTTGCTGCTCTCCAGGAAGATCTTCATGCAAATACTACAACAAAATGACCTTCTGGTGACAAAACTGCCATGACTAAATATTGACTTCTAATGACGAAAAATGGTGTATTGACAATCATTTGGTCACCATTGATCTATCATCAAAAGTGGCGTCACCAGACTCTTTGGTGACAACAAAGCTGTTACAATGATTATTGTGACAACTATCTCGTCACCATAGTCATGAAAGGACATTTGTAGTGACGGATTTAATATGTCACCACAACGTTGGCAACCTGGAACAAATGGCATATATTGCCTGAGAAATACAAATCAAAACTAATACAGTGTGCATGAATTTTTGAGGTAAATCATGATATAAAAGTAAACATTAATTTCTCTTTATTATAGTATTTCTCTTATAAACAAATCTACATATAGCTTTTACATCTTCAAATATATCTAGAAGTGTGCTTTGTGGGACTTGATCTTTTAACCTCTTCATATATAGTCTGCTTTTGTTGGGACTTGATGGTTTCTTTCACCTCATATATTGTTGTTAGTTGATCACCCATATCGATCTCCATCGATTTCTCCATTCCTTAATCACCACCACCAACATATATTTTGCCAATCGCTTCATAATTATTCTTCCAGTGAACACTTGGGATGTTGCATCTTTTCCATATTTGTCTTGTTCTTCAAGTCCTAACCATTGTCCAAGCAAGCCCATTGTGTTGTTGATCCATTTGCAAGTCCATCTTCTTGAGCCATAACATAATATTGTACTCTTGCAGCATAGAATTGATCTCATTTTCTGTCGTCGTGCCCTTCCCTTCAATAACGACCAACTTTTACCTCATGTCTAAAATTTTATCCTCCTTGCGTTTAAGTGCTTTGTGTAATCAGTTTGCTCCTCCTTCATCTTATTTTCCATTTACATCTAGGAGATGAAATGGTTCATATGGTTGTGAATCTTGACCTCGTTACATGGGAGACAACTCCTCACAGTTCGTCGTTTCCTTGAGCGTTGCTACATGAGTTACACGGATAATGCATCTAGCGTTTGCACCATATTCAAAGGTTGAAGTGGCGATCTTGTGTATCTCATTAAGATGATGGCTGTAACATAAGATCGTCAGAATCTTGGACTTGTTATCTTCAAAGGAGACCTACATAGTAAAAAAATACAACAAATGTCTGGTTCAAAAAAAAGATCTATCAAGATAATAAGATTTACTTACAAGAACATTGTTTACTTGCTATCTTAGAATGGGACATGAGAATCTCTGACTGCAATGGACTCAACCATCCTTTTCAATACAACGTTTCCTTGATCCATCTTAGCATTTTTCATTTATGCATCTCAACTTAGGTATTTATATCAATGTTGTAATCTTATATTCTAGATGTTTTGTAAGGCCTAATCACACATGAAGTGTCAAGTATACAACATTGTTTTATGTATAGTTGCATGTCGAAAATAGATAGAAATCTTTAGATGATATTATGCATACTTTCAGTTCATCTTGAATAAGCATGAAAAACCACTATAAAAAATATGGAGCCAAATCCTTTTTGGTTTCCAGGAGTATATTTGACTTTCAACCAGACAAAATATAATCACCTTTTTTACAAAATGGTAAAAATGTGTTCATCAACCTATATTAGATTAGGTCACACGTGCATTTTTGCTTGAGATCCACAATGATCAACTTGTTCAATGTTTTCAATACTAACCATTATTAGCAAGGCCTTCCACCAACCATCAATACCTCCAATATTATCTACAGAAATTCAAGAAAAAAAGAATTATAACAACATTTAACAAAAATATTTAATAGTGGTTCTTTAAACTCCTTTCATTGCAAAGAGTACTTGTAATGATTCTTAACTTTTCTACTCTTGCAACTGCTTAGGATTTCTTCCTAACATCATGAAGATTAAAACAGTTTCTGACAATCATTTATTCAAAGACACCTGAACTATTCAAATCTTCTGTAGATCTTACATAAAGAGCATCAAGTGGAGTATTATTCTTCAACTCAGTTGATTTGTGTTTAAGATTCATTTCTAGCATAGACGTAAATTATTTTTAAGGGATAGAAGGAACTCAATGGTTCTAGTCTAACAATACTTTACAATCTAGTATCTATTATGTCTTAAAATTTGAAATATTCTAAAAAATGTGCATCTTCTACTTTCATTTTTGATAATGTTTATAGCAAGAAAATAATAGAATAGTAGGTCAAGTAATCAAGTCAGGTCAAGCCATCATCTCTTATTGTAAAAAAATAGATTGTAAAACACATTTAAATAGTCCCTAATGCTAGATACGAAGAAGTGTCAACATTGCACGACTTGAGAGTAGAATATAAATTAACTGAAGATAAGGATAATTAAACTCACCTCACCTTCAATGTATATAAGAGCCAATCCTCATGATGTTTGGTAAATTCACAAAGATTCTTATATAAGCCATCATGTACCTCCTTTTAAAAGTCAGGCCTATGTATTTGTTGTCATATTTTCTCATCATCAAAATTGCACAACGCAATTTCTGTAAAAGAAAAAGAACATGTATTCAAAGATAAACATTAGGAAAGTAACTCCAACATAACAGAAAATGTTATGTTAATAAAACAAAATTGGTTAGTCAAACACAAATAAGGTAGATATACATAATACATGTATGCTTTACATATAGTTGATTAACATAGAGATTTCCCCAATTGCACACCAAAATTAGACGATTTAAGATTTTGTGAATAGATAGACTCATCAAGAGTGTTTCTTGTGTATGCATGTCTGGCTTTAGCCTCTCATACAGTAATTTCGCATGTACATAATTGCAAAACATCTCATACTATAAAGCATGATGTGTTAAAAAACTGAAATTTGTCACTTCAACATTTCGTATCTAAGAGAATCATGATGTTCAGGGGGTATCCCATAGCATGTATTGAATGGAAAAATATAAACCAAGTGTGAAACTTCCCATAAAATTGATTTGAAGGGATATGATTAGTTGAGTCATGCTTACACTCAATCCTACCACAATAGGCACTATCATACCATTGATATTAGATTGATATGTGTCTATACCGACATTTATAGCCATAGTAGATTGATATGCATCTATACCCAAAATAAGAATCAACTTCTGTAAACAATCTTTGAAATGCCTTTTTGCATATAATTATCGGTTATGTCCTCAAGGCAAGCAAGCATAATCAAGATGACATAATTTTATCTATCTTTTACATAATAGCATGCACATATCGCTTTAAGATTAGTTTCCTATGTTTGAAGAGGGAGTTCACTATATCTGGTACGTCCTTGAGGTTTGGGAATGTCTAGACCATATTGGGATGATGTAGTCTCTAAGATTCCACAAAAGTAAGAAGCAACCACTCCGGAGTTATGTCTCTAAGTTTATTAAGAAACATCCAGTCTTTTCACTCTTTTCACGAATGAATGCAAGGCATGCAATTAATATAAGTCCAATAAGTTAGCTAGAAAAGCATCAAGAATAGCTTATAAATAAAATGCAGAACATTGCTCAAGTTAGCTAGCTAAGAAGATAGCCAGCAAGTCCTTTTAAATAAGCACTCCATGATGTGCAACCAAGCAATGAGTTCGCTAGCAAGAAGTTGCTGCAGTGCACAAAAAAAACGCATCAGACTGTCAGTTGCAAAATGCAAAAGACATGAACAAGCACCAAATTGGAAAATTTTTCCAATTTAACACCACTCGAAATAACTTAACTGGCAATGAGCACCTATAAAAGCTTTGGCAGAATCTTGAATCTCACCAACAACTTAGAGGATGAAGCAATTCACACAATAGGAGGAGAAAGAGTAGTTGTTTTCCATAATAGAAGCACATTGAACATCAAATTCCTATGCTAAATTCCTATGCTAAAGAGCAGCCTGCAGGTCAAATCAAACAGATTTCATCATCTTCAAACTCTGGATTATCGAGTCTACTTTATAGTTTACGAGATTCCAAAACATGAGTAAACAAAAACCTTTAATTCACAACATGGAAGAAGGTGCAATCTGGTTAGAAATATTGAAGAAACTTGAATTGCATAAACAATGATTTTGTTATAAGACTCCAATGGAGAGAATATTACATAAATAATGAAATATAAAGAGAATGAATATCTTAAAATGACCAAAAGATTACCGTGCCCTCTTACCAATGTGACAAGAAGAGAAACCTCCTTTCAGCCATAGTAATTAATTCTGGTCTATTAATCAGTTGCTTGATGGCGTGTTTCGCTTTAAAAAGTTACCAGCAAATATTCATACCGGCTACCATCGCTAAAGTTGCCAAAAAAATACCTCCAACAACCTGGGAAAATGGTGTGTTGCATGACAATGAGAAAAAATCTAATCATTTAGAGCAAAACAAAATTACAAAGAAATCAGCATGGTGCCTTCAAAATGTAAATGGAAAAATGGTGCCTTCAAAATGTAAATGGAAAATATTTACATCCAACTGATAGGGTTGCAATGGTTTATACATTTCCCAACTTGAATCTATACTATCTATGTAATTTTACTTGAATAAGTACAAGATTGACCACATGATTGTGCATATTTATGTTAACAATTTCCAAGATGAAGCTTAAAAGGACTTACCACAGAGACAACATGAAAGAAACACGTGTTAAGGCATCACCGGATATTAGAGTATGGTCATGGCTAATAACATGCTAGATTATATATTTCACTTCATGGTAGTATCACATATAATCGAAAGAAATATCGGAAATACGTTGTGCAATTCCCACTAGATGGCACTTTGTTTGCTCAATTAAGTTTCCGGTGAAAATTTTTGAGTCAAAGGTTTTTTATAATTAGATTAAGGCAACCAACAAATTTCTCGGTTGCTCATCAAGAACAGTTTTAAAAAAGGTTCAGACATGCATACACAGGTACACCACCAAGAGAAACATTATAACCACAAAAACTCATCGTTCCTAGATTCCACAGATGCAAGCCTTGTCATTGATGAATTTTCATAGATTTGCTGCATGGAAACCTCTATGCCATCCATTGTTCGATAAATGAGAATAACTGTTATTTTATAAATAAGAACAAGCATAAAAGCTAAAACATGACAAGTTGAAAAGAAAACATGGAATGAACAAGAAACATTGGGTAGGATGTATTCATTCTTACAAAAAAATAATAGTAAATGCACAGTGATGAGAAGGTAGCATGTTAAGGACATAACTAACACATGAGAAATGAAATCACCCATGCTTTAAACATGATTTGAGTATAGCCCCATGCACTAAACATAGGGAACATCCTTTATCCTAGATCAAAATGTAATTACTAGGCACCACGAACTTCCATCGTAAAGATCAATGGAGAACTGGTCATATTACCCAGGCTAGAAATCTAGTCCATACACATAATCATCTAAGCATTATATATATATGAAGAGTCATACATAAGAATGACAAAACTACCAACAACATGAACGCTCAGGTGAGATCTTGAATGCTTATAATGGTGTATGAGGATTATGTAGAGTGAGCTAGCATGACATTTCCTCTTGTTGTTATATAATGAATATTAAAAATAACAATGCAAGATAAATTGGACCCTCCAACATGTAGTAATTTATCAGTATTGTACTAGCTAGCAATTCTAGGAAGTTTGTTGCTATAGTGTATCTCATGATATAAGATGAAATCAAAATAAATACAAAGCATATCAGATAGGGATCAAGTTTGTGGTATGAACTTGCATCATTCTAGAGCTATGGTATCTTTGGTGGAGCAGTATCTGCTTTATATATTTTTTGAAACATGAAATATATTTAGATGATTTAGATGTGCTAATCAAGTTGAATAAGGACAATTCATTAGAATCGTTATTTTGTATTAGGTCACTAATGTGAGTGAGTAAATAGTTGAAACTTGAAGATTGTTTAAGTTTAAACCCATGGAAGGGCTTCTAGAAAAAAAAGGCATTGGCATTTGTGGGACTGGCAGATGTCGATGCATCTGCTAACTTCATAATTTTACCCAACAATGTTGAAGATGAAAAATCACTTTTCACTGATGATTATATAGATGTTTGGAACTTATGATGTTAAATTAAGAAAACACCATAATAGGGCATCAATATCAAGGTTCCACATGCATGCACGCAAAGGAGGGGAGTAGCATCTTGTCGTTGACAAATCGAAGGCTTTCATCCCTAAAAAATTAGGGCTTCTCGTTGTTCGAGGACTGATGAACGCAAAATCCACCTCTTTAATAATCGTAAATTGTAGTATAGGAGGCGGATTTCGGTCGTCAAAATACCACAAGCCTTGAATGTTGTGGAGTATTTTTACTTGGTAAGTGTACCAAGGTCGAACATAGGGAACGGTGTTTTTTTTAGTTGCGTGGTCTTAAATCAAATTAAATAATTAGTTAATGATCGATTAATTACTGTGTTGAGAAATATGCAAGCACAATGCAATGAGATGCAAATGCAAAAGAAATATACAGAGAAAATGAAGCACTGGATCTGCGATTTAGTGAAGTTTCATCCTCAAATAAATTTATCAAGAAATACTCGAAAGATAATCACAGATCAAAAGAGATTATTTCTAATGAGATATTTCCAATTAATTCCAAAATGCAAGCCAGAAGATCATGAGATCCCTGCTCTGATTAAATCTTTCAAATAATATAAGCAATAATCCTTGGGGAAGTATTCAATTTAAATCACTAGTTGAATCCCTGCAAAAGATAATGTTAATTTTCCAAACATGAATATGTGGCCTGCAAAAAGTTAACAGAGATCCTCAATGAATAATTATCAATAATCAGCCTCGAATCAGTCCACAAATTATACTATGTTGTAGAGCACGAAATTAGCTTCGAAACGACATATTATATGCTAAAATCGGAGTTCAGATGGAAAAGATATGCTAAAATGAAGTTTCAGGGACTAAAATGTAAAAAATAAACTTTTCTTCTTCAAAAAGGTCCATGCGGGGCTTATCTGTAATTTAAAAAAATTCGGAGGGTCTCCTCTGCAATTTACCCAAGCGGGGGTATAAATGTAATTTTGGAAACACGCGGGGGCTTCGCTGCAATTTCTCCAGCCACGCATGTGCGTTGCACGTGCGCCTGGAGGGTTGGACACGAGGCGGAGGCTCGGAGGGCCCGGAGCTGAGTCTCGGGTGGGAAGGCTGGAGGCTCGGGCCAGAGCAGGAGGCTCGGGCGTCCGAGCCTTTGGTTCGGGGGCTGGCTCGGGGCTCCCGAGCCTCGAGGCTCGGCTGGGGCGCGTGGCGGAGAGAGGACCGTCGGATCAAGAGCTTGGGCCCGATCCAACGGTCGCTGTAGATGCAACGGGTGCTCGGGCGGGGCGGCCAAAGCGCGCTGCGCGAGGCGGAGGTGCCACGGTGGAGGGTGCCTGGGCGAGGAGGCGGAGCTGGTCTCCGCGGCGGAGCGGAGAGCCGCAGGCGGAGGAGCGGCAGCGCTCGGCCGACACACGGCCGAGCGGTGGGGAAGGGTAGGTCGTTGCTGGGGTGGTGCGGAGGCGCGAAGGCACCGAGATGGAGCGAGCTGGAGGCGGCGTCACCCCCGGCGACGAGCTGGGCGTTGGGTTCCTACAGTGGTTAGAGAAACACGGGGGGGAGGGGGGAATGCGAGCGTGGCGTGGGCTTGGGCGCTTAGAGCGGTTCCGTCCTTTGCGAGGACGGCGATGGATGAGATGAGTTGAACGGAGGAAGGAGAGGGAGAAGGCTCGAGAGCAGGGGGTGAGGGTGTTGACTCGCCTGAAGAGGAGGCACAGCTCCTGGCTGTCCGTGCTCACGGCCCCTTGGCGAAGGGGGACTGAGCTCTGCAGCAGGTCGTTCTGCAACAGGGAGTATACTCCCTGGATCACGCCGTCGACTCGACGAGGGCCACTGTCACCAGCCCTTGCGATGATCTTGAAATGATGGCGGATGGGTTCATGGGCTGCCGCCGTTGGGGATTTATAGGAGCGAGGTGGTGGAAGGTCGAGGGTCCGGCGGCCGTTACATGCATGGAGCGGCTGGGGCCGCAAATGGCGGTCATTGATGGCCGCATGCGGCGGTTTTGCGGAGGAGGCGGAAGGCGTTGGGGAAAATGACCCTGGTCACGTGCTAGGCATGTGACCCAGGGGTGCTGGAGAGAGAGGAAAGAGTGGGGGGTGCCACGTGGCACGCCCAGGGGCTGCCACGTGGCACCAAAAAAATTTCAAATTTTAATGTGGGCAAAAGAGATAGAAGATGACCTCGGATCGAAAAAATCTTCTTCGTGAAAGTTGTTCGTCTCATCGAGATTTACAACTTTCATGAAGGGTCCGGGAGCAAAAGAGGTCACCTGTATGAAGTGGTATTTTTGGTGGCTTTCCATGTGTATAGATTGCCGACTTTTTGGGATTTTGTAATTTTTTTGGTGGTTTTAGAGGGGATAAAAAATATAGAAAAAAAATACGATAAAATACAAGAAAATTAGTTACACATTAATCTAATTTTTTTGGATTTTTAATGGATAAGAAATTAGGAAAATAAAATAGAAGTAAGAAACACACAAATTTTGTACAGACAGACAACGGACACTTGGACTCGGGCAGTTTCTTTGAATTCAATTTTGATCTGGATTTGGATTTTTACGTTTCTTATTAAAACTTTCATCAAAGGACACAAATGAAGAAGAAATAAAATTAAAAGAGTTAATTATGCACATAAAAACTCAGGTTAAAATTAGCAAAAAGTTAAAATGCGCAAAAGAGGCCCAAAACCCAAATTTCATATGAGCTCCGAATTTTACGAAATTGGTCTTGTTTTGAAGGTATTTGAAAATGGAGTACTTTAAAAGTGAGTAGACCAAAATCGGACACTGTATGTGGGAGATATGCTCATTTTAGTCCGTCAGATGTGAAATTTGACTTTGGGATTATTTGACACTTATTGGGGTTAGTAATTTTTTTGTATTTTTTATTTAATAAAGTTAGTAATATCTACACAATGGAGGTGGTTTGGGGTTAATCGAAGTTAGGATGAATTATTTAAAAATAAGAGAAGTTAGCGGCTTTTCGGGCTAATTTACACTTGGGATTTTTAATGCAATTTATGCATGATGAAATGCAGATATTATTTACACATGTATGAATGCTAATAATGCTCTATTAATGATGAATTACAGGTGAATGATGGGGAACAGAGCCTAATTGACCAATTTTGGCATGATGAATACAAGATTCATCATACCCCTATACTTAGACCATGCTCGTCCCCGAGCATGAATGAATGACTTAGTTGAATATATCCCTGACTGTGCATGTGAATTTTCAAGGCTAAATTCATAGAAGACCCTTAATTTGAATGATCCTAAAATTCTGGGTTCAACCAAGTCTTAATCAAAAGGAATCCAACTTCTCTAATTTTCAGACTCTCTGTTTACATATAATATAAGGATATGATTTAAAATGTACTGCATTTCATGAGAGTCGAGTCGGGGCATCACTCAAAGTTCCAGTCCCAAAGATCCTCCTCTAGACCTAATCCTCAATACCAGGGAATAAGTCTATTCTTGCTTCAGTCAACCATCACATTAGTTTGCCAGACTTGAAAGTGTATATGGACGGCCAGATGATGGAGGGCATAGGATTGTGTCTGATTTTCTCTCCCTTTCATTGGAACAAGGTGCCTCTCGAGTGCCTTATTACTCAACACAAGTATATTTTATTTTGTTGATCAATGTCTCCGTCAAGAGAATTTGGAGTCGTCTGCACTTGTTTTCTGGGTGTACACCGGGGTGTGTCTTTTTTGAGTATCTAAGATACCTTCGACACCCAGACTTGTATCGCTTACGATGCAGAGCCCTTTTATGGTGTCGCCCGACTCCTTGGTCCTAATTAGTGCTTGGTCCAAGTGGACACTTTAAAAATGTTTGGGAGCGCTCGCCATTGGTGGAAGCTCATTTAGAATTTGTCTTTGGATGATAGAGCTTTTCTTTGTCAATTTTTTTGGGCTAGCTCCACTGCTTTTACCAAAAGTTGGCGCACACTGATCAACAATTTTTCATTAAGTTTCAACACACCCTGGCATTTAGGTCAATATCAAAAAGATAGCATATGAACTTGTTCACATACTGGCTAGGTTTTTGCTGACACTCAGGTTTTCTGCCGCCTTCATTAACTTTATCCCATCCTCGAATATCATTAGATCGGATCTAAACTCAAATCTCTGGTCCTAGTTCCTCAAGTGATATCTCAACTCATCTCATCAATCATGCAGTTGTGGAAGTGATTTGTGCTGATCAAATTCTTTTTCAAGGTAGAGATGAAGAGTGCAATATAGCGCTCAATTCTTTTAAACTAGGGAAGTGTGGATTATTAAGTTCTAAAAACCCTAATGACTAAGGCAGGCTAACTCAGAATCTCAAGATTTCAGAAATCAAGTGTCCTCAAAAATCCTCAAGCCTTGAGTGATAGTGAATGTGTTAAGAATATATCGACTAAGGAATGCATGAAATGCTTGATGAAATGCAAGACCATGAGTTTTTTTTGCAAAAAGGTTTTTTTTGTTGGTTTTTTTTTGTTTTTTTTTGTTTTTTTTGTTTTTGTTTTTGTTTTTGTTTTTGTTTTTGTTTTTTTTAAAACAGGTATTAAACACACTACTTGTACCCATCCTCGATGTTAGATAAAAATGAATAAAGTACGAGCTATGGATAAAGTAGATAAAATATATACAAACACACCCCCCTAGACTTAGCTTGTGCTATGTCCTCATGGCACAAAGTGAAATGTTGACATAGCTCGTACTAAATATTGAAGGACTAAAAACAAAAGAAGAGAAGTAATGTATAAACAATGGTAGCGGTCCCCCTATACTTAGGTTCAGGTCAGCCTAAGTATAGTCGCATAATTACAGATGGGGAACCGAGAAGAATTTCGGATGTACAAGAGAGTGTGAGTTCCAGAGAGGTGTGCTATCTGGGCAGATCAAATTTTTCGTCAAAATCTATGCCTTGAGTGAAGGAGATCTGTTCAACTTGTACTAATTGCTCATTGGATTCGACAAAATGTTTAAGTAGCTGACCGTTGACCATAGATGTTTGCGCGCTATCTGCGGTCTCTGAGATCTCAACACTCCCATTATTGTGTACCTCTCTTACAATGAAGGGTCCCATCCATTTTGATTTCAATTTCCCTTGGAAAATTTTCAACTTTGCATTAAATAGCCAAACTTTCTGCCCAGGGACAAAGATCTTTGTTCGAATGTTCTTGTCTGCCATCTCTTTACCTTGTCCTTGTAAATGGTGCTATTTTCATATGCATGATTTCTAATTTCAGACAGTTCATTCAAATTCATCTCTCGGTTCTTCTTTCCTTTGTGACAGTTCCAATTAATCTTTTTGATTGCCCATTCTGATTTATGCACGAGTTCTGCGGGCAAATGGCATGGTTTTCCGTATACCATTCTAAACGGGGAGGTTCCCAATGGGGTCTTATAAGCTGTCCGGTAAGCCCATAGAACTTGGTCCAGGAGTTGGGACCAGTTCTTCCTGTCAGGGCGAACGAGCTTCTGTAAAATTCTTTTAACATCCTTGTTTGACACCTCGGCCATGCCATTGGATTGTGGGTGGTAAGGAGTAGCGACACGGTGGTCGATGCCGTATTCCTTAGTCAACTTCTTCACCTACCGGTTGACAAAGTGGCTTCCCCCATCAGATATTAAAACTTTTGGAATTCCAAACCTCGAAATAATTTGATCTTTTAAAAACTTGCAAACAGTTTTGTTATCTGCAGCTCGAGTAGGGATAGCCTCCACCCATCTAGATAAATAATCTACCGCGAGAAGAATATATTCAAATCCTTGACTATTAGGGAATGGGCCCATAAAGTCAATGCCCCATGCATCAAATACGTCACAGGTGATCACTGGTTGCATAGGCATGGCATCTTTGGAACCAATGGTTCCTCCCATTCTCTGACAGACGGGGCACGACCTCACAAAATTATAAGCATCCATAAACAAGGTCGGCCAGTAAAATCCACATTGCAATATCTTCTCAGCGGTCCTCTTCCCAGAGTGATGTCCTCCCGCCTCCAAGGTGTGGCATATATTGAGGATACTTTGATATTCCTCTTGAGGAATACATCTTCTCCATATGCAATCCGGTCCTTCAAAGAAAAGGAAAAGATCTTCCCAATGATAGTGTCTCGCTTCAGATATGAGTCGATTGATTTTGTTTCTAGGCCAACCTTGAGGAACTTCATTGGTGACGAGATAATTCACTGTGTCTGCATTCCCAATGATAGCAGAAATTGACTCGTCTAGGAAGGTTTCACGGATGGATTCAGATTCCGGAATTTTGTTATGTTCAATCCGTGATAAATGATCAGCCACGACATTCTTAACGTCAGGTTTGTCCTTAATCTCCAGATCAAATTCTTTAAGCAGTAGAATCCATCTCAGAAGTCGTGCCTTTGCGTCCTTTTTGGCCATTAAATAACGAATGGCAGAATGGTCTGTGTAAACTGTCACCTTAGATCCTAAAAGTATTGATCGAAATTTTTCCAAGGCAAAAACCACAGCAAGCATTTCTTTTTCGGTCACAGTGTAATTTTTTGAGCAGGGTCTAAAAATTTGCTTGCGTAGTGAATAGCATACGGGATCCCATCTTTTCGTTGTCCTAATACAGCCCCTACAGCGAAATCGGATGCGTCTGTCATGATCTCGAAGGGAAGAGACCAGTCGGGAGCTTGTAGGACGGGAGTCTCAATGATCCTTCTCTTGAGTAATTCGAATGCTTCTAGACACTTATGATCTACCACGAATTCGGTGTCTTTCCCAAGAAGGTCAGTTAGCGGTCGGGCAATTTTTGAAAAATCTTTGATAAATCTCCTGTAAAATCCGACATGCCCTAGAAAAGACCGTACTTGTTTCACATTTGTAGGTGGCTCAAGCTTTTTGATCACATCAACTTTGGCAGGGTCAACCTCCATTCCCTTCCTGGAGATGACATGCCCTAATACAATGCCTTCTTTCACCATGAAATGGCTTTTCTCCCAAGAGAGCACCAGATTCACTTCCCTGCACTTTTGGAGGACTCGATCCAGGTGCGCTAGACAATCATCGAATGAATCACCATGAACCGAGAAGTCATCCATGAAGACCTCCAGGAAATCCCCAACCATGTCGGCGAAAATCGCAATCATGCATCGTTGAAAGGTGCCGGGGGCATTGCATAGCCCAAAAGGCATTCCCTTGAATGCGTATGTGCCGAAGGGACATGTAAAAGTAGTCTTTTCCTGGTCCTCTAGGGTGATGGCTACCTGATTGTAGCCCGAATACCCGTCTAAGAAACAGAAGTATTCTCTCCCTGCCAATCTCTCCAGGATTTGATCAATAAAAGGCAGCGGAAAGTGATCCTTCTTCGTTGCGGCATTCAGGCGCCTGTAATCCACACAGACATGCCACGACGTAGGTACCCGTGTCGTAATCTCTTCTCCCTCCTCATTGGTGATAATTTGGAGTCCTGACTTTTTCGGGACTACATGCAAAGGTGACACCCATTTGGAGTCGGAGATGGGATATATGAACCCAGCTTTACACCATTTTTCGATCTCAGTTTTAACCACTTTCCGTAAGTTTGGATTCAATCTACGTTGGCATTCACGGGAGGGTTTAGCATTATCTTCAAGTAAATATGGTGTGAGTACATGGTTGGGTTAATCCCTGGGAGATCAGACAATCTCCAGCCTATAGCCTTGCGGTTTTTCTCCAAAACATTAAGCAGGCGGATCTCCTGCTCTTCGGTCAGTTGTGAGCTGATAATGACCGGAAATTGTCCCTTTTGTCCTGCAAGGAAAGCATACTTAAGTGTAGGGGGCAATGGTTTGAGTTCAGGTAAGTCCATGATGTTTCTCGAATCTGGTTCTGTCAGTGATGTTTCTTTTTGTGATGTGGACGCTTGTAGTGTATCAATGTTGACCACCATCATGGTTGTATCAGGGATCGGATCGCTAATGATGGAATGAGGTGTGGCAATCACCGCGTCCGATCTGTGTAACTTACTCAAGGATTGTCCATAAGGAGAATTGACTGACAGGTCTAGAGTGGCCTCTGAGTCTCCTAGAGTATAGGTAGATGCATGAATGACCTGGCAGACTAAGTCATCAACAATTTCCTCACCAGATGAGGTTGATTCTATCATAGCGGTTGGGTTTTGTCTCCAGGACCCAACTGTTGGTTCTGTAATTTCAGTCTCAGTTTCTGATTTTTCAGACTCGGTGCTCGACTCGGTGTCAGGTCTTTGGAACCTAGTTTGCTGCATTTTAAGTTCAACTTTTCCAAACTGGATTCTCCCGGATGTGTAATCAAATATAGCTCCTGCGGTCCTAAGGAAGGGTCGCCCTAGTATCATCTGGGAATCTTTCCAATTTCTAGGGACATCCGTGTCAAGAATTGTAAAATCCACTGGGTAGTTTTGTCCCTCTATGTTGATGACAATGTTTCGAATCTCGCCCCTAGGTCGCTTAGTTGATGTGTCTGCGAATTGAAGTACGGCTGCAGATGGCTTAAGAGGACCTAGATTTAGATGCTCATATAGGGTTGTGGGCATGAGATTGATGGATGATCCATTGTCTAACAATGTTCTTGCAAACTTGATTTCCTTGATGTAGCTAGTGACAAAGTGAGCACCCATGTCTCTCTTCTTTCTTGGCAGCTCATTTTTTATAAGACGAGATGTTGCTACTGAGAGTATGTGTTTCTTTGTTCGGCTAGGAGTTTGTTTGCTGGCCCTAGTTGGTGTGCATCTCACCTTCAGGTATTTTCGAAAAGCCGAGTCTCTTTCTATCATCTCGTCTAGGGACAGAGTGACCTTAATATTTTCCTTACAGATGTGGGCCATCTCTTCATCATTTTTTTGGTTTTTTATGTTTTTCTTCTTTCCTGCCGTAAGAGCACGGGGGAAAGGAATGGACTTGGTATGATCAAGAACATCACTTTTATTGAATGAAAAATTTCTTACAGGACTTGGACTCGGACTAAAAACAAGGAATTTTGTGGTTGGTGGCATTTGTTTGTCTGACTCAGACTCTCCATTATATCCGGGTGGTGTGGGTGGGACTTGTTCTTTCTCCTTCTGTCTTCCTTTGTGTGAATTGATGGACACTGGGGCTATGTCTTCGTGTTCCTTCGCTCGATCAGGCATGGTTACGGTCCTTCCGCTCCTAAGAGAGATATGATAAGAGTTATTATTCGAGAAGGGCTCAAGTTCAGGTATGGAATAGTCAGAGATTAATACCTGATTGTGTCCAAGGCTATTTGGGTTAGCCTGGACTTGGGCTGGAATCACGGTCTGGGGCGCAGTCACCTCATCTCTCCAACGAGAGAGTCGATTTATGTCGACTCTCATATCATGAAGCTCATCCAGTACTCGTTGGAGCTCTGGAGAGATAGCAGAAGGGGAGGACCCTTGATCCTGCCTGGCCTGAGGTCGCTGATACTGGTCTTGTTGGCTTTGGCGTTGGTTCTGTTGAGGTTGCGGGTTCTGGTAACCCGTGCGATATTGCTGCCTCTGCTGCAGTTGAGGCTGATAGGTGGGCTGGGCTTGCGGTGGACGAGGTTTGGAGTAGAGTTTTGGCCTGAGCGATTGACCGGTTCCAAATTATACCAGACTCCATTTATCTCCATGACTTGTGGAGGTTCCTCAAAATCAGTCTGAGCGGAGGCTTCATCAGTTTGAGAGGGCAAGACTTGGTCTCCACCCCAATGGCTCTGTTGCCCTACCCCTTGACCTTGAATGTAGTGAATTTGGTGTATGGGTGCGGGGGGTGCCATCTTTGATACCCTGTCAGCCAATTCCTCCATTTGTTTCGGCAATTTAGCTAATTTCCCCATATCAGATGATTTATGGATCTCATCCACCTTTTTATAAATCTGCTCAACCATAGTTAGCTTATCAGCTATTATTCCCATGTCAGCATTGTGGTCGGTTGTCAGATTATTCACCATCTTTTTGGAGCCGGTTATGAAAGCCCGGCTAGTGGTTTGTGCATGGCTAGTTTCAGCAAGTCTTTCGAACACCTTGTAGACGGTGTCCTCGTGGCGCCCCATGTAGCTTCCTCCGTAGGATGCACTAACCAACCCTTGAGTCTCAGGGTTCAGCCCGCTCACAAGACTTTGGACCAGCATCATTTTACTTATCCCGTGTCCTGGGCATTTCTGTACTAAGTCTGTGAATCTTTCCCAGGTTTCATGAAATGGTTCATTCGGGTGTTGGGTGAAACTCGTGAGCTTGAACCTCATTTGGTTAATTCTACTAACTGGGTAGAATTTCTTTAAAAACAAAGTCTTGAATGTGGCCCATGTAGTGACTATTTCCCCTAGATTTTTCAGCCAGTAAGCCGCCTTATCAGTCAAGGCGAAGGGGACAGCTCTCAACCTTATGTAGTCTTGGCTAACCCTAGGGTGGCAGAGGTTAGCACAGACTAACTCGAAGTCTCGGAGGAAGATATATGGTTCTTCATGATTATTTCCTCCGAACTTTAGCAACAGTGCAAGGAAATGCGGTTTGTGTTCGAACGCATCCTCAGGGGGAACAGGTCTCAACCAATTATAGTCTTCATCTAATTCTGGAAGATACGTGTCTTCCATAGCAGCCTCGCCTTGTTGTATTATTTCCAACTGCGTCCTAAGTAGTTCATTGGTTTGTTCAGCAGCTGTTATCCTAGCCAAGAGTGCCAGGATAGGGTCATTGTCGTTCTCATCGTCCCCAGAGTTCTTCTTGGGAGGCATTATGATTCACCTTCAGAGAGGAAGAGTTTAGAGATAAGTGTTATGATTAAAAGAGGATTTTTGCTAAGGGTAAGAGATTCGTTAGCGGAGGAGTAAAAGATGAAACTTCTAAGACAAGGAGGATAGAGAGAGTCCTTACGAAGAAGCAGACACAAGCAAACACAAGACAATTCTCAAGTTCACCTACTCAACACAGATGAAGGCACGTCAGGGTTCGGCCGCTTATCTTTTCACTTTTAATTTAATGACAAGACAATCTTGCAAATTAAGCGGAGCTGTTAGGTACCGAAATATTTCTCAAAGACTGTCCTGAGTTCGTACAACTAGTTGCATCTACTCTCAGCCAGTATAGGTGGAAGTACGGACCGTTTAAACGGCTACCCGTGTTGCTTGAGGACGGTACCTTCCGCGGTGTCCTCTAAACCACCCACTCTGCTAAGGGAAGTCGGACCGTAAAACGGCTACCCGAGACCCTCACTGAAAAGTAGCTAATTGTTTTTAAAAACAGTAGTCTTTGTGAAATTTCTCACTTTTGGCTCTATCCAAAGTTTGTGTTCTAATCCTTACAAACAATGAGTGGATTTCTCTCCACCAGACACAGGTTAATTTTAGATCAGTTTATTTACAGTCACCTTGATTAGCAGTCCCAGTTTTAAGTTAAGGTTATCACTGTAGTTTATGTGAGCACAAAAATTCACGCCTATCGAACAGTCTCAATTCCTTTAAATCCTAAGTTGTAAAACTTTGAGAAAGGGGAATCGAAAAAGCCGATGCAAACGTAAATCAATGATGCATGCTTAAGAGAAAGACTTACAGTGAATCCTCACGTTCTTCATGCGGGATGCAAGACAAGGAATTTAAAATTTACACTAAATGATATGCACAGATGAAAAAACGTCCTAAACAGATAGTTCTATTAGCGGGAAGAACTGATTGAAATTTTTGGCTAATGTTGAACGATCTATAGTGCGTTTAATTAGTGCTAGTGTGGCCTAAGAATTACGAGCACAATCAATGATAGAAAGGTAAGCGTATATGTGCCTAAGTCCTACGCCACTCAAGTCGGGTCCCAACCACACAGAAGGGGTTGAAACAAACCCGACACACCACAGGAATGTTCAGTCTTAATTATTACAAGGGTTCAAAGAGAAGGACCCTGAGAATATTGCAAAAAGTAAACCTATGCTAAGCTCTCTCTCACAAAATTAAAATTCGATCTTCATAGCAGACCCTTGAATTAATATCGAAATCCAGCTCCCAGAAGTCTGCGAAGAGAGAATTTGCGGTTAGTAGCAGAAGTAAGAGAGAAATGCAAAATAAAATGCAGAAAAGAAAATGGCACAAAAATTAATTTTCACAAAAATCAATTATCAAAATAATTTAAAACCCTAAAATTCGTCGTTCCCCGGCAATGGAACCATTTGATGAACGCGAAATCCACCTCTTTAATAATCGTAAATTGTAGTATAGGAGGCGGATTTCGGTCGTCAAAATACCACAAGCCTTGAATATTGTGGAGTATTTTTACTTGGTAAGTGTACCAAGGTCGAACACAGGGAACGGTGTTTTTTTAGTTGTGTGGTCTTAAATCAAATTAAATAATTAGTTAATGATCGATTAATTACTGTGTTGAGAAATATGCAAGCACAATGCAATGAGATGCAAATGCAAAAGAAATATACAGAGAAAATGAAGCACTGGATCTGCGATTTAGTGAAGTTTCATCCTCAAATAAATTTATCAAGAAATACTCGAAAGATAATCACAGATCAAAAGAGATTATTTCTAATGAGATATTTCCAATTAATTCCAAAATGCAAGCCAGAAGATCATGAGATCAGATCATATTCCTACACAAATTGATTCCTCGAAAATATGTCCAATAATTATCTTTCCTCAACTGAGCTCCCTGCTCTGATTAAATCTTTCAAATAATATAAGCAATAATCCTTGGGGAAGTATTCAATTTAAATCACTAGTTGAATCCCTGCAAAAGATAATGTTAATTTTCCAAACATGAATATGTGGCCTGCAAAAAGTTGACAGGGATCCTCAATGAATAATTATCAATAATCAGCCTCGAATCAGTCCACAAATTATATTATGCTGTAGAGCACGAATTAGCTTGGAAACGACATATTATATGCTAAAATCGGAGTTCAGATGGAAAAGATATGCTAAAATGAAGTTTCAGGGACTAAAATGTAAATAAAATAAACTTTTCTTCTTCAAAAAGGTCCCTACGGGGCTTATCTGTAATTTAAAAAATTCGGAGGGTCTCCTCTGCAATTTACCCAGGCGGGGGTATAAATGTATTTTTGGAAACACGCAGGGGCTTCGCTGCAATTTCTCCAGCCACGCACGTGCGTTGCACGTGCGCCTGGAGGGTTGGACACGAGGCGGAGGCTCGGAGGGCCCGGAGCTGAGGCTCGGGTGGGAAGGCTGGAGGCTCGGGCCAGAGCAGGAGGCTCGGGCGTCCGAGCCTTTGGTTCGGGGGCTGGCTCGGGGCTCCCGAGCCTTGAGGCTCGGCTGAGGCGCGTGGCGGAGAGAGGACCGTCGGATGAAGGGCTTGGGCCCGATCCGACGATCGCTGTAGATGCGACGGGTGCTCGGGCGAGGCGGCCGAAGCGCGCCACGCGAGGCGGAGGTGCCGCGGTGGAGGGCGCCTGGGCGAGGAGGCGGAGCTGGTCTCCGCGGCGGAGCGGAGAGCCGCAGGCGGAGGAGCGGCAGCGCTCGGGGTCGAGCGGTGGGGAGGGGTAGGTCGTTTCCGGGGTGGTGCGGAGGCGCGAAGGCGCCGAGATGGACCGAGCTGGAGGCGGCGTCACCCCCGGCGACGAGCTGGGCGTTGGGTTCCTACAGTGGTTAGAGAAACACGGGGGGGGAACGCGAGCGTGGCGTGGGCTTGGGCGCTTAGAGCGGTTCCGTCCTTTGCGAGGACGGCGATGGATGAGGTGAGTTGAACGGATGAAGGAGAGGGAGAAGGCTCGAGAGCAGGGGGTGAGGGTGTTGACTCGCCTGAAGAGGAGGCACATCTCCTGGTTGTCCTTGCTCACGGCCCCTTGGCGAAGGGGGACTGAGCTCTGCAGCAGGTCGTTCTGCAACAGGGAGTATGCTCCCTGGATCACGTCGTCGACTCGACGAGGGCCACTGTCACCAGCCCTTGTGATGATCTTGAAATGATGGCGGATGGGTTCATGGGCTGCCGCCGTTGGGGATTTATAGGAGCGAGATGGTGGAAGGTCGAGGGTCCGGCGTCCGTTACATGCATGGAGCGGCTGAGGCCGCGCATGGCGGTCATTGATGGCCGCATGCGGCGGTTTTGTGGAGGAGGCGGAAGGCGTTGGGGAAGATGACCCTGGTCACGTGCTAGGCATGTGACCCAGGGGTGCTGGAGAGAGAGGAAAGAGTGGGGGGTGCCACGTGGCACGCCCAGGGGCTGCCACGTGGCACCAAAAAAAATTCAAATTTTAATGTGGGCAAAAGAGATAGAAGATGACCTCGAATCGAAAAAATCTTCTTCATGATAGTTGTTCGTCTCATCGAGATTTAGAACTTTCATGAAGGGTCCGGGAGCAAAAGAGGTCACCTGTGTGAAGTGGTATTTTTGGTGGCTTTCCATGTGTATAGAAAGCCGACTTTTTGGGATTTTGTAATTTTTTGGTGGTTTTAGAGGGGATAAAATTTATAGAAAAAAATACGATAAAATACAAGAAAATTAATTACACATTAATCTGATTTTTTAGATTTTTAATGGATAAGAAATTAGGAAAATAAAATAGAAGTAAGAAACACACAAATTTTGTACAGACAGACAACGGACACTTGGACTCGGGCAGTTTCTTTGAATTCAGTTTTGATCTAGATTTGGATTTTTGCGTTTCTTATTAAAACTTTCATCAAAGGACACAAATGAAGAAGAAATAAAATTAAAAGAGTTAATTATGCACATAAAAACTCAGGCTAAAATTAGCAAAAAGTTAAAATACGCAAAAGAGACCCAAAACCCAACTTTCAAATATGAGCTCCGAATTTTACGAAATTGGTCTTGTTTTGAAGGTATTTGAAAATGGAGTACTTTAAAAGTGAATAGACCAAAATCGGACACTGTATGTGGGAGATATGCTCATTTTAGTCCGTCAGATGTGAAATTTGACTTTGGGATTATTTGACACTTATTGGGGTTAGTATTTTTTGTATTTTTTATTTAATAAGGTTAGTAATATCTACACAATGGAGGTGGTTTGGGGTCAATCGGAGTTAGGATGAATTATTTAAAAATAAGAGAAGTTAGCGGCTTTTTGGGCTAATTTACACTTGGGATTTTTAATGCAATTTATGCATGATGAAATGCAGATATTATTTACACATGTATGAATGCTAATAATGCTCTATTAATGATTAATTACATGTGAATGATGGGGAATAGAGCCTAATTGGCCAATTTTGGCATGATGAATACGAGATTCATCAAGGACTAAATTCCTCTATGAGAAATATGTCAGATTAAGATGACGAGATCGGTACCGAGAGGGGCTTCTAATTTGAGGTATCGGTGGCTAGGTCTTCGAAGATGGCAGCGAGGGTCTCCTCGTGTCCGACGAGATGGAGCTCCAGCCGCTGCTCGATCATCCCCTCCTCCACCATCGCCTCGGCCTCTGCTACCACCACCGCGAACACCACCCCAGTGCCACTGCGATCATAAGCACTCGCAATGCCATCGCCACTGCTCGCACTATCCCCAGTGCCACCGCCACCGCGATCAGATTCACTTGCATAGTCACAACCACTACTAGTACTACCCCTAGTCCCACCGCGAGCACCACCATCAGTGCCACCGAGAGCACAACCCTCATCGCCACCAAGTCCCGCCATTGTTGAGAAGCTGAGAGAGAGGAGAGATATGTGAGATGAGAGATAAGTGGCGGCTGAGAGTTTGGGTTTTATAGGATTAGGGTTTTTTAAGAAAAGGGGAGGGGAGGAGAGTCACGGGGCGGAGGGGGAGAGGGTCACAGGACCAACATTGAAATGTCCATCGTGTATTTTTTTATTTTGTATTAGTATGTATCTATTTTTATACTATGCAGATCACGTGTCAGACTATTATGATGATTCGTTGCATTCTGTTATGAGTTGCATGTACTCAGAATATTATATCTAATTTACCCTCCATTTATATAATTTTGTAGTTCATGATTCATAGAAGGTATCATTGTATGAAGATTATAACTACAAGTAATTTCAATCAAATTACTTAATATAATAAAAACAGTGACAAAAAACATATAGAAAAATATATGGGTAATTTTTGTAAAAGGCACACGGTTGCATTCTGAGTGGGGTGTATCCAACAATTTGATGGGTACCTTCTGTTAAAACTCATTTCCATGAGAGGTTTCCATACAAAACCCATTAGTTTAGCACACGATCAGATCATGCTCCTCTTCACTCATTTTTTTCCTTTCTATTTATAAAATTGTCAAGCCTACTACTAGCTAATTGATCCAACATTTTGATGTGAGCAAAACAACCAGTAAAATAGACAATAGGATACAATTATATATATATATATATATATATATATATATATATGAGGGTGACTTTCTAATTTCTCCTTTTAAAACTTGTAGAGACGAATATTTCCGTCACCATAAGTTTTTGTTATCACAATTTTGTCACCACAACCCCTTTACCTTGTACTGAAACGACGATGACAACACATACATCAGATGGCGATGAGTGTACACGGTGCTGCAACTAATCTTGGATGAAGAACAATTCGCAGTTTGATATAATATTGATGTGTACTATACAATATCGATGTGTACTATACAATATTAATGTGTATTGTACAATTTTGATATTTATTATAATATATGTTGTTTATTTTTACAAATCAAATGGTTGTGAATGAAACCGTATTTTTTTATAAATCTTGTATATATTGATGTGCATTACACAATTTGGATGTGCATTATACATTTTAGATGTATTTTATACAAATTTGGTTCGTATATTCTCATCAATTAAGCATGAATGACTACCACAATTTTTACAAAAAACTATACAATTTTTATTATACAAATAACCATACAATCGTTACAAATAACCACACATTAATTACTAATATTAATTGTATTTTACAAAAAAACCATACAAAATTTACAAATAACAGATGACTTTTTGAATGAACAATGGATTCTACAAAAAGCATACAGTCGTTACAAAAGGAATCTTAAATTCTACAAAAAAAATGCGTGAGGATACAAACATAGGCCTCATATAATGTCGTCCAACACAAAACTTGATTTTTAAATATGGTATTGCAAAAAATACTAAAAGTAAAACTAGCTAAATTTTGTATTTCGGAATATTAATTGGCGTGCATAATTAATGCAAAAGTTGGTGGCCAAAATGCTCCTTTGGGCAAATAAATTGATGATGCTGTTAGATTTGAATCTAACGGCTACGATCGTTGGCCTTCCTTAAGGATGGAAGGATCAAGTCCTATTTGAAAAGCCCATATATATGTATGCATGTATGTATGTATGTATGTATGTATGTATGTATGTATGTATGTATGTATGTATGTATGTATTTCCAGAGTAATGCATGAAAAGTAACAATTGTGTTAGAGATGGTAACAAAAAATATATTATAGATAAATTAAGTAAATACATTATTCAGTATATTTTCAAAGCACATAAAAAGTAATAATTGTGTTAGCAATAGTAACATTAAATATCTTTAAAATAAATAAATACATTAGTAACTCAATATATTTTCGAAGTAACGCGTGAAAATACCAACTGTGTTTACTGTAAGTTTTTATTATATGAAATCAAAATACATTCGATAAAAATCAATTAGGACTATAGATCATATGTATCAAATCGAATAAAAATTGATGTTATGAACGTCACTTTCTCATATTTCAATCCAAACATGATCCAAAATAATATAAACTTCTCACGAGCCAATCCAAACGTAATCCAAAATAATCACTAGATACAATCAGTCGGATCTAAACCAAAATGATTAAAAGAAACAAATTCTTTCTACCTTGCATTGGAGAAAAACGATCGCCTAACTTTGCAAATCGCTAGATAAAAAATCATCATACGATCAATCGCCTCTCGTTGCAACACAGGTTTCCATACACGTATATTAATTTTAGAATGGTTAACATTTCCACTTTAGTATTCTTTCCATTCTAATTACGGTTCCTTTTTTTAGGGATTGAGAGATTTAAATCGCATGGCTTAAATTAGAGGCTCACCAAACTCAAATGGGCATAGGACCCATTGGATATATATGGGTTAAATGAGGCTGCCCCATGGGGAGCTAACCTAGCTACCCCCACCCCGTTTCATCCGGTTTTTTAATTTTTTTAAAAAAAATTCTTCCCTGGAATTTAATCACTATATCTCTATATTATATCATTAAAATTTCGTGCGAAACAGAGACTCCTACGACCTCCATCTAGACAGTCATTTTTTAACGGTAACAAAATTGCTAAAAACGACCCCGTCTGGATGGAGGCCGTATGAGTCTCTATTTCACACGAAATTTTAATGACATAATATATGGATATATTGATGAAAATCCACAGAAGAAATTTCAAAAAAAAAACGAATGAAATGGGGCAGGGGGAGCCAAGTTAGCTCCCCCCAAGGGGCAGCCCTAAATGGGGCTGCCCCCATGGGGGGCGCTAACTTGGCTCCCCCGCCCCATTTCGCCCGTTTTTTATTTTTTTTGAAAATTTCTTCCGTGGAGTTTTATCACTATATCCATATATTATGTCATTAAAATTTCGTGCGAAACAGAGACTCCTAAAGCCTCCATCCAGACAGACATTTTTTAAGGGTAACAAAATTGCTAAAAATGACCCGTCTAGATGGAGGCCATAGGAGTCTCTGTTTCGCACGGGATTTTAATGACATAATATAGGGATATATTGATGAAAATTCACGGAAGAAATTTTCAAAAAAAATAAAAAAATCGGACAAAATAGGGCGGGGGAGCTAAGTTAGCCCCCCATGGGGTAGCCCCATTTTACCCATATATATATGTATATATAAGATTTTTATCCAGAGGGCCCTGTGCCCATTTGTGATAAAATGGGCCCATTTTATACACCGTTAGATCAAATCACTCAATCCCATGATTTTAGGAACCATAATGGTAACGTCAAGTTGCTTTATTTTTGAATATTAATTACTTTCCGTAAATAGCAATAGAATCATTTGCTATCGATCTCGTGAGAACAGTTTCATCATCGTCGGATTTCGTGACAGTAATCGCCTTCTCAAAAATTTTGCTACCATTCTCGCTCAATATCGTCTATGAGAATTTCCAGAAAATCTGTAAGTTCATTTTTATCTTCTAACTCACTCTTCTTTTTTTTATTTTTTTCATTTGATTTATGATATCTTAATCCATGTGTATCATTTGCAGGTTAATACAATCTATTGTTAGGTTTTTTAATACCATCCACCTTAGCAATGTACAGTATTATCCTTCAAAAATGATGAAGACGATCGCTGGTCATTTTTGTTCCTTAGTTTTCAGAAGTTATGTAAGTTTCCTTGTTTTCTATCTCATTCTCCATTTCATTTGGATCAAGATTTATCATTCTCAATTTTTTTTCTTAATACATGTGTATCGATTGCACATCATTACAAATTTTAGTAACATTTTTTTCACCTTCAACTTAATATATCGGATACAATAGTAATGGTTAAATGTTGAATCTCTAACGTTTTTAAAGGTTCGGTAATTTCTGCAATCATAAGTAACAATCATTGACTTTTTAGTAATATGCACTCTCGGATTAGTATTTTTTCTTTATTACTAATGCTTTACTCAATATTACTTTTGAAGTTCATTGATTACTAACATCGATTACTTATTCTACTAACGCTCTAATTACTAATATAATTCGCTGACTTACTAATATCTTTTTGTATGTCATGTTAGCTACGGATGTTATATATTGATTTACTAATGTCTCATTCTATAGTTACTTTTGAATCCCAAATAATTACTTACATCATCTACCACATGGCTATTGCTTTGTAATATTTGTCCCTTTTGTTATAACACTTTGGTAAGAATTACAAATTAATTACTCACATTACATTATACTTACTATTCATTGTTTTATTTTTTCTATTCACTGATTAGTTCCTACTACTTGCATCTAATTTTCACTACTTTATTTTTCAGGTATGCCAGATGTTTGGATCATCAATCCTGTCACGTGCGATGATCAACTCTTTTTTATAGAGATTCCTATATGGAGTCATCATCTCACCAGATCAACATGCCGCGGAACCACTAATATATTTATCACCATGGAGGCACACATGTCATATTTTTCCATGTCTATTAACTATCAGTCCTTTATGTATGTACACATATGTCATTTGTTTCTTCCAAGGAAGATGATGTAGAAGAAGACAAATCTATTTATTTTTCTGTTACGAAGCTTTGGTTAGGAGCTTTTGAATAAAATATATTGTGGTATATTTGGATGTTGTCTACTTCTATTGTATCAATAACTATGAGAGAAAGATCAGTAACACCTAAATAGCTTTGGTTAATCACACCTAACACTTTTATTTAGAAGATAAATCTATTTATTTGTCTGTTACTAAGCTTTGGTTAGGAGCTTTTGAATAAAACATATTGTGGCATATTTGGATGTTGTCTACTTCTATTGTCATTGATCCTAATTTGATCTTGGTGTTGATATGATGGCTGAACAATGGCTCGATCTAATGGCGGAGCTTAGAACCGGCAACCCCCCTTGAATAAAACATATTGCGGCAAAAGTAACTTTTAGTATTGCCATCAGTAATACTATTCAAAGTATTTGTAGTTTGTTTAGAATACGTAAGTAAGACAATATAAATTTGTATCAATAACTATTAGAGAAAGATCAAGTAACACCTAACAAATTTACTTGTAACATAAGCATTGGCATCAGTAAATTTGATATAATAAACGAGCATATTTGATAAGTAACTTTACTATTGCCATCAGTAACACTTTTTGAAGTATCAGGAATTTGTAAGGATACGTAAATAATAATGGCTCGATCTAATGGATGAGCCTAGAACCGGCAGCCCCCCCTTGAATAAAACATATTGTGGCAAAAGTAACTTTTAGTGTTGCCATCAGTAATACTATTCAAAGTATTAGTAGTTTGTTTAGAATACGTAAGTAAGACAATATAAATTTGTATCAGTAAGTATTAGAGAAAGATCAGTAACACCTAACAAAATTACTTGTAACATAAGAACTGGCATCAGTAAATTTGATATAATAAACGAGCATATTTGACAAGTAACTTTACTATTGCTATCAGTAACACTTTTTGAAGTATCAGTAATTTGTTAGGATACGTAAGTAACTAAGGCAATATAAATGTTTTGCCAACTTTAGAACAAGCATAAAATTACAAGCACATGCAACGATAACATGACTTCACTCAAGAGTCATCACACCATTATTTTTGTTGTCCAAACAACTGCAAAAACTAATAAGTCACCAACAAATTCTTTCATTTAAAAACTAAAAGATATTCATTTGAGAAGGTTTGAATTAAACAATTCCTTCATCCATTACATAAGAACTTAAACAAATTTCTATACTAATTACAAGTGAAATTGGCATTTCCACCATACATTTACAAAAGGTTGCATCTAAGGAGAAGCTAATGAGTAATTCATTTTCCAGAGTTCTTTTCGCCTCCACACTTCAGTAAAATAGAAGCAATCTTGATGCAGAATTTAGGTATTTCTTCAATAGCAAATGTGGGCTCGACCCCATTACAAATGAAATCCATGTTGCCTTCAAGTAACACCTAATGTAAAAACATTTTTCTAAGCATCAGTAAGTTTGGTATGATAAAACAAGATATATGACAAGTAACTTTACTATTACCTTTAGTAACAATTTTTGAAGCATCAGTAAGTTGTTAAGATACGTAAGTAACTAAGGCCATATAACTTGTATAAGTAAGAATGAGAGAAAGACCAGTAACACATAATAAATTTTTTATAACATTGACAACTTGGATCAGTAATTTGGTACAGTAAAAAAACATCTATTACAAGTAACTTTTAGTGTTTCCATTAGTAATAATATATAAAGTATCAATAATTTGTTAGGATACGTAAGTATTTAAGGAAATATAATTGTATCAATAAGAATATGAGATAAACAAGTAATACATAAAATATATTTGTAACATAGGCAAGTTGCTCAGTATCTTTGATATAATAAAGCAACATATATGACAAGTAACTTTAATATTACCTTTAGTAATAATTTTTTAAGTATCAGTAACTTGTTAAGATACATCAGTAAATAAAGTCATATAACTTGTATAAGAACGAGAAAGACCAGTAACACATAAAATATTTTTAGTAACATAGATAACTGACATCAGTAACTTGCTGTAATAAAAAATATATATGCTAAATACCTTTACTATGGACATTAGTAATAACTTTTGAAGTATCATTAATTTTTTAGGATATGTAAGTAACTAAAAGAATATTTGGTAGTTTGATAATGATTCAAAACTTTGAATATAATCAATAAGATCGAGGAAAGCATCAACAATTAGAATCAAGTTGTAAGAAAAAGTGTCATTGGAATCAATAACTTTAAATACCACTGAATCAATATATTGGCTAAATAAAAAATTGATTGTAATAAAGGATTAATAGCTGAAATATACGAACAATCACAACTTATAAATAAAAATTTCTTCTCAAATAATATTATTGCTATAAGATCGATAAAACTTACGAATCAAAGTCGTCATATATTCTGTTTTTGTTTGATCGTGAACAATGAGATTCAAAATGCCATTTTGAAAAAAAACGACAATGAGGGAAGACGTAATTGCATGTGATAAAAAGGAAACAAAACTATGACGATAATGCGGGAGTCTGTTATGGTAACACATCAATTAGTGCCAACAATGGTATTTAACGTAATTTTAATTTGGATGGTTGGATTAACATCTAACGGATAGGACGACGGGCTCAACCCAACTCTAATGGGCACAGGGCCCTCTGGATAAGCCCTCTATATATAAGTGTGTGTGTGTGTGTGTGGTGGGGGGGGAGGAAGCTGCACCTGGTGGTGCAGCCAACTAGGTGCACCCAGGCATTTTTTCTCATTGGTTTTTTATTTTTTTGAAGGAAACATATGGGGATTTACTTAATTTATTGAGTGGAATATGTGTTTCAAATTTCATGGAAAACAGACATTCCTAACATGTCCATCTAGATAGGGTCGATTTCAATAATTCTGAGACCGTTAAAATGTGACAGTCTTGATGGAGATGATAGAAGTGTCGAATTTAGTTGAAATTGATATGATATCATGGTGATATATGATGATTTAAATCCTCCTAGGTTTCATTTCAAAAGCTTAAAAAATCAAGGAAAAAAATGCCTGGGTGCACCTAGTTGGCTGCACCCCCAAGTGCAGCTTCCTTTTCTATATATATATATATATATATATATATATATATATATATATATATATATATGGGAAAAATGTGTATGCCCCCTAGGGGGAGCTAACTTAGCTCCCCCCGCCCCTTTTTGACATAATTTTTTTATTTTTTTTGAAATCTAAAACCGTGTAAATTCATTATTAAATCCCTATATTATGTTATTAAAATTTCGTGCGAACCAGAGACTCCTACGAGCTCCATCCAAACGGGGTCGATTTAAAAAATCCTGTTACCGTTAAAATATGACCGTCTGGATGGAGTACGTAGGAGTCTCTGTTTCGCACGAAATTTTAATAGCATAATATAGGGATATAGTGATGAATATTCATTGAAGAAATTTTCAAAAAAAAATAAAAAAATGGTGAAAATGAGGCGGGGGGAGCCAAGTTAGCTCCCCCTAGGGGGCAGCCCCATTTATCCCTATATATATATATATATATATATATATGGGTAAAATGGGGCTGCCCCTAGGGAGTAGCCAACTTGGCTACTCCCACCCCTATTTTCCCCTCATTTTTTTTAATTTTTTTGGAAAATAAAAATTTGTATATTCATCATTATATCCCTCTCACATTCTATTAAAATTTCGTCAGAAACAGAGACTCCTAAGCCCTCCATCCAGACGTCATTTTTTTAACGGTCGCATGATTTTTTAAATCGACCATGTTTGGATGGAGGCCGTAGGAGTCTCTGTTTCTGACGAAATTTTAATAGAATGTGAGAGGGATATAATGATGAATATACAAATTTTTATTTTCCAAAAAAATAAAAAAATGAGGGAAAAATATGGGTGGGAGTAGCCAAGTTGGCTACTCCCTGGGGGCAGCCCCATTTTACCCTATATATATATATATATGAGGTAAATGGGAATGCCCCCATGGAGTAGCCAATTTGGCTACTCCCACCCCTATTTTTCCCTCATTTTTTTATTTTTTTGGAAAATAAA
Source organism: Ottelia alismoides (assembly GCA_037367405.1). Classification (NCBI taxonomy): domain Eukaryota; kingdom Viridiplantae; phylum Streptophyta; class Magnoliopsida; order Alismatales; family Hydrocharitaceae; genus Ottelia; species Ottelia alismoides. The sequence goes on from JAZKJV010001099.1 coordinate 596,594, forward strand.
AATTTGTATATTCATCATTATATCCCTCTCACATTCTATTAAAATTTCGTCAGAAACAGAGACTCCTACGGCCTCCATCCAAACATGGTCGATTTAAAAAATCCTGCGACCGTTAAAAAAATGACGTCTGGATGGAGGGCTTAGGAGTCTCTGTTTCTGACGAAATTTTAATACAATGTGAGAGGGATATAATGATGAATATACAAATTTTTATTTTCCAAAAAAAATAAAAAAATGAGGGAAAAATAGGGTTGGGAGTAGCCAACTTCCTTGGCTATCCCTCTCACATTCTATTAAAATTTCGTCAGAAACAGAGACTCCTAAGCCCTCCATCCAGACGTCATTTTTTTAACGGTCGCAGGATTTTTTAAATCGACCATGTTTGGATGGAGGCCGTAGGAGTCTCTGTTTCTGACGAAATTTTAATAGAATGTGAGAGGGATATAATGATGAATATACAAATTTTTATTTTCCAAAAAAATAAAAAAATGAGGGAAAAATAGGGGTGGGAGTAGCCAAGTTGGCTACTCCCTGGGGGCAGCCCCATTTAACTCATATATGTGTGTGGGGGGGTGGGGGGGCTGGGGAAGCTGCACACGGGGGTGTAGCTAACTAGCTGCACCCGGCCATTTTTTTCATTGATTTTTTATGTTTTTGAAATGAAATCTAGGGGATGTAAATCATCATATATCACCATGATATCATACCAATTTCAACTAAATTCGATACTTTTATCATCTCCATCAAGGCTTTCACATTTTAACGGTCTCAGAATTATTGAAATTGATCATATCTAGATGGGCATGTTAGGAGTATTTGTTTTGCATGAAATTTGAAATACATATTCCACGCAATAAAATAAGTAAATCCTCCATAAGTTTCCTTCAAAAAATTCAAAAATCAATGAGAAAAATAGCTGGGTGTAGCTAGTTGGCTGCACCCCCGGGTGTAGCTTCCCAATTCCCTATATATATATATATATATATAGGGAAATTATCCAATGAGCCCTGTGCCCATTTGAGATGAGATGAGCCCACTCATATTTTACCAATATTTTTGATCATTTTGAGTTCAATGCCTATTTATTTACGAGTGTTATATCATATTCTTACTACTAGTAACTATTTTCAGGAAAAAAACCTTAAATTCATACAAAATGATTGTATTATTATTTGTATTACTAGTCTCATTTTTATTCTTACTAATGATCATTTCTTGTGAATCTAAGATTTTTTTATATGAAAATAGTTACTAATAGTAAGAATATGATATAACAACTGTAAATAAATAGGCATTGAACTCAAAATGATGAAAAATATTGGTAAAATATGATTGGGCTCATCTCATCTCAAATGGGCACATTTTACATGCACCGGAGCCTATATCTTCCGCATTTTTTTAAATTTTTTTACAAAATATCATCTTGTATATTCATCTATATATCCCTCCAATATACCACTCGAATTTCGTCAGAAACATAGACCCATATGCCCTCCATTTAGAACAGATCGGTTATAGCAATTCTAAGACCGTTAAAATTATATGTTCTAGATGGAGGGCATAGGGGTCTCTATTTCTGACGAAATTCGAATGGTATATTGAAGGGATATATATGTGAAATACACAGTGATATTTTTCGAAAAAGTAAAAAATATGAGAAATATAAGCCTCAGTGCATGTAAAATTGCATCCACCAAGGTGCATGCTCCCCATCCTCATATGTGCGTGTGTGTGTGTGTGTATATGTAGGTATGTATGTATATATAGGAGTGATCTTATGAGAGCAAAAAGTTGTGAGAGCATGAGAGGATTGATTCTGGATTACATGATTATGTTTCTCTCTCTTGGTCTTCTCTCTCCTGGTGGATCATGTGGTTCAGAATGCATGCTCTCATACTCTCACATGTTTTGGCTCTCATAGGATCACTCTCATATATATATATATATATATATGGGTTAAATGGGACTGCCCCCTTGGGGGAGCTAACTTGGCTCCCCCACGTGATTTCCACTGATTTTTTTATTTTTTTTTCAAAATTCCTTCTATGGAATTTCATCACTATATCCCTATATTATGTCATTAAAATTTCGTGTGAAACAGAGACTCCTACGGCCTCCATCCAGACAGTTATTTTTTAACGGTAACAGAATTGGTAAAAACAATCTCGTCTGGATGGAGGCCGTAGGAATCTCTGTTTCACACGAAATTTTAATGACATAATATAGAGATAAATTGATGAAAATCCACGGAAGAATTTTTTTAAAAAAAAATAAAAAAACGGACGAAATGGGGCGGGGGAGCTAAGTTAGCTCCCCCCATGGGGGCAGCCCCATTTTACCCTATGTGTGTGTGTGAGGAGTGATCCTATGAGAGCCAAAAACCTGTGAGAGTATGAGATAGGGATGGGCATGGGTCGGACCCTGAAGGGCCCAGACCCATCTTAAAAGTCCAGGCCTTGGGTCAGGCCTTGGCCCACAATTTTTGTTGTCCTTCGGCCCAAGTCCAGGCCCGGACCAATTTCTTTAGGCCGGACTTGGGCCGGGCCGGCCCATCTCCACTATAAAGAATGATAAAAAAATTGGGTTTGGATGGAATTAATGGTGGAGTTGTGGATGAAAATATTGGACCATTGGTAAAGATTGTTTCTGAGTGGAATTTAGGGTTAAAAGAAGAGTACGAAGAACCATTTGTTGTTAATAAATTTTAATTTTAATCAATTATTTATTTTCTCACAACTCCGTTGCATTCTTCTTTGATTTATATACTTGTTCCAGGACAACTTGCTATCACTTTTGCAAAATATTCTATTATCTTTCGATATCTCATGATTGATGCAAAATTGAAATCTTGTTTCGTATAATCTCATTCTGCTCCATTCGTTGTCTACCCCATTCATCTTAAGTACATTTTACTTGATCGTGGTTCACTTTATCATGAAGCTAACACAATCCTATTCATCTCTACTTTATACTTTCCTTGACTTTGCAAAGCTACAACTCAGTAATTCCTAATCACATTCATAATCAATTTTTTCATCCGATTAATATAAATGCATTTGAAGGTTGTGTATGATAGTTGGTGGATTTGGATACCAATATAAACAGTAAAAAGTAAATCGACGTGGATATTAATTTCTAGAGTGCTTATAATTTCAAGGAATAAACAAAAGAATAAAATTCTAATAAATCACATAAGCATGCCAAAGGGAAATTCGTTTGGTGCAAATAAATCACATAAGTAGACAAGATTAGATATTGCATTACAAAACAGGGGAAAACTGTGAAGCTTGACAAAGCTATAAAAATACTCACCTTAGGTGGCAAAGCAACAAGGTTGCGTGTCCAACCCTAGGTCCTCAGCAGCAGCGACGACTCAGCTGGCGAGATGCGGACGAGGAGTGGTGGAGGCTAGCTGGCTGGCGGTGGCGGCTGGCACGGCGTGGAGGAGGTGCGGTGGTGGTAGGCACAGTACGGAGGAGGTGCGATGGAGGATGGCACGGGCGGAGTAGGTGCGATGGAGGATGGCACAGGCGGAGGAGGTGTGTAGGCTGTGGAGGAGCCAAGGAGGAGCAGCGGCTCGCCCCCCTTGAGATGAGGAGGGCAATCGGAGCGGCGGATGTGCTTGGGTTAAATAGCCCAGGACTCGGAGGGTTACATACGATTAGGGATGGGAGGGGTCGGGACTCGGGGTGTATTGCGTGTGGTAAGGGATGGAACGAGGGTTTCTTAGAAATAAGTAGGGAAATGAAAGGGGGGTTGGGGGATGCGGGCCTCATTTCGGGCCTAATGTCGGGCTTACCATCGGACTTTGATTCGGGCCTAGATTCAGGTCGGGCCCTCGGGCCAGGTCGGGCTGGGTCGAGCAAAGCCCGGGCTCGACCCAAAAAAATTTTGGGCCTACATTTTCAGCCCAAGCCCGGCCCATTGTTCATTTGGGTTTGGGTCGGCCAGGTTTTTTGGGCCGGGCTTCGGGCTGGCCCAGCCCAATGCCCATCTCTAGTATGAGAGCATGCATTCTGGACCACATGATCCAACCAGAAGAGAGAAGACTAGGAGAGAGAAAATTGGTCCAGAATGCATGCTCTCATGCTCTCACATTTTTTTGCTCCCATAGGATCAATCCTATATATATAGGGGATCTTTCAAATGAGGTGGGGCTTTTCCGAAATTGTAAAGACCACTGTCAACTTAGTAAAAACTCTGTAACAGTTTTGTAAAAGTATAAATTGCACATTGTAAAAAATGATTTTGTAAAATATAGCATTAAAATTTAAATTAACATTGTCATCTAATGTAATAATTTTTTTATAATTTTTTTCACTATACATATTGTGTTAATATTTGTTGTTATATGTATGAAATAAGATATTCTAAAATATATTGGAAAGATGCCTAAATTGAGAGTGGCTCGCCACATGTATGGTGAGACCCCACCTCATTTGAAGGTTCTCCTATATATATATATATATATATATATATATATATATATATATATATATAGAGAGAGAGAGAGAGAGAGAGAGGATGGGGAGTATGCACCCTGGTGGGGCTTATATCTCCCATATTTTTTTATTTTTTGAGAAAATATCACCATGTAGATCTATATATCCCTCCAAGATGTCAAACGAATTTCGTCAGAAACAGAGACTCTTATGCCCTCCATCTTTAACAGGTCGATTACAGCAATTCTAAGACCGTTAAAATTACATGTTCTAGATGGAGGGGATAGGAGTCTCTGTTTCTGACGAAATTCGAATGACATCTTGGAGGGATATATAGATGAATATACACGGTGATATTTTCTCAAAAAATAAAAATATGTGGGGGATATAAGCTCCGGTACATTAAAATTACATGCACCATGGTGCATACTCCCTTTTCTCACATATATATAGGGTTATATGTAGGGGCGTTCATTATTTTAGGGTCATACGGGTATCCGTCCCGACCCAGTGATCTAACCCTAATGTCACGGGTACCCGTGAAAAAATATCCGAATTGAGTACCCGTGAGTTGTCGACCCACTAAACCGGCTTGCCCCGGCGGAAAACCCACGGGGTGAAGTGGGTACCCGGTTGGGTATTTGGCCCTCGTAGAATGATTGATCCACTGTCATTGGAATGGGAAGTCCTCTTCTCTTTCACATCTAGGATTTGAACTCCATGGATCATGCGATGCATCCCATCCTCCGTGACTCGTCGCAATGCGCAGCCCCTCCACAATTCACCATGCGGTGCAGCGCTGCTCTATGCCTTGCCGCTCGACGCAACCCCTCCTCCAAGCCTTGCTGCACGGCGCATCCCCTCCTTCGTGACTCGTCGTGCTGCGCAGCCCTTCCTCCGCGATTTACCACTCGACGCAGCCCCTGCTTCAAGCCATGCCTCCCGGCCCAGCCCCTCCACCACGATTCACCACCCAGTGCAGCCCCTACTCCACGTTTTGTTGCGCGATGCAGCCCCTCCTCCGCGATTCGTCGTTCTGCGCAAGCCCTCCTCCACGATCACCACCCGGCGTAGCCCCTGCTCCTTACCTTGCCGCTCGACGCACCCCGTCCTTCATGCCTTGACGTTCCGCTCATCCCCTCGTCCACTTCCCGCCACTCAGCTTGTGCTTTGATGTTAAATCTTGTATGTATACCGAATAGGTCATAATTTTCTAGTGAATTCTGAATTTAGCATAGTTTTCTAGTGCATTAGGAATTTAAGCTCCATCTATACTAAGGTCAAGATCCCCAAATACACGTGTGTATTTTTATCTTTTCTAAATAACATGTTATCCGATTGCTATTCAAAATGATTCTTTTTCTTCTGTAATTTGTTTCATTTTAAACCATTTTTTTTACACTTGAACCTATAAAATGTTGGGCAGAAGTGGAGGTGGTCTCCTTAGTCCAACAAAAAGATATGTTAGACGTGAGTTAACAGTTCAAGAAGTAAACCAAAAATTATACTTACTCTGCGGGTACCCATTACCCGTTCATATAATCTGGGTACCCGTTAGAATGGGTCGGGTCGACCCGTAACTCGATAATGATGGGTCGAGGCGGGTCTTGATCGAACGGGTCAGGTACCCACCCCGTGAACACCCGTAGTTATATGTGGCTGCCCCCACCTCATTTTCGCAAATTGTTTTTATTTTTTTTTGAAAAATATCACCATGTATATTCATCTCTATATCCCTCATATATGTCATTTGAATTTCGTCAGAAACAGAGACTCCTATGATCTCCATCTAGACAGTCATTTTTTAACGGTAACAGGATTTTTTAAATCGACATCATCTCGATGGAGACCGTAGGGCAGCCAACATGGCTGCCCCCACCTCATTTTTTGTAATTTTTTATTTTTTTGAAAAATATCACCATGTATATTCACACTACAAAAAAAGGCGGGATTGGCGTGCACATAAGAGCTCGTTATGTGCACGCCTAGTGCACGCCATGTGCACGCCTGACAAGTGGGCGAGCACATGTGCTCGTTCAGGGCGTGCTCGCTGATCTGAGAGTCGCCACGGCTGGTGGGAGAGCACCATGGGACGCTATGTGCTCGTCCGTCCGTCTGGCGTGCACATATGTGCTCGCCGGTGTGATCGCCTTCTCTATAATCTGCGATTACACACGGAGCACCGGGCGAGCACATGTGCTCGCCCAAAGTGATTTCCAGGAAAAAAATATACAGGTTCGACAGGGTTTTGACGCCCCGTCGAACCTGTATACCCTGCCAATAAACCACTGCAGGTATCTTCCTAAGGATATATGTATTATAGCAGATCGTAGATTAAGATAACTAGCACTAAAAATTTAAAGGAACGCAATATACATGAATTCAGAAATAAACAATCTAATTTAATATCTAAATATTACAAACAAGTCAACGCCAACAAAGTTCATATAAATTAAAAGATGTTCTAAAAGTTTAAAAGAAAATACAGGTACAAACCACCAAAAATTTACTTCTTCTTTGATCTAAAAAATTTGGACACTAAACCCTGCTTTGATTTCTTTTTTTCTTTCTCCTTTTCTTTGAACCTCGCATACATGCGTGCCTCTTCTTCAGGGTCGTTCTCCTCCTCCTCTTCGTGATCAGATTCAATCTCTTCAGGTTGAGATGCACGCCCTTGCGACCTATATTATATATGGAAGATATTTATCTATTAAATGCATTCTGTAGATATAGAAATTTAATTGTATTATTCATTCTATAAGAAGAATACTTACATGTACGCATTGAACTCCTCTCGGAGCTTCGTCACCTGGTCCACCATCATCGCCATCTGTGACTCCATTGGAACTGTTGATTGGGACAGATGTGGTTGCGTATACGACGGCTGAGAGTATGCAGAATATGAGTGACCATGTTCCTCCACATAATATGGAGGAAGACCACCAAGCGTCTGCTTCCTATTCGCCACAACGTCCCTCTCCTCCAACACCTTATAAGTTTTTCAATTTTTAATATAAAAGTATATATTAGAAATGAATATAGTAAGATAATATTTATACATATATACCTGCTTCCAGATCGTTTTATCAAATGGTGGTTGCTCTCCAGTTGGATCGACACCCCATTTATCAGCAGATAGTGCCAGATAACGATCCTGAAATACAAAGTTTACAATATATATAAATATGTTATAATATATCAATTAATTGTAAATAAATTGATAGACTTACCAACAATTGTCCGGCTTCAGGAGTGGACCATTGCGACTCTCCTTCTCTCCCACTCATGTGGGACCTCGACCACCACTCCTGAAAAGAGGGTTCCCTTTCCAATCTAGCAGCCTGAAAATTTTTTTAAAATCTATTAAAACATTGCATTATATTAAAGTAGATCTCCAAAAAATAATTTTAAATCGTAATACCATCTCCGCTCTAATCTGATTGTGGCTTTTAGAGCCACTGGAGATATAATATAGTCGTTTCAATCTCGGAGTCAGCGGGAAATAACGTAGAATCTTTCTCGATATTTTTTTCCACTCTTACTAGCTGTCTGATATCTTGGCTCATTACATTCAGGACACCGGTGTAAATGTTGATGTTCACCGTAATATAGAATATGGTGATTTATGCATGAGTCTATTTTAATTTCTGCTAAACCCATCTTCCGCATCATCTTTTTTGTTTTGTAATAATTATCAGGTAATTCTGCATCTTCTGGTAACATCTTCTTAATAATCCTCAGCATTGCATAAAAAATTACGATCGGTCATATTATATTCCATCTTCATCGATAGAAGATCCGAGACCGCAGAAAGTTTTGAATATGTCTTGCAACCCAACCATAATGGCTCTTCCGCTTTTTTCAACAGCTCGTAAAATTCTGCAGACTCTCTATATGGTTCCTCATCATCTAACAAAGTATCATTGAATTCTGGACCCGCAACATCCATAACCATATCTGCAAAGGGATTAATATTGTCAGCTTCTTCCACATCATTCATTCTGTTCTCGAAATTCTCACCATGCCTCCACCAAATCTGATATCCTTCCATGAAACCCATTCTATAAAGATGTAACTGAGTTTCATCTTTTGATCTCTTCTTCATTAGACGACATTTCTTACACGGACACAAGATAGTTCCATCTGAATCCACAATACGGGAACCTTGTGCGTAAGCAAATTGTATGAATTCCTGAACACCTCTTTGAAAAGCATCTGCTATACGCCCATCTACTACACGGTTGTACATCCATTCTCTATTGGTCATATTTATGAACCTGAATTAAATAATCTAAAATGTCAAATCTAAGAAATTGAGGATATCTAAACGTATCACATTTTTGAGATAAAAGATGAGAAGAGAAGTGTATTAATTATGTTATCACTTTAGCCCGTCCATAAGGAGTCAAATTTACTAAAAGATGATCGTTGTCACAAGTATCTTTATTTCTAACGAAAATTCGGCAGCATAACCCTGCACCTCTCCCATATACCCCATAAATCAATCGTAATTAATTATCAAAATAATCATATTAGTGATTATTTCAATAATAAATATGACTGATTTGGTATACAGAAGAGGAAGGGGTTATGAACCGAATTTCCGTAAGAAATAAAGACATTGTGACACGGATCACCTTTTAGTGAATTTGAATCCTTACGAACCCCCTTAGTCCGGGACCTCCGAACTAAGGAAAGCTAATATAAATGTAATACTTTAAGATCATTTTACGTCATACATTTGTAAGTGCTACAAATGAGACTATAAAATAATCTTAAAATATTTATTCATTTATATTAGCCGGGCATTTACGTATATTTGGCTGATTAACGATGGGGATAGGGATAAGTGTGATCCTTATTTTGTGCCTAATACAGTGCTTGGGTCACTAAAAGTTAATGGGCACCTGCAAAAAAGATTCGAACCTGCATACATCAAAATCCACGACCATTGGTCTGGGATAAACATCCCAAAGTGAGTCCAATAGTGCTGTGAAAAAATAAAAAAATATAACACAGTTAGAGGTGATCAAATCCTCTAACGTGTTGCACACGCCACCCGTTGTGCAGGGCCACACACCACCCGGTGTGGAAGGACGCACTGTGTGTGAAGAATTTTGTGCGATTTTCTAATAATTACTAAATCATATTTTGGACTTATTATAAACCTATGTATAAGTTAATGTGATATAATTGGTCACATTAACTAAAATTTAATGTGATAATAAATTATCACAAAATAAACAATGGTGTATATCATATCTCATATCAAAACGATATGAAATTTTAAAACTGTTATTAATGATGTTGATAATATCAAGTATCTACCTAATTGAAGTTGAGTAACTAAAGTTATTCACAAATTTCATAACTAATCATTTTCGAACATAATGTTTGTTGAGGCATTTTATCTACATTATTCCGAGGCATTATAAAAGTTGAGTAACTAATCTTTTCTGAGCATAACTAATCTTAACTAATCATACAAGCATTTTGTCATTTAAAATTTACAAAATTTAAACATAATGTTCGTTGAGGCATTTTATCGAACACCTACAGGGCATACAATTATACATATTATTTAGACAATCAAATTCGAAATAACAATACTATAGTGATCTACTATTATCCTTAATATGTAAAACACATATAAACTATCAAAATACTACACTACATTCAACAAAAATTTTAAACCCTAATCTATCCAAACAATACAACTACGTAATAAAATCAAATAAAAAGAGAAAGGATTAAAGATTATACTGAGTGGTAGATGTAGATCTACTCAAAACACGAAAACCACGGACGTCGGGGTCGGGGCGGAGGACTGGCGGGTCGCCGGAGGGGAGGAAATGGGAGAGGGTTGCGTGAGAAATGAGGAAGAAGAGCCTCGCAGGTTCTGTTTACGGGCTTGGGCGAGCACACTTAAGTGCTCGCCAGGCCGTCGCCAGGTGCTCGCCCAAAATTTCCAGCCGCTAAAATTATCCGCGCAAGGAAATTCAAGTGGGCGAGCACATTTGAGCGAGCACATGGGCGAGCACATGTGCTCCTCAATACTGGTAACTGCGCCTCTCCGCAAAATTCAAACCAGCGACCCTCATGGGCGAGCACATGTGCTCTTAGTGTGCTCGCCCGTTACGGGGCGAGCACATGTGCACGCCAGGTGCACGCCGAGCTGTGCACGCTAATCCCGCCTTTTTTTGTAGTGTATTGGGAATACCTAAGGGTGATGTGATCATAAACGATTGTATAACCATGACACTTCCATTCCTAGGGAGTGATGAAACGAGTCTGGATTTTAGTGACTCCTCTCAGTAGAAAAGTAATCTGATCTTAGTCCAAATGTTGGACATTGATCTGAATGTGATTCAGATGCAATGAGAAGATTAGATTTATGGTCTTGATTTAATCAAGCATCTATGAGAGGCCCGCGATCTGGATTTGAGATATGATCTCAATATCCAAGTCACTATACGTGGAACAATACGATCGCCCTGTCCTTATGTCCAAGTATCTGCGGAGAAAGTGCATTATCCTTGAAAGAGTTCATGGATAATTCTATTGTTGATATATGTATCCGAGCATTGAGAAAATGAATAATTAAATGTGATTTAATTATCATGAGTAATATGAATTTGATTCATATTATAAAGAGAGTTATCTTAGATAATTAAATGAGATTTAATTATCAAAGATGTAAATAATGTGAATGTGATTCATATTATTTGAGAACATGAGAATAGAGATCCAAGGTGATTAAATATGATTTAATTATCATGGATATGAATAACGTGGATAGAAATATCCATAGTCATATATATTATAAATGTGATTTATAATATATAAGAGAGAGATATTTGTAATTTACATTTGTTGATTAAATGTTGATGTGAATTGGATTCACATTGGACATTAAATTGAAAATGTAATTTGCATTTTATTTTGGGTTGTGAATGTGATTCACAAATTTTTTAATGACAAGATTGCAATGTCTACAAAATAATTGTGAATTATTTTTGTAGAATAATTTGCAACAAAAGTTGTTGCATAATCTTGGAGATTACAATAAAGAGATGAGAGCCACCTTCCATATATATGGAGTGGACGGCCACCACTCCTATTAGTAATGTGTGGCCGTCCCCTCCTTCCAACATGGAAGGAGGCACTCTTTCTCCTATGATCTCCAAGAGATCTTGATTTAATTTGATAATTAAATTGTGTTAATTTATCAACATATATTTAATCTAAATTAAATTAATTGTTTTTGGTTTTACCAACACAAATCTTGGCCATTAAAAGAAACACAATCAATGGGAGCCATTGGATTTGTGTTGTCCCATGGATTGAGATCCATGGATCCCAAAACCCTATAAAAGGAGAGGCACCCCATTTCTCTTCTTTACACACAATGCTTGAGAAGCATATCTCTCTCTTTCTCTCTCTCTCTCCCTCTCATGGCCGTCCACCATGGATGCCCTAGAGAGGCTCTCCATCGCCGCGGCATCGTCGTTATGCTGCCCGATAGTTTGCTCGTGGATCTCCGTCTCCTTCGGTGCGCCTCGCTCGTGAAGAAGACGTCGGATCTCGTGCGTCGCGATCAGGAGATCCTACCGCTTGGATCATCAACTTGGATTGCGAGAAGCACGCGGTTCATCCCCGCGCAAGCGTCTCCTCCGTCGGATCAGACTTGAGACATGAGGTCTCTTTGTTTGGAGACTCGATCGCAACCACGCTTCAAGAGGTAATCCTAATACTTGTTTGTGGTTTAAATAAAACGATCCGAGAAATGTTCTTGGATCATGTGGTTTCGTCACATGAAAAAATTTTAATTTCCGCTGCATAGAACAACTAGTGCGACTAGTCGTTCTTCGTCGTATCCGATACGACGCTCACGCTTCCGTGATGCGCTTGAGGATCTAACCATATCCTTCAGATATCTCATAGACAAGGTAAAACCCTAGAAGCATAAAAAAACCTCCATTAAAGTAGTAAAAACAAAACCCCTAAATCCTAAATAATGGCGTAGATTCTACAAGTCGACAATGGAGAGGGTATTGCATATACGAGGAATCGACCAATGTGCGGAGCTCCATGACCTGATGTGGAATAAATAAGAGAGAGGATGATAGGGAAGGAAATGAGTGGAGTGGAAACGACGGTTAGCTTCCTTGGGATGGAGACAATGGTTGTTGGGATCTGGGGGGGGGGGACGATGCTACTCAAGTCTTCCTCTCCCCCCACTAGGAGTGTTAGGTCACGTGGATCGCTTAATTCTCCCCATCCACATGATTACCTCGAGATTCATATCCAACTATGGTTAATCCATTCCCAACAATGGTGATGTTAGAGAGGGACACAACTGATACCAATGAAACTTTTGAGGGGCATAACTGATATTTCCAAAATGAGAGGGGCATGTCTACTATTGCAATATCTCACAGTGGCACAAGTGATAAAAATCATATATTTAACAACAAATTGCACAACAACAATAATGCTGAAATGTACCTGGTTATATTTAGTTCAACTAGGAGGATACCCCCGCTTCACGGCGGAAGGTAAATTTTTTCAATATGAGGTTGTAATTACTAATGAATAAATCATTTTTCCTGTAAGTCTTTTGTTTTTTCAAGAAATATAGAGGTGAAATAACTCAAAAATCGAGTTATACAAAGTGGAGACATTTAGGAGCATCATTCGTATTTCATCTTGGCAATTTTTTATGATATCGTAATAAAATGTTTGAACTACTATATTTGTTATATTTACGACTCCAGATTCCTTCCAATATTAACTACAATGAAGGTGGGGAAAAAGATAATATCAATAAATTGTACAGAAAGGTAGAAGTGAATTTTAGGAGGGGGAAGGAAATAACAAATAAAGTTAGTCCAATTACAGGCGAAGACAACATGCAAAATGCTATTATTAAAATATTATAAATAGAATTTGCGCAAAGTTACAACAAATCTAAAGAATTGTAGTAGATTGATAGAATACTTATTGTCAAAGCACCTATTATTCATCTGTCTGTCTTCGGCATTATAATATTTCCATGCATAAAATTAGCACATAATATATAGAGGCATACATCAAATAATGGGGAAATAATTATGAATAGGTTATAACAATACACATTGAGATATATAATTTGACGCAAAGATATTGGCCCTAAAAAATGTAATTAGGAAAACAATCGCTAGGTAAGAAAGAAGGCATGAAATTTGGAAGAACTTTAGAGTAATAAATTAAATAGATCTAATTTCTGTCTACGAATAGAAACAACACCACATACAATCAATAAATAATGATCATTTCATTGTGTAAAGATATATATAGCATAAGCTCACGTAGTTAAAATTTGATCACCGGTTCACAATGATTTACCTGAATGTTTGGAAAGTGGTTCGTCAAATGGTCCCTAACTGTTGGAATATGGGTAATCAAATTATCTGCAATTTGGTGTCTTCTAAAGTATACGAAATTATCATATCATCTCAAGTCTTCTAATTTTATCCATTGTAAAGGGCTTAATTATTATGGAGTGTGATTATTATCTGTTACAAATTATAGGTACTGGGGAAATGGGAAAAATACCTGAACTAATGGTTTTAGATCCGCTAATAAGTGAATAAATAGGGGCATGCCAAACCTACAGGTTTTTTTGAACGACAAATCAATTTTAAGGTCTAAAAAAGCTCCTTTCCCGCTCAGCTTAATATATTCTAGTGGTGATTTCTACAGCTAGATTTTGATACCTACAAATATCAATATATAAAAGTTATGTTATAAAAATGAGATAAGTTATCAAAGTTTTCAAAACAAAAATCTAGATAACAAAGTAGAGAGAGAGAGCCTTATGAACTTCGGCGCCCTTCAGTTCTGAAGTGTGCAAGTGGGCGGGAAGACTCAATGTCTCTTCATTCCCAGTCCGAGGTAATGCTGGCATCGAGGTCTGTCTATCTTAACTAATGAAATAATTATTGTTTTGCATAACGCATACCCTTAAATTTACAATAATTTGATGTTGAGGAATGACAAATAAGCTATTAACCAAAACATGTAAAAACCATAGAAAACCTTGTGAGGCATCCATGTATAAGGTAAAAATTGCAGGAAGTTACGATTGCCGTAAACGGATAACATTGAACAACAACATACAATCCTAGTTAACATTATTGTGTATATAAAAAGTATATGCTATTGGTAAGATGTAATCAAAGACAAGAAATTGGAAGTGTTGGATATGAAAAAATGGTAGTAATTCCAAAGAACCATTAGTGCACCAAGAAAAAATGTAACAGTCTTTAGATTAGGGAAAAACATCATTTATATGATATATGAAATATTACCTGCTACTTTATTCTTTTTCCTTTTCAGATAGGTGTTTTTTTTTTCAGCTTAAAAATTATTCATTGTGTCGATTATCATGAAGATAATGAACTTTGATTTGATAGAACATCAAATGATATATGATACTAAATATGAATGATTAAGAAATAAAAGGTATTCATTTTCAGTCGATATTTGGTCAGTTGATATGTATAGTAAATTTATATAAAATTATGTTCTTTTAGAGTAGTTCCAAATAATATGAGATATCAAATAGAGTAACTATCAAAAGCATAGAATACTACACGTAAGCATAAAAATCTCAAGATAAATTATATTGGCCATTAAAAAAAGATGGAGCTATCTGCAAGTAAGAAACAAACACATCAGTTGAGTAAGACATGTTCTATATATAAGCGTATATCTTAATATATAATGATACGAAAGAGTAGACATGTTTTCTTTCAATAGAGAACATTCTATGTTTAACTAAAAACATAAAGACAATATTGATAATGGTGAGGGAGAGAATATTTGCTTCATAAAAACATTAACATTTGATACATGACACTGACCACATGGAATGGTTATGTCCACCTAAAAGAATGGAGATAACAATGACGGTTATGGCAATAAATAGTAAGAAGATACGATTGAAACAAACATTCAAAAAAGAGAGAAAATACCCTCTCATAAAGAAGGAAACACAAAGTATATTAAATTTTCAAAGAATTTGATTCTAAAAAATCGTAGGAAAAAAAGGCTTAAGAGAAAAAACTTATACAACACAGACACTCTCAAGAGATGAAGAAATCGTTCCTTGTAACTTCAACGGGAGGAAGATCCACAGTTGGAAGAGGACACAGACTAACGACAGGGAAGGATATAGCTGGTAAACAAAGGAGGAGGAGGGAGCCCGATCGATGAAGAAAAGACGAGGGAAAGAAGAAAACCACAGACAGGTAGATGAGGAATCATCGAGGAGCAGAAAATAAAAATAATCTAAGTATAATAAATCGACATCTTGGTTTACACGTGGAGATGAAAAATCAGTACGCATCATTATAATTTGTGAATAGCGGGAAAGGCAAAAATGGAAAGAGGGAAGGAATCGTTGCGATGAAACACATCAGAAAATTATAAGCGAACTGGTTGAAATGGCCATGCGAAGAGGAAGCTGCCATGAGCTCCTACATAGCCACGTGTCAAGCAGTCGGGGAGAAACTCAACTTTTATACGTGTATATAGATATAGATATAGATATTGTGATGTAAATTTAACATATTTTTATTTAAAAAAACTAATTGGTGTAAAAGAATAATGAAATATTCATTCAACACACTATTTACTCTCCAAATTACGAGATAGAAGCTTAATTCTGAAAAGCGGCGTCACCTGACACCATGCTAGATTATAAGCTTCCCGCGGTTACGTCACGGGCGAAAAGCCATTGCGTGGATATCAGGACTCGCACGGTGACGAAGAGGACTCCTCTTAATCAACGGACCACTCCTATTAATTAATGGACCGGCACCACCGCACCTCCCCTTCTCCCGCGCCGATGCCTTCGGACCCTCTCCCGACGGACCTCTAGGGTTTCCACTCCTTCCCCCGTTGCAGGTACTGCACGAGTACTTCTCGCTCTTCGGTAATGCCGTTCTCTCAGATTTCTGATTCCCATGGATCCGCGCGATGCGATTGGATATCCGTTCGAGGGATCCCGGTTTCCTTTGCGCGAGAATAGTCCGTCTATTACTTTCCTTGTTGGTGAATTCGCGCTTATTTGATGGTCTTGTTGTATCCGGAGGGGATGATTACGGTTTTGCTTCAATGTATAGTCCAAAAATTCGAGTTCGAGCTCTTGATGCTTTTATAACTGTTATTTTTTATTTGCATTCTCCTTCAAAGAAACGGGAAATAATCTATCTGGATACAT
Organism: Ottelia alismoides; assembly: GCA_037367405.1. Taxonomy (NCBI): domain Eukaryota; kingdom Viridiplantae; phylum Streptophyta; class Magnoliopsida; order Alismatales; family Hydrocharitaceae; genus Ottelia; species Ottelia alismoides. The sequence continues at coordinate 613,304 of JAZKJV010001099.1, forward strand.
GTTTTTTGGGATTGTTGATTAATAAACTAAATTCCAAGATTCGCTTAACCTTTATTATCTGTCATTTGCTCCACTAGATAAATTTAGCCGACAAACTTTGTCAGAAACAAGTATGTCAATTTCATTTTCGAGCTATGACTATCCTCAGGATTTATTTGGACTGGCGTTGCAGGTAGAAGAGTGTCCATTTCAGCAAGGCTGTACTTGATTTGGGAAAGTGGTGGGTAGTTCTGGCTTGGAAAATAATTTCTCAAGAATGATGCGGCTCCAGACTTATGCGGGGGTTAGTTTTGTGGCTGCAATTGCGGTCATATATCATGCATTTAGCAGCAGAGAGCAGTTCTACCCTGCAACAGTGTATCTTTCCACATCAAAGATCTGTCTAGTGTTGCTATTGAACATGGGGTTTGTCATCATGTGTATCATGTGGCAACTAGTAAAGCGCATCTTCTTGGGTTCCCTTAGAGAAGCTGAAATAGAGAGGTTGAATGAACAGTCTTGGAGGGAGGTGATGGAAATCCTATTTGCAATAACAATATTCAGGCAAGACTTTTCTGTTGGTTTTCTTGGGATGGTCACCGCTCTTCTGCTGATTAAGGCCTTGCACTGGCTGGCCCAAAAGAGGGTGGAGTATATTGAAACTACTCCTGCAGTTACCATGTTGTCTCACATTCGCATTGTCTCGTTCATGGTATTTCTTCTTGCACTGGATTGCATTTTCTTCTACAGCTCTGCAAAGTCATTGATAGAAACCCGGGAAGCTTCAGTTGCACTCTTCTTTTCATTTGAGTAAGCAATTTTAATTTTTAGACTACTTGAGTCTGACATGGCATGCGTAGAAAATTTATTTTTACAGCATTAGCCCTTCTGTCATTTTCTTCAAGGGATCTACTATTATTATTTTATGTTCATATTTATCCTTGTAAGTGTATTTTAGCATGGGCTGAGCTCACATGCAATTTATAGTTTTGCTCAAAGCTCGATCATTTCTTAGAAAGTCTCCAGCATTATGTACATAAGTGACATGGCATATGTATCAGTGCCAACTGCAGACGTACTAGGGTCTAAGCCATTTTTTCAGTCTCTTAGCACATTGTTCTTGACATTCGTACTTTTTTTGCTGTGCAATGTAATACATTTCAGGTACATGATTCTTGCAACGACAACAGTGTCAGCATTCATAAAGTATATTTTTTATGTTAGTGACATGCTCATGGAAGGACAGTGGGAAAGGAAGGCTGTATATACTTTCTACCTTGAACTAATACGCGATCTACTTCATCTGTCTATGTATCTTGTCTTCTTCCTTGTGATTTTTATGTAAGTAAATTTAGAAAACAATCTTTATAGTGTATGTTTTTTTGACATATTAACTTTACTTGCATGCTGCTATGGCTCAGATCAATAGCACTCTCAATACTTTTTAAGATTGATTCTAAAAATAGTGTAGGATTGACTAGACAACTATGCAGATGAAAAGTGAACTTTAAGTCAAATGAAACAAATTATTATTATAATCCTGAAATGCCTAACAATTATTTTATACGGCACATCGCGAATGTTACAAACCACGATTTTAAGAAAATCTCACGGTGGCAGATTGGTGCTGTTAAAATTGATTTTTTTTGCAATTCCTATTTTCTTCATGTCTTCTAGGCTCCACCTCGTGGGAGTGAGGAAGATGCTTGAGAGCATCATGAGACGTTTTTTTGGTTGTCTTTCAGGCAGTCGAACGGGTTGTCGTTAGTGGATTTGGGTATGGTCTCTTGCTCGAAGGACGGTGGTGGTCTTGGGATGCATAGTTTGGAGGAGATGAATAAAGTCCTGATTAGTAAGTGGATCCCTCGTATTTGGGGGGAGTGTGACAATTTGGTGTGTGCTTTGTTACAGAAGCTTTATGGATCAGGTTGCTCTCTTCCTGGCCTCATGGTGCTTGGGCCTGCCCCCTCGTACTTTTGGAGAGGGATTTGCGGTGTAGTGCAGGAGGTTCGCCCTTTCTTGAGGTCGGTGGTTGGTGTGACATTGGTTTCAGGTTTTGTGCTGATGATTTGAGTAAGGGTGAGGTGCTTGAGTTAAGATATGTGCGTCTTATGTCAGTGGCAGTGGATTCAAATTGTTCGGTGGTTGATGTATGGGATGGACACCATGGGTGTGTATGGGGTGGGTACCCGATCCATTCAACCATGAACCGTCACGCTCTGTCATCACCAGATCAAGGGGTCAACCCGAACCATTCCAATAGGTATCTGTTCTAGCAGGTACCCTAATTAGTTGAATGGGTAATGGGTACCTGCGAGTACTTGCGGATCACTACCATAAATTGGATACATTTCACCTGTAAAAAGGATTTTACTGTCATTGTTATAATTTGTCTAATAGTTTGATAAGAGTCATAGCTCCGTGATATTATGAGAAACAAATTAACTTTGGATGACTGATAAACTGAATTTCTACAATATAAGAACACAGCAGGAACTACAAATTCTTTTCATAATGTCCACATAATTAGTCAAATAAAGATAATATCCACCATGTTTACATAATAAAGCATCTCATTAATGGAGCAACCATATATTGTCAAGTATGAAGATGGAACATAACAGAACTTGTTAGCTTCATGTGGCATTCTACACAAACACAACTGAAACAAACTGGATGCTTAGTCTGGTTTGGTGGCAGGCATCATAACAAATAGTTGATTCCGCACTAAGGTGATGCCGATGAAGCCATTCGCCTCAAAGAGCCCTTGTAACTCCACTTCTGCAACTATACAGCATTAGAGTTCAACAAAAAACAAAGAAAGTTATATATTTGATCAAACTTTAGGCTCAACCACTTAGAACAACCTCTCAATCCTCAGTCTGAGTAATATTCTTTGAATATAAAATTGGAGAAACTATTGATCCAATTACGATCTAGTGGTAGTATAGTATGTCTGCCACACAAATCCCACTTTTGCAGGGGTTGCATTAGGTAGTTGACGACTAGCATAAAGAATAATCGAATCTTTCAACATGGATTTGAGCAAGAATCCATGTAGCCTACCCTACTTATAGTGGGAGAAGGCTAAGTACATTTTTATTGATCCAGTTATGATCAAATATAATCATACAACTGCAATAGATTGGGATTTCAATTGCAGATTTGATCAGATGTTGAAGGTCAAATGGAAGTATGTCTCAACTCCATAAAGATGACCAGATTTAAAAATTATATCCTTAGATCAAATCTCGAGTTACATCTCTCACTATCCACACCAATTCTGTCAATGGATTCAGAAAGAAGGAGAAACCATTAGCTTTTCCAAATATGATTCCTTAGATAGGAATAAAAAAATAAAAGGAGAAGATCCAATATTGCTAAATCCTCTTTCCGTCCCTAACACCAAACAACCTAATTCAAAGCCTATGGATTAAAATTCAGTCCACTTATTCTCTTAAACATACACGAAAAAACATAGAAAGTTAGAAAAACTGGAGTGTCTCAAAGAAAAACCCTAAAATCTCTACACAAGATTAGAACGCGAGGAGGTGTATTAATCGGAAGATGTACCATCAAGAGAGAGTAGAAGAAAAACGAAGGATTTGCAAAGAAGATCGCTTTAACTGGAATCAATAACTTTGGGGAGATGCGGACGAGTGAACTGCTGCAACAAGAAAGATCGAACAAGCTGAAAGATATTAATCATTGGATTCTATGTAAGATCTTTGCCTTGACGTGGAGGCAGAGTCCACGAGGCCATTCATGGCTGCTACGACAAGGGGATGGGGGAGCATGGGAGGTGGTGACGATTGTTTCAGTGGTAGTGGATGTGGCAAGGAGGCGGTGGCGACAACTTCAATGGGCGGATCAGTGGTAGTGGAGGCAACAAGGGGATGTAGGAGCGATGAAGGTGGCGACGACCAACGAGGACCGGGAGGCAGTGGCTAGAGCGTCGACGTGCGGAGAGGCTATGTTGATGGTTTTGGTGGTAGCTGAATAGGGATGTGGGGTGACAAACTCTAGCCATTCATGGGTCGCACGAGGGTATCCGATGTCGATCGGGTTCGTGCTCCAAATTCGACGGGTTACGCCACAATGGGTACCTGACCCGTAATGGTATATTGGATATTTATAGTTTTAGGGTAAGTCCATATGGATTGGGTTGGGTATCTGTCCAACTCGAAAACCACACACACCCCTAACATGCACTCTTTCTTCTCTCATTTCAAGTCTGAGCCGTTAAATCTAGGAATGAGTGAGTTTTTGGTGATGTTGCGAGAGCTAGAGACCATTGAGGGGCCCACAGAGGGTCGAGATTGCTGGAGATAGTATGATGGTACCTTTTCTGTAGGGGAAGGCTTTCAGGGCTCTGAAGGGCCCCTTGATTTTTGACCCTGATGTGTGTGTGGCTAAATGTAGAGGAATCCAGAGGTGGAAAATTCCTGTACATGAAGGTCTTTATGTGGTTGTATAGGAGGGGAAGATTGTTGACTGACGACATATTTGCACAGTTTATTCAGACGGTTGTTCCTGCCTGTTGTCGTATGAAGGTGTTGAAATTGCGGATCATCTTTTCTTCTAGTGTAGGAGCTTGATGGAGGCTTGGGAGTTACTTGGGAGTCCCCTGGTGTCCATTGATGGTGTTTTGGTATTCTGGGAATCCGTTGGTGCTGATTGGCATGGTACAGAGAAGGAACAAACGACGTGCGTGGCTATGATTTGGGCTTTCTTTGGTTAGCTAGAAATGGGGTGGTCTTTCCTCATGTGCGTTTTTATAGTGAAAATGTGGTGGCGCATGCCAAGTCTCTAGCAGAGAGTTGGAGCATGTAATTTCTATCTTCTCTCATGTAGTCAGCTTGTACATTTTTTGGTAATTAAATGGTGAAGTTTCTCGGCACACACCAATGGAGGTCGTTTTTTATTTCAAAAAATAAAATAAAACTATTAGCTTTACATGGAATCTATAAGCTATCTACCACATACTTTATTACACTAATTTTAGTTTTGTTGGAGAAAACAAATCATGCAGCTGACTCTATGTACTATGGGGGAGGGAACTGATAAATCATTCTACTGACTCTATGTACTATGGGGAGGGAATTATTTTGTTTATTCTTCTGGTGGTTATATTTTTAGTTGGACAATGGCATATAGATTGACGTAATTCATATCTAAGTTTGTTAAACTCCTTGTGACACAGTTATGCTATTATGTGAATGACACTTGAAAAGTACCTACGGGAGGAAAACCTTCTATTGATGACTTATGTACCAAAGGAGTATGATTAAAAATCCATTCCTCAAACCACTTTTGAACTTGTCTTATATATTTTGGGCGTAGGTACGGTTAAATGTGTACTGGACATGATGCATCACTCCATAAAAGTGGATGTGGATATGATAATAATGCTTTTGAGTGTGGGTATGGTCTGATTAAATATCTTATAGGAATACATAAGATGCTTGTATATTAAATATTGTCAATATGTGCATATCGATATGCATCTTTTTGAAACTACACGAACAATCTTCTCAAAATACATGTGCGTGTATGATGGTCCTAAATTTCGATGAAATTCGGTCGAGTTTAGCTTCCAGTTCATTGACCTTATCTATTTTTCTAGTCGATAAAATGCTAGCGAAATTTCATTGAAATTACGTGTTTTTTCGGTGAAGCGATAAAAATTAGGGAAGATAGCATTTGATTTCTTCGAAATTCATCGATATCGATGAACTTTTGTTTATTCCTGCATTTTATGTGATGAATATGTCTAGTTATTACATAATTTATGTTATAAATCAAAACTAAATTATTTAATACTTAAATTCAAGTTTTAACCTACTATCATATTTTGGTTCTTTCTTTATTTTGATATATATGGGTTTAATGGGGCTATCCCCAAGGGAGCCAACTTGGTTACCCCCGCCCTTATTTTTTAGGGTTTTCATCAGTTATGCCCCTTTGAGATCTTGCAATTTTAGTTATGCCCCTCCATTTTTGGGAATATCAGTTGTGCCCCCAACTTCTTACCATTCTATCACTTGTGCCTCTCGAGTTAGTTACCGTCTATCCCTAACATAAACAGACGTTAACTTTAGGGACACATCGAGAATTAAATTTAAAAATATAGACCGAAAAGTCAACCATCTTCCTCTCCTTAACTCCCATCCGCCTAGAGCTCCTCCCTCGCACCTTCCTCTCCTCTTGCAGATCCTCTCGCCGCCCTCCCCTCTGCCCCTAACACCTTCGTTCTACCCTTGTACCTCCCTCTGCGCCCCCAGCACCTCCCCTCCACCCCCAGCTCCTTCCGCCACCCCCGCACCTCCCTTTCCACCACCAACACTTCCGTTCGCAACTCCTTCCGCCACCCCCGCTCCTCTCTCTCCATCCCCAACCCCTCCTGTCGCCCCCTCCCGAGCAGCTTCCCCAATCGCATCACCACCATCTCGAACAACACGTACATCGCTTCCTCTAGAGGCTCCCCGTCGGCGACCTCACCGCGTCCGACCCGCACCCCTCCCCCTTCCCCTCTGTCATGGTCCTCGCCGCACATGCGCCACCACGTCCTCCCCCTCCCTCTCACACGATAGCTCCCGAACTCCGGCCTCGCGGTGACTAGAACGATCCTGGCGGTGGAAGATTTGGCGACGACACAGATGGCATTGATGGTGGAGAAGCGGTTTAGGAGGATGTGTCCAGCAGAAATGGGAGGGGTCGTTACGTCGCTGACAGGGCGTGCGGGGAGGCCGAGGTGGAAGAGGCGCATGCAGAGGGCACGGAGCATGAGGCCCTCGCGGTCGATGCCGTGGATGAAGATGAGGCAGTGGGAGCGGGCTGCGGCGTCCCTTGCTCCTCCTCCGCCTGCTGCTTCTCACCCTCCACCTCCCCCTCCCCCAAACTCCTCCTTCCCCCTCCTCTGACGTGCCTTGCTCCTCCTCCAAAAGTGTGCTTGCTTCCGGTGGTACACCTTTAGGAAGAACTCCTTCAGGATGTTGGTAATCAATGTCTCCCCTCCCGCGCTTCCCTGCTCATGATCTTCGAGAAGAGGGTTTCACACACATGGTCGGGGACGCCATGGCTATGAAGGTTGCTGAGGATGACGACGGATTTGATGTCCACAAAGGAGCCGAAGGGCGGGACGGTGGAGGAGGGACCGGAGGAGGAGGATGGGTTGGGGAATTTTTAGTTATGCCCCTCTTTAACATCACCATGGTTTAAGAAAATTATGGTTATGTTCAAATCACTAACGACTAAAGTAACGGAGGGGCACAAGTGATAGAATGGTAAGAAGTCGGGGGCACAACTGTTATTCCCCAAAAGGAGTAGCATAACTGAAATTGCAAGATCTCAGAGGGGAACAACTGATAAAACCCTACTTTTTATATTTCTTAAGGCACTTTTGGAAAACACATAAGAGGATTTAGTCCATTAGATGACAACATGCTCCCATTCAAATTTCGTGAAAAACACATTCTTAGCTTGCTCATGTATAAGGGGTCAATTTCAACAATTTTGAGACTATTAAAGTTTGACTGGCTTGATGGATGTGGTAAGAGTTTCTAATTGAGTCGATATTTGAATGAGAGCATAGTGTAATACCGTGATCTAAATACCACAAGTTATTTTTAGAAAATACCTTAAGAAATAAAAAAATAAGGGTGGGGGTAGCTAAGTTAGCTCCTCCCTAGGGGTAGCCCTATGTGTTTTGTTACGTTGTTATTGCATTTGTTACTGTTACCCCATTCCTGTTGAAGAGGTGAATATCATGGCTTCTGCTTCTGGTTAAGAATATAGCTATGATACTGGGCAACATCTAATATATATCAACATGTATAGTGATTATGACGATAATACTACTTCAGAACTTATATTTACACCTCTATTCTGTAAACAAGTATGCATCTCTATCTTATTTATTCATTTAGAAATATTAGAAACCTTATTTTCCCCCAAAACTTTCCTCAATTTTTTAAAAATCGAATGTACAACCATTTCTATGATTTTTGACGTTTAAAAAAATTCTTTGAAGTTTCTCTTTTTGGTCTTGGTGAAACAAAACCAAAATCTAAAATTTAAGACATTGCATGTAAATATTAGCGAGTCCCTATCATACATTGACGATTTGCGATAAAGTACCCCTTTACCCGAAAATTTGATTTATGACACGTATATTTATTCTGAATGTATTGGGTATTATTATTATTATGCCTATTTTGTTGATATATATTGGTCCTTTTGATAGTTAAACAACAAATTTGTGAGAAGAAACATAAGATTCATTTATACTTTTAATTATCTTTTCTTATTGGGCATGTGAGGTGATGTGACACTTACAAAAAGTCCAAAAAGGTGTTTTAAAAACTATGGTATCATATATCATAATAGTCTCGTTTTATCAAGTCTGGAAAGGGATGAGCAGAGCAATGAGAAGAGAAGAGAGGAAGATTGAGTCTCACAAGTTAGAGATCGAGAAATGGGGAGGAAGAGGAGCTGGTCAAGGGTTGTGAGAGGTGATGTCAGTTAGGTGGAAATGGGGAGGAAGAGCTGGTCAAGGGTTGTGGCATGCTTTCCAAATTCTTTTTGGACATGATATAATTAGACATGAACTAGACTATGGGATTCGTATGATGGGCTTAGCATGAGGTGCTTGAGGTGTGAGGAGCGAGGTCACTTTGTGAGATTGTACGATCATCTTTTTATCTACTTTTTGCTATGGAAATATCGAGCATTGACGGAGCTCGTGCATGCGCTTCAACATTCAGAGAGCATATGTGAGGTGCATGTGACCTATATTGATGGCATTTTGGCCAACGACTTTTCGTAAGACACTGCATTATTCTAGAGGGAATCATCACGACTAAAATAGAGGGATACCTTCAAAGATGATGTTGCTCACATAGGTCGGTTTACATGCACAATTTGTTTGTAATGGAGGTGGGTTCCTTCTGAAACTGCGAGAGGAAGTGAATGGTGGCATGGCCTTTCGATAACGATGCTCGCATTGAAAAGATAGGTTGTAGAGTAGTTGTCACCAATGCCATCTCCCTGCAAAGGGTTTGTTAATGTGGTGCATGTATCTCAAATCGGTGTGCTTAGCGCTCGTTCCTCTCGAGATGGTGGTTGGGATCTTCTCCAACAATTTGTTACCAGGCCAACCATTGTAGGTTGTGGCTGACTTTGACGGTAACCCAAAAACTGTGTTTGCAAGCATAGGATTTCTCTCGGTTGGGTATACGTTTTTTCAGTGGAGGTTATGAGGGCCAGAGGATGGGGTTCGAATATGGTTGGCGAAGGCATTGACAGTGGATGTGATGGAGGCAGTTGTCCATTTTTTGGACTTCCAATCAGTGGAGTTGTGGTGGGGGTTCGATGTCGAGCAATAATATGGGTTTGGCATAGGTTCGCATGATGCTAGCTAATGGCGAATCTCTCATTCAGTGAGATGGTCATTACGAGATTTGAGGTGTCATTGGCATCATGATTTTATGTAATAGTGGGTATTTGATTAAGTGTTTGGAGGATCGATGTTATTCTATTTGGAATTCAGTGGAGCTTCATGTCTTGAATCTGTTCTTGGCATGACGACTTCTTTTCGGGGATCCTACCCATTGCCTTGGCGGATTGCTGAGAGTTGATTCCAGTGAGCATGAGTCGGGTCAGGCATTTGGTCACGACGACTTGGTGGTGCCTTTGGAGGGGTGCACTAGGGAGGGGCTGGAGCACGTGGCTCTCTTGCTTCGAAGTTGAGGGTTGATGGATTTTTCATGGGGCCACATTGTTTTTCTCTTCATTAGTAAGGATCAATCGAACATATCTAGAACAACCGAAGTTGTTGGTGGGTTGTTGGTTTTTGCAAGAATAGAATGGCAATCCAATAGGGACCTTAATGAGTTACATGACCTCCTTATGGTTGACGCAACTTGGAATGCATGTGGGGTTCTTCAACCATTGTGGTCCCTGTGGACATATGCGCATATATCTTGTTGTCCAAGGTGCAAGATAGGGATTTGGAGGTCGACTGTTAGGTTGATTCAGGACTGCAAGTGGAGGTTGCATGGAAAATATGGGTTTCTTTTGGGGGGGGGGTTTCCATTCCTGAATAAAAATCTACTTTGAATGTCTGGGGTCTATGTGAACCTTGGAAGTGGACCGCTATAGGAAGATACCTTGCACAGTGGTCGCTTGGTGTTTTTCATTTGCATGAACCAAAATTGGGATTTGTGATGCACATAATTGGAGGAACCTTCAAAGATCCATGTTTTTAAGTGTTTCCCTCCAAAGGGAGGTTTGTAGACATTCTACTTGGGACGAACACATATTTTTTTTCCAGAAGAGGTCTTTCTTTAATGGAGAATGGCACAGTGATCCTGCTTCAAAGTCAAAGGTTGATGTTTTTTCTTAGGCCACGAGGTTCTTCTCTTCATGGGCTAGGATTGATCGAACATGTTCAAGATGACCCAAGTGGTTGGTGGGTTGTTGGTTTTTGCGAGAATAAAATGGAACTCTCGTATGGACTTTAAGGAGTTGCAGAACTCTTTAAGATCGAAGCAGCTAGGAATGCACGTGGGGTTCTTCTACCATTGTGGTTCTTTTGGACATATGTGACATCATGTTGTCCACAGTGCAAGGCGAGGATTTGGAGGTCAACTCGGTCGAGGATAGTTCAGGTTTGCAAATGGAGGTTGCATGGAAATTTTGGTTTTCTATTGGGGGGGGGGGGGAGTTGATTCCTAATAAACATCCCACTTGGAATATTTGGGGTCTATGTGACCTTGGGAAATGGACCATTATAGGTAGATATCTTGTATAGTAGTCACTTGATGTTTACTTTTTTGAAACTTGGGATTGTGTGATGCACAGGTTTGCAGGAGCCTTCATGGGGCCATGTTTTCAAGCGGTTCTCTCCATGGGGGAGGTTTAAAGGCATTCTATTTGGGTAGAACAATGATCTTTTCGAGAAGATGATTTTCTATAAGGGATAAGGTTTCCGACTATTTTGTTAAGATAAAAGCATTGTTTTTGCATGTTTTTGTCTTCATATGGGTTATTATTACATCAAGATTTAGGGCTGGAACGGTGTAACACCATACTCCTTTTCTCACATCTTCCTTTGTTGATTAGTGGTATCATCACTTGCAACCGATTAACAGATAAGCGTGGGAACAAGCGTGGGAACGTTGAGGGTTAACTTTTGAACTCAATTAGCTTTCAGATTTTGATCAGAGTTACATTGGAGATTTTAGATGCAAAACTATCATTACAACTCAAGGAATTTGTTATGTTGCTCATATTTAGACATTTTTGTGATCTAATTTAAGTTAATGCGGTTGCTTGAGATTTCATTAGTAAATGGTTTCGTCAGGATTAGGTCAAATCTCATGTCACTGATGTAGGTTTTTCGAGAGGAGTTCTGACCCTCTTACCTTTTAAGTTCAAGAATGTATGTCTTATGGAGTCGGGATTTAAAAATGGCTGAGGAGTTCTGCGAATTTCAACTCTTGGCAGGCTTGACATCCTATAGACTTTTCTCGAAGTTCCATGTTTTGAAAAAACAATTTCAATAATGTAGTGGTTTAAATTTTTTTCCAGTAGTTAACAATTTACCTAATTTGAGGGATGGCTTCGTTTCGCTCGGGTGGGGCGTTCCTAGTGGGCGACACTAGGGTTTTTGCCGTTGATGCATGTTCTTCTGCGGAGGAACCCGATCTTGCGGGCGGACCTAGGGGTTCGACATTCGGACTCCCTACGATTTCTATCCGCTCAGGTGGGGAGCTCCTTCAGGGGAGTCCAGGGCTTCGGGGGGGTCTCCTTAGACCACGATCGGGTGAGGTCTTGGTGAGTGGTGCTAGGCTTTCTGCTAGATGTCTGTGGACTTCGACGAGATTCCAGCACTCAGGAGGTGCTGCTGGGGTTGCGACGGAGGGTTCAACTTGTGTTAATGGCGGGTCGCCCGCTCGCGGGGATTGCTTGGGTTCGGCAGGTGCTTTAGCAGAACTTCCTCTAATGACGAAGGTTTGGGCCTTGACGACATGTGTCTATCCGACGGGGGGCCAGTCGACGTTAGGTGGGGCTGGAGTGGCGCCCCCGTTTCTCGGTTGTTCTGCGGATGGGTCTGGAGCGATGCCCTTGTTTCTTGGCGGCCCCACGCTTGCTGCTGGGTTCGGTCCTCTACCCCAGGTCGGGGGGGGGGATGGGCTGGGTAGCGGTAGGGGTTTTTGCAGAGGGGGGACCAATGGGGGGAGGTCTACATGCGGCTTGGTGTAGATGGGGAGCCACAAGAGGTGGGTTGAAGTTCTCGATGGGAAGGTTGCGTAGGAGGGGAGGCTGCTAGAGGCAGATTCGGGGGGCTGGCGAGTGTTCTCGCCTAGGAGGGTGGCGGTTCCCCCACCGCGTGTTAACGCAGAGGATCGATTGCGGAGATGGTTCCCATCTGGGTCGCGACGTGAGTGTGTTTCAAGTGTGGAGCCCGTGGTTATCTGGCGGCGGTTTGCAAAGACACGGTTATGTGTTTTTCTTGCGGAGGGGCGGGGCATTGCACGAGGTGTTGTCCTAGTCTGTGGTAGCATGGTGCTGCGGTCGGGAGGAGTATTGTCAACGGGTGTTGCCAATGATGGGGGAACGACATCACAACCCCCTACTAGCTGTGGATCCACTGGAGGGCGTCCTCATGGGGGGATTGCTTTGATTCGATAGAGTGCTTGCAGTTGGCTACGGTAGACATTGGCCAACGTGTGGGCCTGGCTTTTGGTGGTGACGTGGTTTTGCTCCTGGGGGGCACGATTTGTGCTAGGGGGCTGACCGCTGGGGAGGTGGCCACCCTGCCGCAGAAGGTGTCGGATGGTTTGGTGTTTTGGAGGTGCCCGTCCCTTCGGGGCGACACCTCGCATATGTGGTTTTATAAGATATTAAGGCTAAAGGGAATGCCCTTACGGGCGCGAAGTTTGCAATCGGTGGAGGTGCTGCTTGGAGGTTTTGGGTCTGTGATTTTCATCTTGTGTTCGAGCCTCTCCAAGGGGGAGGACACGCATGTGAATATGGAGTTCGCGGTGAGGACGACGGATATGCCTTCGGAGATGCTGCTGAAGGTTGGATGTGCGTCCTTCCGGGTGGAGGTGGAGGAGTGCATGCATGAGGCTCCCGTTGTGGGGGCAGCTGAGCAAAGCAGCACCGCGAGGGGGTGTTCGCTATGGGGCTCAAGCTTGACACCTATGATCATGATCCTATTTCTGAGGAGCCTTATGTTTTAAGGGCGGGGGACGGCTCACAGTCTATACCACGGAGAGAGAACTTGGCATCTGACTCCTCCCTTGGAGTCTCTACTGCTCTGGAGCAATCTCCCCAACTTGGCTCTGGACGGTTGGTGCTCCCTTAAACTCTAGGAGGTGCTGGGACCCTGGTTCAGTGGCTCGGATGGGTGGGGGCAGGGTCGACTTCGGGAGGGAAGCAGTGGAGGACCAATTGGTAGAGGAGGGACGTGTGGCCCCTCTCAGCTCCATGGAAGTGGAGTCCCTGTTGGCTTCTGCGGTTGGGGATTCTACGAGGTCTAGGAGGGACCTCTCGCTACGTCCGTTGCTGTCATGGAGATTTGAGAAAAGATACTTGTGGCTCTCTTCTGTCGAGACCGAAAGGGTGTGGAGGAGGGTAGTTTTTAACGCTATGGAGCGGGCTGACGACATGCGTGTTTCGGCCTCAGGGGAGGTTGACCTGTTGGCGTCCAGGAGGGGTACAACAGGAACGGAAGTGGAAGCGCTGGGCGTTATGCTTTCAGTTAGGAGTAGCAGGGGGCAGCTTGGGTTGCAGGTGGGGCAAGCCTTGTTGGACTATTGGGATGTGGTGTCACCCTCAAGAATTGCTTAGGTGGATTTATGAGGATAGTTTCATGGAATGTCAGGGGTGCGGGGATGACGGAGAAGAGAACGGCGATCCGGGACTTGTGTATAGAGGTGTTGGCAGATGTGGTACTACCGCAAGAAACAAAGATATCCCAAGGGTTTTGACGAAATCTGTGGCTCGATGGGGGTGCTCTCCGGAGCAAGTGGAGAGCCCTGGATGCCTCGGGGTTTTCAGGAGGCGTGGCGATGGGCTGGAGTGGAGACAACTTTGAGCTTGTGGAGGAAGTGAGCAAGGGGAGACACTCTCTCTAGGCCCTCCCGCAGCGAAAGACAAACGGGGTCCGACTGTTGGTGATCAATGTCTATGGGCCTCAGACTGGTCCCACGATGTCTGAACTAACGGGTGACTTGAGTCTGCTCCAGGAGAGGTACCCGGACAAGAACTGGATTCTTGGAGGGGACTTCAATGTGACGCTGCACGTGGAGGATAGACCTCGTCTGCGCGGGGGTGCAGATGCAGGGTTAGCAGAATTAATGTGGTTCATTGCTGAGGAGAGCTTGCAGATTTTTGATGCCGGGGGATGCTGCTACATTTGGAGAAATGCTAGGTCGAGATCGAGGATTGATCGATTCTTGGTTTCCGTGGAGGTGACGTGTTTGTTCCCGCTAGCGGACACGTAGGCTCTACGTCGGGCTCACTTCGATCACACCATGTGGTCTTCCAAGTAGGACATGAGACCAAGATCTTTCTTCATATTTTAGCGCTCTTGGTGGTTGGAGAAGGGCTTCCGCAACATGTTGGTTGAGTTTTGGCGGAACACGGAGCTGGAGGGTTCAGCTTCAACGGTTCTGGCGCATAAACTTGGTTTGTTGCGGAAGCGTCTGATTGAGTTCAGAAGGCACACTTGTGAATAGAGGCAGCGACAGTGCAGGAGGTCATCTCTCGCCTCGATGCGGTGGGACATAAGGGACCTTTTAGACAGTGAGGTGGAGGAGAGGTGCGTTTGTTTGAACCGGGTGCGGTTGGAAGATAAAAAGGAGGTTGAATGGAGGCTGAGGCCGTGGCAGAAGTAGTTGAGGGAGGGGGATGACAATACACGATTTTTCCGTTCCATGGCCAATGGCAGAAGGCATAGGAATTTCATTAGGAGCATTGAGGCGGGCTCTTTGGCAGTTGAATGTGGACGGGGTCCTAGGTCCTAATGGGTTCTCGATGTGCTTTTTCAGGGAATTCTGGGGATATGTGAAGGAGGAGATGATTGCAATCCTGCGTGAGTTTAAGGGAAACTTGAGTTTTGAGCGCTTAAACAAGGCACTCCTATTTCTGCTGCCAAAGCGGGAGGGGGCGGTTCATGTGGAGGATTTCAGGCCCATCGCGTTGTCCAATTCGATCTACCTTTTTTCGGTGAAGGTTCTGCCAAACCACTTACGATGTGCCCCGGGGGGCATCATCTCGCTTGAGCAGATAGATTTGGTGCCCGGTAGGCAGATGACGGACTCCTGGGTCTTGTCTTCTGAGGTGGTACTAGATTAGAAGAGGGAGAAACAAAAGGGGTGGTTTGGAAGGTGGATTTCTCTAAAGCTTATGACTGCATTGATTGTCGCTTCCTTTGGCGGTCGCTACAGAAGAGAGGTTTTCCAGATAGATGGATTGGTTGGGTTAAGAGGTGTACCACAAGGGCATCGTATTAGGTACATGTGAATGGCAAACTGGAGGGGGTTTTTTCTAGCCCCATAGAGGGGTGCGGAAGGGGTGCTCGCTTGCACCCTTCTCTTTGTGATTGTTGCGGATGCACTGATAGAAATGATGAGGCTGGCAATGACGACAATATTTGTGCTGGGTACGTGAGAGGGGGCACTTCTATCACCATTCTGCAGTACGCTGACGAGCTAATTGATGGGGACTCAGAGCATGCGAGACATACTTCATGCATTATGGATAATTTTGGGGAGATTTCGAGCCCAAAGTTGAACAGAGAAAAATCCAAGGTCATCCCATTTGGCGTCACACAAGAGGAGGCTCGAGTTCTTTGTCGTATTTTGCGTTGTTCGGAGGGATCCCTTCCGACCACTTATTTGGGGCTCCCTTTGGTAGCTGGACGGTTGCGGGTGCTGGATTGGAAGGTCGTTATTGACAGGATGGAGAGTAAGGTGGCGGGTTGGAAGGTAAAAACGCTCTCTAAAAGGGGAAAGCAGGTCCTCAAACACACTCTCTCTGCTGTCCTGATTTTCTTCTTATCCACTCGGTTGATGACTATAGGTGTGCGAAAGAGACTGGAGGGGATAATGAAGCAATTCTTTCTATCGGACGGAAGGCAAGAAGGTGGGGGTTTACACCTGGTAGGACGGGACACGGTGACGCTGCCGAAGAGGGAGGGAGGACTGGGGGTCCGTAGTTTGGAGATCATGAATAAGGCCCTCCTGGGGAAGTGGTCCCTTAGAATATGTGGGAAGTCTGAGGACTTGGTCTGCAACGTGATGTAGAGTATCTATGAGGTCACTAGCGTGGAGAGTGGAGGCGTGCATGCGCCCGTCGTCACTTTGGAGGGGGTTGTCTAGTATGTTACCAGAGTTGGGGGATCTTGTGAGATCAGTGCTGGGCGATGGGCGCGGTTTTGGTTTCTAAAGGGAAGATTGGCCAGGGATGGTCCTCTCAGAGAGAGATATCTACGTCTCTTTGCCATTGCGGGGGACAGGAATGCTTTGGTGCATCAGCTTTGGTCGGTGGGATCTTGATTCCCTACCTTCACTACTGCTCTATCGGATTAGTGGTGCGATGAGGTGGTGGCCTTCGTGGGGGACGTGATGGATGTTGACGGTCTCAGCAGGGGCATGGACCATTTTGCTTGAAAAGAGGGGAGTTTTATAGTTAATAATGCTTATCATTTTTTCAGCAGGGTGCATGGGATGCTTCGGGAGGGTGCCGCTTGGGACTGCATGATTATTTGGACTAGCAAGGTTTCGATGCGGATCAAGGTCTTCATGTGGTTGGCGAGACGCGACAGGCTGCTTTCAAAGGTGCGTAGAATAAGGTTGTTGAGTTACTGTAGAGATCACTTGCGATAGATGCAACCTTGAGCAGGAGGATTTGGAGCATCTCTTTTTTGGCTGCTGTACCTCGGTTGTGATTTGGGAGCATGAAGCTGTGCCTTGGCTTCATTCGATGGACAATATGTCGTACTAGAGTTCTGTCAACGCGGCTTGTGGTAGTTCTCAAGAGGACGCTACTGCTCCGTTTTCCCTACTTTGGGCCATTTGGTTTGCTAGAAATGAGAAAATATTTCGGGACAATCCGTTTCTCTGTGAGAGGGTGCTGGGACATTATAGGGCACTGGTGTCTTCGTGGCAAAACTTGTAGCTTTGTTTTTTAGTCTTGGCTCTGTTGTAGCATATTTGTACTCATATCTTTTTGGATTAAATAAATTTGCAGTGGGTTCCAATCTTGGAACTACATCCTTTTTCTCCTAATTTTTTTCCAGGAGGCCTCAGAGGGTCTAGAGAAAAATTATTTCCTTTGGTGAGATTAACTGATTGGAGAGTGTTAGAAAATAAGTATGCGAAAGCGATTTGATAAACAGGGCACTAAATCAAGAAATATGAAACATGAAGAACAGGATTTTACGTAGAACTCTATTCCCTAAGGAGTGGGATGAAACGACGGGAGAACGCCTCAAAGGACTGATAGTCGATTGCTTTTCCCATCGAATACAATGGGTGGGGGTTTATACATATAGCCCCCACGGAGTCTCTACATCTCCAAACCGGTAGATGTGAGACTAAACTAGATGGGGTAAATGGATCATGGAGAGATCAGATGGGGTAAATGGATCATGGAGAGATCCATTTACCCATCTCTCTCATAAGTAACGCATATAACTTATACTCCAACACTCACCCTCAAGATGGAGCATGTAATGCTTAGCTTGGTCAAACAGAAGAAATCTCAACTCACAATACATGATACTACAAGCAATATTAACTCAACGCGCACAACTGTTGGATGTTGTCGAGGACGTTGCTTCTTATGTTGTATAGGTGAGTGGATGAACGAGCTGGAGTGTGAGTCAAACCGAATCTCCTCATCGGAGAGCATGTGCTCCGTACTACATTTGTCAGAGTAACTGCAATTGAAATGAGTCTCCATGTCGAAGTACTCTGACCCGCCACAATAATGTGGACAACTGCTCCATCTTTGAAAAAGACCGAAAAGAGCATCGCTAATTATCCATATGTAGATCTCTGAAGATGTGTCTCTCTCTTAAGAACCTCGAAGTGGATTCTCTCTCATAGGAATCTCGGAAGGATCTCGTACTAGAGTTCACGATAGCTTGAGAATAGAGTCTCAAGAAGTCTCCTCGTTGGAGAATTGAGTCTCTCCCATCTGGTACAAAGAATGGTACTCTACTTTGGAGTCCCTATGAAACCACATGAAAGCCCTAACCAACATGGCATAGGGAATGGTACTCTACTCTGGAGTCCCTTTGGATCACATGAAAACCCTGGTCGAGACATAAATGATGGGGACCACACAAAAGATGGCAAACATATGCACATTTGAAATGACCACATACATGTGCGTGTTTGAAACTGAAGACTCGGAACCAATCTGACGTTGAGTCTGAATATCTGATCATCTGTAGAGTCTGGAAAATCTGGTTGGTCTGGAATCTGACATCTGAATCTGCAACAGACCTGTGACTTTACACAATACTCCCTCTTTCTCCCATATTGGTCAGAGTAAAGACATCGACTAGGTTGGGAGAAAACAATAACATGGGGGAAAACATCACATAAATCACATAAGCCGTTAATATATCTTTTTCGGCTTTCTCAAAATTTTTTAAATCATTTTGTCAACTATTCCAATTTTTTAAATACCCGTCCCCCTTTTTTTAACCGGTTCATCTCTCTTTTTTTATACCGTTCCCAATTTTTTTTAAATCTTGCTTACAGCTTTTATTTGTACGTTGCTTCTTCTCAAAGCAACAATTTTTTTGAATCTCTCTCTCCTTTTTTTCTTTTTGTACTGCTCTTTTTTTGGCTCTCGGCCCATCTGAAGGCTTACAATAACAACATAAATATATATTTTAATCACCTGGGCCGAATGCAGGAGCCCACTTTTGGTCTTATGTAGGGTTCCCTGATGGGAATCCCTCACCTGAAGCCACCCTCAATGGGGTTCATCTCGCGTGCACGAAGAGGGTATCGCCTCTGGGAGGTCTCGCTGCCAGGAGTTGCCTGCGCGAGTTGAGGGAGGAGGTATGCGAGAACCCTGGAGGGCTTGAAGCTACTGGGCTTGGAGATGCCTCGCGGTCACCTACACGCAGCAGATTGTGGGTTCTTGTCCTACCGTGATCGCTTGGAAGAAGCAGGAGGCAATACCGCTTGTACGATGCGTCGCATGAGCGAGAGGGAAGTCGGAGGAGTGATGCATCGCGCGAGGAGGAGCCCGAAGTGGGAAGGAGGGCCTCTACGCTGCCATGTGCGGCTAAGGCGGAGCCCTTGCGGCCGCAACTGGACCGCAGGAGATGCGGCCTGAAGGTGCTCGAATGGTGCTACCTGGCGCGAGAAGGTCTGGGTTTGCTGTGCGCCTAGGATGGAGGCGGAGGCCGCCTGCGTGAGATAAGCTCCGCCTGGAGCTCTTGGATCTGATGGAAGAGGAGCAACGAGGGGTTGGAACATGAGATGTTGCCACCTGCGATGCCTCGGCTTCCTCTTCTTCTTCATTTGGCGGTGCAACAACTCTTGGGTGCTGCAAGGGACATGCAGTTGCGATGGCCTTGATCTTGAACATGTTTGGGGTTCCTGTTGTTGCTGGAGATGAGGATGGAGATCGCCTTCTTGAGAGGCCTGAAGATGCAACTTGGATACTAGGGCTTGCATACAACCCTGATTAGGGTTTTGATTTTATGCATGTCTCGGGAGATCATCGCAATCATAAGATCAAACTGATTAGTGTTAAGTCAAATTTTCTATCCCATCTTTTCCCATTCGTTCTTATCTATCCTAGAACTCTTGAACAAGTCTCAAATAAATTACAAAAACTCGATTCTCGAACCAAAACAATGAATATAAAATCCTCGAGAGTCGACCCGCTCTGATACCATATTAGAAAATAGGACTGCGGAAGCGATTTGATAAACAAAGCACTAAATCAAGAAATGTGAAACATGAAGAACAAGATTTTACGTGGAACCTACTCCCTAAGTAGCGAGATGAAACCACGGGAGAACGCCTCAAAGGGCTGATAGTCTATTGCTTTTCTCATCTGAATACAATCGGTGTGGGGGGGTCTATATATAGCCCCCACTGAGTCTCCACATCTCCAAACTGGTAGATGTGGGATTAAACTGGATGGGGTAAATGGATCCTGGAGAGATCCATTACCCATCTCCCTCACGAGTGACGCATACAACTTATACTCCAACAAAGAGAATTGAGGAGGGCTCTGAATCTTGGGGACTTGTTTCAAAGTTCCCTGGATTGAGGACATAATTCAAGAATACAGAAGGTCGAGCATGCCTTAAATGGTTCAAAGTAGATAATTGCCCGTAATGAGATTGACCGATTGGAAGGGTCGAGGATACTAAGCCTCTTTGGTTGAGGAGTTTTGAGGTCCAGTCGATTCAATAGATGGTGTATGTGGATGTGGACGAGGAAGACAAAAAACAAGAGGTGGAATGACATTAATGGTTGAGGCATACATTGTTACAAAGAGGAGAGGTTTATAAATGGATAGGGCAAAAAACGAATGTGAGTGACAATTATTTTACGATGTTTAAAAGATGTAACATGGACAATTAATGGTTGTTTTCTAGGAGGTGTGTGAGTATATTGAGGTTGACAAGCATGGCTCTTGAGTAGGATGTTTAGGACCTTTAGGTCACCTTGTATGAGCTCATACAAATGGTTATGTTGGATCAACACTTGATCGTGGCAAAATTATTTGTTATGGATTACATGGGGTCATGGATGATTTAACTAGCCCTCAGACATATGACTTTGGTGCTTGGCATACAAATGATGGATACCATAATCTTGATACATACAAATGATGGATAACATAATATCGATATATGATATAATGATTGATTAGAAGAGGTATGGTACTAGGATACTCTCCAAAATGGATCTTTGGAAAAATATAACAAAATTGATTGAGGCTTTCTGGAGGGGATTTCTTGAGACCTGAATTGCTTGGATAATGTATTGATTGGATAATGTGTCACTACCTCTATAAGAGGGGATTTCTTGTGATCTAGATTGCTTTGATGAAGCCTTGTGTCACTGTCTCCATATGATCATAAGAGGGGATTCCCAGAGATCTGGGTTGCTTGGATGAAGAATTTTGTCACTGCCTCTTCTTTCTCAATGCAGATTATTGGGGTGAGGGTTTCTCAACCACAATAAGACGGTTCATCATTGATGTTTTTACACTCTTGTCAAGAAGAATGTTCAGATGGTGTATGGGGGATGATGAGGATGTTTCAATGGTTA